>JAEQBH010001574.1:0-1205998 GCA_016808115.1 Tetrastigma voinierianum | reverse complement strand
AATTTCACCTCGACGAAGTCTCGTCGACTCCGCATAGGTCACGCCTACCCGAGGAGTCGGACGCCTCAGCCACATCGCCACTCGCCACAAATGGGCCTGAGCCCGAAGAACACTTTGACGAAATTGCCTACTTTGCACAAAGCCATGCAAAATTTATGAGTCATTTCAACTCATGCAAATCATCCGACTGGAAAGACGTGAGGGCCGGCCATTGACGAGCTCAACGATTCTACACTGTGCCATACAGTTTTTAAGTCATTTCAATCCAGCGCAAACCACCGACGGAGCCCAATACCACAATCGACGAGCTCAATGATCTCTATTACCAGCCATGCGTGTACTTAAGAGTCACTTCCAACTCAGTAAACTACCAGGGGACGGAGCCCAACAGTCATTAATCGACGAGCTCAATGATTCTACACGTGCCATGCAAATTTGTGAGTCATTTCAACTCGTACAACCAGCCCGGGACGGAGCCCAACAGTTCACACTGACGAGCTCAACGATTCTACACAGGTCATGCAACCTAGGAGTCATTTCAACTCAGGCAAACCAGCCGACGGAGCCCAACAGCTCACACTAACGATCTCAACGATTCTATTACCAGCCATGCAAATTCTTAGAGTCATCATTTCCAACTCAAGCAAACTACCGACGGTGTTCAATGGGGCTTCATTAATCGACGAGCTCAACGATTCTACACAGCCATGTACTCCTGTGGTCATTTCAACCTCAGCAAATCACCGACGGGAGCACGTTGTACCGCGATTGACGAGCTCAACGATTCCAAGACAGCCATGCGCCCTAGGAGTCATTTCAACTCAAGCAAATCAGCCGACATAGCCCAACAGCTCAACATCTCAACTCAGGCGCCCAATTCAGACCATACAGACAAGAAGTCGATCCAAATTAAGAAGAACGTTAAAAAGAGCACAAGTAGAGGCGACAGAAATGAGGTGCAAAAATGAGTATTCATTAAGGACAAGGCCACATGTATTTTGGGGCCCAGGCCTAACAACGCAAAAAAAAAAAAAAAAAGTATAAAGCCGATGATCCGTGCGAAGACATGTACAGAGATTAGGCATCAAAAGGTGAAACAGACGGCAGTTAAGGAGAACGGCCTCTCGGTGCCCTAGCTCCAGATAATCAGCAGAAGGATCCCCATCCTCCTCACTGGAAGGTCAAAGCTAAAGTCTAGGCGTAATAGGCAAGAATAACCTTCGCTTCCCTCGAAAGGCGAGCCACCCAAACTCCATTGATCGAAGCCCAATCCTCGCCTTCCACTAACTTCGTCTCCGCGAGCCACCAAAGTTATTTGCTGATGGAGATCCCTACGCAACCCGCGACACTCCTCATTCAGCGTTTCCACTGAAGCCGATCGCTCGCAGCCTCGCTGACTAGCCTCGTCTAATCGCTACGGCCTTGTCAGCGAAGATCGCCTCTTGGACGCACGCAGTTTCCTGCACTCGAAGCCTCGCCAGACTTGAGAAGCTCGTCCTCACCATCCGGGGTTCATATCAAGGATCGCGTACCGTCCCTAGCCTCCATCAAGTCGTTCGACAGCCAATTCACTTCAGCCTCTCGAAGCTCGCCGCCGCCTCAAGTTATTCGGCCTCGTTTTCCTACCCTCGACCCGAGCACGAGCCAAAGTGGTATGTTTCACATCGGGACTAACTTCAATGACTCCTCGTCATATGTCAGATCCGTCTCACAACCACTAGCTCAGATGTGAGGGAAGCCACCCGCCTTATAAGCCCGGGTCGCTTTAGCATGACCTTCGTTTATTTTAGCCTTTCGCCAAACCCCTTCAAACGGCAGCCCACCCGCATCCAAGATAGAATCAACATCCAACGCAGCCCGAAACTCATCCCAAAATGGAGTTAAATATGACAAGGTACGGAACTTACTTCGAGGCAACCCTCGGGAGAGATGCTGTATAAAGCTCATCAACTGGCAGCACAACCAACCTCAAGATCAGAATCCTTAAGAATAGATCGAGGATCGCTGCCGCGAGCCCGTCATCGTGAAGCAAAGAACCGTTCCGCCAACTCGGGGGGGTTCCTGATCTCCCTCCGCCCCTTCCTCCCCTCGAGAAGGCGACCTAACCTCTTCATCGCGGGTTCCGCACCCACGTGGGCGTGATAGCTAACTTAAGTCGGCCAACCCGCCCCACCCGAGGACCCTCGCTCTCGCAGCCAGACCCAAAATGGGACCGCGAGCTCAAAATTATAGGAGCCATAACCCGTCCTGATTTATAGACATGAGGATCTAAGAAGATGATTTGCATGCCCCCAACTTCGAACTTTGACCAAAGCCGCCTATCTTTTCAACAGAGTGCGAGGTTTTTCGCTTCCTACCCGGCTTCCGGTGACACCATCTCCAACTCGGCCAACAGCTTCCCCTAGTGGGTTTAGCGTGTTAGGCCCAACGGGAGGAACTTTTATGGTGGAATGAGCGGCGCCTCGGGCAACAGATCGAGCGACTTCGAACTCGATGGGGCGGAACATCGTGACTTGGATCAACTCCGTAAGGACGAGGAAGACACTCACCAACGCCAACGCTTATGGCGTTATCTTCAACTCGAGATCAATTCGAAAGCACCGAGAAGCATGTAGACGCATGTTAATCGAGATGCCCAGCGACCACACACAAGTTATAACCAAAAACAGAACAAACACTCACGAAGATTCTCAAGGGTAGTCCAAGCCACCGGAACGCCCAAGGTGTCGTCCTTGTCAAGAGGATCATACTCCCACTACACGCATCTAAGTAACGCCCTTTCCACAAAATTCTATGGGCAGGGAAGATCTGAATCACCGTGAGGAGCCTAACGCCTAGAAATAGAAGAAAAGCCCTGATGTCTCCTTCGGGCTGAAAAGGTAAAGAAGCAAGTCTATGCTGGGGACACTAAGCCCCCTGTCCCTAAAGAAAACCAACAGACTAACCAAAATACCCCAACCATTGGGCGCGAGTTGAGTGGGACACACATTGGAAATGTCAGAAACCCTTGGCGAAGGGATGCAAAGTGAAGCGAAGACCGCTATTCAAGGCCACTTCAAAGAAACACCATCCTATAAGCACGTACCACATAGGGCTAAACGTCAGGACCACACCCGAACGCCCAAAAGGAGGCTAATAACGCCTCGAAAGATGGCCCCATACGGCGACCGACCTTGCTAGGTCCCACAATTAGCATGCTTAACTATCCTATATTCCGAATTTCCGTATTTAATCGATTCACTTTCCCTGTCTCGGGTCCAAGGGAAGAGGAGGCACCTCGGGGCACCTCGAAGTCCAACTCCGACTAAACGGTTGGAGACACCACCAGTTCGTCCATAACCAGCAATAGCCGAAGAATCACCATTGATACGCAAAGAAGAAGAACGACCTGGACCCGTGATGAAAGTGGATAATGAAAACAAAATTCAGCCAACCCAAACAACTCGTCTTATCAGAAATCAAGAAAACAAAGACGCAGTGGACCCAGAAATATGACATAAAAGATTATCCCAAGAAAGACAACAGAGAAAGACTCTACACAAAAAGGCTCAGACAGAAGACTAAGAGAGAAGGAAGTCCGAACTCGCTAAAGGCAAAGGAAAGAATCCAGAGCAAAGGGCACACAAGATGCAGGATGTCCAAAGAAACAAAAGGAAATCGAATACCTAAGAAATGAGCGCCAAAACCGAAGAGTCATCATTATCACAAGACAAATGATCTAGCGATCAAGACCTAACTAATCCAGCCCCGAGCGCACACGTGGAAGCTCGCACCAAGCAAGACACGCATGCTTCGGCTTCACGTATGTCGCACACAAAGGTCGGGGCAACCGATAGGGTTCAAAAATAAGGCTCACAGCCCACCTACTGTGCCCAAGAAAGAAGCCACCCAACGAAAAACATCGGGTGCTCCGGCCCGTCAAATCCTGGCGGCAGACATGACCATTAAAGCATTTAGGCCTTTCGCGCCACACGGTAGTCTTCGTGCCAACCTGCACAAGGGCTCAACCCGACGCCCAAAGACCAATTATGCTCCATCGTACGTAAAATAAAATAGTCCTTAATATATTATTCCACAAGTCCAAACAAATCTCACCAATAAGGAAAAAGACAATAGATCGACATCAAATCTTATCCCTAATAAGGAAGGGAAGATCATCACAAATAAATCGCTTCTCTCGCTTCTTTCTATATCCATTATCAACCGGAGCATCGATAATAACGAAACACCCATCCAATGGGAACAAATCCTAATCACCATCCAACTGTCAACATCTACTATAAATACACAAAGTGCCACCCCATCTAAGTGAAAGGGACGCACTTGGGACGCACACTATATGCATACATATGCAACACATTCGCCCTCTAAGCAGTCTCTCTTTTCTCTCAGAAAGAAATTGACTTAGGCATCGGAGCGGCCACGGGCGAAGCCCTCGCCGACCCCCCTTCTTCCTTGTTTTTGCAGAGGAGCGATACCTTCAAACCCGTCGCAAACCAGCCCTGCAGCGATCCTACCTCAGCCCAGACAATCCAAGAGCCTGCATCCCAGCCCGCCAGCAATCCAGGTCCGGCCCAACGACCCCTACACGCTCCAGCCCAGTTTCGGTTGAAAAATGCATCATCAAAAATAAATTTAAATTAATTGATTGATTTAAACTCTATTTTATTTGTATTTAATGTTATTTTATTTCCATGTAATTATTTTTCAAACTTTTTCATAATTAAAACATAAAATCTAACTTTTTATTTTCTCATGTTTTACTTTTTATATTAGTTTCGTTTTTTCTTTCACATTTTACAAGAATTAAAATACGAAAAAGTATGTATCAATACACTCATATGAGTAATCAATAATGGAATATATGTGTTTCAATACATGTTCTTACAAAAATACCTTTGATTGAATACTCTTGAAATAGGCAAACTATTTGTTTTGATAATGATTCACCAGTTGTTGCATTAAGTTATGAGACACTGTCAAGACTCAAATCTATAAAGATATATATCAATGATTAATCACAAAAATAAAACTACAAGATATGTAGAAAATAACCACCACACATACAAAGAGACAAAGATTGGTCACGCAGTTCGGTAAAAGCCTACGTCCGCGAGGCTAGAGCCCAAATGTAAGGAACTCCATTATATATCAATTAGGTTACACGTTGGTCTTATGTGAGACAAGGCTTCTCCTTTCTCACAATCGTCTTCTTCTAACTCTCACATAGTGAAACATGGAAATAAACTCCATTTTTTTCCCTCATACAAAGGAAATCAACCTACACTACAGACGCCAATTCTCACAAAGAGTGTCAACATTGCTCATCATAAAGGCTGAGAGTAGAACCTATAATCAAGGAACAAAATATCGATACAGATACATCGGTACTTGGATTCACTTGACATCATAAATATCAAGAATACTTCCAGGATATTTTGACAAAAATATCGGTAAAGAGAAAATTAACTAAAATACTTTGAAATTCGTGGAAATGCTTTATTGAACTATAAAAAAATACATAAATAAGCAAATATACACTTGTTGAAGACGATATTCATTATAATTTATCGAGAAATTACATTACAATAGTCATTTAAAACCAAAATGAAGACCGACGTGGGCTCCATTACATTATTTCCGATGAAGGGATCTCAACTTGATGAAGGAATCTCAACTTGATGAAGACAACATTCATATCAAGACATGGTGTTCCGATAATATTGATTGTAAGTTCAAACATGCCATGCGTAAATATGTTGACTCCTACTCACAACCTCTCCATGGAAACTAGGGGTTCACCCACATGCTTGTTTGAATCCTTGTTGCATTTGATATGGAATTTGGAATGACATGTGGATCATGAGGATAGTTAATCATTTCATATTCTTCACCAATAGAACCTAAAAGATGTGAAGAAGGCTAATCGTAACTCATTGTATAAGGAGGAAATATGTTGCCCTCATTCAATGAACCATTGAATTGAGTTCCAAAACTCATGGACTCAAAACTAGTAAAAAACGAATCCTTATTGTATGGTGTCATCCTTCGTTGTCTTCCTTTATATGGCTTTCCAATAGCTCCAATGCTTGAACCAACTCTCCTAGACTTATGGTCTTTATCTTGTGTAGCATGTGTGAAATCATCTTCATTGGTGAATGAGCTCAATAAATATTGACTTTGTTGTGGATCTGCAATATTCCCACAATCATTTCCAGTATCACTACCATCATTGGTCCCCTCTCATCTTGAGTCATCATAACCTGTAATAGAAGTATCAGCAAAACTTGGTCTACTAGTATGTTCAACACTTGAATCAAAAGAGGATCGATAAGTAACAGAGGGTTGAAATGAGTCCCTCGTGTCTTGACTCAAACTTTCACTATGAACTTCTTCAGATAAAACCCACTCAACATTAACACCTGCTTCTCGAACATGTGCAACAATCCGTGGATCAGATTTTTATCTTCATCATCTAAATGGAGAGGTCTAACCCATTGAAATAGTTTATTCTCCTCTTCTTCACCAAACTCAGTTGAAATCTCAAGTAAATCGAGAAAATTATTTTCTGCAACTTTATCGGTCTTGCCTCCATATAAAGTGTCTTTAGTTTCATGTTGTTATAACAAAAAACCAATTTTTGGAGCCTAGGGTAAGCAAGCTGATTTCTTTGTTTGGTATGAATTAGAACAAATGTGCTCCAATTTTTCTCACACACTGAAGATGAAGCGGTTTGGGAAAGAACCTTCAAGGCCAAATTCCTTAATGTTGGAGCGTGATTTTCATATAAAAACCATCATTCAGCTGCAATAAAAATTACTTATATTTAATATATAATAATAAAATAGTTATGAAATTTACTTTTTAATGAGAATTAACATTCGTGAACCATTTTTTATCTTGATGCTATTGATGTCCGATCACCAAATCCCTTTTTTGTTTATCAGAATAGTATAAGTTGTGAATTCAAAATGTAAAAAATTCTAAAATATAAAATCAATCAAATAAATTGTATCAATTAATTAGAATTAGAAACTCGTTAATTTACCTAATTTCCAAAATTACAAAGGCCTTTAGCATTATGATCTAATTTAGAAAAAACGTTATGAACAACTTGAAGTAGCTCAGAGTCACAACCAACTCCAAGTCTATATTGAAATTTTGGATTTAAATAGTATGTTGCAATAGTTATTGAGAATTAGTATGTGATAATAATATAAACATAATATTATTAAATGTGAATATTGTTTAAGACAGATAGTTAATTTAAGTTACTCGTCAGATGAAGAGGATGCTTAAGGGTTCTATCCAAACGATTTGTGATAATATGTTTCACCCACTCTTTAGCTTTAAGTTGATATAAATTTGCCTTCATCAACCGAATCAACTCGTAAACAAATGACATGATTGGGATGACTTCTGAATCAACGATTCGAAGCACTGTGTATAGTGCCTCATAAATGGACACTAGTTTCTCCACCTTTTCCCAATATTCATGATCAAACATGAGCCTTTCAACCTCATGTCCAACTTCTATCCGGCTAAGCTTGTGAGATGCTCATTCATTACTAATAAAGACTTTCTTTAAATCAACCCTCTTTTTTAGAAGTCAAGACACACAATATATCCACCACAAACCTTTCGCATTTTTGCAAGCATGCAACTATGATTGTAAATGAAGTTGGTTATCTTTCGGGCATTCCTGGTCAATTGAGCAACACTATCCCTTTTATCAATGTCTTCAAACATTAAATTAATGCAGTGTGCTGCACATGGAGTCCAATACAGATTGTATTTCTTTATCAACCACTTTCCTGCTTTCACAAATGTTGATCCATTACTTGTTACAATTTGCATCACATTTGCTTCTCCAACTTCCTTGATCACGTCATTCAACAAACCATATATGTATTTGTTATCTTTAATCTTATTTGACCCATCAACGGATTTGAGAAAAATTGTGCTTCCTTTTGAATATACCATGAAATTAATTATACTCAATTTGGTTGCCCCGGTCCATCCATTGCACATAATTGTGCATCCATATGTCTCTTATTTCTCCCTTTATATGTTGACATAAGCTTCCATATATTTATGCTCAATTTTCAAGACTTCGCTTTTGATTTCACAGACAAGGTTGATGTCCATCATTACATATATAATTAAAGGAAAATTGATAAGTGGTTGCAAAATTTGCAATCATAATTTAAGATAATAAGTCACATAAATCATATTATACAATTAGACAAAACCTCGCTTGTTGTGCACCAAAAAATCATGTTCTTAAATGGTGCGAGTCCGCTTTTGAGACCTAAACACCTCATATACGAAAAACTTGTTAATCAATCAGTCCCATTGTTTCCTTTATCGAGCCACCTTGAACATATTTTTCAAGCTTTTTGCCTTGGTACCAAAAGACTTGTACAATGATGGTAATTATAGTGGTTGATCCGTATAGTCGAACATTTTGTGATCTGCATTACCGCCTTGATGAATCACCTGGTTGTGAAGACTCGCCTACTAAAATTATGCAAAAAAAATAAAAATCAAAGTACATTTTTTATACATAATTATGTGAAAAAATGAATTAGATATAAAGATTTACCTATTTTTCTTTTGCCTCTCATAAATCCTTCAGCTTGTTCTTGGTTCCATTCACTAGCTTTTAATGTACGTACTACTTCTCAATATTTATCTCGTTCATCAGGGAGCATGTTAGCCGGATACATATGTACATCCTCGTCACCCTCCTCCTCATCATCAATGATAGTGTGATGTCTTCCTCCCATCAAGGCTTCTCGTAATTAAGCTCAAATTTTTCCATATCCGCGCTTTTTTCACTTTTTACTTTACTTTTTGTTCTAAAAGTTGCTTCATTTATCGCTTACTTCCAATTTCACATTTGAAAACTTCTTTGTATTTAAATAGGGATCCGTATGTGACATGTTAAATTTGAAGCCAATTTTTCCACCACTTTTTATCATTAAACCATAATAATTGCAAATTGTTCCATTTTTATTTCCCTTCACATATGTGCAAGCATTCTCAATGTAGGATCTCTATTCCACTTCCACTAGCCATCCTATATAAACACATACGCGATTCTCATTAAAATGAAATTTGAATCAATGTGATAATATATTATGATATCATTATAACACATTATATAAATGTAAGTTAACATAAAAGGAAGATCTAGGTTTCAACATGATATCTAAACTTAATTTAAACTTTAGACTAACATGATATCAATATAATAATTCTAATATTAAGGATATCTATGTTGTTTAATATTATTATGATATTTAAATATATCTAATTTTTAACATGAAATAATTATAATTTTTAGTTATATGTCTAAAATCTAAGTTTCAAACATTATATAACTAAAATAAGATGTCTAAGATCTAAGATATAACTTAATTTAATATTATCAAATTTAACTAAAATAAAATTATAGTATAAAAACGTTTCAAATTTAATGTAAGTAATATGTTTCAAATTACTAAAATAAGATTATAGTATAAAAATGTTTCAAATTTAATGTACTATTAACCAAAAAAATAATATAATTAACTAAAAATTATATTAGTTAATAATATTATGAACTAAAATAATATTATTAATATATCTAAGAAGATCTAAATTTATAACATTAAATAATTATAATTGTTTAGTAATATGTTTAAGATATAAGTTTCAAACATTATATAACTAAAATTTAATGAAAGCACACTCCAAATACTACACATATTTATATATAAAATAAACTAAATTTAATGTAATTATTAACTAAATAACTAATATAATTAACTAAAATTATATTAGTTAGTAATATTATGAACTAAAATAATATTATTAAGATATCTAAAAAGATCCAAATTTCTAACATTAAATAATTATAATTGTTTAGTAATATGTCTATGATATAAGTTTCAAACATTATATAACTAAATAAGATTATAGTATAAAAATGTTTCAAATTTAATGTACTATTAACTAAAAAACTAATATAATGAACTAAAAATTATATTAGTTAGTAATATTATGAACTAAAATAATATTATTAAAATATCTAAAAATATCTAAATTTATAACATGAAATAATTATAATTGTTTAGTAATATGTCTATCATATAAGTTTCAAACATTATATAACTAAAATTTAATGTAAGTAATATGTTTCAAATTACTAAAATAAGATTATAGTATAAAAATGTTTCAAATTTAATGTACTATTAACTAAATAACTAATATAATTAACTAAAAATTATATTAGTTAGTAATATCATGAACTCAAATATTATTATTAAGATATCTAAGAAGATCTAAATTTATAACATGAAATAATTATAATTGTTTAGTAATATGTTTAAGATATAAGTTTCAAACATTATATAACTAAAATTTAATGAAAGCAATATATTTCAAATTACTAAAATAAGATTATAGTATAAAAATATTTTAAATTTAATGTACTATTAACTAAAAAACTAATATAATTAACTAAAAATTATATTAGTTAGTAATATTATGAACTAAAATAATATTATTATTAAGATATCTAAAAATCTAAATTTCTAACTTGAAATAATTATAATTGTTTAGTAATATGTCTATGATATAAGTTTCAAACATTATATAACTAAAATTTAATGTAAGTAATATGTTTCAAATTACATAAATAAGATTATAGTATAAAAATGTTTCAAATTTAATGTACTATTAACTAAATAACTAATAATTAACTAAAAATTATATTAGTTAGTAATATTATAAACTAAAATAATACTATTAAGATATCTAAGAAGATCTAAATTTATAGGATGAAATAATTATAATTGTTTAGTAATATGTCTAAGATCTAAGTTTCAAACAATATATAACTAAAATTTAATGTAAGTAACATGTTTCAAATTACTAAAATATGATTATCATATAAAAATGTTTCAAATTTAATGTACTATTAACTAAATAACTAATATAATGAACTAAAAATTATATTAGTTAGTAATATTATGACCTAAGTTAATATTATTAAGATATCTAAGAAAATCTAAATTTCTAATATGAAATAATTATAATTGCTTAATAGTATGATGTGTGATACCTAAGTTTCAAACATTATATCTAACTTAATTTATTATTATCAAATTAAACTAAAATAAAATTATAGTATAAAAATATTTGTTATAAACTACTTCAATACCAAAATAAAACTAATATACAATAAAAATAAAATATACATAAACACAAAATAAATTCACAAATAAACATACCTTAACTAACCTTGTATTTGTTATAATAGAAACCCTAAAAAACCAATATCTTCAAAATATTAGGATAAAGCACAAAGAAAAATAAATTGAGAGCAAATGGAGCTTAAATGTGGATGGATGAATTTGTAATGAAATTGTAAGGACTTTAGGGGATTTATAGAATTTTTGAGTCAAAATAGTCATTGGATTGTCAAAAAACCGTTGTGATTTATTTCTAACCGTTGGATTTGATTTTGGTTCAAATATGACTGTTGGATCATCATATATCCGTTAAAAATCATTCTGAACCATTAGATCAAGCTTCAGATTTAAAATCAATCGTTGGATAAAAAAATATAGTCGTTGGATGCCTTTAAAAAAGTAGACGAAATTCGGACTGTTTGATCAAATCAAGAACAAATCTTGATGGTCATATTACACGGCCGATTTTTTTGAAAAAATTAGTGATATATCGCTGATATCACCAATTTTTTGTCGATTATTCTAGCCCCACGCACGCTGCGTTAATGCGATTTGATATTTCAACAAAATATCGATTTTACCTATTTTTTACCGATTTTTTTGCCAACCAACTTTCGATTGGCAAAATCATGTCGATACCGGTTGATATTCAATATATCGGCCGATAAATCCAACATTTTGTTCCTTGTCTACAATAGCTATATTGATGTGTGAATAGCTCCTTCAGAAATCACATTCGTGTGTGCTATTCAGTTCATTAGTAGAGAAACGTCTCTAGACCTTTTTAAGCAGCCCTTTAGAGATATTCTCAATATTTAAAATCTCCATGTTTCCTAAACTATCTCAACAAGCCAACTGAAATATTCTGATTTCCTTCCATACTTATTATAGTGGAATATCTTCATTCATTAGAAATCTCACAAAATAATATCTTATCTCTTTGATTTGATTCGCAAGTAATATTGCTCAATATTCTCCTCTAACCTTCCTTGTTCATCACACATAATATCATCGCGAAAAATATTAGCTCCAAAATAATATTTGGCTTAATATGGTAAGTTGTGTCACACAGCATGATGCACCAACTTGTGCGACATTAGCTGTGACAACAAGTTCTGTTGATGGAACACATGCAATTTATTTTTGCCTAAATATCTCCAAAAATCTCCCCCTTTAGAAAAAATAAATAGTATAGAATAAACATGTTTTGCAGAAACTATCAAGATATGCAAATCAACATTTGAATAGCCATTGAAGAGACAAGTATCAACATGTTGTATATGTGAAACCCCGGAAAATCCAAATTTATGAAAAAATGGTAAAATGGTAATTTCGAGTCAAAAATCCAAATTTTTCTGTGATCTCGATGACAAATTCAATTCAATCACGGAATCGTCTCTTCACGAAATCTACCTACCACGTCGAATTTTGTCGTAATACTAAGACGCTTAAAATTTCACGCTTTTCGATAAGAACGAGGTGGCGCGACGCCAAGCACATCAGGTGACTCAAGAGGTGCCACGTGTCACGTGCAGAATGAGTCAAACATGAGCTCAAATGGGGGCCATGAGAGACATGTGGCGACATGTGAGTTGGTGAAAATCCATGGTAGATGGATAAATGGATAGGGTATAATCATAAGAGTCAATTAGAATTGGACATGTGGCATTTGAGATAATAATTTCACCCCAACCTGCACTACAAAACTAGTTTAGAGGGAAAGGAAGAGAGAGAGAGAGCAAACCGAGAAAGAAAGAGAAAAGATGAGAGATTGTAGAGTGAGAAGCTCTACCTTCTTTAATTTCGTTGATTGGTCCACACCCTGAGAGATGCTATAGCCGATCCCACTCCGCAAGAGCTACGCTGTACTCCCAGACATGAGCTTCTGAACTCCGAGAGGTGTCTTCTCCTACTAAGTTATTTATCAAGCTTAAAAGGCCATGAATATGGTTTTCGTGTTGTGAGGTCTGAAGGGTTGATTTCTGCTCCACAAGAGTGGAACCGATGCTTGATGAGGGTCGCTCTATGATAGCCCACGACCGGATAGTGGACTATTAAAAACAAATCGGATTGCTGTCGGGACCAAGATGGTTCATGATAAATTATTTGCATGTTATTGCTTGGTAGTTAAATAACATGATTGAGTTGTTTTAATGTCATTGTTTGACAAATGAATGATACTTAGTTGTTCATGGTTGAGGCCATTACATGGCTCGTTGGAGGCTAGTCGTGGGCAAATTGTGTCACCATTGGGCCTAAGGAATTATGTGTATCATTACCCGAGTGGTAGTGACTTGTGATGTCCATGTATGCTTGCATTGATATGTAGCATGACTGATAGGTTAATGCATGCTAATTTGATGTGTTAACATGACGTTTGAATTATATGGAATATAATTTGGTTTCAAGAGTGAATATATGAATCGCATCATCAGACTATGCATGGGGTACATCACATCGAAGTCGAGCGGTGCACTCAGAGTGGTTGTTTACCATTCGTGGTGAATGTGTGATAAGCTCGTGTTTTGGACAACGTCCAATAAACGACTCATGGGTTAAGTCATAAAATGAGATAGAATTAAGGTGTGTTGGGCGGAGCGAGAAGGGGGTCGTGTTAATCCCCTTAGGTGAAAAGCTTGGAAATTTGGGTATAGGAGACCCGTGGTAATATCCGAAAGGTTCTCAGACATGGTGCTGGAGACCCCGTGCAATATCCGGAAGGTCCTGTTTGGGTGTGAGAGACCCGTGCCATTCAAAAGTTATGGGTGTAAGAGACCCATGGTGTAAACCAAAGTTATGCCGCCTAAAGAAACACACCTACCAAGTTTATCACTTAATCTAGAGTCGAGTGATAGGAGCCTGGATCACTCTGGGAATGGTTACCCATCGCAAATAGCATCAGGGTATCAGAGCCGACAATGGCTCTAAGATATGGTGTCATTGGTATTACTGATCTACTGTCACACCCTGCATACGACGCGCGACTGAGTTTATGAGCGATCAGATAAGGGTATGAAAACATCTCATGATGATATAAGCCATTCCATGTGTGAATCGTAAATCGTATGGAATGCATGTCTCTTCAGGTCGTGCTATCAGATGTGTGCATTTTAGGTGGGGAGTAACCCTAGTAGAAGAATTCAACTACTGGGCATTGCTTACCCCGTCGTGGGATCCCCCTTTCAGGTACACGAGAAGACGACACTCCTTAGAAGCCGGGATTATGAAGCGGGCCGGACTGTGACCTTGATTCATGCTTTGTGTATATATTATAACGAACTAGTTTTAATATATGTTTGTATAAGAGTGTAATTAACTCTTGAAACTATTGTAATATAGTTGATTATAGTTTGTGAGTATGGATGTATGGGCCCTACGTGGCCATTTTTACTCATGTATGGGTCTCATGATATGATATACACAGGTTTTCGCAGGTTGACGATGGTCAATAGGACCCCCGGGTTTTGGGGCGTCACAGTATCAACTAGAGAATATACACCCCATGATGCCATACCATGTCATTAGGCCAAAAACCAAATATCCATCAAGAGAAAAAAATCATAAAGAAACAAGCTTCACCATATCTCTCCCTTCATTTTTCCATAGAAGGCAAAAAAAAAAAGGCATACATACTCATCCTGATAAAAGAGATCCACTAGTCCAGTATCACTATTGAAAGTGGGCTGAGAAGCAGCTGCATAAGGAACAAAGGTAAACCTTGGTCCAACAGATGATGGAACACCTTGTAAAACACTTTTTAATTAGTTTAGTTATCAAGGCCCATTATCACTAAACGTGCCCACTTTTTCTCCCCCTTGGTCATGGACTTACTTAAACAGTTGAAGGAACACACAGTCCAAGAGAGGATATGAGTGCTTCAAAATGAGATGCATTAAGATCTTAAGTGAAGATATCATTTATTCGCCTTTCGTTGAATGTGTTAGAGAAGTGCTTTAAAGGCAATCGCTCTTAGCACTTGTTGTATGTTATGAAATGCTTCTTCATTAATTTGATATTCATATGTTAAATTGATATAGAGCTTTAATCTAATTATTGAAGTCCATGATACGTAAATATACAAGTGAAGGAAATCATGACAGATCATGAAAATAAAGATTCCTCTCTATGTGCAATTATGTTAGTATCTAAATTATCTCTAGTCATAGGATCTTCAAGACTGTACATTGTTGATCCAGACATACTAGCACATATCACACTCCTTGATAAGATCAATCAATGGATCTTATAAACTATGATCATGAGTTGATTAAAGTTAACATGTGGATGCTTACTAAGAGTAGCTAAGTACATCAGAGACCTACCATGAGACAATCATTTGGATAATCTATTATATGTAGATGATTATCTCTTCATAGCAATTGTGCAAGTATCCTTAGACTTGAGGTACTCAAGGATATTTTGAATGTTGATTATGTGCTTTGACTTTATTCCTTGTTGTCTTTCAAAAAGTCACTCATAGGTGATGATTGGGTACAACTTAAGGTATTTGAAAGTAAATGAGTAGCGAACATAGGATTTGTCACTCCGAATAAAGGGAGTATACCATGGCCTTCACGGGGTCATTACTCGGGAATCTCTTACCATAGTAGAAATGCCATGAAAAGTGTCTTCAGGTACAAAATTGACGAGTAATGAGTATGGGGACAAGATCTAATACACTTGGGCTAGAAGGGGCGTAACTAGTCTAGTGGGAGCTACACCTTATCCATGCTTTGAACCAAGTGGGTATAGATTGGTGAGATGATGAATTGCGTGGTAATTGTCTATGGAAGGATTAGTAGTCAGACAGGTCACTAACCCTCTGGTCAATTGGGGGTCATGATGTGTTGTTAGATATCGCTCATGACTTGCTTGATTTAATAGTTGAATCAAGTGTACAACATAATCGAGAACCTAATGGATCAATCTCTTAAAAGAGTGGGTCTGATATAAATGGATTCGATCATCGATGTAATAAAAATGAGGGATATCAATCTCGAGAACGGAAGTCAAGAGATTACCGAATCTCGAGACTAAAAGCCCTCACTAAGAGATTAAATAGGCTTAGGCTTATTTATAGGCTTCAGGCCTATGAGGGAACACGCCATAACTTACAGGGATGCTTGTAGCCTATCATCTCTTAAAGTGAGGGGCACTTTGGACATTTCAAGGGCAATGGCTTTCTTATAAAATGACCTTTATGGAAAACTCTAACCCAAGAATCCTTCCATTCGCCAATTTTCAAGAAGTGTGTTCACGGAAATATAGAGTATTCTTGAAGAACATCCCACTCTGTAATTGAGCATCGAACTCGGGTTTTCGACTCTTCTTCTGACCAGACTTAGCTAACACCCAACTTCATCTAAGACCGTCGCTTACCGTGTTATCACTTCACTGCTTGTGAATGCTATTGCAGGCAAATCGAGGACTCGATTCACTTCTGTCTTTGTTGCCCTCGACCATTGGATTGGTTGAAAAACCACACAAGATAAAATCTCGCACTCTCTGGCTTGAACTGACTTTGATGCTTCAAGGATCCTCAGTGGTTTTTTAAGAAATTTTTGTTGTTTCGCACGCTGGTAACTATTACACCTTCAAACCTAATAGAATGTGCTTGATCTCTATCACTTATTTTGTCACGCCTTCCCGATCCGATCCGATCATATCCGAACCCGAGAGTCCCTTGGCACTATATAATCGACGCGACTCCTATCACCTGGGCTTCTTTCTCAAAGTCGAACTTCAGATCGTGTGGTTAAGTACAAACAATTTCAGAATAACAAAAATCATTTTCATATAAAAGAACTACCACTGAGCAGTCCTCAACATCTATATACATATACTGAGTCCCATTTACTTATACATGTACAATATTTTTTTCTTTTCTAATACAAATCATCAGAGATCGCGGCAAAGTATGAGCACCTATCTCTCGAGCCGCCTCGCTTCGCCGACGTGGCGTCTCCGCCCTTATCCTCATTTTCCGCTTCAGACCTACACCTGACACCCAAATACAAGCCTTTACGCTTGAACATGTCGACAACCACCAATGGTGACCGGCCTCTGCTTATATACATGCATATCATATATCTATACAATTTCATGTAACTTTTGATTACTTATCATCTTTACCTTCCTATCAGATGTCTATTTTGTTCTCTGTCTTTAACATATTTCCTATCTATACTTTTACTGTTGTCATGTGCTTTGTCATCTTTACTTATCTCTATCGCTCTAACACTTATGCATTTAATATGTGTTCCTAGTATTCCATCTCGTCATTTAGGTATGTCTATCATATATTCATATCAAGATAGTGACTTTCTTATGGTTATGTATCAGATCATTGTTATGCCCATTTCCGTGCATCGTTATCATGTACTACTCCCCTATATAATCAGATTCATGTACTCGCTTCATGTACTATTTTCATATACCTGCTTTTCCCGTTATACTTTTCATATTACTTTCTTTCATGTAATCGTACTTGTTCAAGATACTTTTCATGTCATTGACACTTTGCTTCAGATTTGTAATCAGATATTCATCATCACATACAGTTAAGTGGTGTTTCATAACTGTCATATATTCTCTTCTTATTTCATTTGTTTTGTTTTCTTTATGCCCGCATAAACCTTTTGTCGATACAAGTGAGCTAACCTCCGTTGCATCTTCGGCTGCAATCAGATATACCAAGGTATCATCACCGTGACGAGACAGTTGACTCCATGCTCGAATAATATACTAAGGTATCATCACTGTACTAGACAGTGACCTATGCCCAAATAATATTATACCCGAATGTATCATCACCGATGAGACAAGAATCCATCCAATTTATACCGAAGGCGCCACACTTCTTCGGGGCCACCCGATCCAAACGGATCATGCTCATCGACCCAACGGCCTCATATCTCTGCTTTCTTTATGCTGCAAAGAATCGTATCTTCCCTATAGGCATGCCTATCTATCCCTCTACCGCATTCTAAAGTTATACAATCACGCACATATTTTTTCTCGTATTTCATAAGCATGATTAACTTATTGTTATCATGATTGCTTATGCAATATATACCATCATTACTTTAGTTTGCATTCGTTCTCATATTTGTAGCTTCATATTACAGTTCTCATATTTCTCTATAATACATACATATCATCTCATATATGTCTATTCTATATCACATTTTGTTCATGTTTTAGCTACTCATATTCCATCTCTTCACTCTTGTATTCATATCATATTCTATCATATATTAGCATATAGCATTTGCATATAACCTATCATCGTGCATGCATTTACTCATTCTTATATTCATACATGCTTATCATTCATGTACAGGTACCCATTCCTGCTAACATCTTATATCTTCACATTCTCTTTATTAGTCTATCTTATCTATGACATATACCTATACATTTCTATACTTTATCGCTTTTACTTCAAAGCTTTATCGTGACTGCTCTATCTCCCAGGGAGGCGTAACATAGACTTTCTTTAAATAAATTTTTAGGTAAATTCTTCATGTCCAAAACTATTTATCTTTTATCTTTTCTTCTATATTCCTTTCTACCATGTATTCCAATTGACTTTAGTACCTATATTAAATCTACTTATGTTCTTATTTCTCGTCTATATCTACTTACTGCTTTTTCCTTATCTCCGACCTAATATGAGTTCCACTTTATCATACTAGGTATGGCTGTATTTGACCCAACGGTATTTCCATATACCGCTAACACCCGAATCGAGTTCAAACGAAGGAGATATGACCTTCCGAAGTCGAGGTCATGCGTAGTCAACCTTGACGAAGTCGACCGAATAACCGGGACGAGCCTGAGACGACCTCGGTAAACTGTTTATCACCTGTCTGAAATCTACTAGCCTCAGGCATATGAATGTAAGCCTTGACTCAAAGGGCTTTCCATAGAGTCCAAGAACACCCAATTGGAGTTCAAACGGCGAGATACTTACATTCAAGTCGAGGTCATGCGTAGTCATTCCTCGACGAGCCGATTCGGACCGACAAGCTGCACTGAAGTGACGAGCTCAGTCTAACACCTCAGTTTGACATCTAATATCTTCCCCAAGCATATGGATGGATTCTTGACTCAATGGACTTTCCATAGAGTCCAAGAACACCCAAATCGGAGTTCAAACGAAGGAGATATGACATTCAAGTTGAGGTCGCGCGCAGTCGCCTTGACGAGTCGACTGACCGACGAGCTGCACTGAAGTGACGAGCTCAGTCTAACACCTTAGTCTGACATCTAATATCTTTCTCAGGCAAATGGATGGATTCTTGACTCAATGGGCTTTCCATAGAGTCCAAAAACACCCAAATCGGAGTTCAAACGAAGGAGATATGACCTTCCGAAGTTGAAGGTCATGTGCGCCGCCTCGACAAGTCGACTGACCGACGAGCCGCACTGAAGTGACGAGCTCAGTCTAACACCTTAGTCTGACATCTAATATCTTTCAGGCATATGGATGAATTCTGACTCATCGGCCTATAGAGTCCAAGAACACCCAAATCGAGTTCAAACGGCGAGATACGACTTCCGCCAGCGTCACGTGCGCCGGCCTTGACGAGTTGATTCGATCGACGAAGGTAATCGGCGACGAGCCCGCCTAACACCTCGGTCTGACATCTAATATCTTCCCAAGCATATGGATGGATTCTGACTCAATGGGCTCACAGAGTCCAAGAACACCAAAACTCCACCAAACGAAGGAGATATGACCTTCCGGTTGAGTAGTCGCAAATACCACGAGCCGACCTGCACTAACGAGTCAAGATCAGTCGAATGGTACCAAATTTTTACAGATGAGCTGAGCTCTTCAGGACGAGCCAAGCTTCACATGACGAAATAGCCGTACGACGGCGTCACGACCCTCTATTCGACACCTCTGGTCGACCCTTCACCCATTCGATCGCTCAGCAGTGCACCATAACTCGCCTACTGTGGGTCCGACTGGAAATTCAAAAGCCTAACATCAAGTTTATGGACGTGGATACAATTTTCTATAAGGACTTACTGTCAAATTCTCTTTATTTCTGATCCAAAACCCGTCTTGGGTAATGTGCTAGTCGGACCGAACTCGGACGATTTAACCCTAATTCGATTTAACTGTTCGACTTCTAGTGCGACCATAACTTGATCTACAAAGAGGTCCAAATCGAGAAATTAAGAGCCTATCATCAATTTAATTGATGTGGCTACAAATTATCAGAAGGACTTACTTCCAGATTCCCTTTATTTCTGACCTAAAAACTCGTTCTAAGGTCAGGCTAATGCATACGCATCAAACATAAGGAATTTTCCTTAGTCTTAATCTCGCACTGTACCTTCCCTAAAACACATATCTGCGATCCTGTGAGCTCTTCTCAACTCAACCTTCATGGGAAGAAATGAGTTTGGGAGCTCCTAACCCAACCATACACAAGACAGGGTCTCTAAACCATGTATCTAAACCTTTTAGTCCAAAACTAGATTTTCATACTCCCATAGTTTTTAGACAAAACTATACTCATAGTTCCATACAACCCAAGACATGTGTATTCATACAAATATTCACAGTTCCATACACCCATATTTTTCTATACCAAATCATAGTTCCATACCTGTGACCTTCTCTTTTCTTTTCCTTCTTCTTTTCTTTCTCTTCTTCTTCTTCTTCTTCTTTCTTCTCTTTCTTCTTCCTTTCTCTCTTCTCTCATCCCGTTTGCTCTCTTTCTCCAAGACCAAAATGAGATATTTATTTTGGTCTTATTCCCTTTTATTTCACTTTCCAAGAGGAAACTTCCTTTCCTTCAAGCCACTTGTCTCTTCCACTATTTTTCTTTATTTTATTCTAATATCTTCTTTATTACTGGGTCCTCCAATTCCTATTACTCTTGATTTAAACTTATGCTTATTCCTACTTTCGCATATGAACTTATTATATTATGACCCCTTGGTCATGAATTGGTAATTTATTAATTTACCTTTAACCATTTTATTAATTCCAAGTTCTTGCTGTTTATTTTTGGGTCTTTAATTTATTTCTGATAAATATACTTTTGTTTTTACTATACCCTAAACAAGTCCGAAACTGGCAGTGATATTTCAGTTGTTACAATTCTTACCGTTTCGATAAAGTGATGTCCGATATGTTTGGATCGAGAATGCCGAACTCGAAGCTTTTAAGAAATAAATCCAAGAACGTTTCTCATAGTACAATGTCATATACCAGATGCACTATCTTTTGAGACACCATAATCTTCAACATGTTTTTAATCCAAATGAGCCGAACAATCACTTATATGTTTCTATGTACTCGTTTGCATCAAAAGAACCCTTAAGCTAATAGTGAGTCGCTGATCAGCATCTATAGTTCAAATTAAGTTGGCTGTTTGACATTTGCATCTTTAGGTCTAGGCAATCAAATCATAAACTTCATTCCTTAGACCGCCCCCCAACTCATTATGCACAACAATAATTAGTAGACATTCTTAGCTCTATTTTTTAAGTGAAGCATATGGGCCCGATTGTCTCTCTATAGTTGACTCGGAATTCTCTCGTGTTCGAACACCAGCTTTAGGATCTCCAATAATGTCATAAGCTGAATGATTCTTCTGAACTCATTCGAAGGCTCACTGATACTAGTGGTTATATCAGTCTCAAGATCTTTCTGTTAAAGGGATGAGTCACCAGATGATGGATCACCTTTTGTGATAAGACAGGTGTTGCTGCTAGGTGATGCATCATCCTTTGAGACACTGTTACTGTTTCTATTGTACCAGTTGAGTATGAGGAATTCAACATCTTAATCGTTGGACCTTATTGAAGTATATCTTGATCCCTAATCATCAACCACCACATTAATGGATTCCATGATTGCATTGGTCATTTTGTAGTAGACTCTATAGGCTTGGTTGTTTAGGGAATATCCTAGAAACATGCCTAAATTGCTTTTGGCATAGAAATTTCTTTTTTGCTTCTTGTCATTGAGGATAAAATAGGTAGTGTCAAACTCATAAAAGTACTTTATGATGGGTTTCTCACCTCTCAAAATTTCATAACGTGTCATAGTTGTCCTTGAACCAAGGTAGACCATGTTCAAAGTATAACATGTTGTGTTTAAGGTTTCGGTGCAAAACTTTACGAGAACATTTTTTGATATGAGCATAATTCGAGCCATTTTTCGTAGTGCTATGTTCTTCCCTTCTTCCACCCCATTATGTGGAGATATCTTATGATCAGAGAATTCATGATCTATCCTATGTTATTGAAAAACTTAGTGAAGTGGGAGTTTTCAAACTTCTTCCCGTGATCACTCCTTATCTTGATAGCCTTCTTGAGTTATTTGTTCCTTTCACGCATTAACTTTAGAAACAATATCTTATATGCATTAAATGTGTCGGATTTCTCTCTAAGAAAGTTTACCCATGAGAATCTTGAGTAAATAATAACACATACAAACACATACCTTTTCCCCCATAAACTTTCAAATTGCATTGATCCCATTAGGTCCATCTGAAGGAGTTCTATGACTCTTGTGGTAGAAGGATGTTGCCTCATCTTCAGAGACATCCGATTTGCTTCCCCACTTGATATCGACCGCACACCTTTCGTCAATCTCCATATTTGGAATTCCCATAACAACATTGGTTGCAATAGTTTCACTGAGGCTCTTGTGATTATTGTGATCAAGTCTTCTATGTCAAATATCTGAGTTGTTTAACAAGGTGGTGCAATAAGTTCCTAAACAAGTCAACAAATTGCAATTGTTTGATGATATTTTTCCTTCCATAACACATGCTTGCATCACAATAATGATCGGAGTACTGTCTTTAGTAAATTAGAAAATAAATTATGATCACACAATTGACTACAATATTGACGAGATTTACCTTTTAACTCATTCACAAGAAGAACATTTTCTAATATAGACATACCTGGAACTTTTAGGAGGCCACTGACAATCACAATACCTTTAAAGACCATCAATCGAATGTTACAGACCTTAGATTGCAAGCTAGTGGATTGGTCATAAATTCTTTATTACCTGTCACGTGTTTGAAGCTTCCACTATCAAAGTACCATTTTTTGCTGAATATTCAACTTGGGAGATGTGCAAGCCACCAAGCACCTTCCATATCATTTACCACCTAAACATGTTTCGCTTTCTTAGGTGTTGCTATTGTTTGTCGACCTTTGATGCATCAAGCAGTTTAGAACATTCCCTCCGGATATGTCCTAGCTTATTGCAATAGTAGCATCCGAGTATTTGTCTTCTTGATGAATGATTCTTCCTATGACCTTTACGATGGTAACTTCTACTTGTTGTAACAACATTTGTGAGGGCAAGAGGTTTAGTTTATGACCTTTCTTCCTTGAAGCCTAAACCTTTGTGACCTTTTTTTTGTTCTCCCCATCATCAAAATTTGGTCTAAGGCTATGGTACTAGAATTTAGCATTCACACATTTTTCTTAACATGCTCCAGTACATTCTAAGGTTGTGGTACCATACTCATCATCACTCCATGTATTAGCAATATTCAGCCGCATTATATCCATACCCTTCACATTTCAGTGTATTGGATCCTTAGGTATATGTTATTTGCATAAAAATCTAGTTCCATAATTTATGCTTATTTTAAGGAGAAGCATCAAGAGGTTGTGGCATAAATCATATTTGTATTAAGGGAAGGTACTCCTTTCATTCGTCTCTGCTCAAATTCTTCACTACCCGACAACACTTTGAGACAAAACAGTTAGATAATCCACGAATCTCACTCAATAATTTATGACTCGCTTCCGGGAGCATCGGGACAAAAGAAAAACTGTTTGTTTTGATAGTGATTCACCAGTTGTTGCATCAAGTGATGGGACATTGTCAAAATCCAGGTCTACCAAGATATATATTAATGATTAATTACGAAAATAAAATTGTAGGAGATGTAGAAAAAAACCATCACACACACAAGGAGACAAAAAGATTGGTTGCTTGCTCGGGCAGCCTTATATCCGCGAGGCTGAGCCAGATGCAAGAAATTCCACTATATTAATTAGTTTACATGTTTATTTTGATGCGAGACAAAACTCCCATTTTCTTACAACCGCCTTCTCCTAACTCTCTCATAGTGAAACATGAAAATAAGTTTCTCTTATTCCCCCATATAACTACATATGAACTCCTACACACTCACACACTCATTCTCAACAAAGAGTATCAACACTGCTTGTCATTAAGGCTTAGAGTAGTACCTGCATAACAACTATCTTCACACGCGAATAAATTTCATCCAAAAATCCCTCAGGTGTAATACTCTAGTCCATCCCAGAAAGAAACGTCTCTGTACCTTTTCGCAACTCCCTTAGAGCATCTTCTCATTCGTAATCCATGTTTCCTAAACCTCATTCTAACAAGCAAATTAGAATATTTTGATTTCCTTCCATACTTATCATAGTAGAAATTATCTGCCTTAGAAACCCCACACTTATAAATATATGATATCTCTAATTTGATTCATATAATATTGCCCAATATTCTCCACTAATCTTCCTTGTTCATCATGCCGAATATTGACTCATGATTTGCAAAATATTAGCTCTAAAATCAGACTCGACTGAATATGAGAAGTTGTGTCACACATCATGATGCACCAACTTGTGCAACATTGGTTGTGACAATTTCTGCTATTAGGAAACATGCCATTTATTTACCTAATATTATGACAAGAAATATCTCAAACAACTACCATATCAGACTATGACACCACCATAACATAACCTACATATGCTACAGTAGTATTTTTTGAGACACTTAGTGAAGTACTTATTTCCTATTGTCAACAAGTAATGCTTATATTTTGTATCAATGTATTAATACGTTAATTTTATTTGTTAGCAAGGCTTTCCTTTAAGCCATAAGAGGAGTCTTTTTGGTCATTTTTTTGTATTTAAATCACTCATATACACCTTCTTTCCATAATTTTCTTTTCTCAATAAAATAGCTTATTCCACGATATAGGTTTCTACTTATTTATTTTCGCTTATTAAGCCATTGCTGGCTGGCGCTGCCATTGGCCGCCTCTCTTTTGCACGCTGCTTGCTCAGATTGTCCCGATGCGCTTTGTCTGCCTTCGTGACAGACGCTCTTTTATTCAGATGAGAATGATTTAGAGAAGAAAGAGATATTCGACAGCGACAAAGAAACTAAATCAATTGGTCATTAATATACTAAATAACCTGAATCATATTATTTTACCATAATAACAATATTAAATACGTGAGGCTCAACTATAAAACGTATGTGCCTTCAACTCGATTCACATGCCATTAACTCGATATCGTTTTAATTTTTATAATTTTTAGTAATTTTGATTATATGTTTATATCTATATATTGTTAGTTTGAATCAATAAAAATATTTTTATTTTAAAAAAATGTATTAATATGGACTTTTCCCATCAAAATAGCCATTAATAATTTCATGCTCTTTATTGAAAGTAATAAATTTACGATTCTACCTATAAATATGCACCACAATGTGAGAGGGGACCAAACTAAAAAAATAGTTGATAATAGAAAGTTTAATTTTTGTTTATCATTAATTAATTTAATTACTTCTTCCAAAGTATGGAAGGAACGGGGAAAGGAGATTCTAACGTTAATTAATATTTTCAAATCGGAACTTGTTGAATCCATTGTATGACGTTACCTTGGAAAAAACAAAAGAACTATATTTAGTATAAGTTTACAACCCTAGCTTTAAACTGGAATGCCTTTCTATCCAAGACAAGGGGCGTATTCGTCTTTTCACTTTAAACAAGTGCCCATTCATCACAGTGAGGGGTGCCCATGATCACACCTCAAGCCTTCCTGTTTAATATTCTTTTATTACATTTTTTTTAAATCTTATTTTCCTCAGGAATAATTCTCTGCAGGCTTCTTGTTTTGATTTTTTTGAAAAAATCCTGCCTTTTTTCCACTATTTCCTCATCCCTCCGCTGGTATTTTTCCCGAGAAAAACAACCGGGAAAATGAAGGGGAAAAGCTGAGCTCTTCCATGTAGTGTATCTTCTCTCAACTTTTCAACATCGAATCCCCTGAAACTCTCTGCTTTTTATTTTATTGATTTGTTTCTATTTTCCTATATGCAACTCTGCTCTGCCTCCCTAACTGCGAAAAGCTCCCTCTTGTATCCAAACCAACTTGTCGAAGGTAATTTCGATCTTTTGAATATGAATTGAGTTTCTGCCTTCCTCTGGTTAGATCTTGTGGAGTTTACTTCAAACATTTGTCTAGTCTGTGAATGATGATAGCTTTCAATTTGATTATTGTTTCTGTTTTATTTATTCACAATGTTTATGCTGAGTGTGGTGGTTCTAGTTAAGTGTGATTTTGTAGTTCTTGACTGGCAGTGTGTTTTAATTGACGTGTCACCCATTCTGGAGGGCTGATTGGCGTTTATGTCACTGCCAGAAGACAATCCATATGGTTGTTTTTGTTTGGGGTTGTGCATAATAGTGGTGGTTGTTCTAAGCTTATAAGGAATCTGCAAGTTTTCAACAGTTTTTATTATATTATGTAAAATCTACTATAAATTTTAATAATTTCCTGGTTAATAATGAAGGGTTTTGATAATTTGATGGAAAATTTGTGGAAGAGACCAAATGGTCTCGGCTTAATGGTTGAGACCGGCTATTTGATAACTAACAATAACCGTGCAAATAAGATGAAATTGTTTGATTCAGTATTCGGAATGATATTTACAACTGCTATTATTGACTTTTCTTTTATGGTAAGAATTGCACTTCTTATTCCGTGCCTTCTTGTTATAGCAGTAATAGTTTGAACTATGTTTCTGTTATCCATATACTTGTTAACATATGACTATAAGAATGTTCACTTCAATTAACACCTCCACCAAACTTCCTTAGAAATTAGAATCACATTGCACTCCCAAACGACACACCTTGTCCTGAGGTTTCATAAATACTGCACTTGAAAATATTTAAATTTGCAAAAACATATAAGCCTCTCTCAAGTAAATGGTTTTGTTAGCCCCATGAAATGGGTTGGAAATCAATGACCAGAAAGTCTATTTTCAATTTATGTTTATTCGCATTCAGTTTAGCCTTTTAATGTATCTCTTTTTAAACTTTGCAAACATCTGATGGGATGTTAAGAATGAATACAGTTGAATTTTCCGTAATTCTTTATAACATGTTCTTGTTTACTAATAAAAAAAAAAAAAAGAATTTCCCTCAGGTATGATACTAGACAAGTTCTACTCTTCAACGTCTCTTGCTGTTAAGCACTCATCGATTTGTAACATCGGAATCAAATTGTAGTATCTCTTTATGGTGGGAAGTGCAGCCATCTTTATTTGATAGTCAAATTGCAGTATCCTTGCCGTTCCCATACCTGACAAATTGTTTTTGTGCTTGTTGAGAGAAAATGAATTTTGTATTCTCATTAATTTACAAAGGAGGAAAATACATATGTATACACTCTAGTGTTAGGCAAAAAAGAAAACAAGCTGTAGCCTAACTAGAGACTAAAGAGAGAAGGAAAAAAATAATCCTAAATGGATTAGGAGACTAACCCTTAACACTCTCCCTCAAGCTGGAGCATATAGATCAAAAGCACCCAACTTGTCACATATATACTTTATCCTAGGACTTCTAAGAGACTTTGTGAAGATATCCGCCACGCATTATTGGGGAAATGACAAAAACTAAGAATACGATCTCAATGCAATATTTTCTTTGATAAAGTGGCAATTCAATTTCGACGCTGCCGTCCTCTCAAGGAAAACTAGGTTAGATGAAATATGCAAGGCGGCTTGATTATCACATATTAGCTTCATTCATTCATCATTCCCAAACTAAATTTCTCGAGGAGATGCTTCAACCATATGAGTTCACATGTTGCTAAGGCCATAGCTTGATACTCTGGGCCGCATTCAGATTCGTTACTAAGATCTCTTTGTTTCTTTCTTCCAAGATATTAAATTACTTCCAATGAACACACAATATCCGATGTAGAATGCCCATCAGCTGAGTAAGCTCGCCCCGGGCCAGATCATCAGAAGCTAACAACTGGTATGCCCTGCTCATATAACACCTCTTGACTTGTTGTTCCTTTAACATAATGGAGAATAAAACCTGCATCATCTCAATGGCCATCACAAGATGATTATAGGAACTGACTAACTACGCTCACAGGAAAAGAAAATGCCTGGGCCGAAAGTGATGTAGAGATAGTTCGCTTTACCTACAAGTCGCCGATATCTCCCCTCGAATCTCAGAGGCTCCCTCGTCCCGGTACCACTTGACATTCAATCCATGTGAAATGGGCTTCACGCGCTACATCCAACATACCCGTTGTCTCGCTAATATTTCCAACGTATACTTTCTCTCGAGAAATAACCACTCCTAATTGGGGACCGAACTACCTCAATGCCTGGGAAAATACTTGAGTTTCCCAAGTCTTTTTGCCTAAAAGTCGCTGAAAAGCGTGTCATTTGAGCTCAATTATCCCGATCATCGCTTTTGTAATGACAATGTCATCCACATAAACAATCAAGCATCACACCGTCATCGGCATGATGATAAAAACCAAATGGCTCACAGGCTCGAATCATGCCAAACTCTTAAACCACTGAGCTAAATCAGCTAAACCAAGCTCGAGGAGACTATTTCTGCACTATAAGGAACGCATGTAGTCAGATACCAAAGCTGCACTCTCCCCGAGAGCACAAAACCAGGCTGCTCCATATATACCTTCCCAGAAGATCACCATGAAAGAAGACATTTTTGATAACCAACCGAAAAGCGGGCGGCGAACGATAGCAACTATAGTTAAAGCAAGTGAACGTAGAGGTAATTCGCCACCGGGAGAAAATGTATCATAATAGTCCAAGCCATATTACGAAGATACCCTCGCAACCAAAAGTGGCCTTTAAGCCGACGATTTCGCCACGTCCCACCTCAAGCCAGATAAACCCAACTAAGCAGGAGACTCGCGTATTGGTGTTGTAATAAGCTCCCATGTGCCATTGGGGGAAAGAGCATCCATTTCTTCAACCATTGCCAGTTTCCAACCCGGATGAGAGAGAGCATCATTAGTGCTTGTAGGGATAAAGATAGAAGACAAGGTGGAAACAAAGGCAAAGTATGGTAAAGATAAACGATGATAGATTAGAAAATTATAAACAGGATGTGGGTTACAAGTAGAGTGATTACCTTTCCAAATGGAAATAGGGAGATCATCAAAGCATATGAATCTGAGTGGTGAGATGACGGTGACATAGAAGATGAATCACTGAAGAGGCCTTGTCGAGGGCGAGGACGCAGGAGTATAAACTCATGGTCGAGTCACGTGATCTTAGGTGGGTATGGAAATCTGTGGCGCGTAAGACAAGAGAGTGGACATGTAAGACATTCAAACATGAGGATGCTCTTCGTAGGAGTAGTTGAAAGAGGAACCTCATAGAAAAGTGACATCGCCAGAGATGAAGTATCGATTTGTATTGGTAGAATAACATCTCGTAACTCCTTCTTCAAGCTCGAGAATAACCCAAGAAGACACATTCTAGTTGCTTCTGGGTCGCAGCTCATGCCTCTGCCTAGGAGCAAGAACATGAATAAAAACAGACACAACCAAAGACACGAGTGAGAAGGTAGAAAGAGAGGTTGATTAAGAAAAAGATAGAACGAGGGATCCTCGATCATGCAAAACTGAGGGATGACATACGACATCCACAACAAGCAAATCTTAGTAGCATCCCCCCAAAAAACGTTGAAGAACCTTATGATGGAGTAAGAGAGTGCGAGCGATTTGAACTTCCAATGATTCGCTTTCGCAACACCACTCCATTTTGTCGAGGAGTGTAAGCACAAAAAGGATCGGGTGAAGAATCCCATGTGAGGACATAAAGAAATAGACGATGCGTAAAATATTCTCAGACATCACTGCAGGATACGAATGAAAGTATTAAATTGAGTTCTAATTTAACATGGAACTTCCGAAAATAAAGAATAACACAAAGACGAAGTTTTCTGTATTAAAAGTAGCCAAGTACATCGAGGATAATCATTTATGTGCAACAAAGTACCGAAACCTTAAGGTAGACTCAACCCGAAAAGGACCCAAATATCAGATGTTCAAAAGGAGACTTTGCCTCATGGATCTAGTCTGAATAACAAACGCAATGGATGCAAATTTGGATGCTTGAGTGCAAAAGGGGTATGCAGCTAATTTTAGCTCTCCAATGTAATAACAGCAGATGCAACCAAAATGGGAGAAAAGATTGAACCTTTGGTAGCCATAGAAACGAAAAAGTAAGAGATCACAGTTATAAGAGATCTGAAGGATGAAACAAGGGGTAAAACAACTCCCGAAATCCTGTAGATGTCGTTAGGTGTTGGAAAAATTAAGAAAACCCAGAAAAGTACAACTGCAGGACACAAAACAGAGGAAAAAGTGCAGATTCAAGTGTTGGAGTAGAAAACCAGGAGATAGGCTAGTAGATCTACACAGCGACTCCAAGTGGTGAAGTCCGCGACCGTAGAAGCCGCCATGCATCCCCGCGCTGCGGCGCGTGAGGGATAGCCGCGGCGCATAGGCCTGCACGTGAGGAACTTGATGTCGGATGTTTTTGCACCGGCGGGGAGCTTAGGCTCCGGCGATCTTGGTGGAGTGTCCACGCGCCGGAGTAAGGGTTGTTAGAAAATCTCGTCGGAAATTTTTCCGACGATGGGTTCCAACGGTGGCTGTGGCTCTCGAGAGGCTTTGCGATGATTGTAATATGACTGAAGTGAGGCATAGTCGTTGGATGGGTCATTGGAATTGACCACACGGCTAAACCTTAACCCTAATATTCTCAAACTCTTCTATGACTCGATACCGTGCTGAGAGAGAAAAAAGAGGCTCTGTATTTTCATTAATTTACAAATGAGGAAAAATACATATATATACTCTAGTGTTAGGGCAAAAAGAAAACAAAGTTAGAGTCTAACTAGGAGACTAAAGAGAGAAGGAAAAGAATCCTAAATGGATCAGGAGACTAATCCTTAATAGTGCCAAAGTGCGATTGTCTTGTTTGTTCACACAACATGGGGCTCTAAATCGCATTCCTCTAATTTTGTATCTTTTGGCTTTTTGTTAATTAGTGAAATTTTCTTCTTGCTTTTTGATACAATCGATGTTAAACAGTCTTATTGTGCTGTCAAGCAGGCAGCATCCGAGTTGCTGTAACCTGTGTTAGCTATGTCTTGTATTATACCATATGATGATATTTAGTACTGTCCCCTTTTCCACAGAATGTATTGATTTTCTTGATATTGTAGTTTGTTTGCATACATAAGTTGCATGGATTGTGAGTAAAGGTTTTGAACTGATTCCACTCATCTTGCTTCAGGTTAAAATTAAAGCATGGATTTCCAGAAGTGCAAATTCTTCTGGTGATGCACCCTCTTCTGTATTGTACCTTAAGTTTTTCGACAAGGTGCACGAAGCCTCAATGCCAAGAGAGAGATACTGATCATGTTGTGGCAGATGTAGATATCGACCTTAGAGAAGTTTACTTTCGATTATGCATTTCTATCAGTCGGGCCATGCCAAAAACTTTGGACAATTTTGGGATGAGCTTTTGGAACATAAGCTTCTACCAAGAAGATACCATGCCTGGTATTCAAGGAGTGGAGCGTGCAGTGGGGATAAAATGATAATGGATTTTCGTTCTCACTAGGTTACAATAATTTGGTGGATAGTATATGGTATTTTTGAACTTGTTAATTTCTATTTGAAGTTATTTGATAAATTCAGAACCTAATTTAAGAAATCCTATAAATTAAAAATAAATGGTCATATGCTTCTAATTTGTTCCATACTTGCATTTGAAGTTTTAAGAATTTCTGAACTAAAGGTAGGAAGCTTTGTGATAATATTTTCGCTCTAAAATTTCTTAGTTTGTATTACAGTATATTTGTTCCACTCTGTTATCTGTTTTGATTGAATTGTAGTCTGCTGTATGAATTTTGTTTCACAATTCTTCCCATAAAAACTGATCTAATCATATGAGAGAATGGTGGGAAAAATCATAGAAGCACTTCTTGAAGATAACTCTAATCTACCTAGCTTAAAAAACTGGTTTTAAAATACCTGTATTTCTCATAAAATAGGAATCTCCTATGTTGGCATACCATAGCACACCACTACAAGTTTCACAATATCTATATTCTTTCCTAAGATGAATGAAAGATGGATCTGAATATTATTGTGGGAAATATCAAGGTATTCTTTAATTCTCCTGAAACATTTTTGTAAACTTTTATTTTTGTGTCTGCTTCATGCTACCTCTCAATTTTGCAATTACTAGAGTTACTGTTCCTGCCATTTTATTAGGTATCCGCACATTGGAAAGGATCACTTGGTAAAGCTTCTGAAGCAACTGATGCTGAATACTGCCCCTCCATTGCATGGTGAGGTTGGAGGAAATGCTCCAAGTGCTGTTGATGTTCCCACACTGCTCGAAATCGGTTCCTTTCACTTCTGGATTGCACTAACCTGTTCTACACTCTAAAAAGATTTGTATATAGTATGCTTTTACAAATTGGTTTTGTGATTGAAAATTTTTTGCTGCAATTGTTTGTGTTCCTTACAGAAACTTTCTCTATTCTTGAATGGACTCCAGTCCATTGAACTGTTGCAACAGCGAGTAACCATGAAGTAAAAATTTGTCTGGAGGTTAATTCATTTCAGAACTCACTTTAAAAATTTCAAATTTAAGGTTTACTGAGAACTCTGGTTTTTGTGATACTATAAAATTCAGATGAATATGATCTCTGTTCTCTAGTTTGCAGGTTTGTGCATCTATTTCTTCCTAGAGTTGCTTCTTTGAGTATTTTTCCTTATCTGCTCAACAGAGTTGACCTAAAATGCTGCACTTATAGTTGTAGAGCATACATGATGTTATAGTATGTATCATACGTTAACATATTGGTTTGTATCTTATTAGGATACTTTACTTATAGGGTTGTAACCATTTAGGAAGAGTAGATTATCTTACCTAATGTATAGCTCAACTTTTGTATATATATAAAGGATAACCAATGGAAAAGGTAAGGAATTCTTTTCCTCCAACTCTCCTCTTGGTTTCTGCCACATGAAAAGGGCTAGATCTAGAATGTTTTGAACAATTGATCACGCCTCTTTCTATAACTTTGAGCTTGTTTAAACCTGGCTTGATTCTTCTTTTCTTTCCTATTATGATTCAAATATTAACAATACCTCGCTTCATTCTATTCCAGAATCCAGTACCCGTTTAAACATACCTTGTGGCTTTGCTCTTGAAATTAATTTCTCAATTCTTGTTCCTTTTGCCGTGTTCTATTATTTGGATTTTTTTCTTTTAATTTTTTATTTTCACTCCTTCACTTGTGATGTCTTTCCATGCTTGATATTTGCAATATCATGTGAGCTTTTTTCACATTTCTAAAGTTCTGACCACTTGTTGTTGCAGGTCATAAGAAGAGGGAAAATGAGCAAATCTGAACCTCCACCAAAGTACCTTCGGGCACGCACATGCAGGCCGCGATCAGGTCCGCGGTCTGAGTTTGAGGGAGATTGGTGGCGGTTTCACAAAACACCATCGGGCCCATCTATTCGCTTCTGCATGTTATGCTATTGCTAAACCATCAACTATGGTTCAAAGGATGCAAAATATGAAGAAGTTAAGATGACACCGTGGATGCTGTCTATTGTGGTATGATTTTCCTGTCATAAGGAACAGTTTGGGCTTTCCCGGAATTTCATTATATTAAAAGATGCTAAGTTATATATGATCAATGCTCCTTAAATCTTGCTCCTGGGTATCAAGTTTACACTTTGGGCTGTAGGCATGACAACCATTAATTAAATACCTTTTTTTTTTTCATTTTATTTGTATACATTTAATCCCTTCTCTTATTAGTGTTAAAGACATGATATTCATATTAAATCCAAATCTTACAAGCTTAAGATTTTAGAAGAGTTGGTTGTCTAACATGGTATTAGAGCCTGGTTTGGCAAGAGTTTCTGGGTTCAAGTCACCTATTTGCAATTTATTCCCCATTTGTTGATTTGAAAGTCCATAGAGGGCTCTATTTGGTTTGTTTGACTCTCCATGTGCGGGTATGGGGCTGCACATGAGGGAGGGTGTTAAAGACATGGTATTCATATTAAACCCAAATCCTACAAGCTTGAGCTTTTAGGAGAGTTGGTCATTTAACAATTAGGAACTGGGTTAAGTTGATTTTCCTTCAAAAAGATAGGATCTTCCTTATGGATAATTAAGATTTAATTTTACATCTTGTAACAGAGTTCAGAATTGGTGTAATATCCAAAGTGGTATTATTTCATATTTGTAATTGATTTATGGTCATATGGAGCTTTATTTGAAGATTCATGGGTATATTGTGTTCACCTATCCAAGAACATGCCCATGAACTTTGCCACATCCTCTAACCTATTTCAAAGAATTCTAGCAATCACCTTTGATAAAATTCTTTAGAAATATATATCTCTTGGGTTGCTGTGAGGAAAACAATGAGGCAAATTAATTAGAAGAGGTTCAATCTTTTCCAAGTTGGCTTCTGCCTTGCCAAAAATCTTGGAAATAGATGGATCTACTTTGGCATTCTTTTTATGTGAAGCGTGTGATTTGTTTTAAGCGATTTTCTAGCCTTTGATGAATGAAATTTTGATATTTTTGGACTTTTTAACGATCAAGTTGCTTTTAGGAAGAATTAAGATTTGAGGAATGTCAGTTCACAGAGCTGAGAGATGGGGAGCATGTGTCAAAGCAGATATTTTGTGTTTGTTTTCACCTAGGGACATGTCCTAGTTAGGTTTATTGAGCATGATTATATAATTGTTCTTTTGCTCTGATTGGATGGAGAAATGGTGACTGTAGGCCCTTGGGTGCATGCTCACTGCTGCCAACAGCTCCATCTTTCGTAGTCATCAGTCCTAGCATTTAGCTTATTTAGCCGATTAGTTGGTTACTGGGAGGAGCACAACTTTGGTTACAAGTGGGTTCTTGGATTTTTTTTAGTCCCAGAGTGCTCTTTCTCTTCAGTTGATCCCCATGCACTTCTTTGTACTTCTGGTGTACTTAGTTGCACCCCCTTTTTATTAGGCATCTTCTCCAGGAACTGTTTCCTTCCTATCATGCAAAGAGAGAAAAAAAAGAAAGAAGAAGGGCTTTAATGGGAAGAGAAACTAGTACTTTATTGACCTGCTGGCTTGCTTGCTTGCTTGAATATTAGAGTAGATCTTAAGCTAGCTTCTAACCCTAAGGGGTAGCTCAGTTGGTTTAAAGCCTTAGGGTTTAACCCAATGGTCACCGGTTCGAGTCCTCTCAGGGCCATGGGAGGTTTACCTGACCGTTAACTTTAGGGCCCCGTGGGATTAGTCGAGGTGCGCGCAAGGTGGCACAAACATTCACGGTTATAAAAAAAAAAAAAAAAACTTAAGCTAGCTTCTCTGAGAACCTATTATTTTTTTGATAAGTGAGAACCTGTTATTTTTGGCTGTGTCGGGGCACAGTTTTTCTGATCTCTGTTGTAGTTCTGTATTGTTCTTTATGACCTATTTCTTTCATCCTCTTGAGTCTTCTTTAATGGGTTTTTGCTCTTAAATTAACCAAAAAAAAAAATTACTATAGGAATCTACCCTGGTTGCTATATGTCCATCCCAACTGCACAAAGCAAAAAATTGATTGATATGAATCTACTTCTCTACCTTACACTACTTAAATACCTTGGATGCTTGAACTTGGGCCCTCTAGTTCATTGCCAATTGGTATTGCTACTAAGCTACACCTGAGGTGATCTTAAATAAACGTTTTTGTTATCCATCAAGGAAAGGGCAACAAAGGCATCTCCCTAGGACTGCTTTTTTCCATTGTTTTAGTTTTTTTTGGTTTTAATGGAAAGATCTCTGTCATAGTTATTTTGCTCTATATTTTAATGCCAAAGTTGCACAAGATGAAACTGATCCATTTGCAAGTTTTGAGAATCTAATTAGTCGATTTTGCATGCATTAGCCTTATAACTTGATTTGTTTTTTAGTATTGTCCTTCAAGGTTATATCATTATTTAAAAGTGGGCTTTCATGCCACTGTACTAACTGCCACTGTCTACCCATCTACCTGCCACACTGCTTCCCTTCTTCAAAGTGATTCCTTCTTATAAGGAGTTACATGATGACACACATTAGAAATATTACTAAGTTGAAATGTGTTCACTTTGATAAATGTGAAGAGAAAAATAACCCTTTGATTTCCATTAATTAACAAAGTGAGGGAACATACATATTTATACTCTAAAGTGTTAGAGCAAAGAAAGGAAACAAAATTAGAGTCTAATTAGGAGACTAAAGAGAAAAGGAAAGAAGGAAAATTTTCCTAAATGGATTAAGAAACTAATCCTTAACACTCCCCATCAAGTTGGAAGATATAAACAAATTGGTCAGACATGTGCTTAATCCTAATGTACCAAGCTTGTTAGACATGTATTTAATCCGATGGGTAGATCTGGGGTTGTTGGAAAAGTCACATGTTTGACTACACGTCGAGTTGATGTGACCGTAAGAGGGCTTGCAAGTAGATTGCCAAAAAAGTATTCTAGAAAAAGGTCTGATAGAGAAGGTTTGCGGGAAAAGGTCCGTGGGGGAAGGTATGACGGAAAAAGTGGGCCTGAAAGTAGATTGCCGGAAAAGTGGCCGAAAAAGGTGGCTCCAATACCATGTGAAGAGAAAAATAACTCTTTGATTTTCATTAATTAACAATGTGAGGGAACATACATATTTATACTCTTAAGTGTTAGAGCAAAGAAAGGAAACAAAATTAGAGTCTAATTAGGTGACTAAAGAGAAAAAAAGAAGGAAAAAAATTTCTAAATGGATTAGGAAACTAATCCTTAACAATAAATATGGCAAGATTAAGTTGCTTATGCTTAATTAGTTGCTATTTTTCATGTTATTTAAAAGAAAAGGTTTTTAGCTGGAAGTGTTTGTCTCTCAAACTTACGAACCGGAGAGTCAACATGGTAATGATTGGGCATTATAATGTTATTTCCCTAATCTTTCCAGAATTTATTCTATGAGGTTTATTAACATTTTTTTCTCATTTTCTACTCCTTTATTGCTTCCCTTAAACTTATACTCTGTGTATATATTATTATTTATCCAGCCTTGGTCCCACATGTTCTGTGAAAGAATCTGGGTTGTGTATTGTCATATTGACATTTCTTAGATTGGAAATTACATTTCATCAATTTGTTCCAAATGACTTTGCTTCTATCCTGTAGCCATCTTCGATCGCACGGGGAGATATGTAATTACTGGTTCTGATGATCGCCTTGTTAAGATTTGGTCCATGGAAACTGCATTTTGTTTGGCCAGCTGCCGGGGACATGAAGTGAGTTTAGACTTTAGAGTATCTATATAAGAGATGGAATTCAATTGTTTATACAGCCCTGATGCTCATACTTTTTTTTATTGTGGACATGAAGTGAGTTTAGATTTTAGAGTATCTATATAAGAGATGAATCTCAATTGTTTATACAGCCCTGATGCTCATACTTTTTTTATTGTGTTTATTTTTTGTTGACAACTTACTCTTCTTACATATTTTATAGGGTGACATTACGGACTTGGCTGTAAGTTCAAACAATGTTCTGGTGAAGCGCCTGCTTCAAATGACTTCATCATTCGAGTTGTAAGAATTCATACATGAACTGAGAATGCTCTGTTTTTTATTTTTCAATTATGCAGATAGTTATTATGTTTAGTACAGTGGCGCTGCTGTGATGGGTTGTCGACTTCGTTTTGGCGGGGTCATACTAGTGCTGTCACTGCTATTGCATTTAGTCCCAGGCCCAGCTCTATGTATCAGCTTTTATCGTGAGTCTCATTATCAGAGCTATCATTTCCCCATTGTTGCTCCTTTGCAATACTTCATTGATATTTGTAGATTAACTTAAATTTAATTTTGTTATTAAAATGTCATGTTGTTATCTTTTATACCACTACAAGTTTATGTGCATGAACTCGGGAAACATAATTTGTTACGATATTCATATTAAACCCAAATCCTACTAGCTTGAACTTTTATGAGAGTGGGTCATTTAATATGATATCAAAGCTTAGTTTGGCAAGAGGTTCTAGGTCTCGGTTTCATCTCTCTGCAATTTGAATTCCCATTTGTTTATTTGGAAGTCCATGAAGGACTCTGTTTAATTTGTTTGACTCTCCACGTACGGGTATGGGGCCGCACGTGAGAGAGGGTGTTAAGAAGCATGATATTCATATTAAACCCAAATCCCTGCTTGAACTTTTAGGAGAGTTGATCATTTAATATTAGTTACAATAGATGTGAAATTCCTACTCAAAAATTCAATGACTAACCACAATACCTATTCTAAAATGTATAATCTAGGTCCTCAGATGATGGAAGTTGTCGGATCTGGGATGCTAGGTTCTCCCAGTGCAGTCCACGGATTTACCTGCCAAAGCCTCTAGATGCTGTTGCTGGTTGGGGATCATTGCTTGCACATGGTATCTCAATCCTCACAGGTATTTGGGTTAGATATACCTATAGTTAATCGGAATGATGCAGGAGTTATAGTATTTCAATGAATGGAGCCTCCTCGAGCAATGGTCCTCAAAGCCATCAAATATTATGTTGTGCTTTCAATGCCAGTGGAACTGTTTTTGTCACTGGTAGCTCTGACACTTTTGCGAGGGTATATCTAAAAACATTAATCCTTGAAAAAATCGTTGCTCTTCTACCATTATTATTCATGTAGTGTTTTTCTGATCATACTTGTATTGGTAAATTTTTCTGTATATCCAATTGGATAATTTAACTAAAATCAGCTACTTTACAGGTTTGGAGTGCTTGTAAATCCAGTACAGATGACTCAGAACAACCGAATCATGAGATAGATGTATTATCTGGCCATGAAAATGATGTCAATTATGTGCAATTTAGGTTGGTAACTCCTGGTTAGTGAGTGAACCCCTTTCTCCGATAAAATTTTATACCTCATTCTTGTATTGCTTCAACTTGTAGTGCCTGTGCTGGGGCTTCACGATCTTCAGTGTCCGACGCTTTCAAGGAGGAAAGTCTTCCAAAATTTAAAAATTCCTGGTGTGTCCATGCCTTCCTTTCTGTTTCGAATGACATGACACATAGCTATTTAAAAATCTTTTTGCTCTTGCTACCTGCTATTTTTTTCCTTTCGTGACAAACACCACTGATCATTCACTTGATATTCTATCATTAAATACCTGTTCCTTGAATCTTGATATTTTCAGGTTCTGTCATGACAACATCGTAACTTGTTCTCGTGATGGAAGTGCAATTATTTGGATTCCGAGATCACGCAGATATCATGTGAGTCCTCTTGGATGAGTTCACCCCAGTGGTTCACAGTCTTTGTGATTATGTAGCGTGTTCTGGATGGTTCTCAGTGGACTTTAACTCAAAGTTTTCCCCCTGTTTTCATGATACTTCTGTTTGTTCCAAGTCATCTATAATTCCTTATGCCGGCCTATCAAAAAAAATTCTATCATTGCTTATGCCTTTTCTTCCCATAACATTTTGTCCAATTGGTATTATTTAAGTCATTTCCATGAAATTCAGTGTGAATTTAATTGCAGAAGATATTGAATTTAGTTGCACTTTTGCTGTTTTCTATTTTATTTTTCAGGGGAAAAGCTGGACGTTGGACACGTGCGTATCATCTCAAAGTTCCCTCCCCAATGCCACCTCAACCTCCCGAGGAGGCCCACGACAAAGATTGCTTCAACTCCTCGTGGTGTTAATATGATTGTGTGGAGCCTGATAATCAGCTTTGTACTTAAGGTTATCATGGGTAAAAAATTTATGATCATTTTGAATGTATCTTTAAAGGAAAATGTTTCTTCATTCCAAGACATTAACCAAGTTTTGAAATTGGAGCTGATCTAGCGGGCTTCAAAAGGAAGGCAAGCTTGGACCCAATTAGGAGATAAGAATAAAAAATGATAGCCCTCAATGGGAGAAGGAAAAATAAACTTTGGATTATCAAGGATAAGAAAGATTGATTTGGACTTGATAGAATTTGTCTTACAAGGTAGATTATTGAAATTCCCCAAATTCCTAATTAATAAAGACTCTTTTTGTAAAGAATATTACGTAAAATGTTTCTAGTAAAGATAGAACACTTCACACATACACAAGTTTTTTTTTTTTTTCAATCAAATTGATACACAAGGTTTTGACATGGTTCAATCAACCATCCATGGATGAGAGGGAATCTTTTCACTATATCATGTAGAATATTAGATAGAAGAGAACGAGGTACAACTATTGAGTTCCCAAACTATCCCATGTTTTCCTACTTTTTGTATTTATATCCTGAACCACAAACCCTTTAGCTCTATCGGGTATCTCCCATTCTTCCTCACATCTTTATCTACCTTATGTGGTCTTTACAAGTACACTTCCGTCCGCTGGACTTTTTTTCCTTCATGACTTATATGTATTGGAGATTATTCTTAGCTACTTTCTTTGGATCCTAAGGAATTCTAATCTTATAATATTATATTAACTTTTAGAAAATATTATATAGAATATTCTCGACTAGAAGGGGATCTTTACTAATTAAGATTTTGGGATACTCTTTTCAACACTTCTGGGATTGAATCAAGTTTAATTGTTTCACGCCTATTTGTATGAAAGTGATTTTTTTTTTTATCTTAGCTTAAAATGAAGTAGAAAAAATGTAAAATTAATTGTAACATTTTCAACAGTCATAAGGAAAAAGTTGTCATTTGCACATTGGAATGCATAGATTCATAGAAATTAGGGTAATTTTCAAGAAGATGTAATCCAACCTTTTTTCATTTTTGAAAGCTACCTTAAACTTCTAAATCCTAAGGAATGTGATTGATTTCATTCAAAACTAGGGACTTGATGTCCCTTGAGTAGTTAAAAACATATTTGTTGGATGTTTCTAATAGAAGATTTGAATTAAATTTTGATGGTTCAAAGATAGAGAATAGAATTATTTTCATTAGCAATATCTAAGTTGTTTTATTTCATTCGATATAAAGCCTCAATTGAAACCTTTGTCAATTTATGTGTTATAGACTTAGGTGTCATAGATTATATGGCTCATTCATTTTTATAAATATAACCCTTATTTAAGCAATAGGAAAATAGCCATAGCTGATAGTTCATTCATCACCATTGCAGGAGTCGTTGATATCCAAATTAGTCCCTATGCTCACACTTACAAATGTGCTTCATGTTCCAAAGTTGTCTACTAATCTTGTTTCTGCCCAAAAACTTATATAGGATTTGGATCACAATGTGATTTTTTTCTTATAATCCTACTTACTATTCATTTTAAGGTCAACATTTGGGGAAGATGATTGGACTTAAAGAACAAAACATGTTATAGTACATTGAGACACCACATAAATCATGTGTATCTTCTCTTTTTGATCGCCACTTTTTTAATAAAGAAAATAATTTTGCTTCATCATCATAGACTTAAACATCTATCGCTTAAAACTCTTAAGATCTTGTTTCCTTCACTTTTTAGGAAATTAGATGAGGAGCACTATCACTTTGAGGCATGTAAACTAGCCAAACACAAGCATTCAATCTTTTCAATCAGTAATAGAAGAAGTTCAGAGCCTTATCATCTAGTTCCGAGCCAATAAAAAAAAATGAAAAAAGAATCATAGTGATAATTAGGGTCCTTTCCCTATTTCAAATATGCTGATTTGTGTTTTTGATCGATGATTGCACTAGGGTTTCCTTTTTTTTGGCTTAAACACAAATCAAATTTGAGTTTTGTTGTCTTGCATACACTTACCAAAAAAAAAAAAATTGTTGTCTTGTATATCCATAACATGATAAAAAACTAGTTTCATGTCATTACAAGAGGTTTTGATTGGACAATGCCAAAGATAATTTCTATCAAGTCATAACCCCCTTACTTTTATTATGAAGGTATAATGCAAGAGTTGTCCGTAAAGACTCCACAACAAAATCAAAATTTTGGAAGGAAAATGGTCAATTCCTTGATATAGTGAGTTTTTTTGTTCCAAAGAGATGTGCCTTCATCCTCATTGCTACATATCTTATAAACCGATTACCTTCTAGAGTCTTAGGTTTCAAAAGAAACAGCTTCATAATTTTATTTTAATATGTGAACTACAAATGATCTACAAATGATCTAATTCCTAAGATATTTGGGCATGTCTCTTTTATGCATGTTCACGGTCCAAATAGGGGAAAATTGGACCCAAGAATAGTCAAATGGATTTTTTTTATATTTGTCAACTTAAAAAGGAATATAAGTGTCACTATCCACTATCCAAAAAATTGTTTGTCTTGATGTTACTTTCAATGAAAGTAAATATCATTTTCCCATTCTTTTTCTTTAGGAGGAGATCTCATTGATAATTTTCTTATTAGTGTCTTATCTAGTATCTGTACTCTCCTTTGAACTTGAGCTATCCATTGAGTATGTTCCTAAGAATCAAATGATTGAAAAAGTGTACTCGAGGAAGAAAATTGCAAAAGATCCCTCACTTGTAAAAGTCCAAGAATTTGAGCCGGCTTCTAGATATGAGGTGATAGTCTCTCACTCTTTCTTACTGTAATCATAGATAATTGAAGGGAAAAATTGTATTTTTCATTGATCACAAATAACCTATTTTTATACAAGACAATCCCTAAACCAAATAGAAAAGAATATGAAATTTCCTAACTCTAAATGTTTCATTTTCCCAACTAGTTTCTAATTCTACAATACTATAACACTCCCCTTTAAGTTGGAGCATAGATGTTGATCATGCCCAACTTGTGACAAAGATAACTGACTTGATCTCCACTCAAAGGTTTTGTGAAGATATCTCCTAATTGTTTTCCGCCTTACATATTCTCGTAGTAGACAACCCTAATCGATACTCTTTCTCAACAAATAAACGACAATCTTTCAATACGTTTGGTCATTTCATGAAATATCTGTTGGGATGCCATATTTATTTACAACTTTATTATCACACCAAAGCTTCGCTGGTATTGAAGTTTCGATGCCCACTTCCATCAATAACTGATGTATCCACATGATCTTACATACAGACTGTGCCATAGCTCTATACTCTGACTTCGCACTAGACCTTTAGATAACATTTTGCTCCTTACTCTTCCATGAGATCAGATTTCCTCCAAAAAAAATACAATATCCTGAGGTGGATCTCCTATCTTCCCTGGGGATCCTACCCACCTCAGATAAAAAGCACTCAATTCGTATGCCTACGTCCGTAGGGGCTTCTTTCAACAAGATAGGATATCCTCTACGCTTGCCTAATGATCGACTGTGGGAGATACATATATTGACTCAAAAACACTTATCGAATAAGCAATTATCCGGGCGAGTTCATCGAAGATAATTCAATTCTCCCAACCAAGATTCAGATTCTTAGTATTTTCAACAGGTCTCCTTCCTTAGTGATTTGCACACAAAGAGTCATAGAGTACTACAGTATTTGACACCCAACTTCCTGTCTTGTATAACAAATCAAGACATATATTTCCGGCCAGATACTGCACTTACTTACTCTCATGACTTCAACTCCCAAGAAATACTTCAACATTCCTAAAACCTTTGTGTGAAACTGATTGTGAAGAAGGGATTTAAGAGATAATATACCTTTGAAGTCACTTCCATTGATGACAATATCATCCACATACACTACCAGTAGAATAATACCGTGAACTGAATTCTATAGAAGACTCGAGCGGTCAAACTTACTCTTCGCATTAAACGCCTCAACCGTCTCGATCGACTGGGCTAAACCAAGCACGGACTGCTTCTCGCACCATAACAGATTTCCGAAGACGACACCTTCCTATCTCCCTCGAGCAACAAACCCCGGGAGGTTGCTTCATGTAAACCCTTCCCGACGATCTCCATGTAAAGACATTCTGGAGCATCAAGCCGATGTAAGTCCCAATCATAAGAAGCTCGCAAATAAATTGCACGGTCAGACGCCAACTTAGCTACAGAGAAAAAGTATAAGAGCAATCAACTCCATAAGTTCGAGACAAATTCTACCATAAGACGTGCACCTTCAATCTAGCAACAGACCCATCATGATTAAACTTGACTATAAACGCCTAATCCACAACCAATAAATTTTCTTCGCACAGGCAGGCGCACTGTTCCGCTGCACTACTGTCATCTAAGGCTTGCATTTCATCCACTATAGCACTACGCCAATCAGGGTGAGATAAAGCCTCACGAATAGTGTTAGGAAGAGAGATAGAATCAAGAGATGCAATAAAGGAACAAGAGGAAGACGACAAATGGTTATAAGGAACAAACGAAGAGATTGGGTGAGCACACCGACGCTACCTTACTCTGAGCAATCGAAGATCATCATTCTGTGATTTGACCAAGACGGCAACCGATGTCGACTGTAGACTGAGGGTCCTGACATTGAGAGTATACATGAGTAATGGGAGGTTTAATAGGAACGAGAGTTGAAGTAAGAGCCGATGGAGCTAGTGGAGCCAATGAGGAAATAGTGTACACTAATAAATCATCACCCTCCCTTTGACTAGTGACAGTAGAAGAAAAGGAAAATAGGGTAGTCTCAAAGAATGTAACATCTAGACACAGCAATAAGAAATGCGACAATAACACTCTATATTCTTTTGAAGAATATCTCGTAAAGATACACTTTAAGGACTTTGAATCAAGTTTAGAGACTTGAGGATGGACATCCCGAATAAAGCATGTTCATCCAAATACCTTGGGATCAATAGGGAACAACGATTTATTTGGAAACAACTGGTGGTAAGGAGTAGTCCAATTCAGAATCAATGAGGGCATTCTATTAATAAAAAAACAGGCAGTAGAGACTTTGTTGGCCCAAAAATGTTTAGGACATCCATTTGGAATAAAGGGCTTGGATAGTCTCAAGAAGATGTCTATTCTTTCTCTTAGCTATCCCATTCTAAGAGAGTATATCAACACAAGAGGTCTGATGAAGAATCCCATGTTGTAACATGAAGGACTAAAAAGTTTATGACAAATATTCCTTGGCGTTATCACTCCTTAATGTTTGAACAGGGACATGAAATCAAGTTTGAATTTCAGAACAAAAGACACTAAAACGAGAAAAAGCTCAAAACGACTTTTCATTAGATAAAACCAAGTGACGCGAGAGAAATCGTCAACAAAAGTAACGAAATACTTAAACCTGTGGGAGACATAACTGGACAAGGACCCCAAACATCTGAATGAACTAACTCAAAAGGAGCGGAAGCTCGTTTATCTCTCAGAGTTAACTCAAAATGAACTAACTCACTATGAAGTTTCTTAACTCTACATGTTTTCTTTTTCCAACTAGTTTCTAATTATACAATACTATAACACTTACCAATTGAGTTAGAACTTCAATCTGAAAAGTGGATAGACCAAAAACTGCTTACTACTGTTGAGAGAAAAGGAATACATTGATTCTCATTAATTTACAAAAGGAGGAAACATACATATTTATACTCTAAATATAGTAAAAGTGAAATGTAGCTAGAGCTTCAATTGCAGACTAAAGAGAGAAGGAAAGAATCCCAATGGATTGCAGACTAAACCTTAACACTCTTCAAGTTCAGAAAGATATGTGTCAAAGCAAGTTTGTCACATATATACTTTATCCTAGACTCCTAAGAGACTTAGTGAAGATATCTCGCTAGTCGTCATTGGGAAAGGACAAAATAGTAGTCATGCATCCCACGCAATCTTTTCGATAAGTATGCAATCCACTTTGATGTTTCGTCCCCTTATGGAAAATCGAGTTAGATTTAAATATGCGCGCGCTTCGATTATCACATATGTTCTCTCTTCACTGCTCATCCTTCCCAAATCTTAGCTCTTGGAGAAGATGCTTCAACCATATGAGTTCACATGTTGCTAAGGCCATAGCGGTTTCAGCACTGGATCTGGCTACTACATCTTGTTTCTTACTCTTCCAGGATTTTAAGTTACCTCCAATGAACACACAATACCCTGATGTAGAAAGTTTATCTCAGAAGGAGCTCGTCTGGGCCAGAGATCATCAGATCCAACAACCTCTGGTATGACTCAACCCTCGACCTAGTTGTTACTTTGATATAATCTGAGAATACAAACTACAAGATCCTGTGCTCGCTATCACAGCTGACATCAGGTGAATCAAGCACTATGCTCATGTGAAACGAGATGTTAGCCGAGTGATAGCGAATCTAGTTCCGCTTCCTTCCTATAAGTCGCCGATATCTCCTCGATCTGTGGCCTCCTCGACTCCTCGGCATAAGCTGACATCTGGATCCATAGGAGTGTCTACTGAAGCTTACAAATTCAACATACCAAGAAACCACAATATATCCAAGGTATACCTCTAAGCAGATAACCACTCCTGACCGGGACTGAAATTTACCTCAACGCCTGTAAAATACTCAGCTTTCCCTGTTTCTTTTTCCGAAAGTGGTTGAAGAGGTGTTGTTTCGAGTTTCGAATACCATCCTCGTCATCGCTTGTAATGACAAATATCATCCACATAAACAATCAAATAAATACACTTTCCGCAGGATGAATGATGATAAAACCCGAATGGTCTGGCTGCGTCGAATCACGCCAAACTCCCGAATCCACTCGAGCTAAACTCGACCAAACCAAGCCGAGGAGCATCAAGCTGCACTACAGGCTAAACGACGCACTCGCGATACCAAACCGTGCACCCCCGAAAGCAAACAAAACCAGTGGTTGTCTTATTATAAACCTCCTCGCGAGATCACCATGAAAAAGACATTCTCGATATCTAATCGAAAAGAGCCATGATCGCATAACATGGAAAGAAGCAAGAATGGGAGTAAATCTCGCCATCTATAAAATGTATCATAATAGTCTGAGCCATATTGTCGAGCGCACTCGCAATCAAACGTACCTTAAGTCGATAAATTCTAACCATCAAACTCACCTTTCATCAGAGTAAACCCGACGACAACCACAGAGACTACAGAGGAAGAGCTTGATAAGTTCCCATGTGTTATCGAGGAAAGAGCATTCATTTCCCGCCACTGCTTTCCAAACTCTGATGAGAGAGCCTCACTATGCTTTTGGGGGTGTTACCGTAAGACAAGGTGGAAACAAAGGCAAGTAAAGGTAAAGATAAATGATGAAAGCTTATTAAAATTATAAACAGATGTGGGGTTAGAGTAGAGCGGGTACCTTTCTCGAATGGCAATAGTAGATCATCGTACTCTGGCTAAGTGGAATCGGAGCAGAGATGATCAAGGATAAGAGATGAGTCAACACGAGGCCCTCAGAGGAGGACGAGACAAATGGTATAGACTCGAAGCGATTGAGTCACGACATCCGAGGCGGAAGGGAAATCGCAGGGAAAAACAAGAGGAATAGATAAGACATCTCGGGAGTGTACATCGTGACCGCAGAGGAGAAGAAGGGGGAATCTTCAAAGAAAGTGACATCAGCAGAGATAAAGTAGCGATTAGTATCTGAGAATAACAACGATAACCCTCCAAAGGCGAATAACCCAAGAAGACACACTTCGCGGCTACGTAGCTTGTTCTGCCTAGAGTGAGAATATGAACAAAACAAACACAACCAAAGCATACTACAGGGAGATAAAGAGAGGTCGAGTAGGTAGTAAGATAGAATGAGGGGTCTGATCATGCAAACAGAGGAGGGCATACGATTAATCGAATAACAAGCACAAGAGGCATCCCCCGTAAACGTTTGAAGAACCTTATGATGGAGGAGAAGAGTGCGAGTCGCCCTAACTAAATGACTGATTTACGCCACCCACTCCATTCTCGTTGAGGAGCGTAAGCACAAGATGATCGTGAAGAATCCCATGGAAGACATAAAAGCAAGAGAATGACATAGAGAAATATTCTTTGCATTATCACTTTAAAATACGAATAGAAGTATTGAATTGAAAGTGATATCATACTGAAATAAAGATGGTACCTAACTAAAAGCCTTATTAAAACAAGATATTCAGAATATTTATAACAGTAACAAATTAGGTGACTAGAATGATCAAATATCGCAGAACAAGTTCAAAATGAGACTGGTCTGATCTAAAACACTGGGGAACAAGACACGTATGTTTCCCAAACCCATGCGGACTACGCTTAAGCTGCAAGATAAACTAGAAAAACAGGAACCAACTTCGAAACTTGGGAGAGGCTCGATGATCGACGACCGGTGGAAGGGAGGGAGGAGCTCGTGAAGTGCAAGCAGCGGAACAAAGAGGCTAGTTGAGGTGAAAGAGGCCTCAGACTTATGCAAACACACTGCCTTCCCCGCACGCCCTGGCCCCGCAAGGTTACAAAGTCAGGTGAAAGTAAGTATTCAATGAAGATCACGAGTCAACGTACTTATTGAAGGAAGATTAAAAGGAAAATTAGGAACATAAAGTACAGAGGTAAAAGGCAAGGAAGGGAGGGGACAAACCGAGCCAATGCCTTTAGCTATGGTTTCAGAACTATTTAGCCAAGGTAATCAGAAAGGAGATGGAAAGGTAAGAGAAGAAAAAGGTCTTTAAGCCATGAGATATGATAAGAGCTCCAAAGACAAGGGATCCAAGGCATGAACGTGTAAGACAAGGCGTAGACATTACCGGCCCGGGCAATGCAAGCAATGCAGAAGATTTGCCGGCTGGAGGAGATCGAAGGTACTCTCATATTCACTGGCGAAGAATGACCCCCAAGGTGTGGATGGCCTATTTAACTCGAACATGCTCGAATGTTCGTAAGACCGAGCCAAATGAGTAAGACGGTGTCGGCACGTAACTAATAGCATCGATCACTCGTAGTGTCCAAGCTCATGGTAGTATGTGCATTTGAGGACGTTGTCCCTTTCACCTCGCTTGCTACCGTCCACCTTTGGAATCACTCGAGAAGAGACTGAGAAACCATCACGTATGTCCTGTAATCCTGCATCGTATGGATTGAGTGGCAAGTGAGGTGTGGCGGCAACCGAAAGCAAGAGCCTAATCAAAGTTCTAATAATCGCTCTAGTGAGTATTCGCTTCCTGATGTTCTCAAAATTCAACCGAGGTTAAGCGTAAGAATGATCATAAAGACTGATCCATCTCTGGAGCAAGCGAAGTTTCAGATAAGTAGATTTCGCAAAATAAAGATAAGTTCATCCTTAAGAAGGTCAGACATTCGTCCACCATAAGAAGATATATCCATATCAAGCTGTTTCAAATTGGCGATGGAGGATATTACCCGGTAGAGACGCTGAATATCATTAGTATACAATTTCTTTATCTGATTCCAGAGAGTGTAACAAGTTTTATAGGCCCCAATATTATATAGAGTCTTGACATCAATAAATTGCCGAAGAATATTGCAAAGTAAAGCATCGGTTTTTTTCCATTGAGTACGTTTATCTTCAGGAATACTTGTGTCCCCAGTAGTAAGATGATTCTCACATCCATTACCAATAAACCAAAGGTGCATTGAGTCTGCCCATGACTGATAATTTTCACTCCCTATGAGTTTATCCAAGGTAATCATAGGAGTTCCAGATACAAAAGAATTAAAAGTCTGACCTTTTCACCCGTAGAGAAGTCTTTTTCAGCCATAGAGATGAGAAATCAGTAGGAATCAACAGATACAACTCCCAAGGTCCTAAAAATGTCGTAGAGCTCCAGAAAACACAAAAACAATGGAGATTCAAGCGACATAAAAACGCAGTAACAGTGGCTGGAGAGAAAAATTGAAAAAGAAGGGCTTTTTCGGCAACAGCAGGGTGCGTGGAGTGGATGGATGGGCTTGTCGGCGGGAGACGCACCTGCTGGAGGAGGTGCGTGTAAAAACAGTGTTACATGCGCCGCCATGCGCTAGCGCGTGAATTCACGCACCGGGTCGAGACGGTTTGAGCACGTAGATGCCATTTTCCGCCAGCCCGCCTGAAGGTAGATCTGAGGGAGAAGCCCCGTTGTGTGCTCTTCGACCTAATGGAGGTCCTGAAAATCTCGCCTAAAAGCTGCCTGAGGCAAGGTAATCCGACGATTGGTTTGCTCCGTGAGGCTTCGTTTAAGACTGTAAAGATGATCGAATTGTGACACCTGGCTTTCTGACGGGCCAATGAACACCACACGACGAAAACCTTAACCCTACAAGATTCTCAAACTCTTTTATGGCTCGATACCATGTTGAGAGAAAAGGAATACATTGATTCCGACACTTACAAAAGGAGGAAACATACATATTTACACTCTAGTGTTAGGAAAAAAGGAAATAGAGTTAGAGTGTAATTAGGAGACTAAAGAGAGAAGGAAAAGAATCCTAAATGGATTAGGAGACTAAACCTTAACAACTACCACTAGTAAGGGAACCAGGGAATGCATTAGATGTCCTTTGTATCCTCTTTCTCGTGTAGTGTCATGTGAAAAGTTGTCTCCATCCATTGGAGTTTTCTTCCTGGTTTGAATAATATTCATCTTCCTATTGCTTTATACAAGGGTTTATCTAATGAAAATTGGAGACAAGCCATGAATGCAGAAATGGAAGCCCTGAAGAAAGATGAAACCTAGGAGTTTGGGATTAGAGAGGAAGGTTGAAATACTTCCTAAGAATTGAAGTTGCAATTCTAAGTAAGGAATTTTTATTTCTTATTAGAAATATGTAATGGAACTTCTCAAGGAAACAGAGAAGCTGCCGTATAAAATAGCAAGCACATTAATAGATCTTGATCATAAGCTTGGGGAGGTTGAGGAAGATGTTGTGGTAGATAGAGAGACATATTAACGTTCGGTAGGAAGATTCATTTCTCTCTCATGCAAGACCCGATAAATTTTTTTTTTATCTCTCTCGTACAAGACCCGACACAATGTATATTGTAAGTGGAATTAGCTAGTTTATGCAAAGTTTAAACAAGGTTCATTTGCAAGTTGCTAACTTGGTACTATAATACCTTAAGGAGTCTCTAGGATAGGGCATCCTATTTAAATGAAACTCAGGGATAGTGGTTAAAGCATAAAAAATGCAAATAATGTTGGATTTGTGTTTGATAGAAGATCAATAGCTAGGCATTACAACTCTCTTGGTGGGAATTTGGTAACTTAGAGAAGTAAGAACAAAGTTTAGTAGCAAGGTCTAATGCAGAACCAAAATTTCATAAAATAGCCCAAGGAGTTTGTGAACTATTGTGGTTGAGGATTATTTTGAAAATTTGAAGATTAAATGGGACAGTCCAAGTCCATTGAGATTTTATTGCAATAATATATCTACAATTAGTGTTACATAAAATCTAGTGCATCATGATTGAGCAAAGCACATTAAGATAGAAATTTTATTAAGAGGAAATTAGATAGTGGGTTGATTTGTATACCTTATGTTTCTATTGATCGCTAACATGCAGATATAGTTACCAAAGGTTTAAGCATTGCAAAGTTTCAAGCAAGTCTATCTAAGGTGGAAATAGAAAATATTTATTCATTAGCTTGAGGGAGTGTGTAAGAATGAAATTAGGAAAGTTGTAGCTTTATAGAGAGAATTAAGTAATCCCTTGATCAAAGGGTTTAGTGTAATTGAGTCAGGAAAGCTTTCTATTAAGGTACTAGGATTTTCTTTTTGATGTATATAAATGAGTTTGTGTACGAGAAAAACATTAAGAAAAAAGGAAAAAGAATTTGATACATTTTATTCTTCCATCTCTTTCTTCGCACAAAAGAAATTTCTAATAGAGTCCATCATTTGGAGGTCAAATTTTGTAGAGATGTTGCAAAATTACATTTGAAGATTATCATGGTGCATCTTCAATAGAATTTATAGATATTTTGGTTCATAGTTTATTCCATCAAGGGAAAAAGAAAGGAAAATTGGGATTAAGCTTGGCTGGCACATTTTTGGTTCACCCGATGTTTTTCTTGACAATTAGTAAAAGATCTATATTCAAAGTGCATGACCCGTATTTCTGTAAAATCTCTGACTTGATATCAACCTTAGACTTTTGTCTTATATTTTTAATATTTCCCAAAGATTTTGTTTGCCTGCCTCTTGAAGCCATGAAATACATGGATCCCCTTGGCCATTGGGTTTTCTGAAGATCTTCTGAATTTCGTTGTACTTTTGAAGTGCTTAGCTGTTTCTATGTTATGCATGGTTACTTTAATAATTTTGTTTGTTTATCTTTAATTTTCAATGCCAGAAATGGCTTTGCCCTATGTTATTTCAATTAAACCCAAGCCCATATCAATAAAAGCTAAGTGGTAACATAGCTATTTATATTTAATTCACATGTATAATACAGGCCTCTTCTAGTAGTATATGATTGGTTTACAAGAGGCACCTGTTTACTGGTCTCCGAAGTTGTATCAAATATTAGGAATATATTTTATCAGGCAGAAATATGCTCTTCTTGTTCCTTGCTCTTAAGTTATGTGTTTATGAGTTCTTTGCCTTACTTGTGTATGATAATGGCACGCTTTGCAGATTGCAGAATATGTGTTTGGAATGCTGCTGATGGTAGTTTAGTACATTCTTTGACTGGCCACAGTGCATCTGTAAGTGATGTTTGACTTTCTGAATCTTCTTGTGGGTAGATTTTTCTATCATACTTCTAAGTGACTTTCTTCATTGCTTATTTCTTTTTAGGAAATTTAAATTAAATTGATTCTAGAGGCTTTCAATCTCATTTTAGAAGCCTTTTAATGCAAAGAATTTTCTGTGTTTTTGTTTTGGCTTTAAACTCTAGTTATATGCTTATAGATTGATGCAGGAACGTCTACAACAACCATTGAGAATTAGACCTTGATTATGTAAAATTCGGATTTAGGAGGTTGCAAACCTTGAGATCACTGAAATGGCATTTTTGGATTTCAATTAGGACTTAATAGGTCCTAACCTATATTAGAAAAACCTGAAAACTGCAAACTAGCTCAAACCAAGTCTATTTTGCATCAAATCAAACCCAAGCGTTCCCAAACCTAAAACCCTACATTCTAAACCTTAATTCCATCATATATAGCCCTAAATTAGCCCTAGAATATTTGAAACCAGATCTATCCCTTGCCCATCAAAGTTATATCCTATAGCCCTAAAACACCACAAACTGATACCCTAACTTATCTAAACCTTTTAATCATCCATCATGGTCTGTCCCCGCATCACAGATTATCCCCATGATTTAGCTGAATTGCTTCTCATAGGGCATGGCCTTTTTTGGTTTTGTTCTGATAAAAATGTTGCTTTATCTTGGATGGCTTTCCCTTCTCTCTCTCTCTCTCTCTTCCTCTCCCTTTCTCCCTCCCTCCTTTTTCCCCCTAAATGTTTTAAAACAGCGGTTGGTTTCACTCATTGTTCTCTTGCATTGCCTGATCTTATGGCTTCAAATTTATTTTGCTTCTGTGGCTCACTCTTTATCACTGTGTTCCTGGCAGACCTATGTTTTGGATGTTCATCCTTTCAACCCTCGAATTGCTATGAGTGCTGGCTATGATGGAAAAACAATAGTGTGGGATGTAAGAGATGGTTCTCAGAGCTTTTCCATGCTTATATTTTGCTTTGTCGGTGCTTTTTGCTTATTGAGGACCCTGGTGTACTTTGTTTCTAGATATGGGAGGGCATACCTATCAGGACATATGAAATTGGACGCTTTAAGTTGGTCGATGGAAAATTTTCTCCGTAAGTAAACAATCAAATTCACTATCTTAATTTTGTGCATGTTTCTATACACACGTATATATTCATTGGTAGATTAGCAGTTTTCACCCACTTGATTTAATATCTTTTTCTGATAGATAATGTGATGCTGCTACTCTATCGTTTCCGTTCTGCAGTTTTTTTTTCTTTTCTAATTTAAAAACTCCATGGATTCAATTACGAAAGATTTGTGTCCCTATTGATATGCTTGCGCAATTTTATATCTTTCCTATTTACACCATGGTATTGACTTGTGTCTCTCTTTGTGGAAACTGACACCATGGACCATTAATTTTGTTTCTTTTCTTTCCTGTAGACAGGCAAATGTTCAAGTGTCTAAAAGAGGGAAAACCTTAGTATACAAGATTTATACGAGGAAACACTGATAAAGCAAAAGAACAAATAAGCAAAAGGTTCAGTGGTAGGCCAAACAATGGGCCTTTTGCAGACAAGTTCTATATCAACTAATCTGGGCTTCCTTCCCCTCGGGAATCTCTGGATTGCACAAGGACTCTAGTCATTGGTTTTTTTTGAGCCTTAAAGTCAATGGCTCCATCCAATCAGAGGATCTCCTAAATTTTTATTTATTTTTCTTTAAATAAGCACCTAAATAGGATAGGGCGTAGGCTTTTGCGTGCTTGCGTCTCTAGTGAAAAACCTGCCTTGCTAACAGCGAGCAAATCCCTGATGGAACAGTTATCACATAAGCAGCTAAAGAAGAGTTAGGCATGCAGAGAACAAGCCACCTTACACGGAAGAAGAATATGGTGAACCATCCACTCTTGCCTTACGCCTACTGACCAGATCATACTCCTTCACATGTACCGATCAATACTGAGAATCTTACTCTAAGGTTTCCCATGGAAAAATGCCTACCTTAGGATGGTTATAGGAGCTTCACACCATCATTGATAAAAAATAAGCATGTCTGAAAGGAAACATACCTTTTTTAATTCAAAAACTGTTGAGAATCATAGGATATTCTTAGGATATTCGCTTATTTATCTTCTTCCTTTCTTGTACATTATTTTCCTTCTTTTTTTGTACTTTATTTGTTTCCTTTTTATGTCTTCCCGATGTATATAAATAGGTAGGACCTCTACTGTATTTTACACATTCAATTAATAAGAAAAGAACTCTTTTCTTCTATCCTTTCACATGGTATTTGTAGAAACCAAGAGGAGAAGAGTTAGAGGAAAGAATTCCTTCTGTATATTCCATTGAGTCATCATACATATATATACAAGAAGGTTAGGCTATACATTAGGTAAGATGATCTACTCTTCCTAAATGGTTACAACCCTATAAGTAAAGTATCCTAATAAGATGCAAACCAATATGTTATAGTATGATGCATACTATAACAAATATGTTAACGTATGATATATACTATAACACTCCCCCTCAAGTTGGAGCATAGATGTTAATGTTAATCATGCCCAACTTGTTACATAAATAACTAACCCTAGCCTCCACTTGTGGCCTCAGGAATATATCACCTAATTCGTTCTCCGCCCCTCACGCATCCCGTAGAAATCAAACCAAGCCTCGTATTTTCTCACCGAACGAAACGACACCCATCTCTATGTGTTCATTCATGGAAAACAAGATTGGGGAGGCAATATGAAGGGCACCGTTGTCACACCGTAGCTCATTGACCGAGGTTTTAATACCGACTTCTGCCAAAAGTTGATGGAGCCACATAATCTCAAATGTAGATTGTGCCATTGCTCTATACTTGGATTCTGCACTGAATCAAGAGACAACATTTTGTTTCTTACTCTTCCATGAAACTAGATTTCCTCCAACAAACACTTAATAACCCGAAGTGGACCTTCTGTCTTCCTTAGGTTCTGTCCAATCTGCATCTGTGAAACATTCAAGTCTATTATGCCCATGATTACTGTACAAAATACCACGTCCCGGGGCTCCTTGCAAGTAACATAGAATATGTTCTATAACTGCCCAATGATCAACTGTTGAAAAAGACATGTAATGACTTACAACACTAACAGAATATGCAATATCAGGGCATATTATTGTAAGGTAGTTCAGTTTCCCAACCAACCTTATATATCTCTCAGGGTCTTCAAACAATTCGCCTTCTTTAGTAAGATGTGGCTCAGGCCATTGTGGACCGGCATGCATTGCTCAATTTTCCTATTTCGCATAATGATCTAGCACATATTTCCTTTGAGATTAGAAGATTCCACGTTTGCTCCTCATAACCTCAACACCTAAGCATGCCTAAGTCCTTTGTGTGAAATTGGCCATGAAGAAAAGACTTGAGTGAAGATATACCTGCTATATCATCCCCTGTAGTGATAATATCAACAACATACACAACTAACAAGATGATACCTGCTTGAGAGTTTCTATAAAAGACAAAGTGATAGGATTTGCTCTTCTGCATGCCAAATTTCTCAACCACTTTACTGAATTTGCCAAACCATGCATGAGGACTTTGTTTTAAGCCATATAATGATTTTCGGAGACGACAAACTCTACCAATCTCTCCTTGAGCAACAAACCCGGGAGGTTGCTCCATATAAACCTCTTCTGCAAGATCCCCATGAAGAAAAGCATTTTTAATATCAAGTTAGTGGAGGTCCCAATCATGAGTTGTTGCCAGAGATATAAACAGTCGAATGGAAGTCAACTTGGCAACCGGGGAGAAGGTATCAGAATAATCCACCTCATAAGTTTGGGCATATCCTTTAGCAACAAGGCGAGCTTTCAACCGAGCAATTGATCCATCGGGATTAACCTTCATTGTAAACACCTAACAAACAACCACCATTCTTCCCCAAGAGTTAACGAACCAAGTCCCGGGTACTATTAGTTATCAAAGCATCCATCTCCTCCCATCGAGGCAAGACTACGCCAACCAAGACGAGCGGTGGCTTCGTAAAACCTCAAGCAGCAAACGAACAGCCAGCGACATAAAAGCACAGCACGATGACAAGTGGTCATAAGAGCAGTTATTTAAATCGGACAAAGACAATCGGACGCTTCACCTTACTGAGCAATAGAAGATCATCATTGAAAATTGATTCGATGTTGAAGCAAATTGGAGGTGGCTCGAGATCGGGGTGTCATGCCGAGCATAGACTTGAGTGATAGGAGGGCTTTGTCAGAGGAGGAAAAAAAGCAAGAGTTGGAGAGGTAAGAGTATAAATGAGCAAATCATCACACTCCCTTGACTAGTGTGGATCGAGTCTTGAGAAAAAGAAGTATTCTCAAGAAAGGTGACATTAACAGAAACCAGGTACTTGTGAAAACTAGGACAATAACACCTATACTCCTTTTGAACTCGAGAGTAACCAAGGAAGATACCCTTCAATGACTTAGGATAAAGTTTAGACACATGCGGATGAACATTCCGAACAAAACAAGTACACTCAAATACCTGAGGCTCAATGGGAAACAAAGATTTATGGGGAAAGAGGGTTTGAAACGGAGTGACCTAATTCAAGACAAAGGAAGGCATCCAATTAATCAAAAACAAGTTAAAAATAAAGATCTGGGCCGAAATGCTTGTGCACGTGCACCAAATAATAGAACTCGAAAGCGCTTCAAGGTGTATTTTTTTTTTTCAACAACTCCATTTTAAGGAGTATCAACACAAGATGTTTGATGGAGGATGCCATTTTGAAGCATGAATGACTGAAATTGTTCAGGCAGATATTCTTTGGCATTATCACTTCTTAGATTTTGAACATAAACATGAAACCGAGTGAATTTGAGCACATAAGGCACGAAAGTGAGAAAATAACTCTGAGCGGTTTTTCATTAAATATAACTAAGTTGTTCACGAATAATCATCGATAAACGTAACAAAATATCGAAACCCAATTGGGGACACAACTGGACATGGACCCTACACATTCGAATGGACCAACTCAAAAGGAGTAGAAGCTTGGTTATTGACTCTAGGACTCAAATACACACGATGAAACTTAACATATTGACATGACTCACAATTCAATGAGGATAGGCTAGTAAACTAAGGATATAATTTCTTCAACAGAGAGAGGGAAGGATGACCCAAACAACAGTGTAATTTGAATTGGGTAACAACTTCAGAACAAGCAATAGACTTTGGAACCTCTGTTTCAAGGGCGTAGAGACCCCCAGACTGGCGTCCTCTACCAATAATCCGCTTCATCAAAAGATCCTGAATCAAACAATAATTAGGAAAGAATGAAATACTGCAATTAAGTGTACAAGTGAGTTTACTCCCAAAAATTAAATTAAAAGAGAATTGTGGTAAACTTAGAACAAAGGTCGAAGTTATAAGAGGAGTATGATGAATTGTCCCTGACCCAAGGACACAAAATGTTTATTCATCTGCTAGGGTAACAGTTGAAGTAGATGGGTGTGGCTAAAATGTAGTAAATAAACTGGAATTGCCTGTCATGGGATCCATGGCTCTAGAGTCAATGACCCATTTGGAGGAAGAGGAAATAAGACATGTATTAGGTTTACCTTACCCGACAAGCATAGTGCTAGGAGTAGAAGCTCTCTTAAGTGATTCATGAGCAAACTGAAACCTTCGATCTCAATTATGTAACTTCCTACAATCTCGGCGTACATGCCCTGGATTATGGCAATAATGACACATAACTCCAACTGAGGGTTTCTTGTCAGTCATAGGAGCAGATCCAACCCAAGCAAGCCTTTGAAAATTAAAAAAAAATACCAGAGAATAGGATTCTTGCACTGAAAATGACCACTATTCCACAGAAAGCTCCACACCCGAATGGAATTTGGCCCTACAAACCTCAAAATACCCTTTGATGTCATCGAATCACAAAACAGTCACTGAAAAAGTCACGAAACCTTAGGAACTATCGAGAATCACAGGATATTCTTACAATATCCTTTGATTTATTCCCTACCTTTTTTGTACATTATTTTCCTTATTTTTGTACTTTGATTTATTTTTCCTTTTTTTGTGCCTTCCTAACCTATATAAATAGGTAGCACCTATGCTGTATTTTATTCATTCAATAAAAAAGAAGGATTCCTTCCTTCTCTCTTCACATGGTATAAGAGCCATGGAAGGTTAGGTTTAAGGGTTTGTCGTGTCTTCAATTCTGACAACCCATCTAGTACTTCGATCTTCTTCCTACCTCCACCTTCATTGTAGAAAGTATCGTATCTTCACGACACAAACCTCATCACGGATGTACTTTTTTAAACTTCTCCGACGACGACTTCGTGTGAGATATCACCACCCACCCGACTCGGCCGACAACATCAACCCACCGGAGGCAAGAACTCCGACGACCAAGCTCCCACGCACCGTCACGAGAGTGTCTCTCCTCCGGGCGACCGTTCACGTGTCTGCGAGTGGACGGTGGAGGCGTGGTCGACCCCCTCCGACCACTCCGACCTCTCACCACCGGGCCTGCCTCCCGCCAACAGAGCTTCATGATAACTGTCAATCGACTCAAGGAAAGTGATAACTATCAATCTTGGGCTAATTCTGTTACATTATGGTTTAGTGGAAATGGTGCTGAAGACCATTTGACCTCTACAGAGTCTAGTGTTGTTGCAAATAAATGTTTTCAATGGAAGAAACATGATGCTTTACTTTGTAATATTCTTCAGCAGTCCATCGAGCCCAAAACACTCGACAACCTTGGGGACTATTAGACCTGTCAGCTTCTTTAGACCCAGGCTAAAAATTTATATACCAATGATGTTCAACGCCTACTGTCATCTCTTTTCATTGATAGTTCGGGAGCTAAGCCTCAGTATGGAATTATCTCCTTCGTCGCGAATGCTCGCATTGAAAACGAGCTCATCCGTCTCCGGGCCAAAGTCACTGATTCCACGAACTACTTGTCCAACATGGATCAAATCTTTATGATCCTTACTCTTATTAAACTTGTCACAAAATTTGACAGTATTTGGGACCAGATCCCGCCATCCCGACCTTTGATGATATTTTTGCTCGGTTACTGCACCATTCATCCACTGCGACTTGGTCTCGACACTCTGAGGCTTCCCCAAACACCTTAATGATGCTTGCTCCATCTAACCCTCACCCGTGGATTCCCCGGTTTTCGTGGTGGCCACCGGGGCGCAGGCCAATGACCCATTGCACCTATCAGAATAGACCCGTCACCTTCAGATTGGTGTTCTCACTATAAGGTCGTCACAGACGCTGCTTCATGTAGCCTGGGCTTCAACCGCCTCCAAATTCGAGATCAACCTCCTATCTCGGGAGTGACTCTTATGCCTGTGGAATATGAGGAGTTTCTTCGCCTCACTCATGCTCTCAAATCAACCTCCATTGCTTATGTCGCCTGAGATCGTAATGCCTCTCGCCTCCATCCACACAATTCCTCGCCTCTACGATTCCCTCGATTTTGGTGCATCTGATCATCTGTCTAGTAATAAGGATCTCCTCTTCCCTTACTATCACTTCACCCTTACCTATGATTACTTTGGCTAATGGGACTCAAACCATGTCCAAAGGCATCGGGTCCTCATGTCTCCTCCCATCTTTACCTCTTACTTCTATTCTCTATGTCCCTGATTCTCCATTTAATATTATATCTATCAGCAAATTAATACATGACCTTAATTATTTGATTACCTTTTCTCACTCTTCTGTCACCTTGCAGGACCGGAGTACGAGGAGGACGATTGACATAGGTGACATGAGTCTCAAGACCTTTATCATCTCAGTTCGACCCCATCTTCCACCGTCTGCATTTCAACAGATGACCCTCTTCTTGTCCATTGTCGTCTCCGTCATTCGAACTTTTCCAAGCACCGGAAGATGGTCTCTTGCTTTTCTAGCTTATCTTCACTAGAGTGTGAGTCGTGCCGCCTCGAAACATATTTCGCTGCTTCTGCACTCAAGCGCTAGAGTCCCTGACCAAGCCCTCGAGCTTGTCCACACCGATGCTCGGGGTCCGTCTCAACTACGCCTACTTTGTGCCTCTAGATTTGCTACATTTATCACTGATTTTTCCCGTCAGACTGCTATTTTTAATGAAAAGTCGAACTGAGTTATTTTCTATGTTCCAAAAATTCTTTGCTGAGATTCGCAATCAATTTCATACTTCTATTCGCATCTTATGCAATGATAATGCCTTGGAATACCTTTTTGCCCATTTTTTTTTATTTTTTATCCTCTCATGGGGTTCTTCATCAGTCTGCTTGTGTTTACACTCCACAACAACATGGGGTGGTTGAACGCAAGAATCGTCACTTAGTTGAGACAGCTCGCACTCTTCTCCTCCACCATACAGTTCCTCAACGTTTTTGAGGGGACGCTATCTTAACTGCTTGCTATTTGATCAATCGCATGCCCTCTTATGTCCTGGGTGATCAAGTTCCTCATTCTCTTCTCTTTCCTAATCAACCCCTGTTTTGTCTCCCTTCGCATGTTTTCGAATGCACTTGTTTTGTCTACATCTGTACTCCTGGCTAAGATAAACTTTCTGCTAAGGCAACGAGGTGCATCTTCCTTGGTTATTCTCGCCTTCAACGCGGGTACCATTGCTATTCTCCCGATACACATTGATACTTCGTTTTTGTTGATGTCACATTTTTTGAACATTCTTCTCTTTTCTCTACCCCACCACCTTCTAGTTCTGAGGTCTTATTATGCCTCTCATCTTTCCCATTTTGTCCTTATCATCCGAGTTCCCTCGGCTACTCCACCTCGTCCATTACAGGTTTATACTCGTCATCTGTGTACCGACACCCAGGTCTCCCGATGACTCATCTCCTATGACACCCTCCTCCACGTCGCCGATCTTGCCATCTCCCATTGATCCTTCCATCACCATTCGGAAAGGTACTTGTTCCTTTCGTAATCCTCATCCTATTTATACTTTCCTATCTTATCATTGTTTATCTTCACCATATTCTGCTTTTATTTTCATATTGTCTTCTGTTTCTATTCCTCACATTGCCTATGAGGCCCTCATCCGCTGCCAAATGTGCAAACGGTCAAGAAAATGGTTGCTTTGCATTTTATTGGCACATGGGGCCTAGTCCCCTTACTTGTTGGCAAGTCTTCTGTTGGTTTCCGTTGAGTTTATACTATTAAGATTGGTCTAAATGGTCAGGTGGATCGTCTTAAGGTTCATTACTTACTAAGGTATACTCGGGATATATAGTCCGACATTTATGACATTTTCTCTCCTATTGCCAAGATGACTTCGTCTGGCTCTTCTTATCTATCGCCACCATGAGCTCTCGCCTCGTATTAGTCGGACATCAAGAATGCCTTTCTACGAATTCTCAACAGGAGGTATATATGGAGCAACCACTTGATTCATGGTTGGTAGAGTCCGGTTTAGTATGTAAAGCCACGCTGCTCCTTATATAAATTTTTAAAGCGATTCCCTTTAAGCTTGGCTCAATCGCTTTAGCTTTGTTTCTGCATGACTCGAAGAGCAAGATCACCGTTTTTTGTCATCATACATCACTCCTGACAATGCATTTATCTCGATTGTTTACGTGGAACGATATTATAATAAGACAAAGGATCATGATGGTTCTGGGGAACTTAAACATCATCTCTTCAACCACTTTCAAACAAAAGACTTGGGAAAACTCAAATACTCTCTGGGAATTGAGATAGCTTAGTCTAATTCCAGTGTGGTCATGTCTCAGAGGAAGTATGTCTTGGATATATTGGAGGAAACTGGTATGCTAGGACTGTAACTCTCAGAGACACCTATGGATCCGGTTCGTCAAGCCAGATTGACAGGGAGCCTCTCTACGAGACTCCAGGGAGACATCGGTGACATCGACGACTAGTGGGAAGACTAAACTACCTCACCATCACTCGACCAAACATTTCTTTTCCTGTGAGTGTAGTTAGTTAGTTCCTGTAGTCACCATGTGATAGCCATTGGGATGTTGTGATTCGTATTCTCCGTTATATCAAAGGAACACCGTAGATTGGAATATGAAAACATATGTCACACGATTGTCGATATCATGATGCGTGATTGCGCACTCATCAGAGATAAACGCTCCACTTGTGATATTGCAGATTTATCGAGGCAATTTAATATCCTGGAAAAGTAAGAAATAAGATGTAGTGGTTAGGTTTAGTGCTGAAGCTGAGTATCGAGCTATGACTTTGGCAACTTATGAATTTATATGACTCAAATCAAATTTTTCAGGAGTTACTCAGGAAGGATGACCAACGACGCTTCACAGGTGATAACTAAGCTCATTTACACATTGCCTCTCCAACCCAATCTTTCACGAAAGACTAAACATATCAAGGCAATCGTCACTTCATTCGAGAGAAGATTGCCTTAGGATGTACTTAATACTGGGCTATTAACCTGAGACACCAACTGCACATTTTCACCAAGTCTCTCCAAGGTCCAAGGATTCAGTTCATTCGTAACAAGCTTGCTGCATATAACCTATATGCTCCATCTTGAGGGGGAGTGTTGAGAATCATAAGATATTCTTAGAATATCCTCTAAATTAATCTCTACCTTATTTGTACATTATTTTCCTTCTTTTTGTACTTTATTTATTTTTCCTTTTTTTGTGCCTTCCTAACCTATATAAATAGGTAGAACCTATGCTGTATTTATTCATTCAATAAAAAAGAAAAGGATTCCTTCCTTCTCTCTTCACAGGAACAAAGGGCAGTCGAACACAAAAATGGTCAAAATGCACTATTGTAGGCCTTAGACAAGGAGGACAGATAGCCGAGGAGGGTCGTCGGTGGCTGGCGATGCTGGAGGAAAAAGCTCGTCCCCGAAGGAGGTCCAATGCGCTCCTAAGCGCCGGCGCGTGGGAAGCAGGTCAAATGTGCTGGTCTGCGCATGTAGCTCACGCGCGCACATTTCTGGCCACTGGACTTGATGGCTCAGCTCGTCGGTGGTCGATAGTCACTCCTATGGGGGTGGTGTCACCCCACTCTCCCTCTAGATGGGTGTTTCAAAAGAACACCTCCACAACCCTTTTTCTTCTTCGTGAAATTCCTTCCTAATTTCCCTCAAATCCGAGCCGTAGGCTCTGATACCATGTAGAAACCAAGAGGAGAAGAGTTGGAGGAAAGAATTTATTATGTATTTTCCATTGAGTCATCATACATATATATATAAGAAGGTTAGACTATACATTAGGTAAGATGATTCTACTTCCCATATTATTACAACCCTATAAGTACCTAAGATCATAATAAGATAGTTAAACCACATGCTATGCCACGACATAACAAATATGTTAACGTATGATACATACTATAACAATATTAGAGCCATGGAAGGTTAGGGTTAGGGTTTTGTCGTGCTTTCAATTCCGCTAACTCATCTAGTGGTCATGCCTCAATCTGGCCACCCCACCTTCATCGCAAGAAGCTTCAGAATCCTCTTCGTGGCAACCAACAAAGACCCAACCATTAGAGTCGCCTACTGGAGCTCCATCTACCGTATAAGAACTCCTCGCAACCGAGCTCCCACGTGTCGTCACGCGCTTGTCTTCTCTGGCAGCTGACCCCCATGCACCGACGCATGAGGGCATGTGAGTGACCGCCACCGCTCCCACTCGCCTGCCTCCGCCGACGTTGCTTCCTAGCTCCCTGTTCTTCCATCTGAACCCTCCATCTTTGTGTTTTACCCATTTTTGTCTTCGGTGGTTCGCTTTGCTGGATTTTTCTGATTTGTCTTGGCTTTCTCCAACAGCTCAACACCCTCCACAGGCTTCTCTCACCTTTAGTAGTTGTGTTTAGTCCTTGTACTTTTGTTTTCTTGTTGATTCAGTTGATTTTTTTCATTTCTATGGCTGCCAAAGGGAGCTCATCCACACATTCAAGAATTATTCTTATGCTCAATGAGTATAAGGAGTACCTCCACCTCACTTGGGTAGCCAAATCTGCATCCATTCCATCTGTTGCCTAGACTGGCAATGCCTCTGCTTGTCTTTCACATTCGTCTGGACCCTGAATTCTTGATTCTGGAGCCTTTGATTGTATTTTTGGTAATAAGGACATTTTTTTTTCTTTTACATTTACTTCTCCTTTACCCATGATTACTTTAGCTAATGGTTCTCAAACCATAGCTAAAGGAATCGGCTCTACATGTCCTCTTCCTTCCTTACCTCTCACTTCTGTCTTTTATGTTCATGATTCTCCTTTTACTGATTTCCATTAGTAAGCTGGACTCACACGAATTGTTTGATTACCTTTCGATAACTCTGCCACATCAGTAGATCTGAGTACGGGGAGGACGTAGACGACATAGACGTGAGTCTTGTGTGGCCTCTTTCATCTCAATTCCGCCTTCATTTTTCACCGTCAGACTTCCAAATTTTCGATACTCCTCTCCTTATTCACAATTGTCTCTGGTCATCCGAACATTTTCGCCTCAATCAGTGAATATGCCAATCCTTAAACATACTGCTCCATTCCCCAAGCGCCTAGATCAACTGACAAATTCGAGCTTGTTCACATTGATGTTTGGGGTCCTTCCCGGACCGAGTCTACCTTGGGGTTCCAGATTTCACACTTTTATAGACGATTATTCTCACAGATTCGACTATTTTTAAATTAAAACTCGAGTTTGAAGTTATTCTCTATTTTCCAAAAGTTCCACAAGCTCGAACTCGCTTTAATACTTCACCAGATTCTACGAAGTGATAATACCAAGGAATATCTTTTTGGACCATTATCCTCCTTTATGTTCTCATATGAGATTGTTTATCAGTCCTCTTGTGCTTGCACTCCTCAACAGAATGGAGTGGCTGAGCGCAAAAACCGTTATTTAGTTGAAACCGCTCACACTCTTCTACTCCATCATAAGGTTCCTCAATGTTTTTGGGGGGATGCTACCATAGCCGTTTCTTATTTGATTAATCGTATGCCATCATTCGTCTTACATGATCAAATCCCTCATTACATCATTTTTCCAAACCAGCCCATCTTCTGCCTTACCTCGTGTGTCTGTCAGGTCCTGCTTTGTCCATATTCTCACTCTCGACAAGATGGCTTCTAAGACAAAGCCAATAAGTGCCCTCTCCTGCTATTCGACTTCAATGAGGTTATCGCTGCTACTCTCCTAATACACATCGATACTTTGTCTCTGCCGATGTCACTTTGTTAAGAATCATGGAATATTCTCTAGATATTCTTTTATTTATCTCCTACCTTTTGTGTACATTATCCTCCTTCCTTTTACACTTTATTTTCCTTCCTTATACCCTTTATTTTGTTTCCTTTTATTCCATTCTCTTGTATATATAGGTGCCCTGCTACTATGTAATACAAACTCACTCATTCAATAAAGAAAAACATTATTTTCTTCTCTCATTTCACATGGTATTAGAACCATGGTTGGTTTTGGACTGAGCCCTCTTCTCCGATGGATCTTCTCAGTCGGATCTCCTTCGGCGGATCTTCTTAGTTAGATCTCCTCCGGTGGATCTTCTTAGTCGGATCTCCTTCGGCGGATCTTCTCAGAGTGGATGCTTCAGTCGGATCTTTCAGAGCGAATCCTTCCAGCCAAATCCTTCTCAATTCGAGGATCTTCTTTGACCCTTCAGTCGGATCTTTTCCGGCGACCCTCAATCCGTCCACATCTACTCAGCCATTGGAACACCTCGGGTGTTGCATTCTTAGTCGGCATCGGATAGGATTAAGTGCGTCTTTATATGAACACAGGTGCGTAACCTCAGTCTATGTCTTTCAGGGCAGGGAGTGTTGAGAATCGTGAAATATTCTTTAGATATTCTTTGATTTATCTCCTACTTTTTGTGTACATTATCCTCTACCTTTTTACACTTTATTTTCCTTCCTTTTACCCTTTATTTTGTTTCCTTTTTATTCCATTCTTTTGTATATATATAGGTGTCTCTATACTATGCAATACACACTTATTCAATAAAGAAAAACATTATTTTCTTATCTCATTTCATAACATTTTTTGAGAACTTTTCTATGTTCCCTACCACCCACCCTCCCAGTTTTGATGTCATATCTCTACCCCTTCTTTATCTTGTCCCAAATACCTTATTTGTACCTCCGGCTACTCCTCGACCATTGTGGGTTTATACTCGTTGCTCGCGTATTGACATCGAGCCTCCGGTTGACTTATCTTCTATGGGCCCTCCTCCATGACGTCGGTTTTGCCATCTCTCGCTAATCTTCCCATTACCATTTGGAAAGGTACTCGTTCCTCTTGTAACCCCCATCCTATTTATAATTTCTTGACTTATCATCGCTTATCTTCACTATATTATGCTTTTATTTCCACCTTGTCTTATGTTTCTCTTCCTAAAACTATGCATGAAGCCCTTTCTCATCTGGGTTGGAAACAGGTAATGGTTGAAGAAATGGCTACTTTGCATTCTACTAGCACATGAGACCTAGTCACCTTACATGTTGGCAAGTCTCCTATTGGTTGTCGTTGAGTTTATATTGTTAAGATTGGTCCGGATGGCTAGGTAGATTGTCTTAAATCTCGTTTAGTTGCTAAGGGGTTAATTCAAGTTTATGGCTCCGACTACTATGATACTTTTTCTCCTGTTGCTAAGATGGCTTTCGTTCGTCTTCTCTTATCTATGCTATGAGATCTTGGCCCCTGTATCAATTGGACATCGGTACATTTCTCCATAAGGGCCTGTAGGAATTATATATGAAGCAACCACTTAAATTTGTTACTCAGGGAGAGTCTGGATTAGTATGTAGGCTACGTTGTTTCTTATATAGCCTAAAACAGTCTCCTCGAGCTTGGTTTGGCTGCTTTAGCCCTGTGGTACAGGAGTTTGGTATGACTCGGAGTACATCATACCACTCTGTGTTCTATCATCATACATCCTCAGGACAGTGCATCTATATGATTGTTTATATGGACGACATTGTTATAACCTGTAGTGATTAGAATGGTATTCGAAACTTGTGAAGAGAGAAGGAAGGAATCCTTTTCTTTTCTATTGAATAAATAAATAAAATACAGCATAGGTCCTACCTATTTATATAGGTTAGGAAGACACACAAAAGGAAAAATAAATAAAGTACAAATAAAAGGAAAATAATGTACAAGAAATGTAGGGAATAAATCAAAGGATATTATAAGAATATCCTATGATTCTCAACACACCCCCTTAAGTTAGAGCATATAGGTTATATGTAGCTGATGCAAATGGGCGAATCCTTGAATTTATCGAAACTTAGTAGAAAGGAAATGCATGCTAGTTGGTCACTCGAGTTGTGAAACTAGTGATCATACATCTGAGTCAATCTTTTCTCTCGAATGAAGTGACAGTCCACTTGATATGTTTGGTCGTCTCGTGAAAATTTGGATTGGAAGCAATGTGTAGAGTCGCTTGGTTATCGCACAAGCGTCGTTTAGTAAATCGCTTCTACGAAATCTTACTTTCACCAGAAGAATTGTTTAAATTTATATAAGTTCATGATTCTGCAGAAGCCATGGCTCGATGCTAGCTTGAGCTAGGCGCGGCCGTTCACGTCATTTTCTTACTTTTCCGGGATATTAAATTGCCTCGATAAATACCATGATATCTTGAAGTGGAAGGCGTGCGTACGCGAGGCGAGGCACACTCTGCATCCATGATATCAACAATCTAGGTGTGACCTCTGTTTTCATATAACATCACTTGGCCTAATGTTCCTTTGATATAGCGGAGAATGCAGATCACGGCATCCCAGTGGCTATCACTTGGTGACTATAGGAACTAACTAACTACACTCACGGGGGAAAAGAAATAATACGGTGGTGGTGAGGTAGTTTAGTCTTCCGTAGTGTCCCGATATCTCCCCAGTTTGGTAGAGGCTCCCCCTTTGTCCCGGTCTGACTTGACATTACCGGATCTATAGGGTGTACGGGTTTACCGTCTAACATACCGGTTTCCTCCAATATATCCAAGACATATTTCCTCTAAGACATGACCACATTGGAATTAGACTGAGTTATCTCAATCCCCATAAAGTACTTGAGTTTTTTCAAGTCTTTTGTCTAAAAGTGGCTGAAGAGATGCTGTTTAAGTTTTCGAATACCATCATGATCACTGCCTGTTATAATAATATCGTCCACATAAACAATCCGTTAGATATACACTATCCTGTTGATGTATGATGATATAAGATAGAGTGGTCTGATGTGCTTCGAGTCATACCAAACTCTTGTACCACAGAGTTAAAGCAGCTAAACCAAGCTCGAGGGGAGTGCTTTAGGCCATATAAGGAATGACGTAGCCTGCATACGAAACTAGGCTCCCCCTGAGCAACAAAACCAGGTGGTTGCTCTATATATACCTCCTCAGCGAGGTTGCCTTAGAGAAAGACATTCTTGATGTCCAACTAATACAAGGGCTAAGAACTCATAATGGCCATAGATAAGAGAAGGCGAGCGAAGCCATCATAGCCTTGAGGGAGAGAAAATTATCATAGTAATCGGACTAATATATTTGAGTATACCAGTGACCAAAGCGAGCCTTAAGACGATCCACCCGGCCATCCAGACCAATCTAAAGAGTATAAACTCAGCAGCTGACCAATGGGGACTTGCAGCCAGGTAAGAGGGGCCCAGGATTCAGAGTAATAATCGATAGAATGCAAAAGCAGCCAATTTAACTGACCATTCTTTTGTTTTCCAGCGTGGATGAGAGAGGGCCTCATGGGCAGTGTGAGGAATAGAAACAGAAGACAAGGTGGAAATAAAAACAGAATATGGTGAAGATAAACAATGATAAGATAGGAAAGTATAAATAGGATAAGGGTTACGAGAGGAACGAGTACTTTTCCGAATGGCGATGGGAGGATCAGTGGGAGACGGCAAGATTGACGACGTGGAGAAGGGTGCAATAGGAGATGAGTCATCGAGAGACCTGGTGTCGGTACATGGATGACGAGTATAAACTTGTAATGGACGAGGTGGAGTAGCTGGGGACTCGGATGATGAGGACAGAATGGGAAAGATGAGAGGCAGAAATAAGACCTCGGGACTAGAAGGCGATGGGGTAGAGAAAAGAGAAGAATGTTAAAAAAATGTGACATCAACAGAAACGAAGTATCGATGTGTATCGGGAGAATAACAGTGGTACCCGCGTTGAAGGCGAGGAATAACCAAGGAAGATGCACTTCGTTGCCTTAGCATAAAGTTTATCTTGGCCAGGCGTAAGGACGTGGACAAAACAAGTGCATTTGAAAACATGCAGAGGGAGACAAAACAGGGGTTGATTAGGAAAGAGAAGAGAATGAGGAACTTGATCGCCCATGACAGAAGAGGGCATGCGATTGATCAAATAGCAGGCGGTTAAGATAGCGTCCCCCCAAAAACGTTGAGGAACTATATGATGGAGGAGAAAAGTGTGAGCTGTCTCAACTAAGTAACGATTCTTGCGTTCAACCACCCCATTTTATTGTGGAGTGTAAACACAAGAAGACTGAAGAAGAATTCCATGAGAGGATAAAAAGTCAGAAAAATGGGCAGAAAGGTATTCCAAGGCATTATCATTGCGTAAGATGCAAATAGAAGTATGAAATTGATTGCGAATCTCAGCAAAGAATTTTTGGAACATAGAAAATAACTTAGCTCGACTTTTCATTAAAAATAGCTAGGTACAACGGGAAAAATCATCAATAAATGTAACAAAATACCGGAAACCTAAAGTAGACGCAGTTTGAGACGGACCCCAAACATTAGTGTGGACGAGCTCAAAAGGAGACTTGGTTTGGGACTCTAAGCGCTTGGGAAATGAAACACGAGTATGTTTCCCGAGGTGACCACGACTTCGCCTCCTAGTGAAGATAAAATTTAGAAACGAGACCATCTTTTGGTGCTTGGAAAAGTTTGAATGACTGAGACGACAATGGACGAGAAGAGGGTCATTTGTTGAAGTGCAAACGGTGGAAGATGGGGTCGAATTGAGATGATAAAGGTCTTGAGACTCATGTCCTATGCCAATCGTCCTCCTCGGACTCCGGTCCTACAAGGTGATAGAAGAGTGAGAAAAGGTAATCGAACAATTAAGGTCGGGTATTAATTTGCTGACAGATATAATGTTAAATGGAGAATCAAGAACATAGAGAACAAAAGTAAGAGGTAAAGATGAGAGGGGACATGCGGACTCGATGCCTTTGGCCATGGTTTGAGTACCATTAGCCAAAGTAATCATAGGTAAGGGTGAAGTGATAGTAAGGGAAGAGAGGGTCCCTTATTACGAGACCAGTTGATTGGATACTGCTTGGGCGAATCCATGGACAGAGGAATTAATCTTGAAGATAGGCGGAGGCATTACGCGGTGCGGGCCCGCGAGGAGCAATGAAGGTAGGTTGGCGGCGTGGTAAGGCGGAAGAAACTCCTCTTATTCACTAGGCATAGAGTCACTCCACGAGATGGATACGGTTGGTCCTCAGTTAGCGGAGTCGAGAAGGCTGGGAACAACATGAAGCGGTCGCGATCACGGATGACCATGTAATTGATAACATCTATCTCGAATGTGGCTCGGTCTATTACAGTAGGTACAATGAGGTCACTGGCCTCTGCCTTGGTACCCACCACGAATATTTCGGGAATCACCGCTAGGGTGAGATGGAGCAAGCATTACTGAAGTCTTATTGGAAACCTCAGAGGGTCGAGACCGAGAGTCGCAATGGATGAATGGCGCAGTAACCGAGCAAAAATGTCATCAAAGGTGGGGATAGTAGGGCCAGTAAGGATCTGTTCCCGAATGTTATCAAACTTTGTGCCAAGTTTAATAAGAGTAGGGATCATAAAGATTTGATCCATGTTGAATGAGTAGGTCACCGATGTCGGTGACTTTGGGCCAGAGAGACAGGATAAGGCTCATTTTCAATCACGGACATTCATGACGAAGGAAGATAATTCCATACCAAGCTGCTCCAGACTATCAACGAAAGAGATGACATGGTAGAGGCGTTGAACATCATTGGTATATAAATTCTTAGCTTGAGTCCAAAGAGGCTGACAGGTCTGATAATCCCAAGGTTGTCGAGTGTTTTGGGCTTGATGGATTGCTAGAGAATATTATAGAGTAAAGCATCATGTTTCACGACAGGGGCGTTTATGCGCATCGACACTGAACTCGTGAGATCAAATATCTAACACCATTCAGTCAACCATAACATCGCTGCCAATTAGTCAAGCGATAGTTATCACTTCCCTTGAGTTGATTGATAGTTATCATGGGAGTTCCAGGAAGCGAAGAAAAGCTTGAAACTTTTTTAGCCATAGTGGGAAAAATCAATAAAATCAGCCAGAAAACAAGAATACCACAAAAGCGTGAAGGTGAAGCCTATGGAAGATCGGGAACATTGGAAAGTAGAGACAAATCAGAACAATCGGAGAAACAACTTAGGAGAGAGGCTGGGGCGAAACACGAGTTGGAGGCGTCGAATGGAAGATACAGGGAGCTACGAAGCTCTGTCGGCGGGACAAGAGCCAAGTGGTGAAGTACGCCGGAGAATTGACCACGGCAGCTCTCACACGCCACCGCAGCTCTCACGCCACCCACACGACGAGCGTGAGGGCGATCACGGGGAGGAAGACATGCCGCGTGGGAGATCGGTTCTTTGAGATTCTTGCCTCCGATCGTCGGTGGTGGCAAGTCAGATAGTGGTGATATCACGTCGGCTAGAGTGCGTCGTCGGATCGGGTCGAGAAGAGTACGGTGCGGTGATGAGGTTTGGTCGTGGCGAAGAATCTCGATGCTTTCTGCGATGAAGGTGGAGAGGCTGGAAAGAGATCAAACTATTAGACGGGTTGTCAAAATTGTAAACACGGCGAACCCCTAACTCGAACCTTCCATGGCTCTGAAGAGAGAAGGAAGGAATCCTTTTCTTTCTTATTGAATCAATAAAATACAGCATAGGTCCTACCTATTTATATAGGTTAGGAAGACACACAAAAGGAAAAATAAATAAAATACAAATAAAAGGAAAATAATGTATAAGAAAGTTAGGGAATAAATCAAAGGATATTCTAAAAATATCCTATGATTCTCAACAAAACTTAAACAACATATTTTTAGCCGCTGAGACTAAAAAAGTAAAGGGGGAAACCTAAGTATTTTACGCAGGGATTGAGATAGAACAGTGAATTTTAGGTGTGGTTATGTCTCAGAGGAAGTATGTCTTGGATATATTGGAGGAACTTGGTATGCTAAACTGTAAACTTGTAGACACTCCTATGGATTTGAATGTTAAGATTGTACTTGGACATGGGGAGCCTTTACGAGATCCAGGGATACATCAACGACTAGTGGGGAGACTAAACTACCTCACCATCGCCTAACGAATATTTCATTTCTGACAATAGAACGTCGGTTCCCTCTCGATCACCATGTGATAGTCACTAAGATGCTCTAATCCGTATCCTTCGTTATGTCAAAGGAACACTGGGCCATGGGGTGTTATATGAAAACAAAGGTCACACCTAGATTGTTGGATATTGTGATGCAGATTGGGCAAGCTCACCTGTAGACAGACGCTCCTCTTCATGATATTGTGTATTTATTGGAGGCAACTTAATATTCTGGAAGAGTAAGAAATAGGATGTGGTGGCCAAGTCTAGTGCTAAAGCCGAGTATCGAGCTATGACTTTGACAACTTGTAAACTCATATGGATTAAACAGCTTCTTTAGGAGCTAGGATTTGGGAAGGATGAACAAATGGCTTGTGTGTGATAGCCAAGCAGCCTTACACATTGCCTCCAACCTTGTCTTTCATGAGAGGACCAAACATATTGAAGTGGATTGTCACTTCATTCGAGAGAAGATTGTAGGGATGCATGACTACTAGTTTTGTCAACTCGGTGGCCCGGTAGCGGACATTTTCACCAAGTCTCCTGCGAGGGTCAAGTTTAGTGCATTTGTAACAAGTTTAGTTTTCATGACTGTATCTTTCTAGCTTGAGGGAGTCATTTGAGAATCATAGGATATTCTCTAATTTATCTCTTTTTTTTCTTATACATTATTTTCCTTCCTTTTTGTACTTTATTTGTTTCCTTTTTATGTCTTCCTGATGTATATAAATAGGTAGGATCTCTACTATATTTTACACATTCAATTAATAAGAAAAACACTCTTTTCTTCTATTCTTTCACAAAAACAAACAATTCATTTTTATGAATAGGTACTAGGGAGGCAACTTAGGCAAGTTGACCAAATCCAACTTGAGCCCAACTTGCTGTTTGGTGGGTTTAGGCAATTGTTCTAAACACTTCGTAGGAATTGTGTTAAGTTTTTTGAATATGATCTCGATTTGGCTGGGGCTCAGATGAAGATTTAAACAACCTAATCCTAACCTAAAACCCAATTTCATCTTTTTATAATATTTATAATATATTTTGCTCTGTATAATGATTTCATTTTCTTTTTACATTTTTAAAGAAAAAGTATTAAACTATCAATATATCATATCCTTTTTCATTTTTAGAAATATATGTAAAATGTATTTTTGTTAACATCTTGATATTCCATCCATTTGTACTTAAGCTTTAAATAAATAATTTGGTTGTTATACCTTTATCCTAGTGGAAGATGTTTTTCTGTGACATAGGGATGGGACATCAATTGTACTTTCAGATGATGTTGGTCAAATATATTTGCTAAATACAGGCCAAGGCGAATCTCAAAAGGATGCTAAATATGATCAGGTACAAAATTGATGTACGAATGTAAGATAGGTCTTACAAACCGCTTTTATGATTTTTAATTTTGTGTGTATCTTTCCTTCAGTTCTTTCTTGGAGATTATCGCCCCCTTATTCGCGACACAATTGGAAATGTTCTTGATCAGGTTAGTTTAATTGCTAACATTACATGATTATATCACAGATTTTACTCTTGTGCTTTTATGATCATTAGTAACAAACAGTACTAGAAAATGAAATGATAGCATTCCATATGTCCTACTTATTATTGCAAAGGTTTGAAAATTTGTTAGTAAAATTAGACCTTATGATTTTCTTTTCAGTTTGAGCAATTTATTTTCAAATCTTGTTTTTTAATATTTGCACAGACTTCTGAAACTCGGGGTGTTTGATTTTGAAGCTCATATATGAGCAATCACTGCCCATCAGGACCAATCACTGTCAAAGATCTGTAGTGGCATATTTTCTTACATTTGTTAAATCTGTATAACATCTGATGCAGGAGACCCAGCTTGCTCCACATCGGAGGAATATTCAAGATCCCCTTTGTGATTCTAGTATGTTCAAATTACCCTCTAAATATGCTATTTTTCCCCCCTTAAAACAACTTTCTGAGAAAATGGCTTCTCTTAGTAATAGTTTTGTCTATGATGGGAAATGGCAGGTATTATACCATATCCCGAGCCTTATCAGACTATGTACCAGAAGCGTCGGTTAGGAGCGCTTGGCATTGAGTGGCATCCTTCTTCCATAAACCTTGCTGTTGGACCAGATTTCAGTTTAGGCCAAGACTATCAAATGCCACCCCTTGAACTTGGACAGAGTAATTGAGCCACTACTGAGCTTGTGGATGCTTTGTACTGGGAACCGGAAAATGAAATCATAAGTGATGATACTGATTCTGAGTACAATATTGCTGAGGAATATTCCAGTGAAGGTGAACATGGAAGTTTAAGTGCTGCATCTTCTTTTAGTGATCCAGAATGCAGTGCAGAAGACAGTGAAGTTGAACACGGCCATAAAGATAGTCTTCGTAGATCTAGAAGGAAAAAATACAAATCAGAGGTATGCATTGCTTTAATGAATATCAGTTTCCTTCTCGTTTATACTTATTTGGCATGAAATCCTACTGTTTTTCAGGTCGGAGGTGACTTCTTCTAGGAGGCGTGTTAAAAGGAGGGTTTTGAATGAGTGCGATGGCATCATCCAGGAGTGAGACTAAGAAATCAAGAACAGGCGCAAAGTTTCAAGAGAAATTCTTCTAAAATACAGTCACAGAGACCTCAGCGAGCTGCTAAGCGCAATGCCCTGAATATGTTCTCTCAAATTACTGAAACTTCTACAGAAGTAGATGATGAAGGTTCAGAAGGTGATTCATCAGGCAGTGACCCAATGATGCAGGATCCAAACATGCAAAATTTGCAACAGAAATATCCAAGAGGTGAACAATCCTCCTTGCAGGCATTATAGATTCTGAACAAAATTTAAATCTAAACGTGCTGAGAGACAAGAGGAGATTAGTTCTTAAGTTCACTATAGTGATTCTAAATATCTAAACCTTCAGATGATACTGGACTAAATTTGATGCACAGGCTGATGTTGTGGATTCGCCTTCTAGACCACCTCCTAAAACTGTTGAAGAAATGGAAACCAACTTAATCTCTGAGGATCCAGAATCATCTTCCATGCATGCAGCTGATATGAAACAATCTCAAAACCACAACAGAGATGATTTCATGCATAAAACAGGATCTGAAGAGATTGAGGATCATTTGGATACATCCGCGGGTTACAAGGATAACAAAATCAGATGGGGAGAGGTCAAAGCACGCACATCGAAGCGTTTGAGATCAGGAGATTTCATTGCATCAGATGTATGCACAGGATTCGATGCAAGTCTTGATGTTCATAATGGAAGTTGGAATGATATTAATGGGCAATATAAACCTGGGAATGGATGTGGAAATTCTTCACCTTCAGAAATCCAAAATCTTGCAGGTGAGATGTTAAAAATTCAGGGCAGGGATGTGCAACCATTTGGAAAAACTGGATTAGAGAATATGGATGATGTGAAGTAAGGAGCTTGCTCCTCCTGGAAGCTAGATAAATCATCCTCATTTCATAGGTCGTCTCTGCTTGATGACTAACAGAAAATTGATGCTTCTGTTATCTCTTCCTAATGAAATCTCAACAAGCAACATAAAGGTTGGTCTGGACCAGATGAATGCAGAGATCACGACTCAGTAGAAATGGATGAAGTTGTTGGCATAAACCACTCCCATGATCTGAAAGGGAATCCTCCTACCGGTTCACTTAAATTAAGAATTAGATCAAAGAGGATTGTTAGGGACCCTAACTTTCCTTCCAAGCTAAAGTTTATTACTGCCACAGAAGAGCCAAGTAATGTTGGAGGTGATGTAATGTTTGGAAGCTGCCCAAGGATGGAGCATGATCAAATTTCAGAAGTACCAGATGAGGGTAAAGAAATTGAGACGCCAAGTTCTTCACATAGGTCACATTCAAATTCAGACAAACAAAATTATGATGCTGTTCATAAAAGAGCAAAATCTAGAGCCAACGCTGAAGGTTATGGTGGCAGCATGGAAGAAAGTGCTTCAAATGCTGGCAACTATAATGTCGACTCAAGGATTCATTTTCATGAACCTACGACTGATGTAGTGCATAGAAGAAGGTTTATGGGGAGGGATACAACTTCACAGGAGCCAGATATTGTAATGGAGTAGAATTTAAAGTCAGGAGAGACATCAAAGAATGCTGGGGAGCTATTCCAAGAAAACAAGGGATCAACTTCAGTCTGAAGAATGGGTATCCAGTTCAAGAATGAGAGTTAGATCAAGGTCTACCAGATACAGGCGAGGCGATTATGATAATTACCTGAGTCCTTCAGCTGGAAGGAATTCAAATTCCTCCATGAGAAAAGTTTCATGGCTGATGTTGACAGAGCATGAAGAGGGTTACCGATACATTCCTCAGCAAGGTGATGAAGTGGTATACTTGAGACAGGTAATCTCCACTCCATTGCCCTTCTCAATCTCTTATACATTTTTTGTTTGAAATTTTTATTTCATGATATTCTTGTATAGGCAATTCACATGTGGGATGCCTTCACTTTCAGGGCCATCAGGAGTACATAGAAAAATTAAATCTGCGCTCAGAAATGGGTCCTTGGAGATCAATGAAGGCAAACATTAGAGGCTATTTGAAATTTGTTCGATTGAAGACCTGGTTTTATGCCTCGCTTGCAGGTTCTAGGGATAGCTGCTTTGTAAATCACCCATATAAGTTCATAGATCCAACTGTCAGTGTGTTTGGTAGAACATTCAAATTGACTCTGCCTGAATTGATTAATTTCTCTGACTTTGTTGTTGAGAAAACTTGGTATGATGCCGCAATCGGAAGAAACTGGACCCATAGGGATAAATGCCTGGTCTGGTGGAGGAATGGAGAAGATGGTGGTGGGAGTTGGTGGGAAGGTCGGATTCTTGCTGTGGAGGCAAAATCTCGAGAGTTCCCTGACAGCCCTTGGGAAAGATATGTTATTAAGTACAAGGGTGATGCTGAAAACAATCTACATAGTCCTTGGGAACTTCATGATCCTGATATCCCATGGGAGCAACCCCAAATTGACTTTGAGATCAGGGATAAGTTGCTTTCTTCTTTTGCTAAATTGGAGGAGTCAACTCATAAAATTCAGGTTTTCCTTTTTCTTCTTGCTGTGTGTTTTTTCGTTAAGAAACATGATATTCATATTAAATCCAAATCCTATAAGCTTGAGTTTGTAGGAGAGTTGACCGTTTAACATGGTACCAGAGCCTAGTTTTGGTTTGGAAAGAGGTTTTGATTCGATCCACCTCTTTGCAATTTATTCCCCATTTGTTTATTTGAAATCCATGAAGGATTTAGTTTGGTTTGTTTGACTCTCCACGTGTGGGTATGAGGTCGCATGTGAGGGAGAGTGTTAAGAAATATGATACTTTTATTTAATTGAAGTCTTATAAACTTGAACTTGTAAGAGAGTTGACCATTTAACATTTTTAAAGTGCATGTTTCACTTAAGGCTGAGAAATTTTGTTCCATGCTTGCACTTTGGCCAAAGAAACAAATAGCAAAAGAATGAAACGTTTATTCTGAAGGTTCTGATCAAATCTATTTTATCCTTTTCAGGATTATTATGGGATTCAGAAATTTAATCAAGTTGCTCAGAAATTGGACTTCCTTAACAGGTATCTCTTTCGTTCTGTTTGGGAACTGTTTTTAAAAGCTCTCTTTTTTTCTTGACCTGAAACCAACTTTAACAGTTTTGTTTAGATTATGTTTGTACTCAAAAAAATTGAGTGAAAATGTAAGAGAAACAAAATAAGGAGGAAAAGGAGAATGAACCAAAAAAGTGTTGAAAAATAAAAAATAATTATAAAGTTAATGAATAATTTTCATTGTTTGAATTTCTTTTAACTTTTTAATATAAAGATTAAGGATATGATTGGTTTTTTTTTTAAATCAGGTTATGTTTCGTTTTAGGGAAGTATAAAGAAAAGAAATAAAAATATTAAGGAAAACTACTTTCTTATGTTTGATTGTCGAATAAAAAATCTAAAAAATTGAATATTAATAAAATTACTTTAAAACTTACATATTTTAAATTACTTAATCTTTATATTGATGAATTAATATAAATAAAATGAGTTTGAAATATTAAATAAAAATAATATATCATATTCAACTCTTTTTATTTTTTTCTTCTATTTTTATTTCTCTTGTATTTTTCCCTTAAATTTTCTGGAAATTAAACATAGCCTAAATAATTTGAGATATATAAGTTTTCAACTAATTTTAATTATATTTGGTTTTTCTTTAAAAAAAAATTATATTTGTTTTTATTTATATATTTTCTTTAGGACATACAAACATTTGAAAATCATTTCCTGTTACTAATTAGTCCCTATTATTCCTCTTGCAACATTGGCAGTGAGTAGGAACTGACTCCAATAATTCCCTTATGATACATGAATGCATCAACTACCTAAAGCTAATTGAAAAGCTATTGTGACATTGGTTATCTAGAGGTGTAATCGAGTTGAGTCGATACAAAGTCAAGCTTGAGCTCAACTAGATTAGAAAACTTGAAACTCGAACTCGGTCGAACTTTTTTTCAGATGTTCGAAACTCGACTCGAAAAATAGTCGAGCTACTCGAAATCGACTCAAGTTCTAGGATTTTTAGGATTATTTATATAGTGAGGGTATAACTGTAATTTAATAAATAATAAAATAATAAAACTCGATTAAGCTCGCAGGCAGCTCGAGTTGAATATTGTGATACTCGAACTCGACTTGACAAGCTACTTGAGCTCGATTCGATTGACTTCGAATCGAGTTCGAGTAACTCACGAGTAGCTTGACTCGTTTACTATGATTGTCATCTTGGTATTGCTTCCAGTCCAGGAGCTTGAATGGGTCCAGTAGCTTATTAGGTGAAGGAACATATGGGTGGGACATGGGAGAAGTTGAGAGTGGGTCATCTTAAATAATCAACTCTACTAAATGCTAAGTTTATAAGATTTAGGTTTAAAATGAATCTCATCCTTTACACCATTTCTTACGTGTGAACTCATCTTACATACGAAGAATCAAACAAACCAAACAGAATCTATCGTAGATTTTCAAATACATAAATAAGGATCAAATATTCAAATTACAGAAAGAGGCGTCGAATGGCCTCCTCTAATACTATGTTAATCGACTCACTCTCTTAAAAGCTCATGTTTCTAAGTCCTGATCTTTTGAGTGTGGGAATTGATGCAGGTTTCCAGTTCCATTATATCCTGAAGTGATCCGGGCAAGATTGGAGAACAGTTATTATCGGACAGTAGAGGCTGTGAAGCATGACATCATGGTAATGTTGTCCAACGGCCAATCATACTTTGGGAGAAATGCAGAGCTATCTAACAAAATGAAGCGGCTGTCAGATTGGTTCACAAGGACACTATCAAAGTTGTAAGAGAGGCTAATTACACAACACATCTTTATTTTTCATTTCATTTTTTTTTACTTTTTATTTTATTTATCTGTTTTTTACAGACCCATCCACCCAATTTGGAAAAAGAAGTGTCTTATTTAGGCTGTAGTGTTGTGGGAAGGGCATTGAGGACAGGTCCAGGGCTACAGAAAAATAATATTTGTTTTCTTCCAGAAATTGTATATGTACAGATAGGCTCACTATTTTAATGGTTTTTTCCTCATTTATATGAAGAAAAAAGATTTTTTATATTTCCGTTGTTTATAAAAACACATATATATATATATATATATATATATATATATATATATATATATATATATATATATATTCCTTGTGTTTTTACTTTGACAACCCTTTGTTTTACTTATGTTCTTTTCTTCGGATCTGTAAAAATTGCACATAACCTTAACGATTAAGCAAAAATCAATTTGCAATATAATAAAGAAAAGGAAAAAGAATGAAAATTGGAGACGAGAAACTTAGGCTAGTTTTAGATAGTTTTTTCAGAAAAAAAAAATATTTAAGGAATTAAAAAAAAAGCAATATTTAACTGTTTATAAAAAAGTTGATTTATTTTTACTGAGAACATTTTTTATAGTGATACAAAATATAAAAGGTTTTAATATATATATATATATATATATATATATATATATATATATATTAGCTACATAGATTTCACGAAAATAGTGATAAACTTAGAACTATAGAAAGTCTTAGAAATTTACTAATAGCTGAATATAATAATTACTTAGAAACATTAGATATAGTTCCTCTCCTTCCCATGCTAAGACAAGTCAAAGACGTATCATTATACTGTAGTAAATATTTTTTGAAAAACTAATTCATTTAATAGAAATCCTACCGATTGCAGATGATCCAGAAGAACACATAGAAGATATAACACTTATTAAAGACACTATTTAATTCGAAATTTAGATTATCTAGATCTCGTATCGTAAAACTTAAAAACAAATTAAGATTTCCGCACTCCATTTGCACTCAAGTCGCAATTATAAAAGAGAATTATACACATAACATACATCTCGTAAAACTTAGAAAATTCATATAAAACTCTCAATACATTAGTAGATCTAATAGTCAATTTCTCGTAAAATTTTAAAACTTTCAACCTGCATCATAGTAAGGTAAAATACCTAGAAAACAAAGTAGAAAAATTGGAAAAATCTCGACACATCCATTCACTAGACTTGGTAAAAGAAAATAGAACACTAGTACACAAAATCAAATACTTAGAAGAATCTAACAATAAAATTATTAAGCAACTAGAAAAACTTGTAGAAATAAATAAAGAACATACAGATATATTAAAAGAATTGAATAGGCTAGCATATGAATAACCTATTAAAAGATCAAAACATATCTTAAAAATACTTGAAGAAGTAAAAAATTTTCACAATATACCGTATGTCTAAGTTCGTAAAATCATAGTAAAATGCATTTAACTTAGTAAAACAAAATAATATAATCATATTATTATTATTATTAAATATAAGTCGTGGAACTTAAGAAAATCTACGATAAACCTAAGAAGCTCAAAAAACACAAGACATGTAAGATCTATAAAGGAATAAATAACCTAAATAGGAAACCCAAGAAATCAATAACTATACCTAGAACCTATAATTTTGGAACAAAAAGACAAACAAAAAAGCAATGAATAGTATATAAGATCATTTTCCTGAATTTCTAACAATATCTCAAGAGAAACAAGAAGAATAATGATAGACTACTTTAGGCAAGCCGAAGAACACGAATGTAAATAGCGAAACTCATAGATCCGTAAATAGAATACGAAACTTTAAGACAATAGCTTTAAAATATTAGAACCGTAAGCATTATATAAAGAAGATATTTGAAAGAAGAAATAAATTTATAAAATGTATCGAGAAGAAGAAATTCAATGTTTGGGAGATGATACAATTACCTTAGAATTATTAGGAAAAGTATAAAGTAGACAAGTTAAGAAAGATTATAGCTTTGTCATTTAGATTAATAACTATAGCCATTAAAGGCTTAAGAAGGAAAGGTTTAGAACAAAACATTAGTACATATATGATGATAGTTGGACAGATATGGAAAAGCAATGATAGCAAGTACGTAAATAGATATGAATAATAACATAGATGATATCGACGCATTTTATGATTTAGCCTTAAAGACTTACAACAAGATATTAAAATAGGAATTAAAACAAAAGGATAAGGAACAACAAATAAAAGGTAGTGTAATCTATAATTAATATAGGATTTATTGAAGATGCACAAATTATGAGTAATAGTAAAAAATAAAGCTGAAGATGTGGAAAATCTCTTAACCACTAAAGGAGTAGGAATGGTTAAACTGCAGGCATTAAATACGTAAAATTTAGCAGATTAGAATGGGATTTAGAAGATTTTGCTAAGAAAAACAAAATGCTTATACCAAAATCCTCTTTAGTATATCAAATTCCTTTTAGGAAAAACTAGCATAAGATTCATAGATTACAAAAAGAATGATACACAAGAAAGTGAAGAATACCAAGAAGAATTAACAGAAATAAAAATAGACTCTGTAAATTTAGAAGGAAAAGATTATCCAATAAAAAGAATACTTTATGAAGCAGATGGAGTAATAGCAGGAGAAGAAGATTTATTAAAAATAGAAACATTAGCCTTAAGAAAAGGAGAAATAGAAGAAGAAGAAAGATTAATCTATGATAATATAGGAAACATTGTGGTCATAGAATTAGTAGAAGATGACATTAGCCATAGAATCGTATAATGATTTAGAAATGATGGATGATGAAGTAAGACCGCAATCCTCCTACACCATTTACCGTAACTCCAACCTATGGGAATAAGGCAAGATAGAGGGAGGAAATTTACCAAGACCATGCTATTATGAGAACAAACCCAAGCCAAGTCAACTTATGATGAATCCATAGATTTTAGACCTAAGGGAAGACCTTTACCCAATAGAAAACCCTATAAGTTCCAAGGACGTTTCAGGACAAATATTGAATATAGCAATTTCATGATCCACACCATTAATATGCACGATGTGTGGAAGTATCCGCAAAGAGTAAGTCCGGGAAAAATATACCCTGCTAAATGTGATCTCGAAACCATATAAACATTTAGAAACCTTTTTAGGAGAAAGTACTAGAGCATTATGGGGATCGTATAAGACAAATTTTAGAGAAAACTACAATAATATGCTCAGATTAGGAGCTAATCCTTATAATTTTGTAAACCAAATTAGTAGTCTTATTACAGGAGAAGATCCCAACTCAGGACATCTTACTATTCAACAAGAAGCATTATTACATCTAGAACAAATGCAGATAAAAGACTGGAAATATATAAAAGAATTCTCACTAATCATACTACCATTTTGCGGCTATTTCAGAAATGGATTTCTAAGAGTTAGGAGAAAATTATTTAGGAAACTTCTAGAACTCCTAGGAAGAGAAATTGAAACCTCATGGAGAGAATTGCAGGAGTCCAACAAGATGAGATGATAGAAACCAAGAACCTTGGAGCAGGACATGTGATAAACCATAATGAAAATATTAAAAGAAAATGCAATAAATCAAACCCAAAAGACAACTTAAGAAAAAGTCAACATGTGATTTTGTAAAAATATATTTACACCACAAAACATATGGAATGGAAGAAATAGAAAGAAAAGAAATATAAACCATATAAAATTACATAATAAAAGATATTTCTTAAAAAGATCTAATAGAATTAAAAACCTTATTTAGATCCTAGCATGTTATGGAAAATACAATCCGAAAAGAATATAGCAGAAATAAACTTAAGTGTTATGCATGCGAGAACTGCACTAATTTAAGTACAAATTGTCCTAGAAAGAAAAACCTATATAATACTAGAAGTATGCTTTTAGAATGTACAAATGAAGAATTAGTAGAAATAGATGAAGAAATATCTGATACCGAAACAATATATAGTATAGTTAGTATCACAGAAGGAAAACAAAACTCAGACAGCTCTCCCTACTCCTCTTCACCCCTGAGCTCTCTCTCTCTCTCTCTTTCTCACCTCAACTCCTTTTGTGATATAGTCCAAAAGCTTTCAGCATAAGCTTTCATAAGTTTTCAGCCTGCCTTCTCCACTGTGATAGCCGCAGGTTTTCTTCCTTCAATGAAATCGCTTTGATATTTACATCTATTGTCATTTATCATATGTTTAAATCCTAACTGCTTAACCTTGTGTGACATCCCGAAGGGGTTTCTCCCAAATCCCATGTCCCTCAAAATATTTTCTTTTACTCGAAATTTATTTTCCTTTCGATTAATGAACTTTCCTTATATATACGATCGCTCGCCGCCTCGTATTCGATATTTTGTCATTTGGTCCAAATTGTCTAATTGATCGTTTAGACTATTTTTTAAGCATTGGGGTTTTAACGACGATTATACTTACATGATGTTTAATTAGTCAAAAATCTGTGTAAATTATTGTTTAAAAAAAAAAGAAAAAAAAAAGAAAAAAAAGAAAGGCCATAAGAAAGTAAGGAAACCCCTGAGTAGACATATAAAATTTTTAATTCTCAATTTCACCCTTTTAATCCTCAACTTAAACTGAAATTACTCGGCCCTCTTTATATAAAAAATATATATATATATATATATTTGTTCAAAGGCATGAGGAGTCCTTAGTAAAGTAAAATAACGTAAAGTAAAGTAAATAAGCTGTATTTTACAAATTAGGCTTAAAGAGAACGACGTCGTTTCTTCTAAAACCCTCCCAAGAGTCCACGACAGCTTAACCCAATCCCAAAACCCTAGATTTCCCATCTCCTGCCGTTCCGTCTGCAACTTTGAACTCCTCCAGAGCCCCAACCCGTAACCGTAGTACCGGTGTGCTTGGTGAAAATGGCGAGGGGAAGATGAAGAAGGAGAAGCCATCTTACAAAGCCAGCCAGCAGCCAGCTCAAGGCGTGGTCACCAGCAAACTAAAGAGCAGCAGCATGAATAGTAACCAGCAAAACAGAATTCCTGTTAAGTCATCATAGAAATGGAACAATATGCCCAGATGCCATCTCAGATCAACCCAGAAACAGAACCCCGTCCAAGTCAGTTTTGAAAATCACAGCTGCTGAGGTCGATCCTCTCTGTGATATCTCTAACTCATACTGTTTCCAGTGTCTCTCAGCCTGTTAGTGTACTGCCACCAGGCTTCGTTCCAAAGTTTCTAAATTTTAGTCAAATTCTGTACAGCTTGAGGCTTTAGCTTCAGTCTGTGTTTCTGTTTAGGTCAGTTTTGATATTAAAATGATCTTCGATTTGAAATTCAGAAGTCACACGAAAAATATCTGCTCTGTAATCAAAAGTTTAAGCTTATTTTGGTGAATTTTATTGAGAAATTATGACCGAGTAGTTTTGATTCTGGTTTAATTGAGAAAATCAATGGTGGATGTTAATCCTTGTGGATGTTAATGTGTATCTTGATAGTAGATTTTGCATGGTAAGGATTCAAGATTTTTCATTTGCAGTCTCTCTAGGGTGTTATACCACTGTAATGTTGCTCAAAGATTTTCTATTTGTTGGTGAATTTGATGTTAACAGGTTATACAAGGAGATGTTCTAAAGTGTGAGCTTCCATATTTTGATATCTGTGTGGCAAATATCCCTTATCAGATATCTTCGCCCCTCACATTCAAGTTGCTGGCACATCGACCCCTCTTCAGATGCGCAGTTATAATGTTCCAGAGGGAATTTGCAATGAGACTGGTTGCTCAACCTGGCGACAATCTCTACTGCCGTCTCTCTGTGAACACCCAGCTTCTGGCGCGGGTCTCCCATCTTCTCAAAGTAGGGAAGAACAATTTCAGGCCTCCACCTAAGGTGGATTCCTCTGTGGTTCGGATTGAGCCGAGAAAACCTCTTCCTCCTGTCAATTTCAAGGAGTGGGATGGATTAGTCCGACTTTGCTTCAATCGGAAGAACAAAACCCTTGGCTCTATCTTCAGACAGAAAAGTGTGCTCTCCTTGTTGGAGAAGAACTACAAGACTGTGCAAGCACTACAATTATCAGGTCCATCTGGGGATGATGCTGAGGCTGAAATGGATTTAACTGGATTTGGGGATGCTAATGAGGATCAGAGCATGGAGTTGGATGATGAAATGGAGGTGGAGGATGGCAATGCAGGAGGGGAGGCTTCTGATTTTAAAGCAAAGGTTTTGAACATCTTGAAGCAGGGAAATTTTGAAGACAAGAGATCATCCAAGCTTACACAAGTAGATTTCTTATACTTGCTCTCTTTGTTCAACAAGGCCGGCATTCACTTCTCTTGATCACGATTGTAATCTTATTTTGAGTCATACCCAATTTTGTCTTTGCTTGCTTTGTTGTTAACCGATTTCCTTTTTTTTTTTTCTTTCTTTCTTTTTGGTGGCCTTTAGTAAAATATAGCTTGAATCATGTTTACATGTTGAAGATTTATTCAAGAAATTTGGAGAAAAAAGTAACTTGTTGCGCGCTCATGACTAGCTGTTGCTCTTCAAGAATTTATTGTCTTCTATTTGCATTTGTTATAAGAATTGAGGTTCTCTTGGATGACTGGTATTCAAATCATTGCGTTTTATGTTAAGCTAAAGGGTGAAAACTCCCTAGGAACTCCATAGCTTGACAGAGGGGCACGGGTTGCATCAGGTGGCAGAGAAGATACATGACCAATGCTTTATTTTTCTCGTGCATTCTAGGCTGGGTGCAGATGAATGACGATGATTTGTAAATGTGCTTTGTTCTGAAAATTTTGGGGCTTAGACTATTTCAAGTAGTAAGCCGTTTGTGAGGACTGAGGAAGGCTTAGTTCAAGTTGTTACATGCTTAGGCTGGCATAGGGAGGGGAGAGGAGTCTAGGGTTTGAGCCCTATGGGGATAAATTTATGAGAAATAGAACAAAATATTATGTTGTAATACAAAGTGAATAAATGTCAAAAGAAAAAATAGTAATCTGTTTAACCTGCCGCAAGAATAGAACGTGCTCTCAGATGTGCTGCTAGAGGCTTTGGGGAAGTCGGAAAAAGAGAGCACTCCTCTTGGGATGGACTTACTACTTAATTGCTTTCAGCAATTATCCCTACTGCTCACAGATGTGCTATTGGAGACTCTAGGGAAGTCGGAAAAGGAGAGCACTCATCTTGGGGTTGGGTAATACTAAGATGCTTAAATAATTATCCCCATTTGCTCAGCTGTGCTACTGGAGAAGTCGGAAAAGGAGAGCACTGATCTTAGGGTGGGCTTACTACTTAGATGCTTTCAGCAGTTATGCCTACCTCTCTCAGATGTGCTACTGGAGGCTTTGGTGAAGTTGGAGAAAGAGAGCACTCATCTTAGGATGGGCTTACTTATTTGCTTTCAGCAATTATCCACACTGCACATGGCTACCCAGCAATAGACAGTTCTCTTCCTCAATCAAGTGACCATTTCATTCTTGGCCCATATGCAGGTGATGAAAATAAAGGGGGTAGTGGATGTCTTCTTTCTGGGAGATGAAGAGATTGGATGGAACAACCACACCATTTTCCACGATTTCCTTATCCAGTCTATGATTATTTGTTAGCCCCCTGAACTGGAAGAAGTTTCTAGACCACTCAGACTGCTTTAGATTTCTCCATCCTCCTCCCACAAGCCTATTATCTGGATGTGCTTCTGTATATTTTGAAGGGGCAGATGAATTTTTCTTATTTTAAAAACAAATTCAATCAGTATTTTTAATTTTTCAAAGCCCTTGATAATAAAAGAGATACCTCCATTCTTTTACACTATAATAATAATATACCTCTTTCAAGTTTCAACCACTGGTTTACTCTATTATATACTTAGAACAGATTCTTTGTGTGGATCAATTTCACACTCCTTTGAGAAAATTTTAATTTCAAAAATGCCAACATTATTGGTTATATTCTTTCCTTCCTGACATTGTAGAGATGAGAAATAAAATTAAAAGGAGTTCACCATCTTCAATCCAAACCCTAGAATATAGATCAAAGTTCCAAACTGACATTCTTTAAACTTTAACCCTTTTGAGTCATTCAAACTGAATTATTAAAAGTTATAGAAAGCTTAATAACATTAAATCCATAAAAGCTACTGAAAAAACAAAAACAAATAAAAAAGAGACTTGAAAAAAATAATAATTTGATTACTTACGTTTATCGAAAATAAGAGGATTATTTTTTTTACAAATATTAATGAAAACTCATTTGAAAGAAAACAATGATGATGAAAATCCCATATATATAAGGTGTTTTGTATTTATATTTTCAAATAAGTTATGTTATTTTTGGGTCAGCTTAGTAAGACAGCAAGATTTCTCTAATTTTGTGTTTAGTCACGTAAATAGAGGGGCGAAGCTCTTCCTAGGTAATGTCAGGCCTTCTTCTTCTAGTTCTTAGCTTCTTTCAGTGTTTTTCTCTACTTTAGCTTCATCTCTGCTATTCTGTTCTTGATAAGTTTTTGGAACTACTCCACCTGTTATTGTTATTGGCAATGTTCATTGTCTCAATTCCTAAAATCTGTAATCAAATTTGAGTATCAGTTTGTGGCGCGGGTTTCTCAAGATTATGGGAACCCCAGGTGTTTAATATATGGTCAGTACTTTCTTAAGTTTTGAAGAATGCAATTCTTTGAAACATGGAATTGGAATGCAGAGTGTGAAAGATGAGAGTTTAGCTTCTGGGTTGGTGTATTTGAAATGAAATTGTGGGATTTTTTTTTTAAATTTTGAATGATGTGATGCCTGCTGCCCAGAACGAGACTTTAGATAATTTGTGTTCTTGACTTTCCAGATTTGGATGCCGAGAGAAAGCAGAGTTTTATTTTATTTTATTTATTTTTAGTTTGCCTGGAATTTCCATATGATTGGAACCATGATTTAGTCGAAAACCAAACAACTTCCAGAAGGAAGTCTGAAATGGCTTTTGGACATGGGGATGGATGAGGATTTCTGCTACCTGTTGGTTACTAATGGCAAAATGTATCAAAATTTTATGTGCGTACCCACATGGGCCTGCCTGGGATGGACCTGAGGGTTCTTTTATGTCCGCCAGCTTGTGCACCCTAATGCTCCAGTTACAACTGAGTAAACCTTCAATCTAATCTCTAAGATGACTCGAACCAGTAACCATTGGATTAAACCCTGAGGCTTTAGACAAACTGTGCTATCCCTTATGTTGGACCTGAGGGTCCTTTCGCAATCCAGTGAGACCATCTTACTGAAACTTCTTTAGTTTCAAACTTCCATTGCTATCCCCAAATCCTTGTCAGAGACAAATCGAGCTGAACTGTAGCATAGTGTATCATCTCCATTATTTTGTGTTCTTATTCTGCCTGGTGGAAAATCTTCCTGTAATGAAGTCCTTAAGGGGTGAAGAGATGGGGAGGTGGGGGCTGGGGGTTTGTTGTGTTGGGGTGTTGTTCTGGTTTCAGGTTTCATTCTTAGGGAACAGTGAGGAAGGGAGGGAAGGGATAGGGTTTTAGGTTTCATTCATAGGAGAGAGAGGGAAGATGGGAGGAAGAAAGGAAGAGGAGAGTGGAAGAAAGAGATTTAGGGACAACTGGAAATAGATTTCACAGTGCTGAAGAATTAGGATAACTGGAAAGTAGATTTCCACAGTGCATTGAGGAAGAATAAAAACTTGGGTAATGTACAAACTCACAACAAGAGGCAATTTCTTGGATAGGTAACGGCAATTGTAGCAGAATTATCAAAATTTCCAGTTCACCATGGTGATTTAGAATCTATGTGGATGTATGGCAGTAGTTTTGGCCATTATTGGATGCAATTGATTTCTTTTTGAATGTAGAGAAAATAGGCTTTGAGAAGTTTATCCAGTTAGTCTTAAAACAGGAAATAATTGAGAACAACACAATTTATTTCAATATCAGGTCTAGAAAGGCCGACTCTGATCTTCTTATCCAATGAGTTGTGGTGCAGGTTTTCAAGAACACGGGACACACGATGGAGACTCAGACAGAGGGTGGCACGCCTCCTAAGCCTCGGGTTAAAGCTACTCTGAACCTTGGACCAGAAACATATACTGTGAATGCAAGCAAAGGTACCATTTCTGAGGAACTGGTTTCAATGAAAGAAGAGAGCATGGGCATACTGAAGGAATTCATCGCCAAACATAATGTTCCTAATGACGTCCCTGATGAACCACTTGAAGGCTCTTCAGATGACGAAGATGAAGTCCCTGAGAATCCAAAGAAGCGAAAATAACTCCGTTCCTGTAATTTTTATTTTTATTGTTCTAGGGTTGAATTCCAAACATGAACTAGAAGCTCTCTTTGATCTTAAAGACCATCTATAGACAATCTAGAAATGCTGAAATGCTATACTGGCTATTCATAGAAGATCAAAGTGCAGTCTACTTTTTCATTCCTCTTCTGTGACATTGATAGAAAACCGGAAGTTCTGCTTTTAGACACTCAGCAAATACATGCAGCCAAACACATTCCAAAATAGAAAAAACAGGGAAGAAGAAAAGGGAACAGAACAACTTGAAGGTAAATTTCTGCTATTACTCATCATCAATTCCAGGAAAAGAACAAGAAAGATGCAAAACGCTAAAAAAGAGACTGAGATAGAAGAAACAAAACAATTCAAGGGGAATCAACAATGCTATGACACAGCACAGGCCCAAGGATGACTCCCCTCTCCTTCCAGCACAAAGACTGCCAGCATTACCTCAGCCCTCACTTTTTGTACCCTTAGAGACCGTTATTTCATCACCAGCTGGTCCCTCATCCTCACCTCCATGTGTCCCTCTTTTTTTCCTTCTAGAATAAACCTGCCAGATGGTCTGGCCGTGCTTGGAATTAGGAGCTGATTGCTCCTCTGTCTTTTTGGGCTATTTCTCTATCATTGCCCGCCCCATCAAGCACAGTCTTGTCCTCAAGACTGAAGGTTGGGAATTTGCTTTTGAAAATGAGTTCCTCTTCCCATGTGGTATCTTCCACCGGTTTGTTCCTCTAATGAATAAAAATTGTCTATGGCCTGTTTATTCATGTTGCTTGGATGGAGCTCCTGTTTAATACCTTTATAGAGAAGCAAGAGATCATCTTCCTTTAATGTGAATCCATCAGGTAGGGCTGAATTTATAGTTTGCATGACCACTGATCGCTTTAAAAGGGAAGTATGAAACACCGGATGGACCTTGGAAACTGGTGGGAGTTTCAGTTTGTAAGAAACTGACCTAACCTTTTCCTCAACCTGAAAGGGGCCATAGTAACGTGGAGCCAGGTTGTGATAGATACGTTAAGCAACGGAGTGTTGTCTGTGGGGATGCAATTTTAAGTGGACCTAGTCCCCAAGCTCAAAACTAACATCTCGTTTATGGGCGTTGGCAATACGTTTCATATGTTCTTGAGCTTTAGTAAGATGGAGTTTGAGTTGACGCAGGGCCTCATCTCTATCTTTTAGGTCACGAGCCACCACCTCGACCATTACTTCATTTGGAATATGTTACACCACAGTAGGTGGTTTTCTGCCGTAGATAGCCTCAAAAGGTGTAATGCCAATAGAAGAATGGAAACTGATATTGTTCCAAAATTCCACCCATGGGATCCAAAAAGACCAAAGTCGTGGTGTTCTAAAGCAAAACATCACAGGTAGGTTTCTAAGCATCGATTTACTACATATGTTTGGCCATTGGACTCTGGATGACAGGAGGAACTCATGTGCAACGTTATGCCCTACATGCGGAATAATTCTTGCCAGAATTTGCTCATAAAAAGAGGGTCTCGATCACTAAGGATAGACTTGGCAATGCCATGAAGGATTACTACTTCCTTCACAAAAATTTAGCAATATGGCAGGCTGTGTAAGGGTGTTTCAACAAAAGAAAATGGTTGTATTTAGACAGCCTATCCACCACCACCAAAATAGAGTCATAACCTCTGGATTGAGGCAAGCCAGATATAAAGCCCATGGACATGTGTTCCCAAATAGTATCAGGAATTGCTAGAGGTTGTAGGAGTCCCGCAGGACCAATGTGCTGGATTTTCTGTGCTACCAAATGTCACAGCCTTGGACATATTTCTAAATTGCCGAACTCATCCCTATCCAATACAGATTAGCTGCCAAGTGTTGATAGGTACGATAATACCCAGAATGTCCTCCTGTTCCAGTTTCATGAAATTCCTAAACTAAGTGGGGAACGGAATTCGAAGAGGAGGAAATGACCAACCGTGCTTTATGATATAGAATGTCATTCGAAGGGTTTTGGAACTAAGCAGCCTTGATTTTCTACAGCCTTGGGTGTTGATTAGCTTTCTGCACAAGTTGATAGCCTTTGTCCTAGGTGGGAAATGATACCAGTTAGCTATACATATCTTCCACGTGTTGGGAAAGACTACCAAATGCAATTATTCTAAAAATGACCTTTCCCTTTTTGTGTACCAAAAATAGGTTCAACAAACAATTGAGCCAACAACAAAGCCAACCAAACAACAATAAATCAACCACAATGAGGTAACAATTTTTACGTGGAAAACCCTCAAATGTGCTAAACCACGGACCCGTAGGCTACTTAAACTTCCATTATTTCAACAACGACAATAATTTAAGTTACACGTGCTCTTCTCTACAAGAATTTACTCACAACAAACACACACATCGTTAATATCATTCCCTTTAACATCAAACCAACAAACATCATCTCAAGGATGGATAAAACAAGAGAAAAGAGGAAAAATCTCACCAAATGGTGGAATGGCCAAATGGGTATTGTGGAGAGCTAATCAAAGATCGAAATTGCTAGGATTGAAGATCACCTTGCAAGGAGTCACCACATCGAATTTGAGCCAAAACCGACATTGTTTGACCTTCCATCTTGTAAAATAATCAAAACCCTAACCCCTTTCTTCCTCCTTCTCAAAACCCTTTTCCCCTCATTTTTCTCTCACTTTTTTTGTCACACACAAACCACACAGTAGCTCCCCCTTTTGTGATTTACTTTTATTTTATTATTTTATTTTATTTTATTCAAACAATGGGCTTTCGCCTATCAGTCCAAATTCCCCACACAAAGTGGGCGGACTCATCAGCCCTCCTCCGCTCATGTCGTGGGCTCAACCAAGTCAAACACTTAGTCAACATGTCTGATCCATTCTCGTTGGTATGTATTTTCTCCAAATACAATTGCTTTGACTCAAGCACATCACGGTCCCGTTGATATCTAACATTACGCTTTGATCTTGAATGGAACGCCAAATCTTGAGAGGTGAATGGCACTCTAGCTATCAATCAGAACAACATAGTTCTCTTGTTTCAACCCCAATTCTTCTAAGAATTTTCTCATCCACAAAGCTTCTTTACAACCCTCAGTAATAGCAATGTACTCAGCTTCTGTGGTGGATAAGGCAACACATTTCTGTAGCTTAGATTGCCAAGAGACAGCTCCCCCTGTAAAAGTCATCATGGACCCTGAAATGGACTTCCTGGAATCAACATCACCTACCATGTCTGAATTCATCCATCTAGCATAGGCTCACCACAGCTAAAACATAAGCACACCTTGAAGTGCTCTCGGGGATATCTCGCATCCATTTCACTGCTTCCTAGTGCTCCTTCCTAGGATTAGTAAGAAACCGACTAACAACTCCAACTGCATGAGCGATGTCTGGCCTAGTACAAACCATAGCATACATCAAACTTCCAACAACAGATGCGTATGGAACTTTGCGCATCTCTTTCATATCTTTCTCACTTGTAGGACATTGCTTCGAGCTAAGCTTTAAGTGGCCTGCAAGTGGAGAACAAACTACCTTAGCCTTGCTCATGTTAAATCTTTCAAGAACCTTCTCAATGTAGCTTTCTTGAGATAACCAAAGCTTCCTAGTCTTCCTATCACTTCGAGATCTTCTATACTAAGAATCAAGCTACGATCCTAAGTCTTTCATGGCAAAAGACTTGCTGAGCTCTCTCTTCAACCTGTCAATCTTGCTAGAATTATGACTAATTATCAACATGTCATCAACATATAGGAGGAGGATGATAAAATCATCATCAGAGAACTTTCTAGTGAACACACAGTGATCAGATGAAGTTTTGCTGTACCCATGATTCATCATGAAAGAGTCAAACTTAAACACGCTTAGTGCTTGCTTGAGTCCATACAAGCTCTTCTTTAACTTGTACACAAGATTTTTCCTTACTTTAAACCCTTAAGGTCGTCTATGTAGATTTCTTCTTCCAAATCGCCATGAAGAAATGCAGTTTTCACATCAAGTTGCTCAACTTCAAAATTCAAGTGAGCAACAACACCAAGGGCAACACGAATAGAGGACATCTTTACCACTGGAGAGAATATATTTCTTCAAAATCAATGCCTTCTTCCTCGATTGAACCCCTTCACAAATTAACTCGTGCCTTGTACTCTTGAGTTGTGAGCCATTACTTTCGCTTTCAATATGTACACCCATTTGTTTCGAGAGCTTTCTTTTCCTTGTGGTAACTTCACCAAGTCATAGGTGCTATTTCTCAAGTAAGGATTCTACTTTCAGATGGTTTAACTCCACCTTCTTTCTTACTCTCATGTAAAATAGCTTCTTGGTAAGTTTCGCCTCTCCTCACAAGAAGCATCACATACCATTAGAGGTTAACTTTGCGGAAGGTCGATGTTTTTCGTAGATCTTCTCAATGGTGGTTCATATGGTGGTAGTGAAAGTTCTCCATCAACTTGTTTAATTGGCTCAACATCATCAACTATAGGGCCATCTTCATTTTCAATGACACCATTACCTTCATATAACTCTCCCCCATGATTAGCATACACTGTAGGTGGAAAAACTAGATCAATTCTAATTGGAATTTTAGCAGAAGAACTAGATTTCAACCTTGTCACCATCATCAACAAGTTATCTTCAAGAAACACAACATCTCTCGTTTCGACAATCTTCCTACTCAATGGATCCCATAAACAGAATCTAAATTCTCATGACCATACCCCAAGAAAATACATGGTTCTGGGCCTTGACATCAAGTTTCGACTTCTCATCTGGGGATAGGAACAAATGCTTTACAACTAAAATTTCAAATTGTCATATGAAACATCTTTCCTCGTCTACAATCTTTCGTGTACATCACCTTAAAGGAATCTCTTTTGATGGAGAAAGGTTTATTAAGTCAATTGATGTTCTCATAGCCTCTCCCCAAAAGGACTTAGGTAGCTTAGAATGAGAAAGCATACACCTAATCCTTTCTTCAATGGTTTTGTTCATTCTCTCAGCTACACCATTTTGTTAAGGAGTTTTAGGTACAGTCTTTTCAAGTCGAATGCCATGAAGTTTGCAACAATTTTCAAATGGACCCCTGTATTCACCACCATTATCTACTCTGACAACCTTTAACTTTCTTCCTGTTTCTCTTTCTAATATGGCATGGAGTTCTTTAAAGGCGTCTAGCACCTAGTCTTTTGTTTTCAAAGCAAAACCCCAAACTTTTCTAGAGTGATCATCAATGAATGTCACAAAATAAAGTGCACCACCAACAGTTCTAGTTTGCATAGTACAAACATCAGTATGAATTAAATCAATAACATTTAACCTTCTAGATGGTGGATATGTGTGAAATGCAACTCTATGTGCTTTTCTAACTAAACAATGATCACAAGTTTTAAGAGGCATACCTTGCAAATTTGGCAAAAATTGCTTTCAAGAGTTTGAAGTCCTTTCTCATTGATGTGACCAAGCCTCCTATGCCAAAGTTCAATGCTTACATCCTGCTGAGCTGCATTGATCTCTCCTTTATGTAGCTTAGCTTCCATGACATAGAGGGTGTTCTGTTTCTTTCCCCTTGCCACTACTAAAGAGCCTTTAGTGAGCTTCCATTTACTTTCACCAAAGGAATTTGTGAATCCCTCATCATCAAGTCTGCCTATAGATATTAAGTTGAGACGAATATCTGGAACATGTCTAACACCTTGAGTACCGGTTTATTTCCAATACTAGTCTCTAAGCAAACATCCCCATTACCCACAATCTTGGATACACCATTGTTTTCCATTCTAACATTACCAAAATCACCAGTTTTGTAGGAAGTGAAAAAATCACTATGAGAAGTAACATGGAATGAGGCACCATAATTAATTACCCAGTTGCTATCTGGTCAGTAAGACCGACACAACCGGCCATCACTACAATCATAATATCACCTTCAGCAACAATTGCATTAGTCTCTTTATTTTCTTTTTTCACATCATTTTGTTCCTTTTTCCAAATCCTGCACTCTTTCCTCATGTGGCCAACCTTGTTGCAGTGATAACATTTAATATATTTTCTAGATTTGGATCTTCCTCTAAAACCATGGGAATTTCTACTTTGACTTCTCCCACGCCTTTCTGGTTTTTCTTGTCTTTCCTGTTTTTCGTGAACTAGTACTCCAAAAGAAGATTCACCTTTTTCTTTCCTTCTAGCCTCTTCATTTAGCCAGCTATCTTTAACACTTTCCATAGTTAGAATCCCATTTGGAGTGGAATTACTAACTGTTACAACCATTGTCTCCCAACTATCAGGTAAGGAGCTAAGAAGTAATGATGCTTGCATCTCATCTTCAATGTTCATTTTCATGACAACCAACTTGTTCACAATACCCTGAAAAGAACTGATATGCTCAACCATGTTGTTCCCATCCTTGTACTTTAAGTTGACAAGTCTTCTAATCAAAGTAGTTTACTTTCCTGATGTTTTCCTGGCAAAAATGTTTTCAAGCTTTTTCCAAACAACATTGGCTTGTGTTTCATCATAAATGTGTTCATGTAGAGTTGGATCCATCCACCTTCTTATATAAACAATGGCTTTTTTATGTTCCACATCCCAATCATCATCAAGTGTGTCTGATGGTTTTTCTTTTAATCGAATAGGCTTATATAAATCTTTACAATAAAGCAAATATTCCATCATACGCTTCCAAGTGGAATAATTAATCGAATTTAATTTTATCATGCCGTCATCCATTTTTGCACACAAGAAAAACTCCAAACAACCAAGCTCTGATACCACTTTGTTGGGAAAGACTAACAAATGCAATTGTTCTAAAAATGACATTTCCCTGTTTATGTGCCAAAAATAGGTTTAACAAACAATTGAGCCAACAACAAAGCTAACCAAACAACAATAAATCAACCACAATGAGACAACAATTTTTACGTGGAAAACCCTCAAATAAAAAGGGTAAAAAACACGAGACCCGTAGGCCACTTAAACTTCCACTATTTCAACAATGACAATACGGGTTACACTCAAGTTCTTCTAACAAGAAATTTAGAGTGCTCACAACAAACACACATCAAGAATATCATTCTTGGAACACCAAACCAACAAACATCATCTTAAGGATGGATAAAACAAGAGAAAAGAGAAAAATTCTCACCAAATGGTGGAATGGCCAAATGGGTATTGTGGAGGGCTAATCGAAGATCGAAACGCTAGGATTGAAGATCACCTGGCAAGGAATCACCACGTCGAATTTGAGCCAAAACTGACATTGTTTGACCTTCCATCTTGTAAAATAATCAAAACCCTAACCCCTTTCTTCCTCCTTCTCAAAACCCTTTTCCCCTCATTTTTATCTCACTTTTTTTTGGTTGCTACATGAACCACACAGTAGCTCCCCCTTTTGTGATTTACTTTTATTTTTTATTTTTTATTTTTTTTATTCAAACAATGGGCTTTGCCCATTGGTCCAGCCCACACAAAGGGGCGGACCCAACACCTCGCATCGAGACAAGGCATCGACAACCCTATTTTCCTTGCCTGGATTGTAGATGATATCAAAATTAAATCCAAGCAGTTTGGCCACCCAAGTCTGCTACATAAGGGTAGTTATTCGTTGGTAAAGTAAATATCCAAGGCTTTTTTTGTATGAGAATATTGTGAATTTCCTACCCAATAAATAGGGTCGTCGGTGTTGAACAGCTAAAGCAAATGCCATAATTTCTCACTCATATGCTGACTTAGCTAGGTTCCTGTATGATAGAGCATTACTAAAATAAGCAATTGTATGGCGATTTTGCATTAGGATTGCCCCTATCCCTATGCTTGAGGCATCACATTCAGCCTCGAAAGGTTGTGTGAAATCTTGGAGTTTGAGGACTGGTGCAATGATCATTGCCCTTTTTAGTTGTTCAAATGCTCCCTAAGCTTCTTGTCCCTAAAGAAAATTATTCTTCTTGGTCAGGGCAGTGAGAGACTTTGCTATGGAACTGTAGCCTTGAATGATTGTGCGATTTTACCTTGTTAGGCCTAAGATTCCTCGGACTCCTTTAACATTTTAGTGGTGGGGGCCAATTTGTAATAGCCTCAATCTTACTGTGTTGCATAGCAATGCCTTGAAGAGTAATCGTGTGACCAAAGTAAATCCATTGTTTTCTAGCCAAACATGCATTTCTTTTTATTGGCATAAAGTTTGTGGTGTTGTAAGAGGGCCGACATTGAGTGAAAATGAAGTAGGTGATCCTCCTGGTTCCTACTATAAATCAGTATATCATCGAAGAAAACCAATACATATTTTCGAAACATGGGGTGAAAAAGGTCATTCATTGTCACCTGAAACGTTGAAAGGGAATTGGTGAGGCCAAAAGGCATTACCAAGTAATCTTAGTGTCCTCATGCATTTTAAAAGCAATTTAATACATCGCCGACCTTCATGAGGATTTGATGGCACCGATTTCAAGTCCAACTGGGTGAAGTAATAGAGTCATGAAGTTCATCTAACAATTCGTTAATCACAAGGATGAGGAATTTATCTGGGATGGTGACCTTGTTAAGAGCCATATAGTCGATACACATCCACCATGATTGGTCTTTTTTCTTACTAGAATCACAGGGTTGGAATAGGCACTTATGCTTTACTTGATTAGCCTTTTGGCTAGCAACTCTGTCACTTGTTGTTTAACTTCTTCCTTCTAAACATGTGGAAATTGATAAGGGTGCACAATGACAGCGCCCTAGCCTGGGAATAAGTAAATGGCGTGATCAAATGCTTGGGCAAGAGGCAGGGTCGGGGGTTCATTGAAGAATTTAGAAAAAATTTCTAGCAATGCAAGGAGTTATTGCTACTACGTGGGACTCAAACTGTGATCACTGACTTGGGTCAACTTCCCATCATGAACAGTTCCCATCCATGCACAAAAACCATATGGTTGTTTGGGTAACCAAGCTTTCAAAGCGATAGGAGAATCCTTAGTAAAGCGAAGCACTGCACTCCAATCTACGCCTTATAAAAAGCGCATAGATTGTTCTTAAGCACTGTGTGTGCACCTTAGAGTTTGAGCGCCGATTCCCACTACCATATCCAGATTTCCCCAAATAAAATGCCAAAGTAGATGTTAGAGAAGTGCTCTAAAGGCAATCGCCCTTAGCACTTATTGTACGTATTACATATTATTTGATATAAAAGGCATTTGATATTCATACGTTGAATTAATTTAGATCTTTAATCGGATTAATGAAGTCCATAATACATAACAGAGCATGAAGGAAATTTGATCGGGATGAATCATTCGTGAATTTCAGTTGAATTCTGATGTTCTTATAGCTAAAATGCATGATTCACGCCTTTTCATTAATATTGTGCTAACTCTCATATTATATTGTTCTATAGAATATGGTGATGTTGGAATCAAAAGGGAGCTAAAGATGTAAAAACGTAATGTAAGGTAAATGACAAAAAAGGGGATAAATGTATGTTATTATACGTTAAATGAATGAAGAGACCCTTCTGCCACGACGTATACTTCACAAGCAGTTGAATACCTTCTTCATGCCAGCAAACCAGAGACCGTGAGTTTAGTGGTCTCGCCACGCAGCGTTGAAGCAACCTTCGTCAGCAAAGATAGCTTGGGCACCCTTTTCCAAACGGAACGCGAAGAACCCTAATTTTCGAGCTTTGATGGGCCCATGTCCCGAGGTATGCGAAGTAATTTCAAGGTGAGAGGGCGCATTGACTGATAAGCAGTTAAGGAGATAAGTAGAGAGGAGATCAATAGAGACTGGATTCTAGAAAGATCAAGACGTACTTTCGTAGTTATTCCCTTAAACCTACTTCATGATTCGAACTCATCAATCTAAAAATGAATAATATGATGAACTAATTCTTTCTCTAGGTTTTGTCAACCCTAACTACATTACGGATTGATTTTCATTTCACGTATTTGAATATTAATATGAGCTTATATGTTTGCTTAATTCGATTTAATTACATGTTATTGTCTCGCAACCGTGACATGCTAAAGCCGAGTTTGAGTTCGAGAGAAGATGACTCAGTGACATGAAAGCAAAGAAACACTCTGGGTAGTCAAGAATAGATATTCTGCACCCAAGTGTGGCGCTAGGGTTTGCACATTTAGGAGTTTCGGAGTCGAGGGGTTAAGGCAGAGATGCAATACATCCCACTGGCGAGATAGGGAAATATATCTCGAGATAGAATATCTTGTAGGAAAGATCAACCCGCCAACATAACTCATATGAATACTTCAGTAAGTCCTTAATTGAATTGACATCCATCAAGTGTGGCTCCGAGACCTATAAAACCCCTAGGCTTTCATCGATATAATTTAATACATCCAATTTTAATTTTTTGTTAATTCTAGTAATTTAGTCGTAATTAGCTTTAGGATTAGATCCAAATATTGTTGAAGTCATTAAATCAGTAGTCAACACGCTTCTCTTCGAGGGAACGACACTTGACTAACCACTACACTACGTCAACTCGACGTGTATACTTACGCACACGGGTTCGCATTTCCCACCTAAGTTTACATACTCACGCTAGAGGCCTGTCAAAATTATAATGAGATCATGCTAATAAGATTCCTATCATGTGCAATTATGTTTGTATCTAAATTATCCTTAGTCATAGGATCAACAAGACTAGACATTATTGATTTGAACAAACTAGCATATGTCATACTTCTTGATTTTATCAAGCAGTGGATCTAAGCCGTGATCATGAGTTGATCAGAGTTGACATGTGGATGCTTGCAAAGAGAAGCAACACATCAAAGACTCTATGAGACAATCATATGGATAATCTATTAGATGTAAATGATTATCTCATCATAGCAATGATGCAAGTATCCTTAGACTTGAGGTGCTCAAGGATATCTTGGATGCTGATTCTGTACTTTGATTTCATTCCTTGTTACCTCCTAGAGGTCGCTCTTAGGGTGATGATCGGATGCAGCTTGAGGTGTTCGAAGGTAATTTAGTATCCAATAAAGGATTCACCACTCCCAATAAAGGAAGAGTATACCTATGACCTTTTTTTGGGATCATTACTTGGGAATCTCTAGCCATAGTGGAAATGTCATGAAGAGTGTCTTCAGGTGCATAATTGATGAGTAATGAGTTCGGGGACAAGATCTAATAATACTTTGGCTAGATATGGCATAGCTAGTCTAGTGAGAGCTACTTTTTGTCCATGCTCTGAATCGAGTAGGGTATAGATTGGTAATATGACGAATTACATTGTAATTGTCTATGGAAGGGATAACAATCAGATCACTGACTCTCCGATCAATTGGGGGTCATGATGTGTTGCTAGACCCCACTCATGAATTGCTGACCAATAATTCGCTGAATCAAGTGGTCAACATAATCGAACCTACTTTGAATATTATAGGATTAGTGGAATCTCGGGGTCAAAAGTCCTCACTAAGAGATAAAGCAGACTTGAGGTTGTTTATGGACTTAAAAGCCTATGAGGGAACATGCCATAACGGATGGGGATGCGTGTAGCCTATCATATCTTAGAAAGAGGAGCACTTTAGACATTCAAGAGTTAGGGTTTTCTTATAAGAGGACTTTTATGGAAAATCCTAAGCCCTTTTGCCCACCTTTCTCAAGAAGAGTGTTCTTGAGATAGAGAGAGTGTTCTTCAAGAACAACTCCTCTTGTTGTGATTTGAGTTTCGCTTCTCTCGATCCGCACTTGGCTAGCATCAGACTCATCCAAGATCACATTGAGGTTATTAGAGCTCCACTCTTTCCAGTGTGAATGTCGTTAGAGGTGAACCTAGGACTCGGGTTCGCTTGTCTGCCGCCCTCAGCCATCGATCGCCTAGAACCAACGTAAGGCACATCTCTTACCCTCTTTGGTTTGAACCAACTTTGATGTTTCAAGGGGTCCTTAAAGGGTTTTTGAAGTTTTTTTTTTTATTGTTTCCATTGCTTTTGGCAATCGTTTGTTACCTTCAAACTCAACACAAGAAAATCTACCCAATCGAATGTCTACCTTGTCACACCGTTCCCATACCCAAATCATATGATCGCCTCCTAATTGGATGTACAGACCTAAGAAAGAGGTTATAGGAAGATCCATTTTTGACACTAATGTGCGAGAAATAAAATTGTGAGAGGCTCTATTTTCAATCAATACCTGAATAGGGATACCCCGTAATATGCCATGTAGCTTGAGGGTTTGGGGGGGTGTGGTGGCAGGGCGCGCGCGCGCGGGGCGGGATGGGGGAGGAAATCGGGTGATGAAGACAAACCCATGAAATCCAAAAGTTGACACTCGCCCTCCTTAACGGCTTTTCCCTCATCCGTATTCTATTGAGAGGGGATGATTTCTCCATCCTCATCGAGTGTTTCATCATCACTCAACAACAACACATGGAATTGACTTTCAAGACAAAGTTGGTGAGGGGAAATTGGTTGGCTACATTTGAAACATAGTCCTAATCGGTGTTTCTCTTCCCATTATGTGCGAGTGAGGTGTTGGAGACCCTTGTGGTATGGTGGTGGGATAGAGGGCCAGTGAGCTTAGGTCACAAATGGGAGGATCGACTTAATTTCTGGGGAAAAAATGGGGCCGTGGGTCAGGGGAGGCAGTAATGATGATCCGACAGTATTAGGCCGCGGATAACCCGTATTTTAAAAAAAGGAGGTGTGAGGTGTCGATCTAAACCTATATCGATACGACTACGGCAGAAGGGAATCAAAATTAACAAACAAAACTATAACGCAACAAACAACCTCGCTTTCTGTACTGGTCCTCAAAACTATCAAGTCTTCAGGTTGGACACAATTTCCCTAAGACAAAATATTGCCTCGCCAAAGGGTGCTTCCGAAGTTCTTGGCAATTCGTCTCCGATGATAAAATGATCTCCCAACACAAAAGAAAGCACTTTTGGCTAGTCGGGTCAGTTTAACCAAGATTGGCCCGTAACTCGATTCTTAAATGTAATGAAATGAGAATGTTTCTCTATATTTTTAAATGCTTGATGGTGTGTCCTATTTATGTGACCGCTCATGACTATTCGCACGTGCATGAAGCTTGATGGGTCGTAACACCCCGGGAATATACCCTAGTCGCTGGCATGCTTGTGGTATTTTTTGTAAGATAATTTGATTGTTTCGTGAGTTAAACGCGAAACACCTAAACGAGAGACCCGAAAGTCATGAAACTTAAGGACAAAATTGTAATTGTCCAAAAAAGGGGGCCAAAAAGACATGGATTAAGAAGATTTGAGTACAAACGAAATAAAGGAAAATTTAATTTATATAGAAGGAGTTATGGGCTTAAAAAGCAAATAAAGAAAGTTAACCCAAAAATGGGTTTTATTTAAAGGCCAAACATGGCCTTAACAAATCCATGATTTAAGACCAAAATTGGTCTCATGTTTGGGAGAGAGCTCAAAAACGTGAAGGAGAAGGAGAAGGAGAAGAGAAGAGGAAGAAGAAGAAGAAGAAGAGAAGAAGAGGAGGAGGGAGATCAAGCAAAAAGGTATGGAAACTCACCTTGATAATGAACTCTATGAGATTATGTATGAATTTCCATGTTTGGTTGGTTAGCAGCTTGTCCCAAACTTGGGGTTTTATAAGTGCTTCATCTAACCCAAATATTATGGAAAGTAAGGTTGGTAGAACCCCATATGGCACAAGATGGTTATGGAATCCTTCCTTGAGGATGGATTCATGGTTAATCGAGAGACTGAAAGCTGTGGTTCGGAACAAAACCCTAACTAATCATCATAATTGGTTTGTGTGTATGGGTCTTAACCCATATTAAAATTGTTTTGGAAGGATTCTTGATATGTTTTGGAATAAAGATAAGTATTGAAAGAGGAATTGAAGAAAAGAGGTTACAAGAGGAATAGAAATGGTTTTGATGTGTGTTCATGTGTAGTTGGCCTGGGATGGAAAACCATGAAAAATGGGTGAAAAACACACATTCTCGGGCATTTCGGTGAATGTGTACCGGCACACTTTGAATATGTACCGGCACACTTTGTGTTATGGTCATTTTATTAATGTACCTAAGAGACATTAGGGGTGCACTTACACCCCGTTCGCGCCTCATTCGACTCGCTTTTGTATTTTGGCCATAACTTTCTCATTTCTTATCCGATTTGAGTGATTAAAGTGGCCACTTAAAATAGACTTCAAGGAGAACCAAACCTAAAGAAATAGGTATCGTCAAATTCTGGCTCTAAGTGGTCCAAAAATTCATTCAAAGTGGGGTCATGTGCAAGCCAATTCCTGCATCCGTTTGAACATAGAGTAGTCCGGGTTGTTTCGGGACGTAACTTGAGTTCCTAGATTCGAATTGGGTGATTCCAGTTGGAATAGAACCCTTAACACCTTAACTTTAAAGGAGTACAAATAACCAGTGTCAAATATGGAGACAAGACACTGGAAAATGAATATTGCAAACTGTCCCTCGATAAAATCAGTAAACCGACTAGTTGGCATGAAAATGCCATAATCCTCAGTTTTGATGATCCACTGAATGATTCCACTTATAAGTGAAATAAATTCATAGAGGGACAAGAATACTTGAATGATGTGTGGATAGGCATCATACCGCATAAGTATCCGAAAGGCCATATGGAATAGGCATGAAACATGAAAAATGAACCGAAAAATAACATGAACATGAACATGGAAGGTAGGTATGTCACAGATCAATGCACGTGATTAAGAAAGGTTGCGAGTTCAAAGATATATGATCATATGACTACCTAGGACCGAAAATGAATGAGTGGACGCCCCGTTGGTGCTTCGCACTCCCTGGTGCTACGTGCACTCCCCGCTCAAGGTGGTTAGCCACGCTTGGATTGGTGCCCGCACTCGCCTGCTACGCACTCCCCGCCGCGTGCACGTCCCGTATGGTGCCACGCACCCCGCATTGTACTGTACCTTCGGGTACTTATTGTACCGCGCTCCCACTACTTTGCGATTATCTAGGTAGTTAGACAAACATATGATAAAACATCAATAATGAATAAGAGTAAAGATTCAATGTATCTCCTCAGATCCGATTAAGTTCTCGCGGGTACCTACGTACCCAGATCCGACAAAGTTTTCAGGGTACCTACTTCGGTACCTCAGATCCGACTAAGTTCGTGGTACCTACGTACCTCGTGATTTGATAAGTTCTGTGAGTACCCACGGGTACCAAGATCCGAATAAGTTCTCGTAGTCTCACGCATTCGCTCGATGAAGTTCTCAGAAGATCTACTTTTACTCCTATATCCGGTCAAGTTCTCGGCTCGATGGTTCGCTCTCCTCGATTAACTCCCGTCTCGATGAAGTTCCTCGTAGTACCTACGGGTACTCCCCAGATTCGAATAAGTTCCGTCTCGATTGTCTTGTCTCTCGCTAAGTTATAGTACCTACTGCACTTTCAGAATCGGGATTAAGTTCTCGTACACCTACTTCAAAATTTCGTATTTCATCAAGTCTCCAATACCTAGTGGGTACTCCTGTAGATCTCGATTAAACTCGCAGTACCTACTGTGTACTCCAGAGAGTTACTAAGTTCCGCTCAGATCCGATAAAGTTCTCGTGGTACCTACGGTACTCCTCAGATTCGATAAGAGTTCCGCACCCGCTGTACCCCCGCACAAGAAAATAAGAGAAAGCTCTCAGAAGACTCCACTGCACTCAGACAAGAACATAAGTATAAGTTCAGAGTCATGGTACCTCAATGCAAAATAAGTATATGTATCCGTTATGATTCAGACCGCGCGGACTAATGTCCATACCGGAGTATGTATCCGCATACGCCAAACTGACTCAGATATGATTAGTTCCGACTTATTGTACCTAATCGTACCTTCGCATTACTGATAAGGATCCGGTGAAGATAAGTATATGCTCAGAAGACCAAGATAAGTCTGTAAGACAAGTATAAGTTCAGAATACATGTACGCAGATCCGAAATACATTTATAAGTTCTCAGAATACAAGCATAAGTTCCGTGAAGACCAAGATTTACTTCTATAGAACAGATAAGATAATGGCAATTTATAAGTTTTGTAGTACTTTACAGGTACTTCCGTGATAAGGGTAAGTTCTCGCGAATGTGATATGTTCCACATTCTCCGTGAGGTACCTACTACCTCCGAACAAGTATAAAACCCAGAGAATAAGGATAAGTTCCAGACTACTGAGTCCCTAATAAACATAAGTCCTAAGTATAAGTTCCGAATATGATAAGTTCTGTGAATCTCCTACTGAGTCTCCGAATAAACATAAGTCCGCGGCTAAGTTCCCCAAGTATAAGAATAAGATTCGTAACTCCTACTGAGATCCGGTCAATAAGTCTATAAGAAGAAGTATCAGATAAGTTCATAATATAAATGGCTGAAATTTATATTATCCTCGCTTTTGTTTTATGCGTTAAATGTGTATATGCATAAGACATATGTTTCCCATACTAAGTTTAAAGCTAGCACGGGCTTTAATCCGTAGGTACAGAGAAGACATTCAAGACTTCCGTGATATAGTCAAGCCAACACACTTGTAAGGGTTCACTACATGTAGGTTCCGTGTTCTGAGTTGTAAATGTAAAAGTATAGTTTTTGTATTTGTAAATGGGACTCGGTAAATGTGTATAGATTTTGATGGACACCACTCCGGTGGTAGTTCTTTGATTATGTTATAAGATGTGGGCCATACCTTACTGTGCACTCCGCCCCTAGCTTTTAAAAAAAAGCAGTAAAGAGTCCTGTACTCTCAGTCTCGCACTAACTCGGGTTCGATTGGCCAATCGGTCGACCGGGAATCGTGGTGTGACAGTCGCGGTCTATTCCTGCTCATGGCGAACATATTGGCACCCAAGGCTTTGTGTGAGAAGACGTCATCTACCAAATTCCAAACGACAAATGGGCTTGGACTCCCAATGAAACCTATGCTCACTGCAAATCAGGTACTGAGCTCAAACCCAACTACAAGGTAGGTGTATATATACTCTTTAAAAGTCTTGTTCCCATCCGATGTGGGACACAAACTCTTTCACAAGCTTAAAGCTTTTGTTACCATTTTCAAGTGGTGATGTTTGGAGACAATTTCTAATTCACTCCTTAATGGTTTTGAGCAACTCAATATATAATCTACATCTCCTCATGGAGGAGAACACATTCCATGTGGACCCACTACAAAGAGTTTGTGGGACCCATTTTAATTTTAGCTCAAAGATATCTAATATATTATGCTCAAACCCATTTTTCCCAACATGAGGCTCGTGATCTCCTTCTCACGTCCTCTTGCAGCCCTTGGTCGCACATTGAACGTTACGCCCAATCTGAAGCCAAGAGCAATCGTGACATTTTTGCCTATGGTAAAGGCGGCAAGACGAGTGTTCGAATGTAGCAATTTGACCCAATTTTTTATCTCATCATGTAACCCATTCATAAAGTACCCCAAATACAATGCCTCGATCTCTCTTGGAATCATGCAGGCGATAAGCTCAAATTGATCACAAAATACAACTGATCCCTCGAGAAGAGTCGAGTTGTCATAAGGGGTGGGTCGTAGGTCACACGCCGCTTAAAACGATTCAACAACTCGGTCTTAAAATCGACCACCACATATTGTGATGTAGTTCATGAAGAATGAAGAACTAGTGGGTCGTCTCCATACAAATGTGAGCCAAAGAAAGTCTGATGATGGCCTAGGGTACCATGGATTTGAAAGTATGTTTCGCTTGGTGAGCCAAGGATCCATCTCGAAAAATGTTGGAAGCTTAACCCGTTTAACCATATGAAAAGCGAAAGGAGTTAAGGAGGGTATTATCCTCCCCGTAGGTGTGTTATGAATGGAAGAAGGATCGCGGAAGTATGGTGGAATTAGCGGGCTTCGCCTGAGTGTCAAGTAGGAATCGATCGCTTCTCCATTCACTTCATCCAGTCAGCCCGGCCCCGGGCAAAAGGTGAGGGGCACCGCTCAGGCCCCCACCCGCCCAGTGGCCCAGCTTATAATAATATAATACTAATATTATATTAACGATATATAATATAAGTGCTTTCAACCTCTTAAAACATGAAAGAATGGTGGTCATTTTGTCAGTGGCTATGTTGTCGCGATGAGTCTTTATAACTACTCGCTTATGCATGACGACATCGCTTCATTTAATCATAGTTTGCCCGGGGCCTCGCCCGATAAAATTCGATCATGGTAATTTATTTATTTATTTTAAAAAAAGGAATCGCGGTAGTGTTTTCAAATCAATTTCTTTTTAAATACTTTTATTATTTTCTGAATAAAATTATATTTGTTAGTTTAAATATAAAATTTAGTTGCTCTCGAGGCCTCTGATACCGAAGAACCAAAGATCCAATGGAAAATAGAGTAATAAAAGTGAATACATGTGCTGTAAAAAAAAATACATTTAATATATATATATATATATATATATATATATATAAAATTTATTTTTCGTTTAATTTTAATAAAAAACCAAATATTTATGCATAAATATTCTTTACATATATAACCAATTATTTTTTAACAAGATTTTTGTAGAATTAATTAAAATAACCAAGAAAAAGATGAAATTTTACATGTTTAATAATCAACTTTTAACATGGGACTCCCCTAAATTATAGCTCGTATAATTTGGATTTAGACTCGAAATTATATCGGTTTGGAACATGGAAAAGCAAAATAGAGAACAAAAACGAAAGGCAAAAAAATAGAGAAAAAATATAAATAGATTCAAATTTAATAAATTAATTATATATGTTTATTCAAACTTTATTTATTTTTTATTATATAAAGGATTAAGAAAATAAAAAGAGTTAAAATTTTGATTATGTTTGATTTTATATTTTTCATGTAAAACCAAATATAAAAAATTATTTTTTGTTAATATTTTTGGATTCTAAACTAAGGGATACGGATAATGATTTATATTATATTGATAAACTTTTATTGTATTTATTTTGTAATCAGATGAGTAAATATTAGATATGAAAGTTAGAAGGGTTGCTTAACGAGGTGAAAATCATAACTCTATTTTTTTCTAAATCTTTTTTTTTGCTACTTTTTTCAAGTAACGGATGATGATTTCTTTTTTATTATTGACCAAAATCATAATTTTACACATTTTTTCACAGCTTATTATTCAATAAAGTGATTATTTTACAATAAATTCTGTGTTTTTATTTATTTTTTTACGATTTATTCATCATGCTGACACAGATATAGCTTATCGTCGTTTTGATACAATATTTATTTATCATTATCATGATATAATGTTTATTTGTGTAAGTGTTATCCAAATGTTTCAATTGCATACCGAATCCTATTAACGACGCCACGATCAGAAGATCCAGTAAAGAAGTTTTTTTAAAGCTAAAATTATTGAAATTCTACTGGTAGTCGCCAATGTTACAAGAAATAATAACGACATAAAGTACTTTAAGGATGTTAAAACATGTAAAAATATTGATAATGACACTATTATCACGATTTTACATCTGGTAACGTCAAGACAATGTTTTTTATGAACATTTGTACGCTTAATCTAAATTTAAATGTTTTTATTTCGATTATAAAAAAAATATTTATTTGTTAAGCTCCACAAAACTACCACATACATTTTTTTTTTATTATGTACACTTAAACTTTAATTATATACATTGCGCCTTATTTTTGTTATCGCCTGGCCTCAAAAAATACCAAGGATCAGCCCTGCATCCATTGAATTAGAATTGATTGAAATTTATCCCGACTCTCTTAAAGCATTGAATAATGACGTTCTTGGGTCTGATGTAAGGTTTCAAGGTGGGTGGTTAACTTCATATGTGGCCATCTTAGGCGTCCAAACGGGCTTGAGTTTTGGTTTTCATGGTCGCCTCAGTCTTCCCCATGGGAGGTCAAACCGGTGATAGAAAACCTAAAGTTACGCTCTTAGACACTCAACAAATACATGTAGCCAAACACATTCCAAAGTAGAAAAAAGGGGCAATAAGAAAAGGGAACATAGCAACTTGAAGGTAAATTTATGCTATTACTTATCATTAATCCATTCAATCACCAATTCGTAGAAAATAACAAAAAAATGCAAAACACTAAAAAAGAGATTGAGATAGGGAAACAAACACCAATGAGAATCAATGGTCTGAGACAGGCACAGCCCCAAGGATAATCCTCTCCTTCTCCAAAAGATCTACTGGTACTCTGCTCAGTCCCCACTCTTTTTTTTTTTGGTAGGCAAGAAGCAAATATTATAAGCAAAACAAGGCAAGCCCCAAGGGTATACAAGTTGTATACAAGAAAAGCAAAAATTCTACCTATCACCCACAAACTTGGGATTTTCCATGTGCATATAATTTGCCTTTACTGTATACTGGCCTTAGCCCCTGGGGCGGATCCACTTCATGCTCAGTGGGGGCACTTGCCCCCACTCAATTTTTTTGAATTTTTTTTCATACCAGTATTTTAAGTGTGATTCAAATTCAGTTACTATACTGCCCTCACTTAATCTTTAAACTTATTTTACTAATCATTTCCCACTTAAACTGAACTCAGCTTCTCAAGAACTGCTTAGCCTCACTTCTTGCAATTCCTCAAAACTGTTATTTCATTACCAGCTGGTCCCCTCATCCTTCCTCCACATGTCCTCTTTTTCTTTCTAGAATAAACCTGCCAAATGGTTTGTCCTGCTTGAAACCCAGAGACATTTCTTCTCTATCTCCTTGGCTATTTCTCTATCAATGAACGTTTAATTTTGGTGTTATACAAATTAATGTTAAATTATTTCTTTAAATAAATAAGTCTTTATTAAATTATAAAAATAAATGATTTGAAACATTAGTTTTATATTACTTAAGCTTTTTATAATTTTGGGCAAGCTTTTTTATCTATTCACTTTACATTATTATGAAGTTATAATATTTTGCTCAAATGTAAACTCGACCTCGATCATTTTCTTATGCCTCTGTTCAATCTTTTAAAATCGAGCCAACCTCATTGGAATGATTTTACCAGATTATTATTCATGTAAATTTAGGTTTAGCTATACGGTAGAAAAGCCATATAAATAATCAAACGAAAAAATATTATATATATATTTTGTTAGGGTTGCAAACTTTGGAGTGTTCTTCTGAGTAGAAGAGCTTCTAAGGCTCAGCGATGGGGACTACCCTGATCTCACTGTCGCACCTGTGTTCGCCTGCTTGCAATAGCCTGACACATGTCTACCTCGAAGAGCGCTTTGAAGGTAACCTGCCCTTTCTCTCATCTCTGCTCATTTTCCGATGTACAATCACACTCATTTCCTTAGTTCCTGGATCAATTCATGATTGAATAGTATCATTCTATGTTGATTTGGGACAAGAATCCGACATTTTGGTTGCTGTCCGTTTTTATTTGATATAATCAAATAAAATAAACAGTCGGAAGGATAATAATAATTATCAAGATCGTATGTCAAAAAAAAATTATCGTGTAATTATATAATCATATATGTTTTCTAATTAATTAAGTATGGATACTAACTTAAAAATTTTGAATGGATGGGTGAAGATTTTCGATTTCCGTAAAACATTATTCTTTAATCCAAACAAAGAATTGAATAGACTATGTAAAGCAAAATAGAGAAAATAATTTTGTTATTTTTTCACTAATTTTCAACTCTTGAAATTGAGATTTTTGTTTAAAATAAATTTTAAGAAAATAATCTCCTTCTCTTTCTTGTTTTCTTTTTTTTTTAGTGTCTTGTCTCAAAACTTTTGATTTATATTCCACAATCTCACGTTTTCTCTTTTTTGAATTTCAAATTCAAATATTTAATTTGAATTATAACTACCCAAGTTTTGAACAAATCAAGTAAGGCTTTTTTAGTCTTTGTCAAGTCCATAAAAGTAGATCATGAGACTCCTCATGCATATTCAAAATTAATTTATAATTAAGCGATACAAAACTATTTTCTCTATTGTCTAATCGATGGAGTCTTGGTAGGATTGGAAACCTATGGACCCATAATTTTAAGCTTCAACAAAACTTGATTAATTAATTAACGCAATTTTATTAATTCCAATGTTAATCCACTAAAAACTTGGAATTGCACTCTTAAAATTATAGATATATTATTACTTCGAAATTAAGTTGTTCATGATTTAGTCATTACATATATATTGATCCTCCATTAATTCATAATTAGAGCAGTGAATTAACCTCTAATTATCTCTTTATCTCAAGTACCAATCACTGTTCAATGATTGATAAGATTCATAATTTAATTATGAATCTAAGCGTTCATACCATTCAAGACTTGAGTAATCATGTAAGAGAATTATTTATCTGTTTCTTAAATAAGAATTAATGGATTCCATTTTGTTTGTTAGCATTCCTTGCTATTTAATTCATTGTATCCCCAAAATAAAAAGATTGAGATTACATTTTAATATATGTACCAAGTAAATTAAAAGAGACAATGTTATAAATATGAGGTTGCTAACCACTCAGGATTAAGATCATTACATATATGACTATCAATGATATGATTTGAAATTATATTATTCTTAAAGGAAATTATCAGTTATTCAAATCATGTCATATCCATGTCCTATATAATCACATCATGTAAAGTGCATTTATTAGATGTCTCTCTTCATCAATTGCTAGATAAAACAATTTCATTCTCAATGATAATAACATGCACTAGTGAAAATCAATCAAAGATCCCATATTTTAATTGTTAAGCCAAAATAACAACTTGACTATTTTTCACGGACTATTTTAAATTATCATCCTTAAATAATATCCTCTTGTATATAATACACCATATATCGTTTTACAACAAAACAATTTTGACCCAAATGGTGTTTGAATAATTATTCGGCCCAAAGGGTAGTGGAATGAGCCGAATTGATATATCAAACTCAAATCAAGCCCAACTCAAATGAGAAGCTCGTTCACATAATAATCACTCATTTAAAGAGCCTCAAATGATGATTTCAAAATTTCAATTTGTCAAAGCCAATAACTTAGAATAGTAAGATTTTATCTTAAAAGCAAGTGGAATGACACTTTTTCTCCAACTCAAGTCATGAACGTGAGCAGTTATTGTTAGTGAATAAATGATTTGGAGAACAAGTTGTTAAATTTTTAAGAAACGACTTCGAGAATTAATATATAGTGACACGCACCGCTTATTAGATAATGTGGATTGATAGTTATTCAAAATGCTTATAAATGAAGACTCAACTCGTATAAAAAGCCCCTAGACAAATCACTATCAACATCAAATCAACACTCAATAGAGCATTTTAACATTTTCTCATAGCTTCTACAAATTCATTAGGAATATTTCTAAATTTCTAGCTTATTTTATTTCAAAGTATTTGTTTTCAAAGCTTTTATGCTTTAGTAAATTCCATTTCTAGTTAAATTCTACAATGAAGTTTACTACTTTTTTCAGCTTGTTCATACAGCTTTTTCTTCATTTTCAACACATTCAATTTTCTGAAAGATTTTACACTTAGACTCTAGGAAACTGTCTAGGGAACTAAAGAATCCATTTTTCGCTTGAGCGGTTGGGATTCGATATCGCTTCAAATTAAAATACTATAATTTCCTTAAGACATCGTATTCACCAATTCCTTCGTGCTTTTATATGTTCTTGACCAAAATTCAAACAAAACAACTTATTTAAGGCTAGGGTTTGATAATCATGGGATTTGCATATTCATAAAGTATTTAAATAATACATGCATTAAATAAAATATTTATATATTTGAGAATAAATAATATTTATTTGCACTATATGGCATTTATCCTAACATTTACTGCAGTGTTGTGACAATAATTTTCGATCTAGATGAATGCGTTGTGATTTCGCTCTGCTTCTGTGTGTTCAAAAAATTGTTCGTTTTCGAGTCTTTTCTTTCTCAATGGATAAGAGATGGTTTTTCAATATTTTTCGGAGGTTCTGTTGCGTTTCTCGCACGCATATATGTTTTCAGATGATAAAAATGCTGTTCTTCTTGTGTGGATAAAAAAATTGTCGTCATCATCCGTTTAGACTAATATGATGTGATGACTACTATTGTTGATTGAGTACCTTTTATTGGTTGTTGAATTGAGTTTTTCTCGAAATGAAGGATTACTGTTAATTTTCCTTTTGAAAAGAACAGAGTGTAATTGAGTCGACACAGCAGCTAACAACTCTAATCTGAACAAAAAACTTGAAACTCGAACTCAGTTGAACTTTTTGTGATATGTTTGAAGCTTAACTCGAAAAATAGTAGAGCTATTCAAACTCAACTCGATAAAACTCAAATTAATTAAAATTAATAAATAATTATATTTAACTTAATTTAAATTGACTCAATTCAAGTCTCACTGATTTAATAAAATAGGGGTGAAATCTAATTAAAGCCAAGAAAAACAACTGAGTCAAAGACAGGATACACTAAGTTGACTAATATAAACTACTCCGAGCTCAACACGATTAATTTTAAAGCTCGAATTCAAAGATTCAACTAAATAAACTTTAAAGAACTCACTAATAACTTAACTTGTTTACACCCTTAGGTAGCTTATGGCATATTGTTTGTGGTGGAAAACTTGGGCCCTTGTGTCTTGTGTTCTTTGCAGGATAATAAGAATTTTTTATATTTGAGGTATTTGAGATGCTATGTTTTTGGTATTATGGTGGACAAACTTTTCCTTGCTGTAACAGGTTTTTTTCTTTTTTTTTTTAATATATACAAAGCATCTGTATAAACTGTTATAAATTCTTGATATACGGCCACTCATTCATGGGTATGTTAGGTGATTTGTTTGGTTGTCATCTTCACAGGATCAACAGGATGGATGATGTATAACTTTTCATTTTTTTTCATTGTTTGTTTCTTCTTCTTTTTTTAAATTAATTTCTCTTTTTAATAAGTTTTATGAATGTGTTCTCCACCTAGATGGATGGGAAGATCTTTGGGTTGTATCTGATTGGAAGAAGGATGAGAACATGGCAGGGCAATGGAACTACACTTTCGGGAATTAATGAAGGATGATAAAGGAAAAGATCATCATTATACTCTCTTTGTAATACTAACAAAGATGAAAAGTACTCTGAAACCTCTTACTCTTATGTTTTTCATGGTTCTCATTCATTGTGATTCTCTTTATTAAGAATTTTCAAGCAAACTTATATGGCTTGAATCTGGTCCAGGTATTCAGACCAGTGAAGATGGATAGGTTCTATGCATCTCAGCTGAGAGTTCTGAATTCAGGAACAAGGATAAGACTCTTGGTTTTCCAGTTTTGTTAAACATGAACAAAAGCTAGATTGTGGTGTGGGCGGCTACATGTAGTTGCTCAGGGTGAAGTTGATCAAAAGAAATTTGGAGTTGATACCAAAGTTATAGGCATCAAAAGGAACATCCTTCTTGCCATGAATTTTCTTTTCTTAGTTGGGTTCTAACCCTCCATATTTTGTATTATTTGGATCGCTGTATAATGTTTGACCGATATATGCGGATATAGCACCAAAAGGTTCAAGCCATTTTTTCTGCTGTGGGATCAACCACTTGATCAAGAAGGACGCCTTGTGAGACTGGATCAGTTGACATGTTTATACTTTTGTTCTCCGACCTGATGCTGCCTACAAGTATCCTTATTGACAATGTGGAGAAAACAATCGGTAGTCTTCATTCTGATTGGGACAGCCTTCCTCCAAAGTGATCTAAGGATGCCAAGCAAAGCAAAAGGTAGCTACTCACAACAAGTTGGTCTTTTATCATCTGTTTAGATTGTTGCATTATGTGTTGAATTTTGACAGTAACGCAGATTTGAAGAGCGTGTTAGATTTTCCTTTTTTTTTTCTTTTTTTTTTTTTTTGACAAGAAGAATGTATTGGATTTACAGCCTGAAGATAAGAAACCAGAGGTAGTTTTCCTTCATCTGGAAATTGAACTCATAAATTTCTATAGAAACATGAGACTTGTTTATTTGACTATTGTTATAGCATATATCTGTTTTAAATATAGAGTTGTAACCTATTAGGAAACTTGTCATATAGAGTTGTATTCTATTAGGAATGTTAGATTGACTTTTGTATATATATATATTCACAATGAATCAATGCAAAACAGAAGGAATGCTTTCCTCAAATTCTCTTGCTTCTACACTGTGATCGTATCCAGCTGACCTGGGCTTAAAAAGTGCAAATTTTGTCAAGGAATTTCAAAGAACCCTAGGGGCAGGAGGTGTGTTTTTTGAAACACTATGTTTGGGAGAGTGTGGGATGACACCACCCCCATAGGAAGGTGAGTCGGCCTCTGATGACCCCAACCACCAAGTTGGGTGGCCGGAAAAGGTGCGCATGAGTCACACTGCACTGTAAGACTACCTGCTCCCCAAGGGCCGTGTGAGGGCGCTGCGGCCATCCTTCACACTCACCACCCTCTAAAATCACGACCGCCGATAAGCCCCTCACACTCCACCTCCCTTGTTTGATCACCGGAAGTAGCATTCGTAGAAGTTTTTTTGGGTTGCAAACCTAGGTTTTTGGGGAAGTTCTCCTTCTACCCTGATCTCGTGTCTTTGACTTCATAGTGAGTAGTTTAGATACTTCAGAAGATAAGAAGCCTGTTTCGGCGCCTGAAGTGGTCTCGATGATGTCAAAGATCACATAGACAAAATGATTGGTCCTAATTACTCAGATTGGAGTAAAACAATTCACCTCTAGTTGAGGAGTATCCGTATGGGCAGTCATCCTTCTAAGGACCCTCCTACAGATGATTCGAAAGACCGATGGCTGGAGAATGATGCCCATCTCTTCCTACAAATCTGTAATTCTATTGACGATAAAGTACACACCCTTATTAATCACTCTGATTATGTTAAGGAACTAATGGAATATTTGGAATTTGTGTATTCTAGCAAAGGGAATATTTTTTGCATATTTGATGTGTGTAGAGCCTTTTATAGCACCAAGAAACAATATCGAACCCTCACAGAACTCTTCATGGACTATAGGAAGACATATGAGGAAATGAATACACTACTACCCTTTAGTCCAAATGTTAAGGTTTAAGGTGCTCAACGGGAAATCGAGATGGCGTTGATGGGACTCCAGCTCCACTCCTTTCCTGAGTACAAGCTCATTAAAATGCAAATTATATCTAGCCTAGAGATCTCATATTTCCAAGAAACATTAAGTAGGATACTCCGCACATAAACCTCCTCATCTTCTTCTCCCTCTGCTCATATGAGCAGTGCCCTTGTTGATAGGAACATAGGAGAGTTAGAGAAGCAACAATACAGAAGTGGTGGTCCCGACGGTAACTCTAGAGGGACAAGCTCTAGAGGAGTTGTTTGTCATTACTGTCATAAGCTTCGACATGTGATAAGAGACTCAAGAAGTAAGAGAGTTTTAACGTAGAGTTTAGTCTACTTCATGCAGAAGCTCCACTAATGTGAGGTGATTAGTGTCGCAAAGAGGGTATGTCGAATATCATAGTTTTCATCATTAGCATAGCTACTCATAAAGAAAGTGGCTCTAGGGTCTAACACAAGGATGAGTTTTCTTCATGTAAATGATTTGCAGTTAAGGCCAAAATGGTGAATTCAATTTAGATTTTGGGTTTTGTTGTAAAAATAGTGGAGGTGAATGGTTTGCAGACTGAAAACAAACTGAAATAAAATATGAAAAAGAACTCCTTAAAGCATCGGGCTACTGGGGTTAAGGTCCTAGGGCAAATGAGAGGTTCTCGGGTCCTTTTTCTCGTGTTGGGGAGGATGACCTATAGTCATTTCCCGAACCAAATCTTCATTTGGCTATCAAAACTGAACCTTAATAATTTATCCTTTTGAAATATAGCATTTAATGAGCATAAATGCTCCCGGACAGTAAAACCACATCCCCTAAATCTACCCTACATTAACTAATGTGGCGCAACCACCTAATCTCAATCATCTAGCAATAAGAACCATCGAACCCTAAAGCTTGCCAAATACATGTTAATCAAGATATATTTAAGAGATTTGAAACCCAAAGTGAGAGATGGAAACATAAATGACAATAAATGCTTGCATTAAAATGAGAACCAAGCATCTTACCTCAAAACTCCTAAATTTCCACAAATTTCATCTTCAAGGATGGAGGGAGTTTAGCCAACCATCCCTTGAGTTGTCATCCTCAAGGGGTGTTTGGCAGCCGAGAAAATAGAAGAAATGGAGAGAATATGAAGGGAAAGAAAAGCAGCGGGAAAACTCCCGCTCAGTCTTTGTATATCCAGCCAAGAGAAAAATCAAGCTCCTTCTACAAGAGTTCATTTGAGCTTATATAGTGCTCTCGATGTCACAGTACAAAAATAATTCCTCAATACCCATAATACATGAAGGGAAAAATGGGAAAAAAATCACAAAAAGGAAGTCAAACGGGAGGTCAATGGAGCAAAAACAAGAAAATGCATACATTTTGCACAGCGAAATTTTCGCACCCTTTCGCTGGCCGCCGATTTTCCAAATTTTTTATGTCTTTTCTTTCCTTCAAGGTTTAAGTGATCCGCAATGCTATGTTCACCAATTCTACGTGCTTGGATCGACTTGACAATCTTGGCATAATTAGCTTGCAAAAACTATAAAATTAGCCATAAAATGCGATCAGTAGAATAGCTAGACCTTACCGTGCAACCGGGTTAATTCGCTGATTAAGACACAAAAAGGCCAAAAACCTACACAATGTGGGCTCAAAAATAGCACTTTTTGGGCACTAATCACTCCCCTAACCAACACATTGCTAGTCCCTTAGCAATGAAAGAAAGAAAGAGAGAGCAAACAAAATAATAACAAAATTATGTTCTCAAAAATGGTATTTCAAAAAGTATGTGGATGAGTAATGCCTAACCCTCAATGAGAATTACCGAAACCCTACCCAATAACCATCAAAAGAGAGTGAATGCCATACAAAATTCAGCATCAAAAGAGTTTCCTTCTAGAGAACTCAGGATTTCCACCAAAATATAAGTGTTTATATGATTAGCTTTTCGATAATAAACTACCAACCGCGCCCCCCCCCCCCAACAACCAAGCTTACTCGGCCCCAACCTAGTAAACTAACTAACCCAACAGATCAGACCCGGCTTCTTATTCCATAATTCTTTTTGTGTTGCAGGGAGCAATGCTGAGGAATCGACTTCACCAAAGTCCATGTAATGGGGATCCACCGATGACTCTCAATCAATTAAGGCTTAGGGCATCAAGTCATAAGGATTTTTCAACCATAAACTCTTCAGGTTTCACCCCGGACTTCAAATGACTTCGAGACTCCAGCACCTACAACTCGCTCAACCTCACCCTTTCACTCATGTAGCGAGCACTAAGTCGGTGGCTCCCAACCAATTGGCTTAGGGCACTGGACTTTAAAGACTTCACATATACCCCCTGATCGTGCTCTGCTTCATGAAGCATAGCAATTTTATTCTTTTTCTTTTTCTTTTTTTTTCCTTTTTGTTTTTCTTTTTCTCTTCTTTTTATATTGGGAGACTCATTGGCCTTCTTTTCCTAGGGGTCCTTAACTTATTGAAGGTAGTAAATGAAACTAGGATAGGCTTTTGTAAGATTTAGGAGGTTAAAGTGCTTTTAGCTTACTATTGAAACCATATGTGCACAAAGGTGTGATTAGCTGTAGGTGGAAGAAAAGTGCTGAAAGCACTAAGAATTTAACTGATCATCCACTCTTAATTAAGCATGGAACCGATCTAACATCAACAACATTGACAATGTTTCAATTTTTCAAACCGGCAGTTGGGGTAAAACACAAAAAAAAATGGGTGTGCACTTTGTGAACCGGTAAGTGTGAGTCGTATGGTATGTATAAAAGATATATGGCTACAGGCTTTTCGCCTTACGAAAAGAACCGATAGCATCACAAATCCAAACAAACGACTACACAAACATAACTAAACAAAGAAGTCATTAATCTTCATAAAAAAAAACTTGCTTGCTAAAATAGAACAAAACATAAATGTAAAAGTCACTTCGCGTAACTTCAACCAAATGTCACATTGTCCTCGGGCTGTGGCCCGGATTGAAAGTTAGAGAAGGGAAGTACTAATTCTCCCGTGGTGAGCAAATGCATGATGCAATCTCTACTAAGTGTGCTAAGGAGCTGCTGATGAAGCTGGAGGAGAATCTGAATACTGGGCCGTCACATGTCCAATGAAGTCAGAGGGAGATGGGTGGGTGGTTGATGCCGTGAAGCCGCTGTGAGGATGATCTCGAAGAGGCCTCGCAAAAAGTAATCGATGGAGAGATAGAGGTAGCCCATGTGACTCAATCGCATGAGGACGGCGTGTTCTCGTTTCCGCGCAAGGCGGTGTCCGAGCGGACTGAGGCCTTCAGGTTTGTCATCCTCTCGCCAAGTCAGAGTGGGCAAAGAAGAAACGATGCCGACGTGGTTGAGAGAAGGGTATGGATCAGATCCATAATACGAGAAAATCCCGGGAAAGGGATATAGATATGTCGTAATGGTGGAGTCATGTACTAGGTCCATTTAACAAACAAGAGCTGGACGTACTGGAGGTGCAAGGGATGCCGACGATGTAGGGAATGGAGCAATAACTGTTGGAGCTACTGGTGGTGTAATCTGGGGCTCCTTTGTATCCTCTGCAGGATGGTCAACTACTATGTCCTCAACCACGCCCCCGGTGGGAGGTGCCGGAGTACGCGCACGCCACCAATAGTAAGAACGTCCTCGCAATCTCGATGGAGCTCCATTCGGGGCTCAGTAGGAAAACCTAAATACTCTAACACCTGGCATATTAGCCTTGGGAACAGGAGGGGTGTGGACTCAATGGACGTTTCTCGCAAGGGACCTTGTCTCTAAAGGAATAAGGATGTCATGAAGAGCTCAACAAGGTCGAACCAATAACCCTCGTAAATGCGGTATGTAGCCTCCACAGCCTCTTCGCACATTATGTCGAGTGGAAGATGTCGACCGCAGATGTGGTCGAGCAGGAGCATGTCTGAGGAAGCCGCTCCGAAAAGTACGCATCCCGCTGCTATGTTCGATAATATGCGAACCATCTCCCTAGGCAAGGGATGAGGCCACAACCTGTAGTCAGCCGAGTTGGCTAGGACCATAGGGAAATGAAATGTGGTTGCAATATCGGTGGCCCGAAGTGCCCCCTTGCGACCATCAATCGAGAAATGGATAACAGTAGGATGAGGTACTCGCCCGGACGTCATGGTATGGTAGAATTCGATGACCACCCGAGGTAGAAGAACCAACGCGGGGTCATAAAAGGCTTTAGGGAGTACCGCTGCACAAGCCTCATGGAATCTCTGAGATCGGGATCGGCAACGAAGGCTAGAAAATCATAATATGTCTCGCAAAGGTACTGCATCGCAATCTAATTGCCGATATGGCCGCGAATGGAAGAAGTGGTCACCAGATAATGGGCTAGGATAGATCCGGTAGGTCATCAGTCCGGTCCCCCGGGACGTGGCAAATGGGCCCGGGGCCTCGAATCCACATTTGCTCAAGCCCGGTCCGGGCCCTCTTTAGGTGGGCCCTCAAGGATGACCAGAGCAGGAGATGGTGGAGCAGCCCAACCTCGTGGTCATACCTACGTGGAGCAAGAGCAAGAGGGAACAAAAGTGTGGTGGCAGAGCCGCAACAAGCAGGAAGAGTGCTCGCTTATCAGAGGGGGGTGGAGAGGAAGGAGCACCGAGGCTTAAAACTGTGCCTCTTACGGGTCTCCTGCCATGCTCGATTAGGGAAGAGATGGAGAGGGTGGAGGATTTCTCTGCTTAGCACTCAAAACAGAATATGAGAATGTGCATAAGAGAATGAGAAAATGCAATCATAACTAAGCTACAAATAAAACTTGGAATAAAACAAATAAAATTCATAAAACATAAAAAAACGGAGTGGCATTTCAGTCTCAGTGGAGACCAAGCCAACTCAAAGTATCTTGTTGAATTTATGGTGGGTCATGAGGATCTCATTGTCTCTAAGCAGAACTGCGGCCGCATACGATTTCCAGCCTCTGCCCATTGACCTTGAATACTCTGTTGTCCTTGGAATTGAGCAGGTCCACTGATCCATTAGGATGAACTTGGTGGATGATGAATGGGACCACCATCTGACTTTGAGCTTGTCTTGTGTAAAGAGGTGGGAGTCGAATACAAAGCAACACTCGTCTCCCTGCTTGAAGTTCGCGCCACGCTCGATCACGCCACTTTAACTGCCTTTTGCACCTTCGAAAGGAGGTAGGCATCATTTCTCAAATTCTTCTAGCTCATATTGGATATCAAGGAGCCTTTAAGGTCACTCTTCCCATATCCAGTTTAGCTTCAATCGCCCCACCATGCCTTATACTCAATTTCCACAAAGTGTGTGACACGCCGCATAAATCCAGCGAGCAGGGGACACAAGGATGGTCTTGTATGCTATTCCCCAGATGCCCCACAAGGAATCCGTAGCTTCGAGACCAAATTTTCCGTTGGAGCTCACCACTTTCATCAATATTGTTTTGATTCCCTATCATGAGCTCAACTCGAATTCACCGCTTTAAGGATGGTAAGGGGCGGTTACTTTGTGTTTTACACTATACTTAGCTGGGAGGTTCCTCAAAAGTTTTGTTGCGTAAATGTGAACCCCATCACTAATTATGGCCTGGGACTCCCAAATCGAGAAGATGTTCTCCTCAGAATTTCAACACCACCTTGTGGTCTCATTGCTCTACGTGGCAATCGTTTCAACCCATTTCGACTCATAGCCGACTCCCACCAAAATGTAGACGATCCAAACGATGAAGGAATGTATTCCATAAAGTCGATGCCCCAAACATCGAACAACCCCCAACTACTAAGACGGTTCGGGAGGCATCATGTGATGACGAAATTTTCCCCACTCTTTGGCATTTGTCGCATTCCCCGCATATGGTGTGGGCATCCTTGAAAAGAGAAGGCCAATAAAACCCAAATTGTAGCACCTCATGGCGGTTTTTGGGAAGCAAATGGCCTCCACATGCATTCTCATGGTAATGGCTAAGTATCCCCACTGCTCTCCCTCAGCACACATCTTCGACATCTTATCAAAGACAACATTTGCACAAGAAGCTGGCTCTTCCCAATAGGAGTGAATTTCGCGAAGAAAACTTCATGTCTGTGCCTTCCAAGATGTCGGTAACTTCCTATTGCCAAGAAATCTCGCAATGAGCATGTCATGGGGCATTTTCCACTAGCAATAGGACTTCGTGAAACAACTCTTCATTGGAGGGTCAGGTGTCAGGGTAGCTATGGTTAGTCAAGTTAGAGATGATCCGTAACAACATTCTCCACCCCCCCTTTTATTCTTGGATCTACAGTTGAATTCTCTTGAAGGAGGAGGACCCACCTACTGCCCAGCCTTGGCATTTTGTTTATGAGAAGGTACTTCAAAGCCGAATAATCTGTGAAGATTACAATGTCCGACCCTACTAAGTGGCATGCACCGAAATTTGTCCAAGGTGACAGACCACTGCGCCAGCCTCTTTCTCTGTGATGGTGTAATTCGTCTGTGCCTCATTCAACGTTTTGGTTGCATAGTAGAGCACATAAAGTTTTCCTTCTTCTCTCTGCCCGAGAACTGCTCCAATGGCGAGGTTGCTTGCATCACACATAACCTCGAAAGGTAATCTCCAGCTTGGGGCCTCACTATTAAGGTATGGTCAGTAGCCTTAAGCTCCTTAAAGCTCTTCGCTATCTTCATCCTAAAACCGAATTTGGCATCCTTCCTCCAATAGCTTATAAAAGGTTTGCAATTTTGAAAACTCTTGATGAACCTCCCTTGTAAAGCCTCGTATGCCCTAAGAATTGCCTCACAGTCTTCACATTCGTGGAAGAAGGCAGTTTGGAAATCAATTCAATTTTTTCCTTGTCAACCTCAATTCATTTTTTGGAAATAATATGTCTCAGTACAATTCCATGGTTGACCATAAAATGACATTTTTCCCAATTCAAAACCAAGTTCTTCTCAATACATCTATGCAAGACTGTTTCCAAGTTGAACAAGCATTCTTCGAAGTTCCCTCCATAAACCGTAATATCATCCATAAATCTCATAATACGCTCCACCAAATCAATCGAAGACACCGAGCATGCATCACTGAATGTGGCAGTGGCATTACACAAAGCAGTGGGCATCCTCCTTCAGGTATATGTGCGAAATGGGCAGAAAGTGGTCTTCTCCCCGGTCTTCGCAAGAAGACTTCAATTTGGGAAGTGTTCTCGACAGCCATCCTAAAAGCAAGAAGCGGTCGGGCCGAAATTCTTTCGGAAGCTAGTCCATGAAGGGTAAGAGGGGAAGTGATCCTCTCGTCACCTCATTCAATCTTATGTAATCAATACATACCCTCCAACTCCGTGGGTAAGGCTGGCAGGCATTTCCTCTCCCTTCCCATACGCAGTCACCCCGATTTTGGCACAACCCGGGCTGGGACCACCCAAGTTACATCGAATGGGTAAATGATACCGGCTTGTAGCAATTTTAGGACTTCTGCACGTACCACCTCCTACATGTGAAGATTCAATCTCCTCTGCAGTTGCCTTACTAGTTTTGCTTCCTCCACCAAATAGATATGATGTGTGTAAACTGCTGGGCTAATTCCCTTTAGGCTAGTGGGATTGAATTCAATAACTCGCTTGCTCTCCCTGGGAGGATGTCTAGCAAAGTTTTCCTCAGAAAGTACTGAGCAAGGAGGATATGACCACTGAGTACTGCCCATGTTTTTCTAAGTATGCATATTTTAGTTCCGCAGGCAAGGGCTTGAGATCCAGCTTTTGAAGCTCATTGATTTCTTCATCCATCAGCAAAGGTAGGATTTCTTCCTTCTTTCTCCATGGCCTCTACATAGTATACAAGTCTCGGGGTTCTCATGCGCTTCAAAACACTCGAATACCCCTCAATCAAGACATCCCGCAATTGCTGCCGCCATTTGTTCCTCCGGTGGATAGTGTCAATTATGCAAACCTCCTCCTCGACGCTTCCACCGGGTTGTATATGCTTGCTGCTCAAGTGGAAGATATCGAGCCCAAAGTCATGTTCCCGAATGTGTTACATAATTCAATTTCGCACTAATGATTGTAATCGAGGTGGCTAAGAATGGTCTTCCGAGGATGATAGGGCACATAGCTGGGGTCCCCACCGCAATCGGCTCAGAGACGCACAACAAAATCTATAGGATAATAGAATTTGTCCATCAGGATAACACATCCTCCATGCTATTCTCTTCTGGATGTTTATGGATCCGTCTCGCTTAGGACAATGTGATGTGGTGGGCTTAAGCCTCCTAAACCCAACCTCCGCTTGTACACCGATCAAGGTAGTTGTGTTGACATTAGCTCCTGGCCTAGCAAAGGTCTTTCTACACAAGTAATCCGAGACCACCGAGATGGCAGGCAACCCGATCTTTGTACTTTACTCGAGTCTTCAGACTAAATGATGGCACCGACGTTTTGTCGTGAAGGCCTTCTCATTAACATTTAACCCTCTCTTCACCGTGGCACAAGTCCAAAATTAAATTTGGCATATGTTGGGACACTGTTTAATCATGTCAAGCGAGAGGATGTTGACCTTCACATACTTTGCCTCTAATATTTCAGCGGTTGATAAGCGCCTTTTTCTTGGCTTTTAGTATACCGGAAAGGTGGGGTGTGCTCTGCTGCATTTTCTTTTATCACTTCCTCCTGCAGTTAGAAGCTTCTTTGCCTCTCTTGGCCTTACTTATCTTTAATTTGGGGATTGGTGATTCAGCCTCCTTACCACTTCTCAAGTGATAGTGGCTATGCTTCATACCACGGGATTTGGCTCGTTGATTCGTTCCGCAGTATTAGGGTGATCGGAATCAAAAAAAATTTTATAATCTAAGTTCCTCCCTCTTACTTGTAGTGACTAACGATATAAGCGATCTAGGGTGGAACTGAGGATGGGTTTTCATCCTATGAATGACTTGCATCAGTGTTGAAAATGGTGAGGCTTTTTATTTGGATTTTTGGATTTGTTTCAAAAACAGTGTGAGTAGTTTGAAAACTGATTAACTGTAAAAACTGAAAGTGAAGTGTGAAAAGGTAACTTTGAAGATTTAGGTCACTAACTTGATAACATAGGGCAAACAAGTGTCCTCGGGTTTTATCCTCGCATTATGACAAGCAACCTATAGTCCAAGCCATAACCGGATCTTTGTTTAACTATGAAGCCTAATAACCACAGAATCCTCTATTTAGTCGACACGACGGCATGCATCTGACCCCTTTCAGTTTGAAACCACAACATTGACATCATTTCGGTGGCTCGTAAAGACCATCTAAAAACCCACGGTGCATAGCAATAAGTATGCACTTGTATCCCTAGTAAGTATTGGCCAAATTAATGACATTAAATGATATTCGACCACAGTTTGAAGATGGGAGAAATGTAATCTGATCACTGTGGCATTTAACACGTAGGACAACACTGCATTTGCTTGCTGCCAAGCTAGTTACCTTATCTTCAAAGAAAAGAAACAGCCAAGCATCTCTTGAGTTGTCATCCTCAAGAGGGTTGTTTGGTAGCCTAGAAAATAAGAGAAAGAGGAGAGAGAAGAGAGAAAAACAAACCCTAAAATGAAAGCTGCGGGAATTGTATTGAAATGCCAAGAGTTTCTTTTTGGTTACAAAAACTATGGGGGTTTATATAGGCCACCCATTATGTGAAACTACAATAAAGCCTAACATTTTGGCTAAAATAAGGGACAAGGAAGTAATACACCAAGAAATGAGGTGGTTTGCATTAATTACAGCAAGGAATGACAAGGCGAGGTAATTTATTTATCACGATTGATTTAAGTATGTAGCGAAAATTTCGCTAGATAGCGAATTTCGCTAGGTAGCGAGTGCTACGAGATAGCGAAATTAGAAATTTATTTGTGTACAACAATTCGCTAGCCTGAAATTCGCTAACAGCGAAATGTTTTGAGATAGCGAAATGCATAATTTAAGCTAGGCACATATTAACTAAGCAATTTTGAATGCCTAGCGAAATTTCTCAATTTCGCTAGGATTATAATTTTACGCTATGATTTGCGAAATTTTTCGCAATCTAGCAAGGCACCCCGCACAATCTTAGCGAGAAATTCCACACAGGTTTGCATATTCTTGGCTGCACTGCACTTTGCATCCTCTCTTTTGCATCATTTCTTCTCACTTTTTGCCTTCATTCCTTCATTGAATTTTGAGATGTTTGAGAGAGGTACGATATAAATGGAAGTTCAATCTTCATGGATCGTATATATTTCGATATTGAACTCTCAATTATGCAAAAACACAAACAGCCAAAATACCCTCTAGCGGCATAAGTGATACTAAGAGACCTTAACACTTCAATTGGCTTAGTGAAACGCAGTTAGTGCAAAAAGCACTCCAAAACCCTATCTCAAATAGGGCTCAAAATAGCACTTTTTGAGTGTAATCACTCATTTGGAAAAGACTTGCTTCATACCCCCCAGATTGGGTTGTGTTTGAGAGGAAAATTTCCCTTTTCTATGCGCTGCTTCTTTGGTTAGCTTCTTTGAAGTCAAATCTTGCGGAGTTGTCAAATTTTGAGAAATTTCGGTCTACAGTACTCTATCTTCTTATTTAAATTGTACCTTCTCTTGTATCAATCCTCACAGTTAGCACAGGCATTATTTTGTTCTTCCACAAAGTTGCCCACATTTACTTTTCAGGATTCATGATAGCTTGCTCAACTAGGGGATGAGGATGGTGGTAGTTTGTGCCATTTGGGATGAGGATCCATCACTGTTTGTTGTGCGTAGTGGAACATATGGTGGGGATTTTGGCTTCGGAAGGGGTTGGGATGGTTCCTCGATTAGGATTATGTATTGTTGTATGGGGCGTGGTTGGTGGCTTGTATTGGCCTGATGTGTGTGGCTTGTTCAACCGTCATATCCACTTGCAGGGGGAAGGAACAATTGGGCAGTGCTCTCCTTGGTGCTCAGTGGACTGACAAATAAAGCAAGGTTGGTTAGGCACAGGTGCCTCAGCCACTGCCCGCATCTCATGTTGATTTCGCATTTCAAGCTCCTCCAACCTCCTAGCCAAGGTGGATAGCATTGCCTTCATCTCCATGTCCTCTGAGAGTGAGTACATGCCTCCCCTTTGATTGGCTGCAGGCCTCACCCTTTCTACTTCCCTGGGGTTGGGTTCATCCAAAGCTTTTGAAGTCTCCGCCACGTAATTCAAGAAGTCCATGGCTTCATCTAGATGTTTGCTCATGAAGTCCCCTCCACACATAGTTTCGCTGTTGCTTCTGGGGGACATTCCATTATAGAAGTGATTAACCAACATCTAAGTATCAAAGCCATGGTGAGGACAGGCATTGATGGTTTCTAGATACCTTTCCCAACATTGGTAGAATTTCTCATTTTCTTGGGCTGCAAAGGTGTAAACCTGCCTCTTCAAATTATTGGTTTTATGGGTGTAAAACCTGAGAAAATTCTAATTTTCTAAAAAATGGTAAAATGGTAATTTCGGTCAAAATCCGAAATTTTTCTAGATCTCGGATGATGAAACGGACTTAGCCGGGTTGGGGTATGCCTGTGAAATACAAACTCTGCTTGTCGAATTTCGTTGAATTCCGAGACAGTCGGAATTTCACATTTTTCGAGGCATCGGGTGACGGGTGCCTTAAATGGCTTGTGAAAGACATGTGATGTGACAAAATTCACCTACTACATGTACCCATGTGACACATATTGCATGATTAGTGAGATGATGGAGATGAATGACTTAGATTAAGCCATGTGTCAAAAATCAAAACTTAAGGACACAAATGGAATTATTGAAAAGTTTAAATGAATAAGACAAAAAGAAATAGTCTTCTTCTCCAAAAAGAAAGCAAAAACGTGCAGTGAGTGGGAGATCCAGATTTTAGAGAGAGAAAGTGTGACTTCTCTTTAGATTTCCCGGCGTTCGGACCGTCGATTCTCGACAGAGCAAGAAGTAAAGTTGTTCTACGCGGCAAGAGCTACGCGTGGGCACCGATTTTGTGGAGTTCCGACAACTCCAAGAGGTAGGGATCTTTTCTTACTTAGTTTATTCTTTGGCTAAGAGCCATTTTATGGATGGGGATTTTTTGAGGCTTGGAAGGTCGTGTTATCGGTCTCAAAATCTTTGAACCGAGTGAAGAAATCCCTACTTATGTGGCCGTGTATAGTGCCGACCCGATGGTTTCACTGTTCACGTGATTTTTGGTGGGATTTTTGTGTTGTTGGGTAATTCAAATTGAATTGCTTGATTTGTTATTAAGCACATGTGAAATTTAATTTTTGTGTTATTGATTGTGAACAGATAAAATGAATTAATGTGGTGGAATTTTGTTAATATATACATAGAAATATATTGCATGAATATTTTGGAAATGTAATCGTTATATGCACCGAGGCACCCTAGATGGTAAGTGTGAGTGCATGACATGAAGAGAAAATAAAAGAAAATGAAAACGATTGTAGAAAAGGGAATTTCAAAGGAAGATTTTTCAGAAGAATTGCCTTGGAGAGTTGTCAACGATTCATCTCGGAGCGAACCAATGTTTGTTTCGGAAAGAATTACTGACAATTCACCTCGGTTGTCCAATGTGTTCTAGAAATTCGGTAGTAAGTTTTCGAGCAGTTTTGTTTTGAAAGCGTATTTTTCTTTCGCATTTAACCCAGGCATGTGTGAAATTAGGTGAGGACTCGAGACATGGATTGGGCATGTAGACATTAGTAGGATCGTGTATTTGGCAGGTGCTTGATTGTTTGCGTGACATGTGCGCGCTTAGGTGGGGAAGTAACCGCCATAGGAAATTATCATTACTTGGTTTTGCTGCTTTTGTCGGGGATCATTGGCCCCGGTACAGGAAGTATACAGGAGGACGGCGCTCACTAGAGGCCACGTTTTAGAAGAAAGCCGGATTGTGGATTTGGTATTCATTTTGTATAATATGTATTAAAACTTTAAATTTTGATATATGTTTTGGTTAAGAGTATTGTAATAACTCTTGAACTATTGGTAATATAGTTGATGTATTTTGATGAGTATTGATGTTTGGGCCCAAGTGGCCATTTTTACTCATGTATAAGTCTCATTATATGAGATACAGATATTCCGCAAGTTGACGGGTGGTCAACGAGACACCCTGGGATTTGGGGCGTCACAATGGGTGCTGAAGAATTTCTTTAAAAATTCAGCCTGCATATCTCCCCAATTCCTAATAGTTCTCAACCTCAAAGAGTTGAGCCAGATTTTAGCCTTGTCCTTCAGAGTTAAAGGAAAGAACTTCAGTCTCATCAGATCCACATTAGAGATGTCCTCTTTGAAGGCATTACACACTTCCTCGAATTCCTGGATGTGTGAGTATAGTTTCAGCAATAAGATTTATGGAAAGTGGGAATGAGAGCACAATGTAGGGCTTGATAATTATGTCCTCTGGAGGAGGCACAATCTGGAGGGTGCACTTACCCTTGGAGGATGTATATGATCCCTCATTGATCTATGCAGTGGGATTCTGTCAACCTATTGGCTTTCTTGCTCCTCGGGTGGAGGCTCCATCGACCCAGGTGTATGCTCACTTCACGACTCACAGTCTTATGAGCTGCACTCCTTTCTAATACACTGTTGTGTTCCTATCCAGTGAATTGCATAAACTCCTGAAAACAACCTAAACTCTGACGAAGACAAAAACAAAACAGGCTACCAAAAAGGTTAATGTTAGCAAAAAATAAAAATAGGAATTGTATATGGATAGTATAAAAATTGAATCAACCTAATAGTCAACTGCTAGGGGAAATAACAGTAAAAATAAAAAGGTTGAAAATTCACAGCACTTGTGATGTGAATCCTGAGTTCAACATCAACATTTGCCCGAGGCACCATCCGAACACGGCGCCGATTTGATTAGTGTCATGATAGGGTATCTTGCAAGATCCAACAAAAATTATAACCTAAATTCCTCATACTGCCATAGCATAGCTACTGCAGTAAAGTGGCTCTAGGGTCGAACACAGTGATGGGTTTTCTTCGTGTAAATGATTTACAATTAAGGCCAAAATAGTGAATTCAATTTAGATTTTGGGTTTTGTTGTAAAAACAATGGAGGTGAATGGTTTGCAGACTGAAAACAAACTGAAATAAAATATGAAAAAGAACTCCTTGAAGCATCGGACTATTGGAGTTGAGGTCCTAAGGCAAATGAGAGGTTCTCGGGTCCTTTTCCTCACATTGGGGAGGATGACCTATAGTCATTTCCCGAATCGGATCTTCATTTAGCTATCAAAACTGAACCCTAATAATTTATCCTTTTGAAATATAGCATTTAATGAGCATAAATGCTCCCGGACAGTAAAACCACATCCCCTAAATCTACCCTACAATAACTAATAGAAGGCAACTAATGAATCTCAATGGATCTAGCAATAAGCATCCATTACCCCAGACCTAAAAAGCAACTACGAGGTTAGTGGGTACATTTAAGATATTTAAACCTAGAGTGAGAGATGGAAACATAAATGACAATGATGCTTGCATTAAAAGCAAGCAGATATTTTACCTCAAAACCCTAGCCTAGTAGCCCTCATCTTCAAGGATGGAGGGAGTTTAGCCAACCATCATGAGTTGTCATCCTCGAGTGTTTGTGAGAAAATAGAAAGGGAGAGAAAATGAAGGGAAAGAAAAGCAACGGGAAAACTCCCACTCAGTCTTTGTATATCTAGCCAAGAGAAAAATCAAGCTCCTTCTACAAGATTTCATTTAAGCTTATATAGTGCTCAAATAAGCAAAAATACAAAAATACCCTCAATACCCATAATACATGAAGGGCAAAATAGGAAAAATCACAAAAAGGAAGTCAAACGGGAGGTCAACGGAGCAAAAAAACAAGAAAATGCAGAAGCATTTTCGCACCCTTCTACGAAGCTGCTCGATTTTCTAGCTTTTTCTGCTCTTCTTTCCTTCTGGTTTTTTATCTGCAATGTTGAGTTCGACTCGAATTCTACATGCTTGGATCGACTCGACAATCTTGGCATAATTAGCTTTCAAAAACTACAAAATTAGCCACAAAATGTGATCAGTAGAATAGCGAGACAACAATGTGCAAATCAGATTTAGTCGGTTGATTAGTACACAAAAAGTGCTCAAAACCTACAATAAATAGGGCTCAAAATAGCACTTTTTGGGCACTAATCATGAGGCATCAGATCAATCAATTCAATTCACAGCAGAAGAATTAGCCAGGTTCCACTTGTACTAGGAATCATTAAAGTCTTCATCTACTTCAATTACTGCTATTTTTGAGTCAGGTAACCCAAATAAATGCATTGTCTCTTCTTCTTCCTCGAATGGGTCATTTATTCCGAAGCCACAGATCACATGACAGGTAATTCTAACCTATTCTCTACCTTCCAGTCACAACCTTCAACTTCCACTATCACTCTGGCATATAGGTCACAATTAAGTGTACTTGGATCAGACACAAATTTTCCCACTCCATCTCTCACTTTGTCATTCGTTTTGATTTTATGTAATTTCTCTTTTAATGTGATAATACATGGAGTAAAATTAACTTCGAGCATAAATATTTATATCTCATTCTTCTCTGATTTTTTCTCTTCCAAGATCTTATAAGCGAAAGCGGATTATTGGTAGGGACGTGAGTCCTAGGGTTCTCTACTTTCTTGATCATCATGATCACGAGGACTGTTGCTTGTTTTGGATCGCTACACCGACGAGGCGCGTGCAGTTGGGTCATCCCTCTCTTCCCTTGTTAAAAAAGTTGTGTCCACGATTTACAAGTATGTCGTCATTAGATTGTGAGTCTTGTCAATTTGCGAAGCATCATCGTCTTCCTTTTAGTCTTAGAGTCAATAAACGAGTTAGTGCTCCATTTGAATTAGTCCATTCAGATGTGTGAGGTCCATGTCCAGTTGTGTCCCCGGTTGGGTTTAGATACTTTGTCACTTTTGTTGATGATTATTCACAAACCACTTGGTTATATCTAATGAAAAACCATTATGAGTTATTTTCTCATTTTTGTGCCTTTTATATTGAGATACACACTCAATTTCATGTATTTGTTCAAAAGCTTGAGAAGTGATAATGCTAAAGAATATGTTTCAAAACAATTTTAGTAATTCATGCTTTAAAATGGTATCCTTCATCGACCTTCAGGTTGATTCTCTCATAATTACAATATAAAGGAATAATGAACACCTCCTTAAAACTGCTAAAGCTCTATTATTTCAAATGTAGGTGCCCAAGAATTTCTAGGCCGATGATGTTTCCACCGCTTGTTTTTTTATTAACCGGATGCCTTCCCTAACTGTCCGACGTATCACATCCTTTTCCAAATAAAAACCTCTGCTTTCCCATCAACCCTGATATTTCTGATGTACTTGCTTTATTCGGATTATCATTCATTATCTGTCTAAATTAATCCTAAGTCCTTGAAATGTATCTTCCTTGGTTACTCTCGAGTTTAGAAGGGATATAGGTGTTATTTTCCTAGTCTTCACAAGCACTTGGTTTCGTCATTGCCACCTTTCGAGAATACCCTTTTCTCAAGACTCAACCACAATTAATGTGAGGGAAGGATGATGATTTTCTAGTTTATACTCTTGCCTCGCCAACTCCTACTCTATCTCTGCTCATGGAAAACCTCCTATCACTTAGGTCTACACTCGACGCCAACACCCCCACCCGAGCCCTCCTCCATCACCGCCTGACATTAGATCCAATTTCACTATGATCTTCCTATTGCTCTCCGAAAGGTAAACGCCACGCGCTTTCATCCAATTTCATTTTTCTTATGACCATTTGTCAACACTGTCTTGTTCTTTTATTGCATCTTTGAACTCTATTTCGTTACCTAACAAGGTTTCTGAAACCCTTGCTCACCTTGGTTGTCGTAGTGTTATGATAGTGGAGATGGATGTTTTGACTGACAATGGTACTTGGGACTTGGTTCGTTTACCTGCTGGGAAAAAAGTCATTAGTTTTCGTTTGGTGTTTACAGTGAAAGTTAATCCCGATGGATCCATTGCTCTGCTGAAAGCTCCACTGTTGCCAGCGTATGCTTGCACTGCGGGTACGGATCATTTCCAACACTTTTTCCTCTGCGATGACATCTATTTGATTTTTTATTTCGGCACTTATAGTTGGGATTTCCACCAGCTTGATATTAAGAATGGTTTTCTGCATGGAGACCTTTAGAAGGAGGTGTATACAGAGCAACCTCCAGTGGTTTGTTACTCAGGGGAGATAGTGGAGTGGTTTGGCTTTCGCCTTTCAGTCTTTATCGCTTGGAAACAGGTCCACGTAAGGGTTTGGTAAATTTAGCCAAGTCGTTGAGGAATTTTGCATGCTAAAGAGTAAATCTGACCACTCTATCTTCTATAAGAACTCTAGTTCAGGTATCATTCTGTTGGTAGTGTATGTGGATGATATTGTTATCAATGTATGACTGCATGGTATCTCCTCTAAACTTTCTTCATAGCCAATTTCATACAAAGGACTTAGTGGATGCTAAGATACTTCAGCATTGGAAGTTATGCGATGCAAACATGGAATCTTCTTATCTCGTAGTACGAACATGCTAGCCGATCTATCAGTTCGAGACTGTAGTCGGCAAAGAAAACCACGCAGCTTCCTCCCATTGCCCATTACGTATTGACCTTACCAGCATAAACATTTATGATCCCAAGAGATATGTGAGACAGAAGGCTGGGGAAGCTAAATTACCTAACAGATATTGCCCACTCAATTAGTGTTGTAAGCCAGTATATGTCTTCTCCAACAATTTATCATTGGACAGCTGTAGAATAGATTCTATGTTACTTAAAAGGAGCCTTGAGACGTGGTATTTTATATAGTAATCATGGGCATAATAGACTTGAGTGTTTCACATATGCTAATAATCACGTATTTAAGGAGGGACAAGGAGATCCACTAAGGTACTGTGCTTGTTAAGGGAATCTAGTTTCATGGGAAAAGTAAGAACAGAGCGTTGACTGATCTAGTACAATCGAATATGTGAAATGATGACAAGATGTGTAATGGTTCATCAAACCCTTGATGAAGTCATGATTTGAGAATAATCTCAACAAAACTTTGGCGTGACAACCAAGCTGCCCTTCATATTGCTTCTAATCCGGTATTCCATGAACGGACTAAGCATATTGAAATATATTGTCATTTCGTTCGAGAGAATACAACTCGGCTTGATTTCTACAGGATATGTGAAGACTGGAGAACAATTTGGTGATATCTTCACAAAGGCCCTAAGTGGGGACCGAGTTAGTTATCTATGTAACAAGTTAGGCATAATTAATATCTATGCTCCAACTTGAGGGGGAGGCTATAGCATATATTTATTTTACATATGTGAGTTGCTAACTCATTAAGAAACTTGTCATATAGGAGTTGTATTCTATTAGGAAGATTAGATTGACTTTTATATATATATATATATATATTCACAATGAATCAATGCAAAACATAAGAAATTCTTCTTGCTTCTACAACTACATAAGGCCATGAATGAAGGGTTATGATGACATTCCAAAGGAGCTGCTTGATCCTGAGGCAAAAAAGGTACTTGATCTTGATTTTGTAATTCGCTATGGTAAATTCTTTTATGAGAAAGCATAATTTTCATGGGGAGAAACTTGTTATCGAATTAATCAACTTTATGACCCCAGCTAGAAGATTGGAATGATGAGGAAGATGGTGAATGGACACCTCCAACAATAGCTAACCCTAAGTACAAGGGACAATGGAAGCCAAAGGTTAGCTGAAAAGTTTGTTAGTTAAGAAAATGTTATGGAATTTCGGAAGTTGACAGTTCTCTTAATTTTGATATTGGCATAAACTAAAAAATCCCAACTACTAGGGAAAATGGAAGGCACCTATGATTGACAACTCCAGTTCTAACAGATTCCACTTCCAATATTTTAGTTCGCTTGCGCATTCGTGTTCTTTAATGTTCTTTCTTCTAATATTGATGTATTTTCAACATCTTAACTTTGTGTGTTTTTTTTTCCTTTAAGATTTCAAGGATGACCCAGATTTTTATGTTACCTCCATTTAAAATATGTAGGCATTGAACTGTGGCAGGTCTTTATAGTTTACCTTGTACTATTCTTCAATTATGGTTCACATGCTACTCAAGCAAGCCAACAAATGCATGCACCAAGTGAAATCTGGGACCCTTTTCGACAATATTTTGGTTTGTGATGATCCAGATCATGCAGTGTTAGCTATCGCAAACTCGGGAAAGCATAAGGATGTGTCAGAATCTTATGAACCATTCCCTATCGATGTTGGTATGATATTGTCCACTTTTGGCCTAAGACTTCTTGGTTTTGTTTTTGGGCTTTTCTCCAAAATGCCTCATACCAATTGAATCCATGCTTATATACTCGTAAGTCATACTATTCCTAGATAATGTAGGACATTGTGAGACTTTGGGTGCACACCTAACAGTCCTCCCCTCGAACAAAGTTCCACCGAGCCTACTCTCAAACCAGGATTTCCTTCATTGCATTCAGGCACACGCCTTACGTGAAGCACCATTTTCTAAGAAATTTCTGCATCATTTTATTCGACTTCCACCACCTGATTAAGGTTAAACTAATTTTGTAATCTCACGAATTTACGAGTCTTGCAGATGTGAGCATCGACTTGTCGCATATACCTGAAACATACAGAGCGCGGTGTTAGTGCGCTATCGCCTCTACGATTCTAAATCATATTCAGAATTTAAATAGAGAAATCAATCGTATTTTCAGTCAAAGTGTCTTACCTTCTAAGATTGTCACCCTGCTATGGAGGAGGGTCGTTGTCCACTTTACATGGGAAGTAAAGCGATTATCTCAAACGGAAGGGGAAGGTAACGCTTTGTTAAGATTTATGACTTTATTCCCCGCTATATAACGGCTTGCCCTTCAAATAATAAGCTGTCCTTATCTTCTGCGTTTGACCGCCATTAGGGAGGTTACGTGTGTCACTCATGGGAGGTTATTTGTTTAAGCTAAGAGAGGTCAGTTGGCTGCATCCTTAAAGATGGTAGCTAGCCAGGAAAGATTGCATCCAGGCATTATATCTCCTACCCGGCTGAGGAAGTATGTTTGGGCCTGGCTTGTAAATGAAGATGATTGGGTTCGGAGATTGGGCCTTTGCGAGTTCGAGTTTGGGCACGGTGACTAGGTCGTTGACTGAGGATGGAGTCTGGCTGTTAGATTTGGAGGGCCTTTGGTTGAGGGCCTGGGCCAAAGCCCATGGTACCCACAATGCCCCTCTTTTCCCGGCTGGGGAGATCGTTCTTCCCCGGTCGAGAACATAGAATATCTGGGACATGTTTGAGGTAGGGATTAGCAGGAAAAAAGAATATTTAGAACTTGCTTGATGTGGGGATTGGTGAAGCGTTAATGCAGGGGTGTCAGTGTGCGTATCTTAGGGGAATTTGCTAGTTTTGAGGTCACATTTGATGGTTGTTTAGGGATTCCTTGAGGCTGAGATCTCTATCAAAGGTTTGGGAGGAGAATTCTTTTTTACTGATAGGTTGTCTTAGTTATAGTGTGGATGGTGGTGAGGCATTGCTGAAGTCGAACTTTGGGCGTGGGTTGGTGGCGTTGCACGGTCGAACTCTGTGATTGCTGCATGGGTGCTATGAAAGGGTTAATGTGGGTTATCAGTATGAGCAGAATTAAAGTGTGCAAAGTTTGAGAGGAGTCGAAAATGTTTGCGATGGGAGGGATATTCACGAGATTACGTGCCTACTTTTGTATTACTTTCATTCGAATGGAATCCTCATATAACCAGGCACCTCTCCCTAAATCAGCAATTCCTTTCACTTGAATCAGGGGGATCTTTGTACTTTCATATATCCTTTTCCTTTTTTTTTTGTGGCCTCTGGACTTGTTTGGATAATATGATCTACTTTTATTATCAGAAAATGTTTGTTACGCCTTCCTGAAACGCCTTTTAGTGAAATCGATAGATTTACATTTTATGAAATTTGCGGTGTTCGAGCACTCGTTGCTCTCGTGCCACGATTCACGGCTAATGAGCAAAGGACATATGTTTGATATGCTTGAAGCGAGATTCCGATCTAGAAGTGACATGGTTGGCCACATTCTTGAAATGGTGGTGCCACAGAACATGGTTGGTAGGTGCAAATGGCTATTAGGTTGACACAAAGCTGAGGCCTAACCCATGTTAAGTTCATATAACCTAATAGCGAGCGTCCACTAAGGTCAGAAGTGGTGTGGAGGGGATGAGTCATCGATTGCATTAAATGCGGCGTGATCCCGCAGCAATTTATAGGGGCCATCTATTTAGTTGACCCTTCTAAGTACTGTTTCTTCTAGGTTATCTTGTTTCCTTATTGTTGGAAATTTTGTGGTTTCTGGTCTGGCCAGCTGCGTGCTTTCGTGAGCCAGTTCTTCCTGGCGCTTGTTTGGTTCGTTTGCGAGGAGTCGCTTGTGTTTCTCCACAGGTCTATTGATTTTGAATTTTCGGTGAGGGTTCCATTTCTTGAGCTTACTAGGGCCCCGAAACGACTCTAGCTAGCATGTAGTGGGTTTGAGTGGTTTTTACCGGTGTGGTATCATGGCTTTGGTGATTGCACTTTCCAGTTTGCTCTTGCCTTAAATTCGCGAGAGGTCGAGACGACCAGCGGTGGGTATGAGAGGGCCACCTTTCTCGAAGCAATATCATATCCTCGCATATGCCTGGAGGTTGAGAATCTTTGTGAAATTCCGGTGACATTGATGTCATGCTATGAATGGCCATTTCAGCTCTTTGTGGCGGAAGGGCAGCGGTATTTTTCACGGGAGCAATTGGCGGTGGGGCTTTGCTTCCCAGTGTGGGTCTGTTAAACAGTTCTTACTTTGGGCGTAACCTTATTCATTCAAACGTCGTGGGATCTTGGTGGATGTTGCATGTTGAACACTTCTTTGCCGGCTTGATCTTTCTTTGGTAGAAGTTTGTTTTGCCCGCTCGCCCAGGAGTAGCGCAAGGTGGTCGGATGTTTATGTCGGCCCAGAGCCCCTAGTTGCAATTCATTACAGGACTCCCCGACTCACCCAAGAGTGAGGCAAAGGGGGTGATCTTAGTAAGGGGACCTTGGGATGAGACCCCAGGTTCCCCCGACCTTCCGTTTGATGTTAACCGTATAATGTCTTTCAGTGTTGTATAAATATGGGGCTTGCCTCTTAGATGTATTTTACTTTATTCATTCATGTTCACGGGTTTCATTATTGTGGGTTATTTGCATAGGGAGATGTCGAAGGGGAAAACTGGTGCATTGGGTAGAGAGCTAGTTTCGTATCCCCGGAGGGTACGATTTGGAGATTTCTGGGTAGAGACAGGCATCATGGAGTCGTAACTTAGTGAATAAGATTTGCATGATTTAAGCCTCCACCTGACTCCTTATAGTGTGCCAATCATCCCACGTCCTCTACCCTCAAATGTTGTGGAAGGTGAGCGCGCTGTGGTTGCGGTTGCCGGAGAAGCAATCCGGGTGGTTCCTCCGACCCGGAGCGGAGGCGGGCAAGCGGGTCGAGTGGTGATCGGCACTCAACCTTCCTCTGCTAGCCGGATTCGGTCCTTTGGAGCATCAAGCGGTCGAAGGGTGGCCATTCGGAGCGTCCTCCATTGGCAATAAAGGACTCCCGTCTTGCCCCCTGAGCGTCGAAGAAAAAGAAGGGGAGGCGACAGAAAGTTGCTGGAGAAGGGGCGGAGGACTTCATTCCGTGGGTCCCTCCAATATCCCGTCGCTCTCCGGACAGGGAAGAAGAAGAAGAGGAAGAGGACATTATGTCTGGCTTGGTTCATAATTTTGTTGCTCGGAAGCGGAAGAGAGATGTTAGCCTTGAGCAAGCGACTGATGCCGCCCCCAAAGTGGCCGGAGGATCAAGCTAGCCTTGTCCGGATGGGGGTTCGGAGGTGCAGGCCATTGTTATCTCGGGTTCGTCTAAGATGGGTTTGAACGACCGCCAGCTATGGGAAACGTTACCTTGGAGGAGTCCAGAAAAGGCATCTCCGATTCTTACCGCCCTCTAAGTGGTCCATCCTCCCGAGCAGGCCACTAATCAGTTAGATAGGGCCAAGTACACCCGGACTTGTTGCAGGAAGTCACTTCTTCCTAATCGTATGTTGGTTAATTCGTATCTCCCTCCACACGGCTCGGCTCCCCCTATGGAGGAGGTAACAGTTCTCGGGCCAGAGGTTGCTCAGGAGATTGTTGATCGATGGAGGCCCTTCAATCGGGGCGAATCTTTAGCTGACCATTGGCATGATATGTACCCGACGATGTTGCGGATGCCTGTAACTATTCGGGCCGAGGGGCAGGGCAAAGAGTATAATATCTCGATCCTCGCTGGTACTATTAAAGAAGATCTTCATCAAATGATAGAGGATGGAATGCAGGTTCGCAACTGTAATTTTGCTCAATCGATGGAACTGGTAAGCTTAGAGGCGCTTTTTTTCATTTTAGTATTATTTCTTAATCATTGTTATATCATTAATACATTTCTTCACAGGCGATTGCTGCTATCCGGAACATAGCCTTTTAACGCAGAAATTCCGGACTGGTGAGGGAGGCGGAGGCTTAATCTAGCCCGGTCGTGATTTTCGATAAAGACCACGAGTGCTTCCCTAATGGAGGCAGAATCAAAATCGAGGCAATTGGAGTTGGAAGCTAGAGAAGCTGTTGAGAGGGCAACTCGTGTTGAGGCGGAAAGAGATGCCGCTCGTCATGAAGTGGCAATGGCTTGACTAGAGATCGATGCGGCGGGAAGCGCCCGGGTACAAATGGAATCTAAGCTACCCGGGTCAACGTGCTAAATTTTGTGAAGACACCGCAGACGGAAGGTGGAGTTTGGAGTTAGGCGTGGCTCGAGCTGAGCTTCCAGGCGCACCTGGAGGCTTGTCGGTCGACGGAGGAGGGAAGCCCGGTCGCACAGCGGATGAGTAAGTTTCCTTGCTTGTAGAGCTTGGGGTACAGCAAGATGGGTTGTGCCTTTCGGAGTGTAGAGGGGTCGCTAGAGGGGAAAGAGAGAAGGCCTTCAGAGGCGAAATATGATGCGGCTTTGAAGTCATCTTCAATTATGGATACGATTGTTGTGCCTTTGCGCACAATATTTGTGGAAGTAAGCCTAAGATTCCAGACGGGATGCCGGGCACGTCAGAGCCATTAACTCCAGAGTTTTTTGTTAACCTTGATGCCCCTCGGTTGTTGTTCCTGTTAGGGCTCTTGTTGCTCCAAAGGCGGGTGTTAGCGAAGAGGTCGAGCACTCCTCAACCGTCGGGGCTAAAGTAGGTGATAACCTTGATTCTCGATCCGAGTGGCAGGGAGAGGAGGACCACCGGTGCATCACCGGCGAGGATTAGGGGGTGGCATTATGTGGTTTCTTACCCGACATGGCTCCTTTACTTTATTTGTATCCGACATTTTATATAGTGCTTGAGTTCTTAATGAATGTTGCGATTTTGCTTAACACTCCCTTTTGAACCGAGTAGTATACTTTTGTTTAGTCGGATGACACTGATGCGTAATGAGTAGGGTGTAGTCCATGTTTGAGCAATTGCTCCCTGGCATATTCACTTCCTTCCGTGCCTTGTAGTGTACCATCCGGGTATCAAATAAATTGGTCCTGGTAGGGCATCTTTCTTACTCAGACATTAGTCGAGCCCCGGCCCATCGATTATGTTGAGCGGATAGCGCCACGGGACTTTATTTTGGCCGGTGGGCATTAGCCATCTTGGTAGAATAGAACATCAGCGCCACGAACTTCGATACGTAGCTAGGCATTAACCATCTTTGAGGTCGGACTCAGACCCAGCCTAACTCCACACGGACTTTATTACGGCCCCGAGTTGGGCATTAGCTATGTTGGGCGGATCGGCGTCACGCCACCAAACTTTTTAAATTAGATTTTGAGATAAGAATTGAGTTTAGAAAGAAATAAATCATCTTTTTATTGATAGTACCTTACGGTGCAAAGCATTCCACATTTGAAGTGCCAGTGTTAAAGTCTGGATTTAATACAAAACGCATATGGGCAGGAACCGAGATTTACCGACTCGTGTTACAATATATGGTCCTTCCCAATTGGCCTGAAACTTTCTCGCCACTGGATCGGCTGTATTTTCGAAGACTTTCCTTAAGACTAGGTTTCCTGGCTAGAATACTCAGGGTTTTACGCGCTTATTGTATAGATTTACCCGATCCAGTGCCAGTGGATGTTATACGTATGTTCTTTGTTTAGCGTGAGTTCATCTTTGTCATCCTAATTCATGATTATGAACTTTGTATTCGACTGATCGGGCATATCAGGTCAGGAGCGTAGGCATCTGGAGTTCCATAGGGATTATAACTTCCATCCATGGGGTAAGTCGAGGAGATATCTGGGTTGGTGCAGGCGGTCAGTTGCATCAAGCCCAGAGGATACACAGGAATTCGTCTACCCACCGCACACCCGATTCATCGTTCTTTAAGGCCGTTAACAAAGTTTTGTTAGAAGCCTACCTTGGCCAGATTTACTTTGCGGATAGGGGTGGAGTATAAGTTCTTTTATTTTCAATTCCTGACAAAAGTTTCTATAGACCCGGGTATCAAATTAGGACCATTGTGCGATATGATTGTCAGGGAATCTGGACTCGACAAGCATTTTTCGGATGGCGAGTGACCTCTTTGTCTTTGATTGATCTGAAAGCCTCGGCCTCTATCCATACAATTGGAAATGTCGATGGCTACTAGAAACGAAGCTTTTGAAGTACAGGGCGGTGGAGACCCTCCATGTCAATGCCCCATTGAGCAAAGGGCTATAGGCTTGAGATAGACATTAGATATTGAGCCAGTGATCTTAAGATGGGAGTCTGTCGTTGACAATGGTCACATTTGCGTACGTAATCGGCGGCATCAGACTTCATAGTTGGCTAATAATACCCTTGAGTGTGGGCCTTGTGTGCCAGAGTTCTGCCGCTTGGATGATTGCCACATATCCCTTCGTGTGGTCGACGGCCACATCGCATCCTGATTCGATGATTCTCCACCGCGGATACAGTCGTTGAGGATCGTTTGAATGGTGCCGTCGATTAAGGAAAATCTGGTAGATTGAACTTGGACCTTGTGAGCCTTGTCCTTCTCGGTAAGGAGTTCTCCCATGTTGATGTTACGTAGCTGCCAAGGCTTCATCAGGGGAAGAAAGTTCGCCCACAGCTTAGAATGATGGTATCGAGGAATCAGTTTGGTAATATATGGCGAAATATTATTTTACATTATGGGTAAAGTCTTGTAGCAATGACTAAGGTGTGTTTTCATTAGAGTCCACGGGAACATGTTGGAGCTTCCAACCCACCTTAATGTTGGACAAAAGGCCGGCCATCTTATTTGTTTAACCAGAGTCATGCTTATCAATTAGGGATCACTGATTCATATTACGCATTTACCTTCCCCACCTTCTTCAGGAATCACTCCGAATTATAAGCTTGTTGGCCGATAATGCAACTACTAATTCAATACCAGCCAGGATGGCTTCATATTCTGATTCATTGTTTGAGGCGCTGAAGCCTAACCGAATGGCTTGTTCGATCTTGTCCCCACCTAGGGAATTTAGTTGTAGGCCAATGCCTGCCCCTGTTTGCCGAGATGCCACATCTACACTAAGAATCCACCAATTTGAACTGGTAGAGCTTGTCTCAGGTTGGGGGATTTCTGCTAGGAAGTCGGCCAAGACTGCCCCTTCTTAGCTAACCTTAGCTTATCTGAATACCATATGTGCACTTGGTTCGGTGCCCAGGGTCATTCTCCGGATAAACGGGCTTGTGTATAGTGCTTGAAGGGGAGGTTGGTTAACTACCATGTCGGGTGTGCTTAAAAGTATGGCGAGAAGCTTCTCGGTACGCCATCTGGGAGAGCTAAAGAGGCTGTTCGAGGTGGTTGTATCACGGTTTCTCACGTCGGCTAAGGACTTGCGACGAACACTAGTCTCCCAGCTTCTATCCTCTGATCTTTGAACGAATTGGCGCACTCACGACATCTAAAGCGCTAAATATATGAAGAGAAGCGTCTACATGGAAGCGAGGCTAGCGAGTACTAGGGGTTCCGCCAGATACCGTTTGATTGCTACCAAGGCCTGATCACACTCTTCATTCCATCGGCAGGTTGGCCCCATAGGGTGTGAAGATAGTTTTAAGGCGGTCGGTGAGCAGAAGTGAAGGCAGCCACAGGCGGCTAACATCTTAGGTCGGTTGTTGTACCCACTACTCGAGCCCAGGTGATGGAGTGATAAGCCTTCAGTTGCAGGTTTGCTTCTATCCTTGTTGTGTTTGCCATAGGCCAGGCCGAGTCGATAGCCAACTAGAAGGCACACTTTAAGGGGTTGAGTTTCATGTCGTATGCCCTGAGGAGATCGAAAGCTTCTTGCAGGTGTGTAACGTGATCCGGGCGCTACTTGGATTTTACCAACATGTCATCAATATATACCTCCATGGTTTTACTATGATGGTTTGAACATTTTGGTCAGCAGCCCCTCGTCACGTAGCCTCAACATTCTTTAACACAAACGGCATTACATTATAACAGAAGAGTCTATGTGGGGGTGATAAAGGTTGTTTTCTTCTCGTCGGGCGGGTACATAGGGATCTGATGGTAACCAGAAGGCGATCGAAATGGCGACATCCCATGCGGATGTGTGTCAGCAATCTAGTATATGTCGGGCAGCGGGAAGCTGTCTTTAGGGCAAGCGTCGTTGAGATTGGTATAGTCTATGCATACTCTCCACTTCCCACCTTTTTTTGGTACCACCACCACATTAGCCAGCCATTCGGGGTATTTGACTTCCTTGATGAATCCTGCGTCCAGAAGGTTGTTTACCTCAGCCTGAATGATTTGATGGTGATTCGGGTGGAAAAGCCTTACTTTTGTCGGCCCCGGTTTATGAGTGACGATATTTAGTTCTCCGAAGCATCATGCATTCATGCCAGATCAGCATGTTCTAAAGTGGGTCCAGGAAAATACATTAATATTATCAAGCAAACTACTTGTAAGCCCATTCTTTTTCCTCTTGCCAGGCAAAGAGGAGGCGACGAAAGAATACGTAGTGCTTATCCGGTCAGCCCGTAATTATTGATCCCCGGGGATCCATAGCTAATTGTTCCTAACCTCCTGCCGCTGAGGCGTGAACGCTATGATTGTTATTATGAGGATTGTGGCTCAGTGGCCAGGTTGTTGGGGCTTGCACTTTTCTCACACTCTGTGCGACGGTGATAACAGCGGCGACTGCTCTTTGGTTTGCTTTCGGGGTCAATCGTCGACCCAGCGGTTGGAGTAATGTTCGTTTGATGGTGGTTTAAGGGCTGCGGGCGTGCAACCGGCTAGACCAACGATAGCATTGTATGACTGAGTCGCCGACCAGAATAAGGACGCAGTAACCATTCCCGCCTTGGCGGGAGAGCAATATCACCCACGATTAAAGCGTAAGATTGTGCATCCGGACAAAAAATTACGCGACCGAGCGAGTTTATCAGCAGCGCATGTCCCGAAGGAATTTGGAAGTTGCAACAAGTCGGCAACGCTGCCAGGGTCAACGAGCACTCTGTGTACATCAAAATTGTTAATGCATAAAGTAAGGACAAGTGCATCGTGGTGTGGGGTGATAACCCTGGACGGGTTAATGGGAGGAAAGGATATGGGGTTGTCAACCGGTTGTATTGCTTTGCTATTATCCAGGGCACTGATGGTGTTCACCCGGGCTTGAACTGTGGCTGCTCAAAGCAGCTTTTTCCTCTGACGACTGGACTGATACTAGTCGTTAGTTGGGCCTCCCAATATGTAATTGACAGTTGGTCGGGGCTCGGATGGGAGCTATGAATGGGCCGCTATTCTTTCAGCTATCGATGTTGCTTCTATCGAACGAGGCGAATACCGGATATATCCTTTGAGGTGACCAACTCGGATTAGTTTTTCCACTATGAACTTCAGAGTCCGACATCTGTAAGTTTCATGCTCGTGGTCCTTGTGTGTCGCACCCTCATCAAAGATGATCAAGCGTTGCTCGGATCGGCCAGTCAGGTGGGGCTAGACAAAGTCGGGGTGATTAGATAGGGGAGAGTCACATTAGGGGATGTTCGGTGGGAGTAAAGCTGGAGGGTTCCCTCTCTTCCTTTCAATTGTTCCGGAGCGCTTGGTCCTTAGTACGAGTTCCTTTTGCTCCATTTGCCCTTCTTGGCCAAACGATGTTACAGGCGATAATCATCAGCATGCGGGGTCACCCGAATATTGTCTTCCAACATAGAGTACTTGTCCGCCAATCTATACAGTTCTTCCATTGTTAGAGGCGGGTCCAGTGATAGCGGCCCAGGAAGAAAGGGAGTGGTAGAATCCAGCTTCTTTAGAGATTCACGAAGAATGCAAGTCATCTTTGTATCACGTCGATTTATTGGGCGACATATGCAGATCTCTGGTGATAGCATGTCGATTTGTTGCAAAGCCATGGGGTGGCTCATAACTCAGGATATGCTGCCCTAATGGGGATGACAGCATGTCCTCAAGTCCCCGGACAACGGTAGGTACGGGCATAAAGCGGGGCGGGTGCGCGGATCCGAGGCGAGATGCAAGGGAAGTGGTGGTGCCACGCCTCTAAGCCACGTGGGTATGTGTTCAAGGGCGTGTTCCATCTGCCGCCTTTCTGCACTTCAATTCTCTTACTTACCCAGAAGCGAGGCATCACCGTATGAAGCTAGGCTAGAACGTCGCGGGAGCCTCTTTCTCGACTCGGCCTCCACATTATTCTTTGGGGTAGAGCATCCAGAAGCGGGGGCGCGAAGATAACCGTCATCCGCAGTGGCGTCATTTGTCTTCGGCGGATAAACACTTGCCTTCCTGTTTTGTTTATTTGTGGGTGCTAGGTGGCCTCCCTCGTAGAATTTTAGGCGTTCTGCCTGACCGGTCATGGCGGTCGTTTTCCCTGCTGCGAGATGATCATCTGACTCTGCGATTCGGCCCATCATCTGCTTTATTCCTCTTTGGCCGCCTCCATTGTCTGGCGCCCGTGAGGCCCGATCTTAGAAGGGGCGATTCGTTGGGTTGCTAGTCATGATGATGAATCAAACGGTCGGTGGGTTGATCGAGAACTTCTGGCTTCATGGGATGAGCGATCCGCCGGCGGATTACGACAAAGCCCTCGCGAATGGTGATGGCTTTTTGCTTGGTCGTTCCCACATACGGCGCCAATTGTAGTCTCTGAATTTTGTAAGTCATTGGATCGTGGGCATCAACTGCCCGGCGCTCTTATAGCTGCTCTGAGCGGCGGTGGTGTGCCTATCACCTCTCCGATGCCTAAGTCAAATTCAGAATTCCAAAGAGAGAAATCAATCCATATTTTTAGTCAAGAGTGTCTTACCTTCTTACGGTGTCACCCCCTCTTTTTTTATGGAGGAGGGTCGTTGTCCACTTTACATGGGAAGTAGCGATTCCTTAAAGCGAAGGAAAGGGTGTAACAATTGCGTTTATGACTGTTCTTCCCTTTATATAGCCAAATTGCCCTTCAGATAGCCAAACTGCCCTTATCTTCTGCGTTTGACCGCTGTCGGGGAGGTTACGTGTGTCACTCATGGGTGGTTATTTGTTTAAGCTAAGAGAGGTCAGTCGGCTACCTCCTTAAAGATGATGGCCGACCCGAAAGATTGCACGGGGCATTATACCTCCCTTGGTGAGGAAGTATGTTGAGCCCGGCTTGTAAATCGAAATGATTGGGTTCAGTTGGGCCTCTACTTGAGTTTCAATTTGGGCTTATAGACCTAATTGGGCCATTATTTGAGGATGGAGTCTCGCTGGGCACTGGTTCATTTCGGAAGGATCTGAGACTGTTGTTGGGGCACAGGCGAAAGCGAGAGAGCTTGGGCCAAAGCCCATGGTACCTACACTAGCTAGCTTTGATACCACTTGTTGGAAACCTTATGAACCATTCTCTATCCACATTGGTATGATATTATCCACTTTGGGCCTAAGCCCTCATGGTTATATTCCACGAAAGGCTTCATACGATTGGATGTGTCTACATATATCATAGTCATCCCATTTCTAACCGATGTGGGACATTGTGAGACTTTGGGTGCACACCCAACAAGTTGTATGTTGCAATTTGCTTTTTTATGTTGCTTTATGAAGTTTTGTATTTTCAATTAATGTTGAGCTCACAGAATTTCAGGCTGAGAGGGCAGCATTTGAAGAGGCACAGTAGAAAAGAGAAGAAGAGGTACTGTCTTCATTCTCTATAGCTATCTTTATGGGCAGCATAAGTTTGTATTGTTGTGCTTCAACAACAGAATTTACAATTCCTCTGTTCTTTCTTGTGAGGGTACATTTAGACACAGGCACATGAAATGAAGTAATTTAGTGTGTTTTTGTTGATGTTAAAGCATAAAAGAGGTTGTTCATTATCCAGCTTTATGTTTTAACACTGATATGCACTTACGCATGCACATGGAAGGGAGTATTTAATTGCTATGAGTTGCCACTCATCACTGTATAAAAAAAAGTGTTCTAGTTGACTTGATATATAACACCTAATGTACATTCTGTAATGATCTATACCTTGTTGTCTCATGGTTCTTGTTCCAACTTCTGGTCAACTTTGAAAGAATAAATCTTGGTTTCTAGATAACTCCTTCCTTACAAGGTAATACTCTGTTAGTAGCTTTGAGGACACTTTTATCCACAGCAAAATCATGGATGGATGTTTTGTTCTACTCTTCAAATATCTGTAAGTGTAGCCAAAATGCTTTCTGGATCAGTCCATCATTATCAATTAGAAAGAAATGTTTCTAAATATCTAGATTTGATCATTTCAGGAATCAAAAGATGACCCCAGATGATTCTGATGTTAGTTCAATAAACTCTCCAGAGTTCAAGGGACAGGCTGAGGATGATGCAGAAGGTGACGAATCTGATGATGATGATGATGAGGCTCATGTATGCTTCTCTCTTCAATTTATCTGGATCTCCTAGACAAAACACAAATTCAAATTCCATTCTCACCATAATGTTTTCAATTTGCAGGATGAGCTGTAGGAATTCAGTCCTACAAATTCCGGCCGCAATATGGTTTAGAAATGTGTGATAGGGGTGATGATGATACACCCAAAAAATTTCCTCTTTTTTCCTCTCATTAATTTTTTCTCCTTTCAACAGGCGATGACAGAATATGCAGCCTATATTGATGAACTCCCAGCCTGTATATGCAGCCTCTTAAGTAATTTAGGAATATAGAGATTCTGATTGGTTTCTATTTTTTAAATTATTTTAGATAAGTTTTCCCCCAGGAAATTAACAAGAACATCATTTTGGTATTTTCTAATAAAAATTGTATTTGTTCTTTGAATTTTGTGTTTCACATGTTTTTTAGAACAAAGAAAAACTATGAACCAAACGAGTTCTCCCTATTCTCTTTGTTTTTGAGAACAAAAAATAGTTTTCAAAAACTACAACCAAGCAAGCCCTAATTATCTAGAATTGCATCATCTTAACCACCTTACCATCTGGTACTAATAATCTGCACTCAGTCTTTCGGTTATGTTAAAAAAAAGAAAATGATAGAACTATGCCATACATTGCGTCCATTTAGCTCATTAAAGCATTTAACCTTTTTATAAACCATTCAACCTAGCATGCACATACATATTTCAGAGACAAAAACTATTAATACTTTGGCTGTGAGGAGCCCATCTAGAGGCAAGAAAGTGAAATAAAATTAAAAATCCACTCCCGTATAACGACCATTAAATTGATTTAAAGAGATCATAGAATTTCCAACAAAAAGATGCCGAGTTTTTTGCTTTCTTTGATCAGCTCATGGTTAGAGCATCTCACTTTAAAAAAATTTAAATTAGGTTTATAACCTTTTTCATAATCTAATTGAATAATTCCATGTGATATTTTGCTATCTTAACAAAAAATTCATAAATTTTATTCAATCATATTTTAGCTCAATTTTTTATTTTGTGAAAGTTTTTAATGCTTTCCTTAGACTTTAAAGGATATAATTTCGTATAAATAGAAGTGTCACCCACAAATGCTTTCTACATTTTTTTTTTTTTGTCTTTTAATATATCTGATTCCACACAATTTACATTTATCAGAACTAGTGTTATCATGTCGGATATTCAAAGCAGGTAAACAAGGAGTGAGCTTACAGATAATAAAGATCGATCTCATACAATACAACCATCACTATAATAGGGGTCTTAAAAAAGCCTGCTTGGCTGTGCCTGTTTTCGCAGGTCAGTGGGTTTTCTGAGTTTGAAACTACTTATCAAACCATAAGCTACATAGCCTTATATTAAATTTTTTTTTAAATACATAATATAATTCTATTTGTAATATATATTTTGTTAAATGTTTATTATATATTAGTAAAATAAAGGTACAACTTAGTTGATGCATTAAATTTTAAGTTAAATAGAAAGACTAAAATTAAAAAAAAAAAAGATTTTAATTCTTGTATCGGCCAACCTTTGCCAGGCCCGATCCATTGGATACCCTATTCATAATTCAATTGTTAATCTATATCATCCGGTCAACTAGTGAACCCAAAATTCTTCATAATTTCAGGCACAATGATGCATATCATTGAATTAGAGAAGGAATGAGCTTTCATAAAACTTCTCTTTTCATCAGTTGAAGAGATTAGGAATCCCCTCCATAAAAGTTTGTTTTCATATATATTTGGCTAAGCAAAAGGCTTGTTTTGCTTTTTCTTTTTGTATCTCATTGAATTTTGAGTTCTCAATAACTAAACACTTTAGTTATTATATAATAAATTATTCCTACTAAGGCTCAAACACGATATCTCTCCCCTTCCTATGCCCTATATTTTTGAAACGTTGATCTCTCCCCTCAATCCCTATGTCCTGCATTTTTAAAACGTTGAGTGTTTTACTTCATGAGCAAAACATCATAGATGAATTTTGATTTCCCTTTGTTTCTTGAACTTAGGTTAAAATTTCTTGTTAGACCCCTTATAGGATATGGAGATTTTTTAGGTTTAAATTCAACAAGATTAACTTTTAAGTCATGGGTCTCTCTCAATTCGGATAAGAACAATTCCATGAGTTCTTGAAGGGATATTTTCTTTCTTTTCATGTATTAGGATCCTCATTTTTTCATGCCAAACAAATTTCCAAAAAATAAAAACCTTGTAGATTAACAAAATCTTAATTATATGATATCCACTCATCAAATACGGTTATTACAACATACCAAATGATACAATACACATTTCATTTCATATTCAATATGTTCAGTTGCTCCATCAGAGTTTCCCTTTTGAGTGGCTTTGGTAAATGGTAATCCATTCCAGCCTCCTGGGTCCTCTGTGCTTCCTCCCATTTATGAGCAGTCAGTAGCTAGTATTTGGATGTGAACGCCATATCTCTTCTCTCCTCTTATACGTTTCGTTGCCTCGTATCCATCCATTTCCGGCATCTGTAAAACATAACAGCAAAAAAAAAGTTTAAACTTTAGACCTTATGTAGATCCTGCACAAGGGATTCTTAATTACGAATTGATTATAAATGTAAATAACCCGAATTTTCTCCGACAAGAAGATTGATTGGACTATAAGTACACGTTTCAAGAAGTTGAATTTATGATATGTAGAAGAGATGGAAAATGAAAATGTAAAGTATACCTCGCAGTCCATGAGAATGAAATAGCGGGGAGAATCGTGGTGTTTATCATATTATCTCGCATACCATTGCAAACTAACTGCACAGTTTGAAATCTTGCGTCGCAGGCTTCCACCGTTGCACCGAGCCGAGTGACATGAGCCGTAGCCAGCTTGCATAGCACCATGTTATCCTCAGCAATCAAAACCCTTTTCCCCATCAGCGGTTTTGATCACGAGCTCCAGCTTCGCGTTTGATTTTTCTAACACTCAAGATGCTAATCGACTCGGTGATTTCTCGGCGGAGACGAGCTCGAAACGCCGAGCAGCGGTGCGCCGAATTCCAGGAGGGAGTTTGGCCGCCGATCTGGCGTGTGTACAGTCGTGGAACGGCTTCAAGATCACGAGATCATTGGGCGAAACCATATCCCTGGACATGGATAGATCAAACATCAACCAAACAACTCTACAGCAAGTGTTATTCAGATCTTTCCTAAATTCATCCACAGCTCTGCAAAGCTCAGGAAGCGGCCCAGCAGTAGCTTCAATCAGAATCAAAATGAATCGCGGCATGCCTTTCCTTTTCGGCGTCGGCACCGTCCGATCAGTTCCGTCCATTGCGCTCAACGGGATATCTTTAGCTCCAACGTGCATTGGAACCAGATCTGAAGCTTCTCGATTAAAGTCCGTCGGATAGAGCTTAGATACAATGCTTTCCTTTCTCCTTATCTCTTGAGAGCGTGAGAAAACCTTTCCCATTCCTTTACTACTACGATATTTTGATGCCTCAGGTTTCAGATAACTTCTGTCATTATATTTTCTTCTTCCTATTGCTCTGTAACATGATCACCTGCGATCCCTCCGCCCTGGGACTAGCCCTTGGAGAGGGAAGAATGTTAAATCCCGAATTGCGGTTTGTTTGAATTCTCAAACTTCCATGTGGGTAATTAGAAGTAGCTTGCCCTCCTCCTAGTGTCTCAGTCTCCTCTTCCTTTGTATTATGCTCAGATGCTACATTATCGCATGTTGTAGAATCATGTTGAACCTAAGCAAGTTCCCTTCTCCTGATTTTCCTTATCTGAAATTCCCGATCTCACTTATTAGTCGGACCTGCAGAAATTTTGAAACTCAAGTTGAATGTTGCTGCAGTTTGAGTTAGTAGGTTTTTATAGGTTGATGTAATATCAAATCTCATAATTTACTTAAGTACCATAGTTTTAAAATACTTAAGGCTTAACAAGACCCAAAAGTCTTCCTAGCTTTAGGGGCAAGGTGAAAAACAAGGCGCAATAAAATGAGTGAAGTGAAATATGATCTCGTATGCACGTCAACTTTATAAAATACAATTGAAAATCTAATTGAGTTAATACAAAATTTAACATTTCGAATATTGAAAAGAAACATTCAATAAAAAAAAAGAAAGTTCAGAAATTATATAAATCTGAATATGATTAGAAATTTGAAAAATAAAATTATAAGTGTTTAGAAAGAAAATTAAAATCTATAAGATACGCGCCTTTAAGACCTAGCTCAAAGTGATAAAGGGGTGGGAAAGGATTACGGGATATCTAGGTTTAAGAATAAGTTACTACAACATAATAGAAAAAGTGAAGAATTGTAAAAAAAAAAAAAAAAAAAAAAAGTTTATATGACATGCCTTTTCAATTAGGCGCATGATTTGGACAATGAGACGTTGTAACGCCAATGTGCATTAGTTGTGCCTTGAGCCTATGTATGTATGCCCATTAACTTTGTGTTAGTTTCAAAAAAACATGATCAGTACTAAGTCTTACAACTAAAAAAGAAGTTAAATTTTTCAGTAGTTTGGTTTACATACCAGGGATTGAACAATACCAAGGCCTAAGCCAGTGCCGCCTGTTCCAAGAGCTGTTTCTTTGACCTGAACATAGTTTTCAAAGACAGACTTCTGCTTCTCTTTGGGGACTCCTTTACCTGTATCATCAGCATAACTTCAGCTCATACAGTTAGGGTTTTGTTGGACATTATTGATTGGTTCCATGTCCTTGAATTCTTCATTATTCTTGACAAAAATCTCCATACACGGTTCAACAAGCACGAAACCGAGCAATGATCGAGCTTTTCAGCCTCAGTTTCTTAGCCCAAGCTCGGATGGATACATGTCCCTCTGGGTGGAACTGACAGCATTAACTCAGTAAGTTGCACGAAATACCGTTTGACTTCATCCGGTCACCTTTAACACACGAATTGCTAGGGCCATCATGAATCTAATACATAACATCTATTCCCTTTTTCATACCAACAGGTTGTTGAAATCGTAACATCTTCGAGAAGCTCTTCCAAGTCAAATTCCTCCTCTTCTAATTGCATCTTACCAGCTTCAATTTTGCTGGTATCAAGAATAGAATTCAATATACCTGAACAATAAGTAACATACTTGTAAGAAAATAAGCAATAAAGGAAAACTTTACAAAAAACTCGATAATATAGAAGTAGCCTAGGTAGTAGCAGTAGAATTACCCAAAGTCCTTCCACACAACCCTCCATTTGTATCAAGTTTGTTCTATCTCTTGAAGGGAATGGAGCAACTTCATCCTTAGATAGGTCTATCAACCCGGTAATTCCTGCTAGAGAAGCGCGAACGTCATGGCTGGCGCTTGCGAAAGCCAGACTTTTGTTCATACTCTTTCTTTCAGCTTGTTGTGTGGCATCCATTTGCTTTATAAGCATTGCCCGTAAATACATTTCTCTTTTGGCTGCTCCAACCAGCAAGAACACAAACATAGAAACTGAGATGACCATGATGACAACCATCACTATAAGAAGGATGAGAGCCGTTCTGTTGTTATTATAAAGGCTTTCTAGTCCCCTGTATGGAATAGCCAATGAATATACCTGAAACCGAAGTCGATGTAGAGTAATTAAATCAAACTTTCAACATTTAGATTCATGGAAGTAAACATGACTTAAGCCCTAAGATGATGAATATAGCAAAATTTTGTAGACTCAATTTAAATTACACACTTACATATATAAAAGGAAGATAGTGTATTAAAATCATATCTATGGATCAATGTTGTTTGTTCACGCAAGACAGCTTATTGTTTTAGGACGGACTTATTTACCATTTTTGAAAACTGTTTTTTATTCTGAAAAATAAGGAAAACATGATAACAAGAACAATTTTCAAATGACCTCAAAATGATGTTCTCTATATTTTCAAAAACTGCTTTTAAGAACAGTTTAAAGGAATAAACAGGCCCTTAGTTACTTAGAAGAAGAGCAGAAAATTGAAGGAAATACTGAATCAGCTATTGTCAAGACATAAAACATATATACCGATTTCACTCCCATGATCTTGAGCTGCATACAGTAAGTTACATAATCCTTGTTGCTAATACTCAAAACAGAAGCTTTTAACGTGTGATGATCGGCCTCACACGACACATTCTGGACATGGCTTATTTGATCACCATCATGATTCCCGACTTTTAAAGAAATGGTGTCATTCAAACCATTATTTCTGTCTGTTTGGAAGCCCTTCAAGCACTTTCCATCTTCTGTAGCCAAGGCAAGCCTCCCCATGAAGGCCTACAGTAACAGAAAGAAATCATTAACTTCTTTTCACTGGAAACCCTAGAGATAACTCCTCTTCCCACCTTAGCTGAGCTAAGGAATAGAAGATTTTGAGCACTGTTCCATTGAATTCCTAAAGAAGCGGATCCATTGTTGCTATTCATAGCCTCTTGAAACCAGCTTTCATTAATCAGAGCCAAAGGAGGGGAAGTAATGACTTCCCCATACAGCTTTCCTGTCTCACTATCTGCCCTTTGGATGTACCATGTATATGCAGTACCATTTCGGAAACTTGAATTAACTGAAATTGAAGAGTTAGAATACAACCCCGAATTAGGTTCCATTAACTCCTCTGTGAGTAGGAGAAGGAAGTAAGCCATCAATTCCAATACTGAAAACTTGTGATACATGCTTCTGGGATTACATAGATAGTGCCTGAAACAACATGGAGGGCACCACCTGCAGAGATAACCAAATTAGGTATCTTCAATAGCTAGTAATCTCATGCTACAGTTCTTATCATATAAAAGAGGAGATAGCTTTAAACCGTATGAGTAATTCCAGAGAATGTAAGGTTGATTCCAATCAGAGACGCAGTTAGAACCCTTGCAAAGTTCATAGTTGAGGAATTCATTGGATGCAACAGCTCTGCTGTGCTTTCAATCTGTGAAAGCAATTCAAACTGGAGCTGTTGAGAGCTCAGCTTTGCATCATTCTCAATTTTTTTCATGGTATTGTGCCATAGTGGGATCATCACACTTGGAAGCAAGAGTACGAAAAATGCCTGCAAATCATCAAAGGGTTAACAAATAATCACATAAAATATTAGGAAAAAAAATTAAACTTATGTGGGTCAGAATGATGATCTGGTATTATGAAGAAACAATAATTTTCCTTGCTGGGATAGTCTAAGAACCATTTCAAACTCAGAAAAGGAATCTGCATTATCCCTTTCTTTTTCTTTTCCTCAGTTTTCTTTGGCAACACAAAAACATGTGACACTGATTAAGGAAATTAATCACATAAAATATCAAGAAATCATTTAGTTTAGAGGAATTAATCACCAGAAGGGCAAAGAAGCAAACAGGCCGGAGCACAATCATTGAGGCAATCTTCATTCTGGTTGCTGTGGATCAAGCAAGCAACGACAGTATCTCCTGCGCAGCCATAGAAGAAACAGAAAATTAAAATAAGAGGAAATACTTTTCTTTATATTTTCTTTCTTTTTTTTTGAATGATTTCTAGAAGTAAGTTCTGTTATTACCAAAAAAAAAAAAAAGATCTGCTACTTGGAAATATATTTTAGTATAGAAATCATGTAAGATCTCAAAAGCATCTTGAAAAATCAAGCATTTTTACGATCCAATAAATTGAGGCATGACAAAAGGTTACCATTTAGCTAATAGTTTAAATACCTTTTCAGGATGGATACTCTTATCTAAACAATTCCCATCAAACAAATGATATTAGCACCTGTGCAGCTGGTTTGAGTGTGAAATTTATTCATAAATGTTGTTTTATATGATTTTTGTATTTTCAACTTTAAAAATAATAATAATAATTTCAACTAAGACACACATAGTTCCTTCATGAGATGTTAGGATCTAGTCATCTTTTCGTCACTAAAGAAGCCTGATCAAACATTTTTTCCCCGAAAATTTATTGTTGCTATTGGTATCTTTGATTGATTATAGAGGGGAAAAAAATGGAACTTGGATTTCATTTCCATGTGTGGAAATTTCAAATCTTTTTTTCCCAACTGGAGTTTCCAAAAGCCATTCATGCCATGTTGAGACAAAAAAGGAAGAGAGATAAAAAGATGACCCAAAAAGGTATTAATTATGTAAATCCCATGGTATCTACATTATTATTTTTGGCTTAAACCACCTTAGATCTCTCTAGGGAAAATAATAAACATAAAAATAATTTTTTTATTTAAATATTAAATTAAAAAAAAAAAAAGTCGCATTTGCATCACTATTCATTGAAAATCACATAAAGTCTGTGTATGTACATAATCAGACCATTGCATGTTCTTCTTTCATCTCTTTCTCCTTAAAAATTACACCTTTTTTTCAGCCAATCCCAGAAATCTGAATGAAATTTTGAAAGAAAAATGTCACACTCCCTATCATTCACATCTACTCCCTAAACACACAGCAACCCTGTTTGGCTACCGAGAATATACACTAGGAAGAGGAAAAAAATCCACAACTACCCCCAGGTGACCACCTTTGCAACAAAATGTAAATCAAAACAAACACCACAAAAAAGAGTAAGAATAATATACGATGTGTGCATAAGTTAGTCCTGACATTCACGATTATCAAAAAAAAAAAAAAGATAAAAAGATAACAAAAAAGGGTATTATTTATGTAAATCCCATGGTATCTACATTATTATTGTAGGCTTAAACCATGGTGGATCGGCAATAATAAACATACAAAATAATTTTTTTATATTTTTAAATATTAAATTAAAATAAAATAAAATAAAAAACAAAAAAAACCCAGTCACATTTGCACCATGATCTATTCATTGAAAATCACATAAAATCAACATGCAAGTCCGTGTAAATGCATAATCAGACCATTGCATGTTCTTGAAACATCTCTTTCTGTAAAAATTGCCTTTCAGCCGTACAAAAATCTGAATGAAATTTTGAAGAAAAATGTTATACTTCAGCATACACATCCACTCCTGAGCTCAAAGCAACCCTGTTTTGGCATACTGAGAAAGAATTCACTAGGGGAGAGGAAAAAAAATCCACAACAAACCCAGCGTCGCCACCTTTGCAGCAAGTAATAAATCAAAACAAATACCACAAAAAGAGTAAGAATAATATATAGAATAACAAACAAACAAACACACGGAGACACGGCTGGTTAAATGGAGTATTGAATGGTTGGAAGACCATGATCGAATCAAAACAAAGTACTATAATATAATTATACAGGTAAATAAATATAAATAAAGCAAAATAAAAATAAATAAACAAGCATAAGATAGTAACATCATTAACACAAAATCTACCTCCGCTATTTCTACCCCACAAATAGCTTGTTTTTATGTATTACTTGATCTCCTACGTTAAAAAGAAAGTTGACATGAGAAGAGAAAGTGAGAAAATCTTTCTGTAAAAGAGGCAGGGAAAAATCAGGCAGAAAACCAGCAGCATTCAACTGTCATTTATTACTAGAATTACTTTTGTCGTTTTCCTTTCTACCGGACAATAATAGTTTTGGCAGCTTTAATTCAGCATAAAGACCACCGACGCCCACACTGTTTCGATAGCTTAAACCTGAATGCAGATCCTGAATCACAGTTCCCTCACTAAGCGCTTTGTTAATTTTGTTATTTCCACCCCCATTTTCTGCTTGTTTGCGCTGAAACTGAAAAGTATGATAGTCTTTTCACTGATAGGTGGAAGATATAGACTGCAATTAAATGCACCAATGGAGATTTGAGTTGTAAATGCAGCGAAACTGAAAAATCAGGGTTGGCACCCTATTTAATAAGCTATCCTGTAGGCTGTAAGTCTTAACTTTTCCTTTTCTGTTTATTTTTTTTCCTTTTGATTAATAATTATTCAAATTTAAAATTTTATTTTTGGGCGGGTGGGGGTCAAATTTGATTGATTTAAAGGTGTAATAAAGTTATCAAGTTTTATGAAGATTTATTTATGGGTACAAAGTTTATAGCACAAATAGGCTCAAAAGATAATAAATTTTAAAATCATAAGTGATAGACAGGCAAATTTTTATCAATAAAATACTAGAACAGTACGGAGTTCATTGTTTTTGTTTCATAATTTTTATGAAATATTAACGAAGAGTGTATTTAATACTTGGATAGTGGTTAATGTTATTGCATTTAAGTTAATTTTTTAAGATAAGTATTAGGGAAATTTGACGCTTATTTGGAATTTAAATGATAGTAAGCATTTTAATCTTACCATTCTTGCCACATGTAATTTAATGATAAATATGTGTAGCTATTTTCTTATAGTAGCTCTTAACATTCACAGAGCCAATTTAATTTACAAATTAAATGATAAGTTTGTAAACAAGACTTAGGGGTATTTACTTTTTTATTTAATTCTACATAGATCTTAAAACTAAATAATTTCGAAATATCAGATTGTTTGGGTTTTTAATATTTTATTTGTGTTAAAATTAAAAAAAAAATCAATGTTACTTATTTTTTCAATCAAAAGTTTATAACAAGTCCTTGAAAAAAATGAAAATCTAACAATAAATTGGTTTTAACAAAAAGACTAAAAATATAATAAAGTAAACCTCATCTTAGAATGACAATTTTTTTTTTATATAAACAACTTTGTGGCATGTTTCTTGGGTTCATAAGTTCTTAAGTTTTAGTGTCAAATGAGAGAATGTTAAAAATGATGCTAGATTGTGTTTTTACTTTTTATGATGTTTTAGGACATAATTATAGTTTAGGATAGAAAGACGCATCAGATGACAAAATGACAATTACGATAATAAATAAAGTATTCTTGATAGAATTTTGGTTAAGCTCCAAATGAAATATTCTTCGATTTAACGTTTATTTATTCATTATCTCATTCTTTAATATTCTAAAAATCATATAATTTGAAGTCGGTCATTCCGTTAATAACGAAATAAGTCATCATGTTAATAGCGAAATAACAAAATAGTCCAACACAAAAATAACGAAATAACTAACATAATATTCAATTAATAAACATTTTCTTCGTTAAAGTTCAATATAAGATCAACCGTAAATAACTAATTTATGATTCTCGATATTTAAAGAATTTGAGGAAACTTGTCGATAGGACATAAATTGATAGTATTTGCTAATGAGTGGAAGGTTCAAGCTGAAAAGTATAGAAGTCAACAAATTATATTTAGTGTCACATGGAAATGTTAAAAATGCTAGTAGATTGTGTTTTTTTCGATGTTTCAAGACATAATTATAGTTTAAGATAGAAAAGCACATAAGACCACAAATTACAATTATGATAACAAATAAAGTATTCTTGATAGAATTTTAGTTGAGTTCCAAATGAAATATTCTTCAAGTTTTAATGGTTGTTACTCGTCATCAATCGTTAATATTCCAAAAAGTGCATATCATTTGAAGTTAATCGTTCTGTTAATTAAAATTGAATGATTTAAAAGATTCTCAAACATAAATAACGAAATAAACTAACATGAGGTTCAATTAATAAGTGTTTCTTGTTAGAAATTTTAATTTCTAATTGATTCATATAATTTAAGTATTGATAATTGTTCATGATCGTACCTGGTGATGATTGAGTGTAGTATCTAAGGGTGAATTATCGGGTGTAAATCCTCAGAGTGCCGATTCGTTAAAATTTAAGTATTTTAGTGTGTTTAGTTATATTAGTAAATGTCTTAATAAAAGACATTTAATATTAGTAACTCTTCCTCTTCCTGCATTTAATATGAGTAAATGTCTTAATAAAAAACATTTAATATTAGTAACTCTTCCTCTTCCTGCCTTTATATATATATATATATATATATATATATATATATATAAAACACTGAAAACTTTACCTGACTTCAAGGGTTTTTGATTCGAGAAGTCAGAATCAATCGAGTCTTTATATCGTGAAGGCGATTTTAAGTGTTACCGGATGCATGGGAAGAAATATATATATTATTACTTGGGATATTCCAGTGCTCGTGATGGATTCTTCAAGTAAGTTTTTCTTTTTAAATTTTCCTGTAAATTATGTCATGATTGTTAAATTGGTTGATTTAATTGTTCTATTAGGATCCAAATTGCATCGTTCAATTTTCAACAATTTTGGTATAAGAGCTTGAGGTTTAATAGAAATTCAATTACCAGTTAGGTTTATGAAATTTAGTATTTCTCAATTAAAGTTAATTATGGATTGGTGATGTTTAAATTAAGCATTTTATAGCATAATTAACTTGGGTTTTTAATTTTGAATTAACATTTCGATTGAATATTTGAATTGATAGTTCGGCATTCATGGTAGAATTCAATTGTTCTCAGTGTGATTTTGAATAGTTTTATATATAAATATTCTTGGTTTTAATTGACCAATTGTCGATTCAAATTGTGATGAAACTTCAAGTTTGTCCATGCGTCATCAATAGGTAACACATGGTACATGTTGTGTAGATAAAGGAGAATTGATATGCGTGTGCATATATGACTTATGCAAATTTGAGAATTGTATATGCAAATCTTTTCACATAAAACCAATTTAATGTAAGATGTTATATATTATTTGAGCTTTAAGAAATGGGTTAATGAATTAAGAATAAAAGATATTAAAGAGTAGTCTTTTATATTATTAAACTTAATAATTTAAGTTTATATGATTTAAATCTTTAAAATATTTTTGGTAGTGCGTTAGTCACTAAAAAATTATGACCTCGGATTTCATTAAATGATTTAAATAATATTTATAAATGTTTATTTGATATAGCATCATAAATGACATTTAAGAATAATAAACATTTATAGTTATTAACATGTAGTTATACGATTACCCAGAGGTAGATCTTACTCATGTTAACAATTGAAGTAAGGTTATGAACCTTATTTAATTAATATATGAGTGGTACATAAGATATTTATGCTAATCGAGGAATTTTGTGATTGACCTTATATATGTTATATATGAATTATGCATATTTGGTGATTGTTAGTTGTGTTTAGATTTAGCCCGAAAATTGAATTTAAATCTGATGTTTTGTTTTATATATTATAGTCGAATTGTGGTTTTAAATTCAAGTAATTAATATGTGAATGTAAATATTTCTGACGATCTCTAATGCTGTTGCCAATGGTATCAAGTTTAATAGATGACTATGATAGTTTGGTCAGATATGCTCAAGCTAATCTTTGCCCTTTTGGGACTTCGATTCGGCTTTGAGTTATGGATGAACCCACTAAATGAAACGATACTATGATTTGGAGCGAGACGAGAAAATAATGGGAGGGAATTGGGAGAGGTCAAATAGACATGATGGGCTTTCTTAAACAGCATGGCGCATAATGTTAAGCCTTCGTTGGTAGAAAATGTGAGGAATTTGTGTTTAGTAAAGTGTCTTATGGCCAGGACATTGTGGATAAGTCTATTGTTCTTTATCTTATTAATGATTTATCTAATGTAGAGTACACCATAGCTCGATCCAATGGAGGAACATATTACTCACATAATTGAATACACAGCAGGCTTAAGGGTTTGGATATGGATCTTAGTGAGCGAGTGTTGGTTGAGTTTAATTTGAAATCATGTAAGGGTGATGATTTCAAGCAATTTCCGAACTTACAACCAACAGGAAAATGGTCTTTCGGATACTAAGGCCATGCTCATGCAAGAGGAGGCAAGGCAAAGGGAAGACCTTAAGGTCAAACTTCCCCAAGCCAACTTTGCCTATTATGGTAAATCAAATGCTGGTTCTAGTGGCGGTAAAGCTCCAAGTAAGAAATGGAAGAACAAGGGAAAGCAGCCATTTAAGGTGCAGCCCGGTAAGGGCAAAGGAGAGGAGTTGAAAAGATTAAAATGTTTCTTTTGCAGCAAACACATGGGCACAAGAGGTCGGTGCCAAAAGGAAGGCATGGTTTGAAAGAGAGGTATACATTTTGTTTAGTATGCTTTGAATCAAATCGATTGAGGTTTCTTCTAATACTTGGTGGCTTGACAACGGTGCAGCCACTCATGTTTCTAATGTTATGCGGGGTTACCTAAACTTCCACCAAATCTTAGGAAAGGTAGCTTTCTATTTATGGGAAACAAGATGAAAGTTAGAATTGAAGGTGTAGGGACATATAGAATTGTGTTAGATACGGGCTATTGCCCTGATCTAGAGAATGTTTATATGTTAGGTTGCTCTAGAAATCTTGTTTTACTGTTTTCTAGATTAAGGATGTTTAAGTTTGATTTTAGGATTGGACATGGTTGTTTTTCATTCATATAATGGAACAAACCTTTGTGAGTCTTTTAGTTCATTGTCGGATACTTTATATTGTTTTCATCTTGAGATTCACTTTCTTGTTAATTCCACATTTTAATGTTGATGTTAAATATGATCTTGGTATGAAAAAGGGAGTGCACTCGTAGTCTTCCTGGCGACTTGTGGCATCAGATTTCAGTCATATATCCAAAGAGGATTTGGAACTTTAATTAAAAGCGAAGTTTTGCCTCAATTGGATTTTAAGTTGGAATAATACTTGTGTGGATTGCATTAAGGAGTAAGCAAACTAAACATGTATCAAAATAAGCTGCACCACAAGGATGTGGATTATGATTTAATAATACAGCCCTGAGATATTTGTGGTCCTTTCGATGTACCATCTTGAAGTAAATTAGAAGACCATTCATATAACTATTGATAGATTACTCTGAATTATTGTTACCTTTATTTGTTGCATAGAAAGAGCTGATGGTTGATGTCAGTGAGGACACATTCATTTGAGAGGTTGAGAGGCAGGTTAAATAGAAAAGTTAAGGTATCACGTTCCGATAAATTGGTGAATATTATGGAAAGACATGGAAGTTGGACAAATTCTAAGCCCATTTAAAGAAACTCCCTTGAGTCTAAGGGCATTTGTCTGTATACAATGCCGGATCCTTTTCTGAAATAGCATAAGCCCAGAAAGGCATAATCGTTACATTGATGGAAATGGTAAGAGTATGATGAATGATAGTTCTGTGCACATTTCATTGTGGATGTATGCATTAAGGACAGCGCGCCTGACAAAATAGGGTACCCTAGTAAAAGCGGGTTCTAAGAACTATATGAGCTGTGGACATCTGAAACTGGTTAAGACATCTTCGCGTGTGTTTGTCAAGCGAAGTGAGGAATATATAATCCACATGAGAAAGGGTTGGATTCCAGGACCATTAGTGGTTATTTCATTGGATATGGGAAGGTTAAAGAAGGGTATAGATTCTATTGTCCTAACCATGATGAAATTGTAATTCAGAATATACTTCATTAGTAGATTAATACGTAGGAGTGTGGGAGCGTGATGTGGAGATAAGAGAGTCATTGATGGACTGAAGCCCATCAAATGATCCATCTCAAGTTGAAGTTCCTATTATTGTAGCACGGCCAAGGCATGGATATGGAACAGCAACAAATGGATGCATCAAACCAATTATGGATGCCATTCATTTAAGAAGAGGAGGAAAGAATGCTCAAGTTAATGAGCAGAATCTGACCTCAAGAAGAAATAGTATCAGGAGGTCTACTAGAGAGAAAATATCATTTCTTCGAATGACTATATAGTTTATGCACTTGAGCATGAAAGTGACTTGAGCATTGATAATGACCGGTCTCTTTACGACGAGCCATAATGGTAAATTGATAAATGGTTAATGGCCATGAAAGAAGGGCAAATCCATGGATGACAATAATATTTGGGAAATGACGGAATTACAGTTCTAAAGTCGGTTGTAAATTGGTCTTTAAGACCCAGCGAGACTCTAAGGCAATGTCGAGAGGTACAAAGGCAGGACACGTTGCCAAAGTTTTCGAGTTAATTGACTACGAAAAGGGCTTCTCTCTGGGTTTCTGAAAGACTCTTTAAGGATTATGGCTGGCTTTGGTGGCTCATTTTGATCCTTGGGCTTCACCAAATGGATGTTAAACGGCCTTTCTCAATGGAATTTGGAAGAAGAGGTATATATTGGATCAACCTCAAGGTTTTTGGGGACCCTGATAAAAGAAATGCGGTATGGGTTTGAAGGAGTTCAATCTATGGATTAAAACAAGCTTCGGGACAATGGTAATTTGAGAGTTTAATGATGCAACCATTGTCATATGGTTGTAGAAATGACCGTTGACCCGGTGCATCTACGTAGTTGTGAAGCAAGTTCTATAATCCTTGTGTTGTGTAGATGATATTCTTCTTGGCTAGGCGTCGTGGGTTCTTTTGCATGATGTTGAAACTACATACTGTAACTTTGAAATGAAGGATATGGGTGAGGCTTCCTATTGTTCGAATAGAAATGTTGGGATAGATCTGCAAGGAATTTCAGGATTATCTCAAAGGCTTACATCAACAAAGTTTAGAAAGTTTAGATGGAATCATGCAGCAGTCAGTTCCCATCGAGAGAAAGGGAGACGTTTAGGTCTATCCTAATGTCCTAAAAGCGATTTGGGCATAAAGAAATGGATAATATTCCTTGTGGCTGGCACAGTTGGGAGTTTGATGTATGCTCATACGTACTGGGCCGGATATAAGCTTTGCGGGGTGGGCATGTTGGGTCATTATCAATAAAATCCGGTTATTTCGTGGAGAGATTTGCAAAGAAAGTTTTAGGTACTTGCAAGGCCTTAAGGATCCACATGCTCCTATAGAAGAGACTAGTAACCTTGAGGTTGTTGGTTTTCGGACTTCCCGGATATGCGAATGTAAGGATGCAGAATCCCATTTGGCTATTTGTTCCTTCCCAAGTGATGGAGCTTCTCTCATGGAAGAGTGGTAAGAAGTCTGTCATTGCTACTTCCACTATGGAGGTTTGAATTTATAGCATGCTTTGAAGCTATAGTTCAATCGTTGTGGCTGCGCAATTTCTTTAATGGTTTAAGTATCATTGGTACCATTGCTAAACAAATGAGGATTTATTGTGATAATGACGGCAGTATATTCTTCTCTAAGAATGATAGATACTCCAAGGGTGCCAAGCATATGGTTAAAGTATCTATCTATCAAAGAGGTGCAAAATCAAAGAAGTTCAAATAGTGCACATTGGCACCCATGATATGATTAGCGGATCCATTGACTAAAGGACCCCAGCTCCACAAAACATTTATTAGCCATATTAGTAAAATGGGAGTAGTCGCGGGGAATCCTTGTATATCGGATGATTGGTCATACATGTATGAATTTATGTTGCTGCACGTTTATGTTTATTTGATACTCTAGATATCGATGTTTGTTTGGATTTTGCTTATCTATGAATCTACATATTAAAGTTATATATTTATTATGATTATAGATATTGAGTCTTATTTAATACATTGTGGGATAAGGTATTTTCGGGTGTCTACCTTATCAAATTGGCCATTCATTTGAATTGGATGACTTGTGATACGTGGAAGGAATCGAGGCGTTTGTCGGGCTGGTGACCGCCATGATTGGTCGGTTTAGTTCTTCACAGTTGTGACTTATATATATAACATTTTTAAGTGAGCTCAGAAGTTATGTTAATATGTTGTATACTAGTCGCCATATGAATCCAAGTGGGAGAATGTTAGAAATTTTAATTTCTAATTGATTCATATAATTTCAGTATTGATAATTGTTATCATTGTACACACGGTGATGATTAGTGTAGTATCTAAGAGACAATTATCGGGTGTAAATCCCTCCGTGCCGATTCATTAAAATTTAAGTATTTTTAGTGTGTTTTGTTATATGAGTAAATGTCTTAATAAAAGACATTTAATATTAGTAACTCTTCCTCTTCACCGCATTTAATATGGTAAATGTGTAAAAGGCATTTAATATTAGTAACTCTTCTCTTCCTGTCTTTATATATATATATATATATATATATATATATATATATATAACTATATATATATATATATATATATATATATATATATATATATATATATATATATATATATAAAGTAGAAAAACACCTGACTTCAAGGGGGTTTTGATTCGAGAGAGAAATTCGAGAATCAATCAGTCCTTATATCATCAAGAGGCGATTTTAAGTGTTCGGATGCAGTATGGGAAAAACATATATATTATTACTTGGGATATTCAGTATCATGATGGATTCTTCAAGTAAGTTTTTCTTTTCATTTTCTGTAAATTATGTCATGATTGTTAAATTGGTTGATTTAATTGTTCTATTATGATCCAAATTGTTAAATCGTTTCCGAAAATTTTTCAACATTTCTTTCGTTAAGATTCAATCTATGATCAAACGTAAATAACTAATTATAATGCTTGATATATAAAGAACTTGAAGAAACTCATCAATATGACATAAATTGATGGTATTTGATAATGAGTGGAAGTAGTTAGGGATGACAATTTTACCCCGAACCCAACTAATTTGCTCCACCCGGGACGAGTATGGAAAGTTGGAAATCGGATTTGGAAATTTCTTTTAAAACTCAAATTGGGTTCGAGGTAGGAACGATTTTAAACGTTCTGCAGCGAAATCTAGTACAATATTTCCCTCGTCTTATCAAGGGTATTTTAACCCCTCATTTAACAAACCCTAATAGACGTTGCCCAAAACACCACCTCTTAGAGCAACAACGATAAATAATAGTCTATGACGACCATATTGGACGTTGAGAATCTTCTGAATTTGCTCCACTTTAGCTCCAGCTTGTTCGACATCAAGCCTTATAAAAATTTCACTTCGACGATGCTAACCATAATGCACGAATGAGGGTGTTGCTTGACCTACAAGACAAGGCAATATGGGATTTTTTTAGAGTGTTTCAAAACAGGGATGAGAAAAGGGGCTCCACACTGTCCCAAACTATGAGAAATTAGTAAAAGTTTCGGGACGGGAATGGTATAGGGGTGCCCCGTCCCAAACCTGTCCCATTGTCATTCCTAAATGGTCAGGTTTGTTATCTCTCGGATTCTCAGAGTTCACGAATCGTCGAGGGGCATGAACTGGCCCGGCAGAACACACCAAAACAAACAAGGGGACCGACGGTGGTGTGTGACTCTCAATGCTTAAGTTAGTTAAGGAGAGATTGGGGCGTTCTCTGCAAATCAGTTACAACAGCGTATATTTTCACATACATTTTTCTTAGCGTTACCTCCCTTATTTATGAAGAAGTGTGATGATCCACTTTCTATGGGAAGTGGGTGATTGGTTTCCAAAATGGAAATGAGGTAGACGAGTCTCTTGCGCTTCAACCATTTTTCCTTTTGGGTAACCAAGTTGTCAGAGTCTTTCGCCTCAAAGATCAGTTGATTATCTTAAGGGCGGTTTCGTACGAGGTCTGCGGGAGGATATTGTAACACCCTGAAATATACCCTAGTTGTTTTCAACATGTTTAGGGTATTTTGTAAGTATAATTTGAATTTTAGTAATTGTATTTTCTAAGTGAGAAAATTTCGAAATCCGGAATTTGTACAAGATACAAGGGTAAATTTATAATTTGTCAAATTGGGACACAAAAGTCACAAGATAAGAAGATGTGAGGCTATTATAGAAATAGCATAACTTGGGGTGCAAATAGAAGGGAGTTGAAGGACCAAAGTGCAATAAAAGGGTAAATAAGGTCAAATAGGGGATGAGACCAAATTGGTCTCTCATTTTTGGAGAGCCCAGCGTGAAGAGAGAGGAGGAAGAGAGAAGAAGTAGAGGAAGAAGAAGAAGAAGAAGAAGAAGAAAGGTATGGAAACCATGGTTTTGTATGGAATTGTTGTATGGATGCAATGATGTTGTATGGAACTTGTTAAGCTTTGTATGGATTGCTATGTTTCTAAGGATTCTTGGGTTCTTAATCTAGTTCTTTAAGCTAGGGTTGGGAATATGGAATCCTCCCTTTGAGTATGGATTGTTGTACTTCAAGTATGGATTCTTTGTTTAAGATGCATGGTTACATGTTTGGGTGTTAGGAAGTTAACCTAACTTACAAGTATTTGAGTTTGGGTTTGGAAAAACCCTAATTAATCTCCATGTTTGGTTTTGGTGAGGTTAGAACCCATTTCGGAGTTGTTTTCAGTGATGCTTTTGGATTAATTGAAGGTTTTTTGTTGGATTTCTCGAAAATGGACGAATTCAGCACAATCTGGAAATTTTCGAGGGTCTAATATACCCTTGCGTGAATCCCTGGCGGCGGCATAAACCGCCAAGGTAGCCAGGAGGATTTGACCGGCCTACGAATGCGCCGCCGGCGTAGATATTGTTCACGCATGAAAATTTTTGTGTTTTGTTTTGTTTTGTCATTCCGTTACTCCAAGGACTTGTCTATTGGACTAATGAGGACCTTATAAGTGTATGAAAGGGTCCATTCATGTTTGTAATGTAAAGGAAAAATTATCTTGTACCTTCTGCGGCCTCGGCAAGCGAGTTCGATGTTGGCAAGCAGGAAATCTTACATGAGAAGATAGTAAGTTCCCGAACACGCGTATAATTGTAGGATTGCCTAAGACGAATAATGAATGACCGCGACATACCATTGCACGTGGGCAGGCACGTCTTTGATCAATGTTTCGACACTCCTGCTTTGTGCTACAACACCTTAGTATTGTACAATACCTTCGGGTACTTATTGTGTTGTGTCGTACTCATTTCTTATTACTGGTTTAGGTATTCCAACAGTTATATGATAACAGTCTGAATAACGAATAAGGTTAAAGTATAAGCTTTGTAGTACCTACGGGTACCTCTGTACAAGCTTAAGCTCTGTAGTACCTACGAGTACCTCCATATAAGTATAAGCTTTATAACTCCTACGGGAAATCTGGATAAGTATAAGTCCGCTATAAGTACAAGTATATGTGTTAGTTTTCTATATGAATTCATGCAATTCTGATATCTGTTACTGAATATCTATTAATGTTATATGTTTCCCACTAAGCGTAAAGCTTAGCACGGGTTTTAATTCGTGTAGGTACAAAGGAGGACGTCCGCGATCTTCCGCATACTGCTGGGCCAGCACACTTATAGGGGTTCATCATTATAGGTTTCGCGCTCTAATTATGTAAATGTAAATGTACAGTTTTTGTATATGTATATGTAAAAATGAGACCAAAATTTGTATGGTATTGACCTTGTAAACACCATGCAGTGGTATAGTTTTATTTTGTATCTTTGTATATTATATTTTGATTCAGTTATAAGACTTGGGTCCACCAATGTCTGAAAAAGCATGCAAAGAGTCCTAGTATAGTCTCGCCTTACGTCACTTTAGGCGAGTTAGGAGTATGACGGATATGTTCTTGATTGTTAAGAATCGACCGAGGAAATCTTGATGCCATATTCTTAAAGATGGAAGTCAGTTGGAGGAGGGTATAGATGTCAGGCCTTGGACTCTAAGCCTAGATCCATGTTTGTGTAAGGATGTTTAGGCCTCTTTTGGGCTTTGATCCGTTTCGGCCTTCTACGTGGAGATGTTGGGCCAAAATCCATGGCACCCACAATGCCCCCCTTTTTTCGTCTACGGAGTTCGATCTTCAGTTGGAAAAATACTGTGTTTTTTACTTGGTTGTCATCGGGAATGGTGGACCATTAATGCTTGCATGTTCCAACGCGCACATTTCCTGGGAGTATACTATTTCTAGTGTCGCATTTAGTACAGCTTTTTTAGTTTCCCATTGGTTCGTAACCTCTATAAAAGGATGCAAGGTGTTGGGTTTTTATCTCACTGACTAGTTTTGAATTTTCAGTGGATGTGCACGATTGAGATATGCATGGCTAGTCATTGGCGGATGCTGCTAGTGTTGGGATTTTCATTGTTCTTGGAGTTGAGCATTGATGTTGGCGGAGAATTGTTGGGTGATTAGGAACATCTTAGAGCTTGCTAATTTACCTATGGAGGGATATTTTCGAGTCTTATATGCCCCCTTGGGTGGTTTACGAATTTGGAGGGAGAAAACCTCCTTGACATCGATGAAACTTAATGTCTACATGTTTAGCTATAAGCCCCCTTGGCATGCCCCTACGCTCGGCGGTGATTATCACGGAGCGGCGGGGCTTTTCCTCTTTCTTTGCCTCCCGACCTTGATTTCTTTTTTGTGCTTTTGGGCTTCATGGCGCGGCTTTTTTCCCTCGACTTTTCTTCTTGCATTTCGTTTTCCTCCAGTTCACGTTCTTTTTCTTCTTTCTTTGACTTTCGATTTTCGGCTGGATGGGTTTATGTAGTATCTTAGGCTCAGTTTTGACCGGGATGGGTTATACTGGTATAGCCACTTGGTGTAATTAATGAAATCTTGATTCGGGAAATTTTTGTGTTGTGTTTCGTCTTATTTTTATTGTGTTTGGCTAATTTGTCACTAGCGTCAACAAACTTCGAGGGTTGTGGAGTCTAATTAAAACTAGCACGCGTTAGAACCAGGGTTATGGCGTCTGACGCTGATATATTCAAGGACGGATCGGCCCGTATGGTTCCTAGCGGGCCCGTTTGGGACTGTTTGACCTAAGCTTGAGTCCATTAGAAGGGGCATAAGGTAGCCCAACTTTGGGGCCCACGAGGCAACCCTGCTCGTTCATTGTTAACCACTGATGGTGAAGCATTGTCAGGATTTGAATCATTTGGGAGAGTGATGAGTTCAACGATGCATTTAATGCATCCGTAAGGGCAAAGCGCCTTATTTTTAGGGAATAATAAGTGGATTTTACCTACTCCTTTCGTATCTTGCCCATTTTCTTGTTTCTCTTCTATTCAAGAGCTCCTGCGGATATTTCGCCGTAGGGTCATATGTTTTGCATATAGTTTTTTTGGGTGTTCGTTTTTCCCTACCTTCCAGGTAAGCCCTCTTTTGTCTGATGCGTTAGATTCAGGTGCCAGTCGCCCGCCAATAGGCGGCATGACGTGAAAGGGTGTTCTCTAGGCATGTTAGACTAGGGGTTTTCCACTGGCACGGTGGAGTTCGTGTGGATTCTCGCCGCACTACCGATTTGGTATTATGGTATGGGCGTGCCTTTCATCATCATTTGTTGTTGTCTGCTGCGATGGCGAAAGGTCGAAGGGACCCTACTTAGTCGGGTCGGGTGCGGGAGAGGGCTGTGAGATCATATACTATGGCGGCATTATTTTTCTGCATGCATGAAGGAGTTCAGGTCGTACTGCCACATTCCTGATAATATCGATCTTGAGTTGTCGGATGGTCGAATTTAAATCCATATCGACAAGAGGAAGGCGGTGCATTTTACTGAGAGCTTGACTCGCGGTCGGGCTTCGCTTTCTGGGTTCGTCCTGTCAGCTTGATTTCTACACTTTAGAAACACTTGCTTTGCTCTTGTCCATTTGAATATCGGTCGGATTTTAATGGGATGTAGTGTGCGAACCTCCTTTAACCTTCCAGATATTTCGTTGGTGGGGTTTCTTTATTATTAAAAGTTGACGCATGGAGGTCATTTGTCTGTTGTGAGCCTCGAGCATAAGTTGTTATGGGTCTCCCTGACTCACCTAAGACCAAGGCGAAGGGCGTGATCTTAGTTAGGGGAGCGTGGTATGAGACCTCAGGCTCCCCTGACCTCCCGTTTACTTTGAACCAAGGAATGTCATTCCCAGGTGTGTTCGAGTTTGGGATTTGCATTAGTTGTATGTTTTGCTCGTGTTTTTATTAATCTTGTGACCTTGAGCCGGGGTGTCCGGTTGACCCAGATCAGCTTGTGAGAAATCGTGTCTCACGTCGTGAAACGCGTACATGTAAAGCATTTGATAGGCCACTACCTCCATCTGACGATTTTATATTTTATACAAAAATGATTTATTTACAAATGTTTTTAATTACAATTTATACAAAACTAGGTCTTTAGCCCAGAATTAAAAAAAAAAAACGAGAAAATATCTGAGAATAAGGCCATGTTGGTAGTTTCTTACTTTCCCCAAAACTCAGGATGCGTCCCATTCCCGAATGCGTCTTGATGCACAAGAAAAAGGGATCCGCGGCCGGGGTGAAGCGATACCAGTGAGTGGAATTTCCATACTTGGGTTACTCCGCTAAGTGCAATGCAGTAGCACAAAACATTCAACACATGTTATTAGTTTATAGCAGCCAACATAAACTTAGCTCACATGGGCTAGGCCGCAATCCGGCCGGTTCGTCTTTGGGCGCCTGTTCACACAAACATGTTATTTTCTCATGGCAGCCAACACAGTACCACTTGAAATCAATCAAATCACACCAACAGTCCGTGGACTATCCAAACACTCTAGGGATTTCTTCACTCGGTCCAAATCTTTTGGAACCGAAATCACGGCACCGAAATCACAGCCATCCAGGCCTAAACAAATACCTATCCATTACAAGTCCCTTAAATGAAAGGTAAAACAAGTAGGAGAAAAACCCTTATCTTTATGGTGTTTGAAGAAACTCCCTAAAACCGGAGTCCACGCGTTGTCCTCTCCTTGTAGAACAACTCCCCTTCTTGTCTCGAAGGAATCCGACGGTTGGATCGCCTACAAATCTAGAGAGAAGGAGGACACTCTCTCTCTAAAAATGTGAGAACAACCTTCTGCATCTCCTTTTTCCTTTCTTCCCCTCCACGTTTTCTCTTGGCTTTGTTTTATTCTTTCCTTTTTGCTTTTTCTTTCTTTCTTTCTTTATCTCATTTCTCTTCTCATCCTCTTTCATTTCTCCCCGTTTCTCACTTCTCTTTTGTCTTTCTCTCCCCTTTTGGAGCATTGGCCAGGTATGGGTGAAAAGGAGGATTTCCTCCCCTCCTTCCTCGAAGCCAAATGTGTGGCTATCCCGTTTTTCCTCATTTTCTTTTATTCATTGTTCTCTTTTATGACATCGTCACTTCGTGGCTCGTGTGAGCCGTAGATTCATCTTGTGTGTGTTTCGATGTGGCCATTCCTTTTTTAGCCAAGTGTCGCACTCTTGAGGGTGTCATGTGGCGTCACTGCTTTAGTGTAAGTCAGACCGCGCAGAAGTGAAATCCAGGCCGCCAGGAATCCAGTGAGGAGTCGACGTGGTAAAAATTTAGATTTGAGGAGCGATTAACGGTGTCGTCGTTTCGATCATCAGGATCTGAAAAATTCGGATTTTGATCGAAATTACCATTTTATCCTTCCTTAGGAAATCACAGTTTTCAGGAGTCTCATTCTCCCCACCATAAAAATTTGGAGTCTCAAATTCTACACACCTCATATCAGCAGCGTGCATATGTAACGCCCTGCCACCTAATTCACGCTTGGTGTGTACACGATGACCTTTCGAGTCCTGATCATAAACGATCAATGGGGCATCGCCTAATCCATGTCACGCATGACATCCATCTAGAGCTCTTTGGGCTCTGGCATGATAATTTCCAGTGGGTATCGAATCTCGAGTCACCCCAGGCTCTATCCACTCGACTCTGAGTCGGGTGATAACCATGTCCTTGTGTTTTAGGTCTCGGAGTCTTTCCAGGCTCTATCCACTTGACTCTAAGTCTGGGTGATAAGCCATTTCCAAACAAAAGTATTTGTTTTTAACCTATGGACAACCCTCGAGATATAAATAGTGGACATACTCAGATAATCCTATTTTGTGGACCACCCTCAGTGTATATCAATGGACAACCCTCGAATATATCAATTCAGACTGACCCCTCAGGCGATTGATATTATGTGGACCAACCCTCTAGATATAAATCATGGACAACCCTCCCGGAATTAATATATCAATTGGACAATCCTCCTACGATTGATATTATAGCAGATGACCCTCTAGATATAAATCATATGAATGACCCTCGGAGTGTATATCAATTGGATGATCCTCCTAGATTGATATTATATGGACAACCCTGGAGTATAAATCATATAGACTGACCCTCAGAGTATATCAATTCGGACAATCCTAAAATAAATTGATATTATATGGACTAACCCTAGATATAAAATGCTTATGGACAACCACTAAATTATATCAATTGGACAACCCTCCGATATAATAGTAAGGACACACTCAGATAGAAATAATATTGTTGAGTGACCTCAGAACAATTCTCTCGAGAAACTGATCCAGGAGATCCACTATGAAATGAGATCTTGAGATTTCACCAACTCCCACTGATCAGGCCTATCGAAGTCGACTCTCACCACATCTAGGGAGAAGAACATGTCTGCTTACGGCTTCTCTAAAGATCTCGACTTCTAAGCCGAATCCATCGCACAGATCTGTGATGAATAAATTCGATGCATCTAATTCACTTCCTTCTACAGTCAAGTCTGAGAGTAAAGCATTACCACTGCATATCATCCCCGAATGCTCGATCTGTTTGTACCATGGAATACTCTGCCTCTGAGACAATCTTGCCTCATATGCCCGGTGGCGTGATGGTAACGATCATGCACTGCTTTGACGAACTCGGCCTATGAGCAGTTGCTCGACCGGAGCCTCGCTCTGGCCTATGTGACCCGATCTGAGAGTATTAGGTGCGGTGTGGCACCACTGGAGCGTCTTTGGTTCCACGATCCATAATACTAGGGGTGGAGGACAAAGCGTGTCCTCTCACAGATCCTACCGTGACTAGGATAGCGTTGTCCCGAAACCACAGGATCCACACTGTCTGCGAGAAGCTGATCCCTCCTCGTTGTTGGCAATGGTAGCACACCATCTGCATCTGATTGGCGAAAGCCACAACTCGTCTCATGATGATTGGGGTGAGGTGTCCATAACTTTAGGTTCACCTTTCCGTGGGCAATCCCGTCGAAAATTAATCCAGTGTCTGAAATAACCATCATCTGCCACCGCACCGCCTAAATGTCATCCACGGCCTTGGTCTGATAACCTTGGCCTGTCTGGATATTCTACTTGAAACATAAGTCTTGCTTCTTTCGGGTTGGAAGAAGATGAATCTTCCTTCCTCTTAGTACCGGCACCCACATATCTGATGCCTGTTTTTTTTTACGTGTATCGATACCTCCTCCATTGTTTGCTCTTTGCGCTCTTTGTCAGTAGCGACCACCTCCTACGACCTCATCGAGGCTGTTGGTGATCTTGGTGGTGCTTGGCTGGCACCTCGTGGACGACCTCTACGTCCTCTCTCCCTCGACCCCAGCCCCGTCTACATATGTCGAATGGCGACAGATTCATTTAACCATTTCGGTCTAACTACTTGGTCGTACGATTACTAATAGACTTGGCCATTAGTGGCCTGACCAGTTCATTTCTAAGTGGTGCCCCTAGCGCTAACCACTCAATTCATTTATTTCATAACTTTCATGTTCATTTCACTATCCCAATCCCTAAGGTTATAGTTCCTAACCTTAGCATTCTCCTTTTTCCTATACGCATTATTCCATGCATATAATTTCCTACGCACTAATCGCGCAATCAAATTCCCATACACACCATGTATATGTCCTACCACGCAATTTGAAACGCAAAATCACGCAATTCAAAAACATGCAACAATGTGGCGTATCTGAAGGATGCTTAAATCTGTGAGACACTATTCACTACTTAGGAAAAATAAAATTTTCACATACCACGTTAATGCATTTATAGTAATTTCCATATAAATATTTTATATATTAAATCGCTACTGAAAATTTTTAAAAATTTTGTACTCTTTTTTTTTAACCCTGTGAACAGTGCTCATGAACAGTGTCCATGAGCGATTGTTCAAGCGTTATTTGTAAGCGGTGCGCGAATGAGCTGGGTTGGGTGCGGTGGGCACACCCGGGGAGACGGTCGCTGCTGGCGCGCGGTGCTACGGCGGTGAAACGTTTGCTGCGCGTCTAACGCCAGTCGTAGCGTATTGCGCGCAGCCAATTTTGGGTCGCGCGCTCAGCGTGCGCAGGTCGCGCGCATAGCGCCCAGGTCGTGGGCGCATGTCGCGACCTCCCTGCCTTGCCCAGTCAACCGCCCAGGTCGCGACATCGTTTCCAGGTCGCGACCTCCTGGAGGCCATCCCATGTCGCGACATCAAATCCATGTCGCGGCAGATTTCCCCGACAGCGGACCAGTCGCTGACGCCACTTCTGATCGCGACCTCATACCCCAAACCAAAGCCCAGAGTCTACCCGGCCGGCCAGTTCTGTACCCGTTTACGTCGAGACCTCAGTTTGCTCCTCAGGCTTCCTCCATGTCATGACCAAGGCGACCGGTCGGCCTCGGCGAACCGGTCGCGACCTCAATAAAGGTCGCGACCCGTGGCTGGGTAGCGTTAGCCATTCCGACCGCCTTAATACAAAATTTTTTTTTTTCAAATCCTCCGATAGCCTTTGCTACTCTGAAACTTGAGTCCTTCCTGAAACCTGCTACTCACTTAGGTGCGATGGCAACTTTCAAATGCGCTCTGCAGATGTATTAGCTAAAACTCTATCTGTTACCCACTTGATTAGTGCGGTAACCCAACCTCAAATCACCTAACAAATTTATATAAAATTTTAATTTATATAATTACCATTTTCAGGAGTTTAATTAAAACCCTTATTCTTGTGCAAAAACTGGAATAATTTTCCAGAATTCCACAAAACCCATTCTATTAAAAAACTGGAGCACTGTCCATAAATTTTTTTTTTTTTTTTCATTTATTTCTTGTTTATTTACGGAATTTGTGCGCCTCAATTTTAGAACACCTAAGGTTATGCTTTTCGACCTAGTGTTAGAAGCGAATTTCTCCTGCTACTCACGAGCATCTGAGCACATAACATACATAACAAACATGTATACACCGTCACACATCATTTAATTCACCAAAATGCACCAACGATGTATGATCTATCAGTGCTACAAAGTCCTAGGTATCTCGTATACCTAACTCTGCTGCACCATGTCGAGGCTCCCAGGTAATTGTTTACCTTGGCTGTCTGTCTTTGTGGCGCTGAGCCAGGTGTGGATTGACTACCCGTCGGCCGCGGAAATCGTGTCTCACGTCGTGAGGCACGTACATCAAAAAGCGGCCCCTGATGGGACCCGCGCCTCCATCTGACCCAATTTTATATTTTATACAAAAATGATTTATTTACAATTGTTTTTAATTACAATTTATACAAAACTGGGTCTTTAGCCCATAATTTAAAAAAAAAAAAACAGAAAATATACAAGATAAGGCCATCTTGGCCGTTTCTTCGCCTCTAAAACTTCGGATGCGTCCCATTCCCAAATCGTCTTCGATGCACCTAAAGGGGGGATCATGACGGGGTGAGCAATACTTGATAGTAAATTTCCATACTTGGGTTACTCCCCACCTAAGTGCAATGCAATGGCACACAAAACATTCAACACATGTTATTCCGTTTATAACAATAACATAAACTTAGCTCACATGGGCTAAGGCACAATCCGGCGGTTCGTCTTGGAACTGCCCACAATTTCACACAAACATGTTATTTTCTCATGGCAATAACACAACACCACCCAAATCAAGCAAATCACACAAATCACACCAACAGTCCGTGGACTATCCAAACACTCTAGGGATTTCTTCACTCGGTTCAAATCTTTTGGAACCGAAATCACGGCCATCCAGGCCTAAACAAATACCTATCCATTACAAGTCCCTTAAATGAAAGGTAAAACAAGTAGGAGAAAAACCCCTACCTTTATGGAGTTTGAAGAAACTCCCTAAAACCGGAGTCCACGCGTCGTCCTCTCCTTGTAGAACAACTCCCCTTCTTGTCTCGAAGGAATCCGACGGTTGGATCGCCTACAAATCTAGAGTGAAGGAGGACACTCTCTCTCTAAAAATGTGAGAACAACCTTCTGCATCTCCTTTTCCTTTCTTCCCCTCCACGTTTTCTCTTGGCTTTGTTTGTGCTCGCTTTTGCTTCTTTCTTCTTTCTTTATCTGCATTTCTCTTACCAAATCCTGCTTTCATTTTATAAGTTTCTCTTCTGTTGCCTTTCTCCTGATTTTGGAGCATTGGCCGTATGGGTGAGGAGAAGTTTATCCTCTTCGCCGAAGCCAAATGTGTGGCCATCATTTTCCTCATTTTCTTTTATTCCTTATTCTGTTTTATGACATCATCGCCGCGACCGATGTGGTATGGGGTCATCTGCCCCCGTGGCTCGATGTGAGCCATTCCTTTTATGCGAAGTGTCGGCGCTCGCCGAAGTGTATGTGGCATCCTGGCTCTTGCTGTATGTCATCAGGCCTCGCGCGCAGCGTGAAATCGACCGCCCGGGAATCAGCGAAGTCGACGTGGTAGGTAGTTCGGCGAGCCATTCAACGATTGTCGTCCGTTTAGATCATCAGAGATCTAGAAAAATTCCGGTTTGATCGAAATTCTCAATTTATCATGGCCCGAAATCTGGATTTTTAGGAGTCTCCTGAGAATACATACTTTTTGCAAGGAAAATTTGGAGAGCGGGTGATGAGTCGAACTCATGGTGCAATACATTTTACGAGTTTATAATGAGAATAATGATGGTGTTTACGAGAAAAGTGATAATTTAATCAACTTCCAATTTGCGAAAATCTGTGAGAAAAGCAAATTTTGCTTAAAAAAATCATAAAATGACTGCAATGATTTGGAAATTAGCGGAACTTAAGTGCAGCCGAAATTGTAGTTTTGTGATTCAAGTCGACCTCAACAAATTTGGCTTTGAAGAAAGCGAAGAGTGAATAAGTGAAATGCGTGACTTAAAGAAGGGAGTGGAGACAAAATATGACTTGGTAGAGAATAAAAGAAGCAGTCAAATGAAGAAGTTCATCTCGCGACATCATTGCGACGTCGCGACATCAAACGAATATAAAGGAAATCGTGATACCACCATGGTCGCGTGGTGACTACAAAGCCTGAAGCGACCTTCTCAAGTAAAGGATCATGACTAATTTTGAAAGTAAGGACTTGATGTCGCAACCTTGACATTTATGAAGATTAACACTAAGGTTGCAACAGAAACTCCAAATCGGGCGACCGAAATTAATGAAGCGGAGCGTGATGTCAGCGACACCACTTCAGTCACGACATAATTGAAAGCAGCATTAGACATGGAAGTCGTGGGCCCGAATAGAAGTTGCGTGAAAGATCTTGAGAGGCTGAACGCATAAGAGTCGCGGCGATCGAGCGGTCAGAGAGACATGAGCATTATTTCGAGAAGATAGCCAGCGACATCGGTCGATTAATTGCGACGCCGATTACAAGGAGATAGTAAATTACGCTCGTCAGCCGATGGATTTGCGGCATCGGCCTCACGTTAAATAGAAGTGGCGTCCTTTAGTAGTCCGCGACATCGGTACAAAAATATCATGGTTGCGACATCGATCGATGATCGCGACATCGATTCCACAAGGAATCATGGTCACAGCGTCAGCGAGTGAATTACATGACATCGATTACAAAGAATGGAGTTGCGGCGTCATTTTAAACTGTCGACATCAAATCGGAGATCTTGAAGACGAGTCACAACAAAAGCTTCCCACGACATCAAAGAGCTCATAAGCATAACATTGAGTCGCGACGTATGATTGAAGTCGCGACCTCAAAACTCTCAATGCGAGAAAGGTGAAGTCGACATCGGTCATTTGTCGCGACATCGATTCTGAAGGAAATCAGCGGCGTCATTAGGTGAAATCGCGACATCGGTTAAAAGGAAAGAAGGTCCGCGGCGTCGATTAGGCTGTCAGCGACATCATATCGAGGGATGTTAAAGGCAAGTCACAGCGAGAATAAAAGCACGCTCTGGATGAACAGAAAAACGAAGTCGCGACATATGATTGAAGTCACGACCTCAAAAGAGCTCTCAATGTGGAAAGGTGAAGTCGCAATGTATGATTGAAGTCGCGACATCAGAACAGCTCATAAGTAGAACAGTGAAGTCGCGACGTGAAAGAGAGGTCGCGACACAGAAATGGAGTCGCGACATGAACAAACAAATGGGCCAGTTATTTTGAAATCCACAAATAGGTGCATCGAGGTTAGGGCCCAACTTCCAAACCTATAAATGCGCATTTGCTACTAAAAGAAAAGCAGCTCTTGGCGGCTGGAAGAGAAGTACGCGGGTGGCCAGAAGGCTCGTGTAGTTAATTTTCTTTTTCTTTTTCTTTGTTTCTTTGTTATTTTAGATTAGATTAGAGTGAATTGTTATTTCTTTTGAATTTACGGATGCGGATGTTAGTTGTTGAAGTTAATTTGCAGATCTGAATCTTATTTTCTTCAAATTCTTGCTGAAAATTAAAGTCGAGTGAGCAAATTTTAGATTCAAGCTTCCAGGTTCGATCTATAGTAGTTCTTTTGATCGAGAATACCAGTTAGTGTAATGAAGTAATTTAAACCCGGCTTAGTTGAATTCTCTTGTTGTTGGGTTATCTTACATAAATTTATCGAGTCTTGAACTTTGAGACTTGAATCGCTTCTTGGTTTGTTTATTATTGTATCGATTCAAATATTAGTGTCTATGCCGTAATAGGATTGTTTCATGCTCACGATTTCGGGAGGCCCTACGATTGACCACCGGAAGGCATTCTGAGAGTTTTGAACAATATCACGAAGGGTATGCGAACCTAATATTGGGGATCTAATAGACTCATAAAATTCTAATCGATAAATCTTCTCATGGCTTAGAATGAGTTGAATGACTTATCAATTAAAATGGCGAGAGTTCGCTCGGTCGAACGGTAAGTTCAATCCGGAGTAATTAGCAAGGATCTAATCAAGGAAAGAATGAAGCGTTCGATTTTGAGGATGAGAAACCGATCAAGCGTAAACCAATGTAGCACATGTCTTAGGAGCTAAGGTTTACAATCCATGTTAAGGTATGAAATTATTTGATTAGTACCCGAAGTGCTATTTTGAACCACATATTAGATAGGTTTGAGTGCTTGCTGCGCACTAATCATGTCATTTATATGCCAATTGAAGTGTTCAAGTCTTCTTAGTATTACTTATGCTAGTTTAGAGTTATCTTTGAAGTTTGTTTGCGGGTTTTGCGTACTTTGGGAGTTCAATATCGAGACATATGATGAATCATGAAGATTGAACTCAGTTGTCGAGACATCAAACGGACCAAAAATCAAAAGAAGAATGAAGGCAAGTGACTCGATGCGATAGAGGACCAAGCGGTCACGTGATGAATCAGCCAAATCGGAATTTCGCTAAGGTGCGAAAATTTATTTGGGATTCTGTACGCAATCTTAGCGAAATTGCCAATTACGCTAGACCCCGAAAATTTTAAACTGAAACCTTTGTTCCTAAGCGAAATTTTGCATTATTCGCCATCATTATTACTCGCTGAGCCTAGCAACTGTTAGCTAGCTTAAATCATCCATGCCTAGCTTAAAATTCTTGATTTCCGCTTATTCTTGGTGATTTCGCTTAGTTGATAACGCTAGTTAGCTAAATTCGCTACCTAGCTAAATTGTTCCCGCCTAGCGAAATTTACTCGCCTTGTCATGTTTTTAATTAATGCAACCGACTTCAATCTTGGTGTATTACCTTCGTCTCCTAAAATTAGCCAAATTGTGCTAGGCTTTTGTGGTATTTTACACATTGGGTGGCCTATAAGCCCCTCCCATTTTGTAACCCTAAGAATCTTTTAAGTACAATTTCATTTATGTAAATATCTCATGCCTTTAGTTAGGGTTTGGTGTTCCTCTCTCTTCTCCTCTTTCCTTATTTTGCTGCCAAACACCCCTCTCGAGGATGACAACTCAAGAGATGCTTGGCTAAGCCTCTTTTCTTTTGAAAGAGGAATAGCTAGCTTGGTTGTGGGTACAGGAAGTTGTCCTCATGTGTTGAATGCTACAGTAATCAGATGATGTATTCCATCTTCTCAAAATAGGGTCAATAGCATCAATGTTATTAATTAGCCAATACTTACCATGTTCGTGACAGTGCATTACCGCCATTGCTAGATGCACCGTGGTTCATTAGATGGTCTCATTTAGCTCTCCCGAGATGATATTTAATGGTTAGGTTTCAAACCCGTAGTGCAGCCATAGATGCATGTTATCTGTGTTGACTCAAATAGGAGTTGATTTGGGGGTGAGGTTTGCTAGTTAAACATAGATCCCGCTGTGGCTCGGGACTATGTGCGTTGCTTGTCATAACGCGAGGATAAACCCGAGGACACTGCTTTGCCCTGGGTTACCAAGTTAGTGACCTAAATCTTCAAGGTTAACTTTTAACACTTCATTTTCAGTTTTTATAATTAATCGCTTTCAAACTCACACTGCTTTTTGAAACAAATCTAAAAAGTCCAAATAGAGCCCATCTTCGCACTTATGCAAATCATTCCTGTGGATGAAAACCCATCCCCGTGTTCGAATCCCTTAGAGTTCACCATACTGCAAAGAGCTTCTGACTTACGGCGAGTAGGAACTAGTGTATATAAATTTTGTTGATTTTAGCTCAGCCTACTGTGGCACGAATCAAATTTACGCCGCCGGCCGGGATGGTGCCAAACTACGAATGAGATAAGCCAAGTGAATCCCAGGATCAACATCACAAGTGCAAAATCTTTAACTCTTTTGTAACGCAAGCCAAAGAACCGCGCTACTTTGCAAAGATCAGACCGTTTTGCTTTTCTGTTATCCGCCATTTTTGTTAGCTAATTTTAACCTTTTGCAAGTTGGTTTGTGTCTTTCACAGGTCTGGGCCAGGTACCGCTTGTGTATGCAAGTGGCCGACGAGAGGAACTTCGCAAAGACCGCATAAGCAGAATCAAGACAATAACCTCGACTCCGCCTGAAGCCGGGCAGTGTCAATAATCGATACCATGGATCCACCACCAAGAACAACAGAAGGCCTGAACCCCAATGAATCCACACTATAGAACTACGAGGATCACATCCACCCTCCCAGAGTTAAGGCTCTATCCTCGTATCATTCCTCCCACGAAGATGTGAGCGAGGCCATATTCGTACCCTCACCCCCACATATCATGGTATTGAAAATGAAAATCTCATACACTCATTAGGGGATTTTGAGGAGGTTTGCATTACCTTAAGGAAGGTATGATGGACATGGATTGCTGAAGCTAAAAGCATTTCCATCGACCCTAAAGGACAAGGCCAAGATTCGCCAAACTCACCGAGGCCTGTAACTACAAGAAATCGAGCCGAGCCGCAGCGCACTCTACAGTTCTTCAAAGGTTCATAAGACAATTTGAAAAGACAAATTTACACCTTGCAAACAAAGATGGTGGAGAGGTTTTACCAATGTTGGGAGAGATTATGGAAACTATATGCATGCCCACACCACGGGTTTGATACATGATGTTAGTAAACCACTTCTATGGTGGTATGCTCCCCGGCCATGAGGCAGCTTTGGAAACCATGTGTGGAGGAGACTTTCTCCAGGTTACATCCCGACGGCCATGGATTTCTCAAATTACGTGGCTGAAACTTCAAGGGTTGGGATGAGCCAAACCCAGGGAATGGAAACAATGCAGGCCTTCACCAACCCTATGAGTGGATTTATACACCGCAGGATATAGAAATGAAAGCTAGATTTCAACCTAGCTAGGAAAGTGGAGGAGCTTGCTTGAAAAAGGTTCCATGAAGTGCAGCACAAGGATCGAAACACGCACGTGCCAATCCTTGCACTAATTTTCAACTCTCAGACATCCAAAGAGAATGTTGTCCAATGGGCCCTACAAATAAGGATTTTGATGTCGAATGCAAATACTGTGAGGTCAATACAAGCCACCACAACCCAATGCTCCATATGGTAATACCACCTATTGAGGGACCAATTTAACCTCTCATGGAGACCCAACCCCTCGCTTATGTGTACCCTGTGGCCAAACCTCGCTTGTTCGCCCTCACACCACAACTACCACCATCCTCTTCTCCAAAGGAACAAGCCATATTGAATTTGAGTAAGGTGGTAGGCAAACTTGTTTGAGAACAAAGGAATTAATGCAACTAGCACAAAGGATTGATATCAGAGAAAGCACATCGAATAAGAGAATAGATGGGCTTGAGAGCAATCTAAACCAGAAATTGATAACCTGGCAAGATTCAATCACCAAAATCAACAAGTTGGGTCGGGAGGTAGCAAGAAAGCAGGAGGCTTCTCTCAAACACTTCCAAATCCTAAGGGAATCCATGAGGTCGGTCATCCAACAAGTCTGGAATGGATGAGGTTAAGGCTATAATTACCTCCAGAAGTGAAAGAGGTTGATCACCATGCCAAAACTCCGTTGAAAATCCATGCAAGGAGAAGAATCATAGCCTGAGCATATTCTCCTAAAGGAGGATTCAATGAAATACCGCATACCACCTCCATTTCCACAAGCACTTAGAGCAAGAAGAAGGCATCTCACAGCGTGCATTTTAGAGGTCTTAGGTCATGAAGGTTAACATACTCTATTGACATAATCAAACAAGTCCCCGCTTATGCAAAATTTTGAAAGATCTTTTGCACAATCAAGAAGGATTAGGCATTGAGAAAGGCATTTACTGAAATGTGCTTCGCCATAATCCAAAGTAAGAAACCGGGCCAAATACAAGGATCCAGATCTCCACAATTTCAAATTATCATTGGTGGAATTGCATAGAGACAAGTCACACGGTCTAGAGCCATAGAACTCACTGGTCGTATTCTCAGGTACAGCTAGGCTCAGAACTTAACCTACCAACATCACACTATCATTGGCCGATAGATCGCTGAAAATCCCTAAGGATAGTTGAGGATGTCTTGGTGAAAATAGACAAATTCTACTATCCAAGATTTTGTGGTGCCTACATCGAGCCAATTGCAGGTTCTTCTTCTTGTGTCCCAATCATGTACCAATCATTTTAGAAGACCATTTACGGCCACAAATAATGCAATCATCAATTGCCGGAATGGAGTCATGCAACTTACCTTTGGTAACATGACTATGGAGTTAAACATCTTTCATCTGAACAACAAGCAAAAGTTGCTAGAACATGAAAATCAAATTTCTGATGAAGTTGTTTCAAATGGTCACAGGTGAAAACAAAGTGCCCAGAACCATGGAATAGTTGCCGGCGAGATGAAGAGATTCGTCCCGCGATCAACACTAACCGCATGCCAATTGATCACCCAAAAGCCATCGTTGAGGACCACTTCAACAATTGACACCCAACACAATGGAATCAACTCCAGTTAACATCGCAGGGCTGAGGAGATCATTCTCTCGACCCTCCTCGAGTAAATTAAAATCAATCGTTCGGTGTTCCCAAAAACCGGACTACAAGCCAACAATTTTGCTTTTTGTTTTAGTTTAGTCACTTTTAAATATTTTCGGTTATATTATTTTTTTTTAGAGAAGTTTTTTTATTTAGCGCTTTCTATTAGTAACTTTGTTTATAAATTATAATAATTTTATATTAAATTTTTAATGATAATACTATATAATACTTTTTACAATAATAATCTTTATACATAATATTTAAGCTAAGAATTTGATGTGATGGTGATGAAAGTTAAGCTCCAAGTTCGCTATAATAGCTAAATTGAGGGAAAAGACCCTTCTGCCACTCCTCAGGGTCCTATAAGAGTAAGCGGAGGGTGTTTAATTTCACACTCATTTCCTCTCCAAATTTCCGTGCCTCGAGCTCACGCCTCGAGCCCTCGCGCCACCGTAGCTGAGCCTTGCCAGCCACGATGTCCTGTTCGCACCAGCTGCACGCACACCACGCACGAGCCTTGGGTCACAAACACACACAATGTCTGCTCCGTCACGCATCACCGCTGAGCCGTCACCTCCTTCTGCTACTCGCAGCCTGAGCCCTGGTTTGTCTTACCCGCTCTGTGACTCGGGCCGCTTCTCCGAGCCTCCGCCCGTAGATACGCAGCCCGCTGCATTTTCGCGAGTCGAGCCCCTTCCAAAAGATTTTAGTTACATTTCAAAGATGGTTCGCATCGGTGGTGGTCCCCGCCGGGCCGCTGGTTAGATCTTAAGACACCCGAGAGAGGCCCTGTACCCGATCCCGCCCAAGCATTCATCACCGGTCCCCGAGGCAGCACTGAGAGCCTCAAAGGATTTCACTGCAGAGTCAGACACCTGACTGACTCCTGCCCCATCACCCGCATTCGCAGAGAGTTAGGGAGGGCCCGGCTCTCCAAGCGGGCCCACACATCAGCCCCCGCGAATATCTTCCTCCCACTCAACCATCTCCAGTCACATATCGTCGGGAGGCGCTTACACATCGCTCGCTGTCACTCTGCCTCCCGTGGATCGAGGCCGCTGCTCGTGGCACCCACTCCGGAATACTGCAGACTACATTCGAGGGACTTCATCATGAGTCATTCTAATGCATGTCCCGGCGCCGAGGGCTGATCCCGCATTTAGGAGTCCATGAGATTGATCGGAGATTATCTCACTACTGGCTCTTCATGACTCGGTGCGCATATTACCCATGAGTGGTGCCGCAGTCTATCATTCTATGACATCTCGAGGGAGCAAATATGGTCCGCGAGCTTCAGCTTCTATCGATGATCGTCGCTGAGCACTGGGAGCGGTCACATATTTCAGCAAACTTTGGGTCTCGCAGATACCGCCGGCCAATGCAAGTAGGGTTATAGAGATTGGGCTCCACCCACTCGCGAAATGGTTCGATCTTCCGGCCGAGACAATTCAGCCTGGACTGGCACTTTTCAGGAGGCAGCTCCCGCCTCAGATGTTGCTGATCGACCATTTATTCCGGACGAGTCTATTCCCGCTGCAGCATTATGTACAGCGGAGGGGAGCCATCTTGAGGTTTCTTAATGATCTCGAGAGGATACCTGGTTTAGTCCCTCCGAGCCGGGTGATGACCTCCTTGATGCATTTCGAGGAGAAGGTCCACTAAGGACCAAAGCAGTGTGAGAGCATTCCACTATCGATGCCGAGACCACTCCTCACAGTTCTCGAAAGACATGGGATCTCTGTGAGGAGCCCGAGGATTGAGAGGAGTGATTGGGATGCCCTCTCAAGTTCCGACAAAGGAGCCAAAGACGCACAGATGACCATACTCCATATTCCTTCTTCCACCCTCCGACAGCCAGTGATTCAGAGGGAGGTCACCGGATCAAAGCGCCGAGGACTCCCATAGAGAAGATATACCTGCCCCTGAGCCTGAGATACAGAGGAGTCCGGCTCCGCAGATGTCACCTTCATCTCCTCCTCCACACACCACACATCTCGCAAATGGCAAATGATACACCCTACCATCCTATCCAAGACACTATCCACCCGAGTATGTTCACGCCATCAAGGCGAGAGATAGTTGTGGTGATGGATGCCATCCAAGCCACCAGCAGCCTACACAAAAAGACAGATCGAGGTCAGCCCAAGAAGTCACTCTATGCTTCAAACAGATCACGACGCACTCGGGCCTTCCGTGTTCCCCGACGTAGAGAGGAGCCCACCACGCACGCAGCCCATCTGGATAGCCAGACGCAAAGAAGAAGAACAGACCCACCACCACCACGCAAATGGTGTGGTTGTGCTTTCTTTATGATTTTGTATAGTTACTAGCCTTTATCAACTCCGCCACACTTTGGATTAGGATTTATGTATTAGCCATAGTAGGCAAGTGATACTTTTATATGTTTAGCTTTGTATTCATGTATTAGCCATTCGCTATATCAAAAGCTATTCATTTTTTTATATATACATATTATTTTTGCATACCATGTTTTGTGCCTTTTACTACCATGAATATTTGAGCTTTTCTTTTCAATTGAACAATTGAATTGCTACAATTGGACAATTGAATTGCTTTTGCTGAGGTCAGAACTGCTTGTCACCTTTATGTTAGAACAAATTCCATGCTTGAAACAGCTTTTGGTCAATTGCGCCTAAAGATGCTCAACTTGAAAATTTCTCCTTATGCTAATTCACACACCGCACTCCAGATTATTTCAATAGGTCATGACTTTGTTTGCTTCCTTTCGCTTGCATACGGCCTTAGGGCATGCTGGCAACCTAAGATAGGTTTGTGTTACCCATACATGAAGACCAATGTTGTCTTCCAAAAGGAAAAGAAAAGAAAAGCAAAAAAGAAAAGAAAAAGAAAAGAAGAAAAAGAAAATAAAGTCGTGAAGTTTTGCCTTTGAAAACCCGAGCACTGGCCCGAGGGGTGTATATGAAGCCTTTGAAACCCGATGCCCTAAGCCTTAATTGGTCGGAGTCATCGACAGTGTTCGCATGGGTGGATAGGCAGAGCTCCAACGACGGTAGGTGCTTGACTAAGTCATTCGGAGTCCGGGGTGAAGCCCGTAGAGTTTGTGGTCAAGTGATCCTTTAGGCTTGATGCCCTAAACCTTAATTGGTCGAGTCATCGGTATCCTCGCTACACTAGACTTTGGTGAAGTCGAATTTTAAGCATTGCACCCTACAATATAATCAATAAAAGAAAGAAGTGTTTATCTATCCTTATCTAGGTTCAACGGCTTAAGGCCATGTCATAGGTCGGGGGAGGGACAAATTTTGCAATTTATTGACTTAATCTGGTTACATAATAAACCATTAGCCATAGGTGGAAATTCAAGTTGAGAATCATGGAACCAATATTGACCTGAAATTATTCTTGCATGGTTTTGGCTCTTCCATGTCGGTTTTCAAACTTGGTGTCCATTTTTCAGTTTAAGGACAATGTTTATATGTACATACACCTCTTTGAATCATAACCTTTTGAAAATCAATGATATAATCTCTCCTCTTTTAGTTTTTATCAAGCATGAATTAGCAACGCTTCGCTGGGGCGACAGACCAAAAATGGCTATTTCTCGAACCCTATATTAGATAGGTTTTGAGTGCTTTTGCGCACTAATCATGTCATTTATGCCAATTAGCATCGGTCTTCTTAGTAGTTACTATGCCGCTTAGAGGTTATCTTTGGTTGTTTTGCGTTTACGCGATTTCGGGAGTTCATATCGGGTATTACAGATGAATCATGAAGATCAACTCAATCAAGCCGTGCATCAAACGTACTTTCAAAATCAAAGAAAGAATGAAGGCAAGTGATGGAATCGATGCAAGAGGAGGACAGAAGCGCAGTGTTGATGAACAAAGAAATCCCGTGAATTTCGCTAAGATTGCGAAAATTTCTTCGGGATTATAAAATTTCGCAACCTTAGCGGTAAAATTTCGCATCTACCGAATCGCTAATTTTTACAGATCTAAAATTCAAGTAGGCACCGTTCCTAGCTTAAATTTTGCATTTCGCTACTCATACTTCGCTGTTAGCTTAACAGCAACTAGCGAAATCATCCATGCCCAGCTTAAAATTTTGATTTCACATCTCGTGATTTCGCTAGTTAGCTAAATTTTCGCTAGCTAGCTAAATTTTCGTCGCCTAGCGAAATCGTTTCGCCTAGCGAACTTATCGCCTTGTCATGTTTTTGTAATTAATGCAACCGAATTTCAATTTTGGTATTACTTTGTCCCTAAAATTAGCCAAATTGTTAGGTTTTTATTTTCATACACTGGGTGGCCTATATAAGCCCCCTCCCATTTTGTAACCCTAAGAAATCTTTTTGGCACAATTTCATTTTATGTAAATATCTCGCAGCTTTAGTTAGGGTTTGGTGTTCTCTCTCTCTCCTTCCCTTATTTGCTGCCAAACACCCCTTCGAGGATGACAACTCAAGAGATGCTTGGCTGCTCTCTTTCTTTTCAAGAGGAAGGAAGCTAGTCAAGCCACAAGTGCCAAGTGTGTTGTCCTCATGTGTTGAATGCCACATCGTATTTATGGCCTCCATCTCTCAAAATAGGGCTGAATAGCATTGAATGTTATTAATTTGGCCACTTACTATGCTTTATTACAGCAGGCATACTTATTGCTAGATGCACCGTGGTTCATTAGATGGTCTTTACGAGCCTCCGAGATGATATTTAATGTTAGGTTTCAAATCGTAAAAGGGCCATAGATGCATGTTATCTGTTGACTCAAATAAGAGCGATTTGTAAGAGGTTTGCAGTTAAACATAGATCCTAAGCAGGCTTGACTATAGGTTGCTGTCATAACGCGAGATAACCCGAGGACACTTGTTTGCCCTAAGTTACCAAGTTAGTGACCTAAATCTTCGGCTAACCCTTTAACACTTCATTTTCGGCTTTTATAATTAATCGCTTTTCAACCATCACACTCATAAAACAACCAAAAAAAGTCCAAATAGTAAGCCTTACCTTCAGGTACTATATGCAAATCATTCCTGTAGATGAAACCTATATTCCGTGTTCGACCTAGATCACTATATCAGCAAAGAGTCGACTACCGCAGAGTAGGAATCAGTGTATATAAATTTTGTTGATTTTAGCTCAGCCTACTGTGGCACGAATCAGTATTGAAAAGAAAATACCCATAACAAGGCAACTCGTGACATGCTAGTTAATATCTAATCCTCTCGCATTCGAGAGAAACAGGAAGATTAGATGATGAAATATGTCATTAAGGAGAGATCCACATGGCATTACCTTCTTCCTTGACGGATTCTAAATCAAGTTCATGAAGCAAAGCAGAAAGAAGTCTTCGCAGAATTGATGTTTCACAACGCTGTATTTTCAATGCTCCTTTAAAAAACTAACTGATTGGTCTATTTCTTTAATTCTTTTTATTTTAGTTTAAGCATTATTTCATTTTGTTCTAGTTTACATATCTTTATTCTTTCATTATTTTCAAGGACCTAGGAATATATCAATTGCAAATCATAAATTAAATAGTATAGAGCTCGAGTAAATAAAGGTAGTTGATCGAGAATTCTTTAGATCTTGCATGATCGATATCTGACTTAAATCCACTTTATTACTTGTTCGATCTGTGCACTTGCAGAATCATGGATCAAAACTAGAAAGAAATTTATCTAGTCTTAAGGAAACCATTTTTAATCAATATAATTGCAAAGAAATATAATTAACAAGTTTCATGGCATTATTGCTGGGGATTAGACAATAGTCCTTGGTAATAGTGTCATAAATTTGTATATGTCTTTTGGTTAAGTCCAACAACAGTAGGCAGATTGGTAAACTAGGTGGAAAAAGCTGGATTCAAGAAGATTCAGAAGTTATTAGAGATTTCCGAGAGGGAACGACATCACAAAATTCTTTTAACGGTGAGGAATCTTCGTGAATTGAGCCACAATCCCTTTCCTTACACTCTTCCGGTTATTCCTTGCCCTCTTCCCATAGAAGTAGTGGAGGGTGAGCACTACGTTATTACCGACCTTTTGACTTTAGTCCCGGGCAGCTTGTCTCCAGCCCAGACTTTCGAGACCAAGGTGGTTAGCCCCAGAATCGGGTAATCAGCCTTAGTCCGAGCACTATCTTTGGCTAGAAAGGACCTCGGCAAGTGTCTTACCCAGCATTTAAGGAGGTCGATAGGGGCAGCCATCTCAAGCGTCTTCCCTTTACGAAAAAAGGGTCCCGTCTTACCCCCCAAGCATCCAAGAAGGGATCGAGAGAGCCTAAAAGACTAAGAGCACCTGGTACGGGGGTAGAAGATTTTGTCCCTTGGGTTGCTCCAATATAGACCCTCCCGCCTTTTAGCGAAGAGGAAGAAGAGGAGGACAAGATGGCTGACCTCATTCATAACTTTGGCGCGCGAAAGCACAAATGGGGTTCCAGTTTCAAGCGAGGCAACAGATGTTATCCCCGAGGTTATTGGTGAGACTTATCAACACTCAGCCGACGGGGGCTCTAAAGATCGGCACAATGTTATGACTCACCAGACGGGCTCATGGCCAACCTATATGGAGATCTGCTTCACCTAGACGATTTAGGAGAGGTTCCTCTAACTCATGAGGAAGCCCGAGGATATTTCCCGAGCATGGCTGTTAAATTCAACCAAGGCCATGTCAACTGGCCTAGTAGCCGCCATCACCCGGGTCGCTACTATATTCCTATATCCCTCCAATAGTAATAAGCTCCCCATGGAGGAAGTATCAGCTCCCGGGCCTAAAGGAGCCCATGAAATTATCTGCTTTCAGCATTCAATCCGCGAATCCTGCCACCCATTCGGGAGCAACTATACCCGCAATGCTCTGATGTCTATGAGGTGCGAGCTGAGGGGAAGGGTGAAAAATATTTCGTTTCGATCCCTACCTACGCTTGTAAGGAAGATCTCAAGCAGGCGATCGAAGACGACATGCTGATATCGCAATGAAGAATTTGTCCGGCCGCGAGCCGCGGTATGCTCTCACAACCGCCATGCACTTCAAATATCATTATCACTATAGCTTTATTAATCTAACGCGCATTTACAGCAGTCACGACTACCCTAATATGACCGCCATTATCAAGAGTTTTTACTCGCTAAGGGATGCGGAGAGGTTGCGGCTCTATGCCCAATCGGTCATTTCTGATCACAGGGTGCTAAGTGCTTCCTTAACCGAAGCTAAGTCAAACTCCCGATGCTAGGAGAATGAGGCCAGAGGAAGCGTTGAAAGGATGGCCCGAGCTGAGGTAGAGAGAAATGCTACTCGTTATGATGCCATGATGGCATGCATGGATGCCGATTCAGCAGGGAATGTCAGGGCTAGGGTAGAGTCTGAATTGGCTAGGGTGCAAAATGCCTTGGCTACACAAAGGAAACAGCGAATACGGAAGATGAGGTTAGCAACCGACCGGCTGCCGGCACTTCGCTTTAACTCGGATTTGTAAGGATGAAATATCTATTATCCGGGTAGAGGCCCTTAGAGAGAACGAGGCCCTGAGGGAGGCGTACGAGGAAGGCTTCGACGTGATCTTTAATTATGGTATGGTCAAGAGGCCAAGTACATAACATTTGTAGCCAACCTGTAGCTTCCAGACAGATGCATACGCTCCAAGCCGCATTCCGTAGCTTTATTAATCCTCGGCGCCCCCAGGTGCTGTCCCTACCGGCCGCGTCTCGACGCGTCCGAAAGGGAGGCTCCCGCTAGAAGCTTTTGAGACGGATAATATCAAGGCGGGCAAGCATCTCTCTGCCGCTAAGGTTGGGTCTGGTAAAGAACCTGCTTTCTCAGAATAACCAAGGAGAATGAGAGACATGGTGTTTCTTGGTTGCATTTCATAGCTCTATTTCTTCACCTATGTATTACCGCCCCGGTTGTCGTTGTTTTGAAACCCAGTTCAGTAATGAAGCATATGTTATCAATAATAAAGCATGTGGTGTTTACTAATCTGATGTGGTTGTTTTACTTCATAGCTAAGTTAATTTACCCAAAGTAAGAAAAGATGTATCTTCGAGTAGAACATAATCTCAACTCGATGAACATTCAAAAGAAGAATTATCGAATTTTCATCGCTTCTTTGCCCAGTATTGTAGTGAACTAGCCGGCATCAACCATACTAGTCGCAGATGATCGACCTTTTATCCCGGCTTGCAACGAGCCAACTGGACATCAACCATACTAGGCAGGTAGGACATCAACCTTATCTGGGCTTGGTAATGAGCCAGCTAGGCATCAACCATACTAGGTCGGTAGGACATCAACCTTACCCGGACTTGATAATGAACCAGTTGGACATCAACCATATTAGGCCGGTAGGACATCAACCTTACCCGAACTTGATATGAGCCAGCTGGGCATCAACCATACTAGCCAGAGAGACATCAACCTTACCGACTGTAATACGACCCAATCGGCATCACATACCTGGTCGGTGAGGACATCAACCTTACCCGACTTCTGATAATGAACTGTACTGGCATCAACTACAACGGGTCAGGACATCAACTTATCCAAAGCTTGTAATGAATATTTGGGACAAGAACAAAGTTAGAAATTGAATCATTCTTATTGATAAGACTTTGTGATTTATAACATTCCACATTTCAGTACAAAGGTCCCGTCTAGTTTATCTAAAACATACGATCCGGATTCGCCAAGCCGGGTTACAATATATGGTCCCTTCCAATTTGGCTAGAATTTTCCGATCGACGGATCGGCTAAATTTTCGAAACTTTCTGTGTGATCTCAGTCCTGGCTAAAACATACGGGGTTTCACGCGCTTATTGTAAAGGTTTGCTAGCCTGCTGTGGTATGATGTTATTCGCACGGCTGCGACTTCGCGTAGTTCATCTGCCGTGTCTAGATCTTTGATCACAGTTTTAGCATTTGATTGCTCGGGTATATTAGTTCAAAGTGTGGGCATGCCAATTTCTCGCTGGGACTATAAAATTTCTATCCTTAAGTGAGAGCCGGGCGGTGACATACCATCACGGCATGAGTCGTCGTTCTATAAGCCCATAGTACCCGGGGAGTTCATATCTACCCACTTGCTTTAGTCGAATCTAACCATTTCTTGCCATGGTCAATAGGTTTTATTTGAGGCTTTCACACTATTGCTCGCTGGATAACAGGGAGTGAGGCCACCCTTATCTTCAATTCATAGCATAAGTTTCTATATGTCCGTCAATTCATGTCTTATCTCACAATTGATCGGGCATACCAAACCCGTAGACTATATTCTTCAGATTAACTGAAAGTGACACTTATCCTTGATTGATGCAAAGCCTCGCTTCTATCCACTTGCTAAAATAATCACCGCTACTCATCAATAATTTCTTCGAGCTGGCTGCTAGTTAGAAGTGGCTGATTCATGTCAATGCCCTACTGGGCGAAAGGCTGGCCAGTAATGGATTCACACTCTTCAAACATAGCTGGTATGCTATATCTCATGGTTGGCCAATAACTCCTTTTAGTATAGGCTCAGTGCCAATGTTCTCGTCGCTCGACGTATTCCCACATATCCCTTCATGTACCATTATCACATACGTCCCCGTCTAAGAGTTAGCACTTTAAGTATGGTCCGGTCTGTGGATCGCTTAAAAACAACTGCCCATTAATTAGAGAGAACCTGGCTGATTGGATTTGGACTTTGTGAGCTTTGTTTATGTCATTCGAGAGTTATCTCGTGTTGATATATTGTACTATGGGGTCCATTCAGAAGGAGACCTCGTCCACCCGCTTACCCTAGTACACCGACTAATCCAAATTGATAATAGATGGGCAGATCACTGCTTCTCGCATAGCTGAAGTGGCAACGATAGCTAAGGCGTCTGCTTTCTTATTGCAGTCTCTGGTGATATGCTCAAGCTTCCAGGCTAAAAAGTCGTCCAAACATTGTTTTACCAAGGATACATATTTTGCCATTTAGGGGTCTCGTGACTCATATTCTTCGTTTACTTACCCCACAACCAACTTCAAATCACTCCGAATTAGAAGCCTGTCAGTAGACATAGTAGCTGCTAGTTCAATTCTAGCTAGTATGGCCTCATATTCTGACTCGTTGTTGGAGGCACTAAAGCCTAAACAGATAGCTTGATCTATTCTTTCCCCGACCGGAGATTTAAGTTGCAAACCAATGTTAGCTCCGGTTTGGCAAGACGCCCCGTCTACATTAAGGATCCACCAAGTCATGCGTTACCTTTACCGTCGACGGGGGGGATTCGCTAGAAACGCAAGAACATGTCCTTTTTTAGCCGCTCGCTTGTACTAAATATCGACTCGCTTCAATTCACCGCCACCAAGCCATCCTCCCAACGTCGCTGCGGAATGGTGCCCAAGAGGAAGGCCGGCTAGTACATCAATGGGGTGTGTTTGAAGCACGGACGGAGCTTTTTCAGCAGCACCGGAGCTACAATGTCGCTTGGGTTCCGTATGGTTGTACCGGGTTTCGCTGCCAAGGATTTGCTGAAAAACACTGCCTCGCTTTATTCTCACTTTCCTTGAACAGGGTAGCACTTACTGAGACATTTGAAACTGCTAGGTACACGAAGAGTGTTTTGCCGGCTTCCGGGCTAGCAAGGACTGGAGGTTCTGCGAGATACTCTTTGATAGCAGTGAGGGCTTCAACACATTCCTCATTCCACTCGGCCCTCGTTAAATTCCCCGAGGCAGCAAAGAATGGCTTGCATCAGAAACCAAGAGATGAACCGCCTCTAAGGCGCCAACCGCCAATCAACTGTTGTATCGTCCTTTTCTAGAGGCGAGCCCGGGACTCCAAAATAGTTGAGTTGAGCTGGCCGGGCTTCGATGCCCTCTCTCGAGTCACCACGGTAGCTTCCAAGAATCTACCGCCTAACTCCAAGGCGCATTTTGAAGGTCAGAGTTTCACATCCCGTATGCCCTCGTGAGCTTTAAAAGTCTCTGCAAGTGTTCAAAGATGGTCCGGCGTTTTTTGATTTTTTACCAAAGATGTCGTCAATATAAACTTCCATGGTCTTTCCAAGAATTGCCTAAACATTTTGCTACAGCTCTCCGATAAGTCGTCTCTGGGCCGCTTTAAGCCAAACTAGCAGCATTGCACAGGAGCGTATCAGGCCGATAGGTGATGAAGGTTGTTTTCTCCGGTCCGGCAAAGTGGCTGGGCATTTGATGATATCCCGAGAAGGTTTCCGTAAACGATACAACATCTCGTGACTCCCCAACCCAAGACCCTGTCAAGCGAGGGTGTCACTTTTTTTTTTCTTTTTTTTTCCTGTTTACTATAAACTTATAAACTTTAAGCTTGTTCATTCATATAATGTTAAACATTTAACTTGTACTATATTTTGTAGTAACGGATTACAAAATATATTCAAGATCCACAAATGGGAGTGTTCGACTTATACAAAAACTTTACATTTGTTTACAAACAAAAAAAATAATATTACATATACAAAATAGACCAAAAAGTCTTCCGGTGGGCATCTAACTATGTGTTGACCTTATAGACTAATAGGGTTGTCCGACCTTCGCTCCGCCGTACTCACGTATGAAAACCCGTGCTGTTTTTACGCTTAGTGGGAATAAACTCGTGGATGACCACTAACACGATCATCACGTCTATACACGTATATATCAAACATATCATATCATTTAAACATGCTTTTACATATCTTATATTTATTTATCATATCATGTTTTATTTCTTATCAACGTTCATATACTTTTCATATGTCATATTCAAGTCATTTGTTTTATGTTTCATGTCTAAATAAACCTTAGAAGTATTAAAGTGAAAACTATAAGGGCTCGGTTGCTGTGACTCACCGTACGAAACAAAGGGTCTACAAGGGTCCACAGCACTGTTATCATTGTGTGAGACAATGACCGTCATATGGGCCCGATACGCCATTATCATTGTTCGAGAATGATGACCATCTATAAGGGCCCGAGAAGAAACATTGTGTATTGAATCGGACGATTGGTCGAGTATCTGCGGACTTGTTTTTCCACTAATAGGCATGCCCATCTATCCCTCTACGGGTTCTAAAGCGGACAATCCTTAGCTGTATTTTATGTTCCTTCCATATCTCATATTCCTAAATAATGATTGTCATCCGGTAATCATATGCGATATTTACAATCATTTATTCATTGTATTTGCATTTTTCATATTTCATTATATGCATGAATAACTATGGTTACCATGTATGCTTATGAGCTATCTACTATCATTCAATTTTATCAAGCTATATATGGATGGATTCTAGACTTAAAGGGCTTTCCATAGAGTCTAAGAACATTCGAAACGGAGTTCGGACGAAGAAATTATGACCATTCGAAGTTGAAGGCTTCCTATAAACAGTAACTACAAGCATAACCAGCTGGGCCTATTGTTTTTCGTAATTTCTAGACCTAATATGAGTTCCAATTTCAACAAGCTATATATGTATGGATTCTAGACTCAAAGGGCTTCCCATAGAGTCTAAGAACATCCGAAACGAAGTTCGGATGAAGAAATTATGACCATTCGAAGTTGGAGAAATTTTGATAGCATCTCCCCTAAAACCCCAATATTTCCTTAATACAAATATTCCTCAATTGAGGATTACAATCAACCAACCCAAGTCCAAACACAACCAATATACCAAGTAGGTTCTTTTGGGCAGGAATTCTTAAAAAAAAAAAATGGGTTTATGGTTTCTTCTTCATGAGCAATTCCATACAAAAGTCCAGTCAAATAATCCATACTAAAATCATAGTTTCCATACAAGTTCCATACAAAACTTAACAAATTTCACTTCATTTCTTTGGCTTTCTTCTTCTTCTTAACCTTCCCTTCTCTCTACGTTTTCTCCACTTCACGTTTCTTCCCTTTGAAATGGAGACCAACAAACCACATTTATTTTTGGTGTTGAATCTTTTGAAAGCAATTTGCTTTCGGCATTCAATATTATTTTATTTTCACTCATTTATCTTTGAAATTTTTGAAAAATAGTGACAGCCAAAATTTTGGCTTTCCACATTCAGAAAAAGCCCTCCCACCATGATTTTCATCTTTCCATACAAAATAGTTCACTCACTTATTTCCATCTTTCTATTTCTTGCCACATTTGCAGAAAGAGATATATAATCTTTTAAAATTTTATGTTTTATAATATTATTCACAAATGTGTTAAGTAAAATATTTTGAAAGTTACATGTTTTCTTAGAGAAGCAAGATACAAAAAAATGCTTAGGAATAAAAATAATATATATATATATATATATAATCCCCTCCAATTTAGAAACCAAAAAATAATTTAGTGGAGGTGTTTTTCTTTTGCTCATCTCACCTCTTTCTCAAATCATTATTAAAGATAAATGGATTAAGGATTGATTTTATATAAATTTTCAAAAATCCAAGTATTTATACGATTCATTTGTATTATTTAAATTTATTCTTTACTTTTTCATTGTGTTGCACAAAATGATAATAATAATATCACCTACATATTATTATTAACTTTGAATAAAATAAATTATAAAAATAATTATTAGGGATCAAATGAAACTAACACCTAATCCTTATTAGAGATAAAAATATTAAAAAACAGAAACGACTTAATACTTTAATTATTATACTATTCAAGATTGCTCAAAGTTCTATTCAAGATCTGGCCAAAAGTAATCGCCACTTAGTCTTATCCCATTCGGAAGTTTATTTTCCTTTATTGCAAGTTGGTCCTCCAACCTCCTATATTTTCTAACTGCTAAGTGTCATTTATATAATAATCCTATCATCTTTATAGTTATGGTTCCTTTGTAGTCCTATTTGACAAGTTACAATTTAATTAGATCTTTGTAATAGTTCTCCTGCTTCAAATTTTCTCACTTAGCAAAATAATAATACAAAAATTTCCAAATGCACTAACATATACCCTAATTATGTTTAAAACTAGGTGTATTTTAAGGTGTTACAACATCCCATGCCCTATTAATGCATCGACGATATATTCATTCGTATAGAGTGGAAATTGTCTTTCAGGCATGCCTCGTTGAGATCCATGTAGTCCACGCACACTCTCCATTTTCCACCTTTTTCCGGGACTACCACTACATTGGCTAGCCATTCCGGGTACTTGATTTTATCTGATGAATCCTGCTTCCAAAAGATTATCCACTGAATAACCCTGATAATCCGTCGTGGGAGTTTAATTTTCATTCTGATCACCTGGGCCGAAGGAATGACATTCAGCTTTGTAGAGCGCACCTTGGTTAATGCCGCCCATGTCCGAGTGAGTCTAAGCGAACACATCCATATGTTATTGAGTAACCCGCCGTAATCGTCTTTCTCTCGCACTAAATAGGAGGATCCAACGAGTGATTTTATCCACTCAACCAAGGACATTGATTTAGGGGGTCAACAGCCACTGCTCCTATCCTCCACTCTCAGTTCGCGCATCCCATGCTATTTTAAGGCCTAAGTATTTCCAGGGTCGATTACGGGTTTCTCGCTTTTTCACGCCCCGCACTAACAACCGGTAAAGATCAAGTAGTCGACAGTTTAGTCGCCAAAAGATCAACCCCCGCTTCAAATACCGTCAATTACCCGATCATTTGATGGTGGTGGACTAAGACAACTTTCATTACATGCGTACTACGTTCGATCAATGGCGCTCAGACGTCTAGATCTTCAACAACCGAAATTAACCCGCCGACCACCAACCCCCAAGCCTGACAGGGAGGGTACGTCACCCATTGTCACCGGTCGCCTCGCTGAAGCCGATAGGACTCCGCCACCGAATCTCACTTATCCATGAGATGTTCATCCGCTCAATGCGGCATTGCAATAGATCGTCGCTTGCCGTAGATCAACCAATACCCCCACATTGAAATCACCCATTGACATAAGGTAAGGGCGTTTATCATGGCAGAATCAACGACCTGACCGTTATCAGGGGAAAGGATATGGGGTCGTCGATCGGCTAGACTGCTCTACTGTTGTCTAGAGCATGGATCGTGTTTTTCCTGGGTTCGAATGTAAGGGTCATGCAACATGTTCTTCTTCCTGGGCGCTTTAAACTGATATTGATCATTAGCCGCGCCTCAAGATATAGTTAATAGGGCCGAGGTCTCAGCGAGCCCCACGTCGCCACTATTCTTCTGACCACAAGGGCGGCCCTCGCTGCTGCATCCGTCTCCTGATATACTTCCCCGTGTGGCCGACCCTGATTAACTTTTCCACCATAAACTTTAGGCTTCGACATTGGTTGGTCTCGTGCCCATGGTCCCTGTGGTAGTCACACCTCAAAGACTAGTTGCATTGTGTGAGATCAAACTGAATGGGTGTGGGCCATTTAAAGTCGGGATGATCAGGATGAAGCGGAAGGAGCACATCATACGAGATGTTCAGAGGGGTAAACTACAGAGGTTCCCTCTTTCTCTCTAATTGGTCTCTGGAGCGTTTTTAGTTCTTCTCCCCCCTTGGGTTCAGGCTGACCTTTAGTGGTCGGCTTGCCGCTTTAGGAGGTGATCATCACGGTCTGGGAGGCAGCCCGAATGTTATCTTCTAGTGTTGAATACTTATCCGCCCGTCTGTATAATTCTTCCATTGTCGTAGGTGGATCTAGGGATAGCGAGTGGAAGAACGGTGTGGTCAGCCTAGCTCCTGCGGAAATTACGGAGGGCCAGCGTCAAATGTATGTATGAGATCGATTTGTTGGATGGCCCAAGGAATCTCTTGTCAAATCATGGATGAACTCATCTTCCCGTTTGAAGATGGTTTGTAGAAGGCCCGATGTTTCATGGTCGAGCGAAGCGAAAATACTAGGAAACAAATCTTATGACTTCGATAGGCGAGGTTGATAGATCTCGCGGGAGTTCATGGGACCGAGCGAGCGAGCCCTTGGTAGTGGGAACACTTTGCATAATAGACGGTCGTCTCCTGCATTGAGTATCATCGCATGATTGAAGTGCAACGCGTGTGGTCCTCCCGAGTTCAGAGGAGCCATCATACATAGCAAATGACGACATGTGAAAAGCGTATGGGCTTGAAAGGCATGGGGGAGAATTTTGCCTTATTATTACTCTTGTTTACATGTAAGATGCAGACTAAGTGATGGGTGTGAAAGTGTGGTGACGTAATGCTGATTAGGGTCACATATTTTAATCCCTCCGATGAAGATATACACTGATGAGACATAAATTTGGGCTTGAAAAGGAAACTAATGCATTAGAGATGACAATCGACCCTAGATTCATATCAAATTTGGTTCGACATGGTGTTTTGACCTTGATTCATAGCTTTACCAAAAATCAACTCGTTTAGTTTTTTTGTTTTTCTTTCATCCTATCCTTTTAATTTGAAGCTTAGATAGCAAAGCGATCGATTAGTTGAGGTACATGGTTAATCAAGCACTACAATCAATTCACGTACAGGATGCAGGACTCTTAGAATCAAACATATTACTTGTTGGCGAGTATATTTGCGAGATATTACATACACATATGCAAGTGAACAACAAGTTTTAAATTATTGTGTTGAGGATTGGCAATAGCTTGATTGATCAATATTTTGATGAAAGAAAGTCTTGCTACTTTAAGCATTATGTTTCTTTTCTTATTTTATTTTGTTTATTATTTGTAGTTAGTTTACTTCATTTTTATTTTTTTTTGTATTTTTTATTGTATGTGTTGAGCATAAATGTACAATGCGTGGAAGATGACTGATCTCCCCCCCGTGTTCAATGTGACTTAACTACATCTCACAACACAATTAATTAAATGATCTGACATGACTCGCGTTGTAGGTCGAAGCGATATTTATCAAGAGCGAATCTATTCATCGGCACGGAAAATGTGTGCTCTATTGGAAAAGATGCTAAGAAGAAGAATGAGGCTTCGAAGATCATTAGATATCTCTTGAATGCGAAATGGCCAGGCTTAAGGAAACTAACCATGCTAATGTAAATGCTACTCTTAAGACTTTGGGCATTGAATAGAATGAATGGCCCTTGCCATAAAGGAGCAATCTTCAAGGCCACTCCCGAGCAACAATTAAAATAAAGACATAAGGGAGTGTGACAAAGTGCCTTTGAGTTTTGAGGAGTAATTTCAAAACCTGACATTGGTCGAGGAGAACAATAATGAGTTTGAAATGGAGGAAGAGTTATCAAAGCACCTAGAAGAAGTTTGTAAGGTAGTTAGAAAAGAATAGCGATCCGTTGAGTTTGTGATATGGGACATCAAAGATGATCGACGGCTACCAATCATATTAGAGTAACTCCTCGCCTGAGCCATATATTGCTTGATCTTTGAAAGAGGGAGCTATGTTTGCTTGCTAACAAAAAGCAAGTGAAGTTCAATTTTGACCATGGCATCTGAATCACGGAGAATGAAGAAAGTGTGAGAATAGTCCCTCCTTCTAGGCGATGGAGTGGACGAAACCATCCTTATGTCATTATGAGGATGAAGAATATATTTGGACATAGCAGTTGATAAGCCACCCGGCTTTCAAACTTCCCAAGAGTCTGAGATTACGGACTATAAGCGAAAGCGACTTAGCAGGAACCAGCACAGCAAAATAAGGATTTCTATCCATTTACTACTTTAGTTGTTTTTCGTTTTTTGTATGTTTTGCATGTTGATCTTGTTTTTAGTGTTTATTTGGTTTTTGTTTGTGTTTTTCAGGGCCTTGAAGGTGATTCATATTGAGGGAGCTTCATCAAGACCCACCTTAACCCGAGCCCAATGATCATACTTGATCCTCTAGGGGAGTCCTCTTATTCTACTCTTAATATTCCATACATTGATTACAATGCATGTTTTAAGTTTGGGTGGGGGGTTGGTGTGGTGTCCCCTTTATTTAATAATTTTATTTTTAGCTTCAATTATCTAGTTTTTAGTTGTTTTCCTTTAGTTGTTTATGTGTTTTAGTTGTTTTTATTTGTTATTAAGTTTTTAGGTTGTTTTTAGTTCAAAATAAAGGGTTCAAATTTTCAAAAATAAGAGTAAAAATGTTTTGAGTGAATCTTGTTTTGGGTGTTTGTTGAATGCTGATAATGAAAACTAATCAAGCCTTCTAGAGCAAGGGAAAATGAAAGGTGTTTTTACAAAAATACATGTTTGATCATTTGGTTGGTTGTGTTTAGTTTTAAACTCTTAACACTTTAAGCACAAGTCACACTCGGTTAACTAATTTTGTTTGGCTTAGAGAAGACTTATGTGAACACATTTTTTCATGATCTCTAAAAATTTTAGAACTTGTTTGATTATCGCTTGAGATGAAATCCTAGACACCACAACATTTAGGAGATGATTTAGGCCATCCTTGGACCGATTGTGTCTTTCCAACCAACTCGAACATTAACACATCTATAGTCACCCTTTTGAGCCTAAAGTAGCCTTTTTCTTTGTGAGCAGTATATACTTACCCTTAGTTTGGGACCCTGAATTAAAACTACTTATTTACCCATGTGACAAATGTGCTTGTAGTGGAGATTATGATGAATTGGGTGTTTAATTGAGGTTGATAAAAAAAAAACAAGAAAATAAAAGAGAAAAGAGAAAAAGAAAGAATAAAATGTTGAGTAAGTTTGGTTTCATAGCCTTCCTACCTTGAGTAAGTAAGTTTTTAGGGGTGTTCTATACCTAGTACCCTAAGGTCAATTGGTCTAAGAGTTATTAAGCCAAAACTTGCTAATTAGAGTAGGTAGAAAGCTTAAGGGAACCAAACATTGCACTACTCATGCACCTTATTAGTTGTTTTGTGAATAAAAAAAAGGTTTAGTGATCAAAAGTGAAAGAAAAAATCAAATAAGTTTGGAGATGATATGATGTTGGTGAAAGTTCAATTAGTCTAAGGAGATATACAAAAATGAAAAACAAATGTTTGACTTTGGGTAAATCTAAGTCAAATTATTTCTCTTATCATACCATTAACCCTAACCTAACATTACAAGCTTATTGAAGACCTTTTGATCCTAGTGTTGTGGATAGTCTACATTAGTGGAGAGTGATATGAAAAGCAATCATATGGAGTTTCATTCTCTTTACCAAGAGATCCATTATTCACTCTTGTTTGCATAATTTCATCCAAATTGAAATTGGTTTATTTGGGTAAGACTTCTCACATACATGCTTAAGAATTTGCATGCTAATTCAACTTAACTAAATGATTGAACTTTTTTTTTCTTTAAAAACTATCACCTTAAGTTTTTCTCCTCGTCATTTGTGTGGTAAGATTCCTAAGACAAAGTGTAACACCCTAAAAATAATCTAACAATTTTATAACATGTTTAAGATATCAAATAAGTTAAATTGTATTTTACCGGAATTTATACTGTTAAAAAAGAAAAAAAATGTAAAACCTGAAAATTATAAAAGAATTAAGGTTAAATTGGTAAAATGTCAAAATGAGAACCCAAATGTCATAAATGAGAAGTGTATATGCCAAAATGGAAGAAGGGTAATAAGTTGAATAACAAATGAAAGAGAAAAGAATGATTAAAATGCAAAATTTGAGGAATAATGTGCTAGCCAAACAAGACCTAGTGAAAGGTTTTGAGTTAAGACCAAAAGTTGGTTTTCGAATAGCATTTCTTATTTGGGCATATCTTCACATTGAGAACTAGGGCACGATTGAGAGAGTGAAAGAGGAGACCAAGTTGGCTTTGTGCTCTCCAAGGATTTGAGTCAAACAAATAAGAAAAAAGAAGAATGAAGTGAAAAGAAAAAGATTAAAGGTATGAAACTAACCCTAACCCCCTTTAATGTTGTGTTTGGGTTGGATGAAAACCTAAAATCGGAATATAAGTGTTTTAAATGGTTGTAGATAAGTTTTGTGGTTGTTTTGGGTTAAGTTTCAAAGTGTTTTTGGGTTATGATTGGTTTTGAGGAATTTTTGTATAAAGGAAATGTTGGGGTTTTAGGGGAGATCTTTGTGAAATTTTTCCCGAAAACTCATGTTTTGTTTTGACCATCCACTCATCGAATCGAGTGATTCAAATTTAAGGTAAACTAGACTTCTAGGAGAACAAATCTCCTTTAAATAGTGTATTTAAATTTGGACCCCATTGGACCCGGAAATTCGTCAGTGAGACTACATTTTAGGCGAATTACAGTTCCCGGTTTGATACGATTTTGTACTGGAACAGGTTTGGTATTGAGGCCATAAGTTGAGTTTCACTTATCCAAATTGAGTGATTCAAATTTTTGGATAAACTAGACTTTTAGGAGAACAAATATCATTGAAATAAGTGTATTCAAATTTGGTTCCATTGGACTTGAAATTAAAGTCGAAGTGAGCTACATTTTGGGCGAGTCTACGGTTATGTTTTGAAAATAGAGTAGTCATGGTTGTTTTAAACATATCTTGAGTTTCAGTGCTTCGAATTGGATGATTTCAATTTCTAAATAAAATATATTTATAGGGGAACAATGGACTTGAAGAAAGTTTGGTAAAATGTTACTCATTTGTTCCTAGAAAATTTTCCTTGAAGGAAGTTGGGTAGAAAACAACTAACTAGAAACCTAAATAAGTCAACTAATATTGTTCTCTAATTGTGATGGATTAGGGGTTGGTGACGGCGACGAGGGTTAGGGATAGGAATCGGGAGCGACAACCTTTTGGGTTTGTTCTCCATACCTCTCTTCTTATTTCAAGTTTGTGATCGTTTGAGTGAAATGATTTTAAGAAAGCGCATATGTGTGATTTGTTTTAAAGCGATTTGGGAAAATTGGTTTAGATGCATTGCATAAAAATTGCATGAGCATCAAAATGTATTATTTGGGTATAAATGTATATCTGATATTGTAAATTACTATGGTAGTTTTAATACCCTTAATAGAATGTTATGCGCCATATTTGAGTTAAGGATAGATTGATATACCAATAAGAGTCAAAGCCCACGATGTGTGAACAAAATGAAATATAGTGGCATCTTAGGTCGTGGCTCGGCGAGACAATATCGGTAGTGTCTGCTATGATGATTTTAAATAGCAGATTCGGCACAGCGGGAGCGGAATGCGTGTTATAAAATGTTTTTTTCTCATAGATCTGACCCGGGCGTGATCGTGGCCCGATGTCCAGTTATCTAGCTTGAAGAAATGGTTAAATTAGTTTTTAAGAACAATTATAAGTAGTATTGTGAAATGCATGATTTGAGTTTGAATGAAATATTGCGTATGAAATTGTATACTTTAGTGATCAAATGATTTGCGAATGAAAGTATGTGAAATAAGCTATATATATAATGTATTGCATGAACTAATGTGAAATTGTGCAACGTTGTTTTCGAGAAAAGCTGCGTATTTGTGTTTAATTGAAATGAAGAAAATTGTGAGGCAGCTAGCATGAAAATCTTAGTGCATTGTTTTGTCATGCGGTCAAGTGACTAGGAACAAGAGCAAAGACAGCAGAGTTCAGAGTCATTGTCGAGATCGATGCGGAGTATAGAGTAAACACTTTCAGATCTCTAATGCATGCATTTCATCCCATGACATTTTGATCGTTTTGTAATGAAACAAAAAATGTATAAGTTTTCATGAGAAGAACATATTTGATTTATTTGGAGATGAACTTTGATAATGTTTTGTAGTGATAATGTTGAAAGGGGCATATATGCCATATTGAATGGCTTAGTTAATTGACAAAGCGGTGAACATCTTTAACCCTAAATGATTATGCGACATTTATTTCTACAGTATTCGAAAATGTATATATGGTAAAACTGGTCCACGTCCTCGGATCCGGTTCAGCCTCCGAGCTGGGTTAGGTATGGGGGCGTGACACAAAGTTTAACAAACATCTCATTCAAGTCTATTTGTTCCAAGTCTTGTTCTTTGCTTGCGAACAAGCAAATCCTCAAGTTTTGGGGTATTTGATAGGTGCCTTTTATACATGTTTTTAGACCATTATTCACCTATCAATTGCATGTCTTTATGGTGTTTTTTTGAGCATAATATATAAATTTGCATTCCTTTTGGCCTTAGGTACATTTTGAAGAAAAATCACAAAAACAATGGTCAAAAGATGAATTTTTGGGCTGAACCAAGACTCTCTAAGGCTCTAAGAGTGTTATGGGTGGATTCTATACATCCTCAGCTATCCATAGAGTCCAGGAATGCTCAATTTGGAGCACGAACGAAAAAAAAAGGTCTTTTGAAGCTGAAAAAGGAGATTTTTCAATACAATGTATGCAACAACCTTATAAATCTTGGGATTTTTAGTATACCTAATGACCTCAAATGATTCCAAGCTGATCATAGATGGATTCTACTTCCTCTTATCTTTATGTAGAGTCCGTAATTATCAAATTCAGAGGTTGGATGAGAGAGTTATGATTGTTACAAGTCAAAAGATCGAATCTGGCAACAACTCACACAACATGATGTGAAGAGACGGGACACCTTGGAGCCCCTCGGCGAAGCGGGTGGCCTCGTGGCGTAGCCTGCTGCGCCCTTGCATGCACGCTAAGCGCCCAACATACAGTTAGCCTAGAAATTGCCCATTTAGCCCCCAAATGAGCCCTAAATGGCCCGTATAAAAGGGGAACTATTTCCAAACCTAAAAATAGAACAATTTTTGGGGGTTTAGAGGCCTTGGAACAATTCTCAAACACCTTGAAGAACCAAGCTTGAAGATCAAAATCCAAGCTTTTTGAGGAGGATTGAAGCACATTTGTTGTCAAAAATAATTTTTTTGCTTATTCTCTCTTCCTTGAACCATAGATTTGTTGAATATTCTTATGTTTTGGTATGTATTTGCTATGGATAACTAAAAACTCTCTCTATGTGAGATTATTTGGGATCTAATGTGTTAGTTTCCATGTTTTATATGATTTATTTTTCAGATTTACATATCTTCATTGCTTGGGTATTTATCGTTGTCTAAATTAATTTGCATGGATTGTTTTAGATATTTGTGGCTAATGTATTGAGAGTGGAAACTAAAATAGATTAGCTAAACCTTCAAGACACATTGGGAAGAGACTATATGGACTATGACAGGTGATTGGTTCTCTTCTTAGTCTAGAATTCATATTGTATGGACTACGCCAGGTGATCGATAAAAGGCCTAGGAGGGACATTTTGCCTTATTATCACTCTTGTTGCTTACATGTATTGATGCTGGAGACTAAGTGATGGGTGTGAGAAAGTGTGACCGACATGTGCAAGTAGAGATCACATATTTTAATCCCTTTGACAAAGATATGCAATGATGAGACATAAATTTGGGCTTAAAAAGGAAACTAATGCATTAAAGACTGACAATCGACCCTAGACTCACATCAAATTTTGGTTCAACATAGTGGTTAGACCTTGATTCACTCTCTTTCCCCGAAAATCCTAGTCCTAGTTAGAGTTTGTTTGTTTTTTTTTCTTTCATCCTATCCTTTTAATTTGAAGCTTAGATAGCAGAGCAATCGATTAGTTGGGTACTTGGTTAATCAAGCACTACGGTCCATTCCCTGTGGGATCGATATCCGGACTCTTAGAGTCTGTTGTATTACTTGTTGGCCCACATACTTGCGGAGGAAATATTGCACACACATGTGCAAGCGAACAACTTATACTTGTGGAGTAAATATTGCATACACATTTGCAAGCGAACAAGTTTTTATAGTGGACTCTAAGAGTCTGGATATGGATCCCACAGGAAATGAACTGTAGTGCTTGATTAACCAAGTTCCTCAACTAATAAGTTGCTTTGCTATCTAAGCTTCAGATAAAAAGGGTAGGATGAAAGAAAAAAAACAAACAAACAAAAACTAAATGAGAGTTGGATTTTTGGGGAAGAATGATCAGATACTTCAGCTTGTTCGAACCAAATTTGATATGAATATAAGGTCAATTGTTGGTCTCTAATGCATTAGTTTCCTTTTCAAGCCCAAATTTATGTCTCATCAGTGTATATCTCCATCGGAGGGATTAAAATATGTGACCTCTACTCACACATGTCGGTCACACTTTCTCACACCCATCACTTAGTCTCCGACATCAGTACATGTAAGCAATAAGCGACAATAAGGCAGAAACCCTCCTAGCTCCCTTTGTCGATCACCTAATTCGCACGTATGAGTCATAGGCTTAGGAGGAGAACCAATCATATCATAGTCATATGGCTCTGCTTTACATGTAAGATCTCTAGCTAATCTATTTTAATTTCCATTCTTATACACTAGCCCCAAATATCTAAAACAATCAATTCAAATTGATTTGGGCAGCAATACCCAAGCACATGAATGATATGTAAGCACCTGAAAAATAAAATCATATAAAGCTAGTGGAAACTAACATTAGATACAAACAATCTCCTATATGGAGTTTTTAGCTATCCCCAATACAAGCAAAACATGAAACTATTCAAAATATGGTTAACGAAGGAAATATACCAAACAAAATAAATTTTGATAGCAAATGTGCTTGAATCCTCTTTAAAAAAGCTTGAATTTTGATCTCTAAGTTCCAAGGCCTCTAAACCTCCAAATTTCGTTTTTTTTTTAGGTTTGGAAACATTTCCCCTTTTATATGGGCCATCTAGGGCTAAATAGGCCATTTATGGGCTGTCGGTATGCTAAGCGTGCGTGCGGGTGCAGTGCTACGCTTAGTGTGGAGCTCCTTGTGTTTGTTTGTCTGTTTGTTGCTTTTGTTGTGTGAGTTATTGTCAGATTCGACCTTATGACTTGTAATAATCATAACTCTCTCATTTGATCTCAGAATTCAATGATTTCAAACTCTGCAGAAATATAGAAATTGAAATCCATCTACCGTCAACAGAATCATTGAGCAAATAGGTATACTAAAAATCCCAAGATTTAAGGTATTGCATGCATTTTAGAAAATCTCCGTTTTTGATTTCAAAGACCATATCCACTCGTTCGTGCTCAAACAAGCATTCTCAAACATGGATGACGAAACTATGAAGGCTCCACACTCAGTCTTGGTTCAGCCCCAAGATCTTTTGTCTCTTGCTTTTTATGATTTTCTTCCAAAAATATCTAGGCAAAAAAATACTGAAGCCTGTCGAGCTTATAAAGAAAATACCATAAAGACATACAGTACAAATGCAAAACAGTGCAAAAGCTATATAAAAGAAGCACCTATCAATAGTTCATAAGAACATAATACAATTCTAATATTGAGAAAAACATCGATTCCATAATTCACACCCGACCATTATCTTCCCGCCAAATGCTTCGTACAACAGCTATATTTTTCTGAGGGAATTACCCTAAATTCCCGCCAAAATTCTCCTAACCCTAACAGCTTTCCTCGGGGAAATCTGGTGGTTCATCGCCTATTTCCAGACTCTCCTCAGAGGTCATCTACACAGCTTTTCGACTTCATCTCTCTCTCTCTCTCTCTTCGATGGCCCCAACACGTCGTTTGAGCAATGGAAGATCACCACTGGTGAACCAGCAAAGTCAAATCACAGCGTTCTTCTCTAAAGCTTCATCTTCTCCTTCCCCTTCGCCTGTTCTCTCCAAACAAGACCCTAAACCTAAACCTAGCCCTAGCCCTAGCCCTAGCCCTAGTCCTAGTCCTAGTCCAAGTCCAACGACCCCTTCCCCTGTGCAAACCAAACTAAAAAAGCCGCTTTTAGTGATCGGCCCATCTAAGGCTACTTCTCCTTCGACGCCGGTTACAGGGAGCAGATCGTACGGAGAGGAGGTTGTGAACAGGAGAATCAAGGTTTACTGGCCTTTGGATAAGAGTTGGTACGAGGGTTGCGTGAAATCGTTTGATGAACAAACCGGTAAGCATTTGGTTCAGTACGATGATGCCGTTGAGGAGACACTTGATCTTGTTAATGAGAAGATCGCGTGGGTGGAGAATGAAGGCAGAAGCCTTCGTCGATTGCGTCGGGGTTCGGTTTTTGAGAAGGCGGTGGTTCAAGTCGAGGAAGCAAATGTGGAGGAGGAGAGCGGTGGTGATGATGATTCGACTGATGAAGATTGGGGAAAGGGTAAGGGAAAGGAGGAGGTTGAAGATGATTCGGAAGACATGGAATTTCAGGAAGAGGAGGATGAAGAAGAGGAAGTTGATGGTCCCAAAAAAGGGCAGAGTAAGAAGGTAGTTCCGAAGAAGCGGAAGGCGAGTGGAGAAGGGAAAATGAGGTCTGGTAAGAGAAAGAGCAGCGGAGAAGTGGAGAAGAATACATTTAAAGAATCCTCAGTGGAGCCTATGAAGAATGCTGACAGTGAGTAATGGGTTTTCTCTTTTATTTTCCATTTTGTAGGACACTCATTATAGGAGAAAAGTATACCATTTGAGAGCATCACTTAAAACAATAAAACTGATTTAAAGTCTGTGCTGGATATTGATGGCTAGCCTCCAGTGGAGGCTGTCTTTGTTGTATGAGACCAAAGAATTTTTTATTTAGATAATAGCTGTTCAGTTCAACCTCATATTCATGTGTCTATTATGTGTGTTTGTGCAACTATGATTTCTATCTAATAGGAAAATTTTCAACTGAGGGTTTTTGTATTAAGCATCTATATTTTAGAACAATAGCAGCTGTATTATTACAAGATCAAAATAGAATAAATTTGAGCTGTAATTTAAATTTTGTGGGCTGTTCCTTACAGTTTCTACTTCTTGGTTCTCACAAACTTCTTCATTGGCATACATGCATTATCTCCGTTCTGGTTTTGTATGTTTTGTTTCTATGAACCCAATAAACTAATATCTGGGTGATGTTATAATGATTGTTGAAATTTATCATGCTTAGCTGCAGATAGGAAGGCATCAGACATCCTTGACAATGCCCTACCTGGGGACCTCTTGGAAAAATTTTCTGCACGTGAAGCGGAGATGTTGCCCTTCCTTGGAGAGTAAGTTGTTTTTGCATGTTTGGAGTTCAAGCTCTTATGAGTGTCCTTTGCATGTCTGCACCATGTGGCAGCTTTGAGAGAATATTAAAATCAAAGATCGCTTGTCTGCATAAATGCACTTCGCTTGCATGCATTAATTTAGCTAATGTGTTACCTGTCAAATTTATCCATAAATAAAATCAGCATTATGGGATGTAGGATTATGTGTAACCTTTGGTATCTAAATTATGCCGGTTCCTCTATTTGGAAAGAAGAAAGCACGTGGAGTAGTTGCATTTATGTTCCTTATTGCCTTATAAAATAGGCTTATTCTATGGGTTTCAGTTAGGTAGCCCAATCTCATTTTTTTCTTTTTTTTAATTTCATGTATTTTGAAACAGAGAACGCAAGGATGCCAAAAGAAGATGTCCTGGAGATGCAAATTATGATCAGAACTCTTTGCCTCTAATTTTTTAAAGAATTTGACAGGTGGCAAGGTACTTGGTTTCAGATGATAATCTGCTTAAAGTCACCGATGTTTTCCTTGTCCCGGATATATTAGTTTAATTGCCTTTTGCTGTTATACAGAGACAATGGTGGGATTTTAAGTCGCAACATATGGACAAGGTTCTCTTTTTCAAGGTATAAGATAAATAAAGCTAAATTATCATAAACTTGTCAGAGTCACCGGTATAACTTAATGATAATATTTAATCTTGTTCAAACAGATGGGCAAGTTTTATGAACTTTTTGAAATGGATGCACATATAGGAGCAAAAGAACTTGATTTGCAATATATGAAGGTATTCAATCAATTTAAGTGCACTCAGTTTGCTTTTATTTTATTAGGAAATAGAGAAAATTTCACATAGCCTCTGCCTCTTCAGAAAATGAATATTTTCTTTGTAAATTGATTGTTGATACCTAATTGCATTGTCAGGGGGAGCAACCTCATTGTGGATTTCCAGAAAAAAACTTCTCAATTAATGTAGAGAAATTGGCTAGAAAGGTTGATTCTATTGCGTATTTTCTATCTCAAATTAGAATTCTCTTCCATTGGCTTTAGTGCACCTTTATGTCGTACATGAACCCATTTTGATTGAGAATTCTTACTGGAGCCCCCTGGACTGAGCAGGGTTATCGTGTTCTTGTCGTAGAGCAAACAGAAACACCTGAGCAGCTTGAGCTTCGTCGCAAAGAGGAGGGTTCTAAGGATAAGGTCTGTGTAAGATCCCTGATTATTTCCCTTTATTGACATGCATTATCTTTTTTTTGCTACTATATAGGCTTGAAATTTCACTTAAAGAAACAGATGAGATGATTTTTATCATATATGGGTATAATTTTTTCTGGGTGGTGTTTTCTGATGCTTTTCAATCTCTTTGATCTGTGGTTTGTACCTTCCCTTGTCAATAGAACTGGATTTTTTTTTTTTTTTTTTATCCACTTCAATCTTATATCTTCCTTGCCCTTGAGAGGCCCTAGCTCAAGTGGTAAAGAAAGTTGCAGAATAAGGATATGGGAGGTCCCATGTTCAAGCCCCGATATGGACAAAAAAAAAAAAAAGATGAAAAATTGTTTACCTATAAAAAAAAGGTTATATCTTCCTTTACTCCTTTTTTATTATGGAATCAAAGTAATGTGGAAAGCTTTAACTTTTTCTCTCTTAGTTTATGATGTTGCTTTACTTGGTGTTTCTCATGGTAGATGGAAAAAGAGTTGTGAACACCTTTTGTTATTTTTGAAGGTTGTGAAACGTGAAATATGTGCAGTGGTCACAAAGGGAACTCTAACAGAAGGCGAGATGCTATCAGCCAACCCTGATGCTTCTTTCCTTATGGCAGTCACTGAAAAATGTCAGTTTGAAGAACGAAGTTTTGGTGTTTGTGTGGTTGATGTTGCTACAAGCAGAATTATTCTTGGACAGGTACAAATCTAGAATGTCCAACATTGAGTGTGCCACATACATCCCACCATCACAATCTAAAATATATTTCTTCATTTCTCGAAATAGAGAAAAAGTGGAATATAAATCAATGCTAGTGATGCCTACCAGTTTGATATGATCGAGATGAAGATCTTCCCAAAACATCGAACAAAGTTTCTCATTTTTGGTTCACCATGTTTTGTAATTTGCTGTTTAGATGCATATGATCCTCAGTAGGACTTTTTGGATCTTTGGGTCACTGTGTAGGGGCTGGTCAGTTTTCTTTTCCCTTTCCTTTGGCTTGGTCTCTATTTTTTTGTGGAGCCGTTGTATACTTCATGTATACTTTTGGATTCGCCCCTTTTTCCCTAATTTACTATTTTTGATGGTTTTGCCTATCAAAAAAAATAAAAAATCCTTAGTAGGACTCGCTCTTGCTTGTTCTTGGTAGTTTATACCATCAGCAAGAGGGCTTTTGTTAGTTTGTATGCATTTTCTCTGAAAGTGATTAGTTCTATTGGAATGGTTTTCCTCTTTCATTATTATTGAGTATTTTCTTTGTCTAACCATACTTCTATTTTTACAGTTCAGAGATGATTCAGAGTGCAGTGCCCTGTGTTGTCTGTTATCTGAGCTAAGGCCTGTAGAGATTATAAAACCTGCTAGTCTTCTCAGTCCTGAAACTGAGAGAGCATTGATGAGACATACAAGAAACCCTTTAGTAAATGAACTGGTTCCAATCTCGGAATTCTGGGACTCTAAGAAAACTGTTTCTGAACTCAAGAATATCTTCAGCTGCTTCAATGATTCGTCAGTTTCTGGATCTTTAAATGAAGCAAATTTGAATGTTAAGGATTCTTTTGTTGAAGAAGATTCCTTTGGCCTACCTGACATTTTGTCCAAGTTGGTGAATGCAGGCGAGAGTGGCAGCCTTGCACTTTCAGCCCTTGGGGGCACTCTTTTCTATCTAAAGCAGGCTTTTATGGATGAAACATTGCTGAGATTTGCTAAGTTTGAGTTATTTCCATGCTCTGGTTTTGGTGATATCTTTCATAAGCCATACATGGTTCTTGATGCTGCTGCCCTGGAGAACCTTGAGATTTTTGAGAACAGTGGAAAAGGAGACTCATCAGGGTAAAATTATCTCTCTTGGATGTGTCAAATTGATATGTTTTTAGCCTTTGTCTTAGATGATCCATTTGTCTTTGAAGGACTCTCTATGCACAACTAAATCACTGTGTGACCGGATTTGGTAAGAGGTTGCTGACGACATGGCTTGCAAGACCTTTATACCATTTGGAGTCAATTAGGGAACGCCAGGATGCTGTGGCAGGTCTGAGGGTAAGTGACACATCAAAATATCGTTGTAATATTTTGTGTCAACTGCATTGATTGCTTGTTCAACAATCATGCTGTTTGAGAATGAGTTTCCAGGAATCCCGATTTGCATCCTTTGTATCCCTTACATATATCAGGTGTTCCATTTGCCTGAAAAGAAAGTCAGGAATCCATTTAAATGATTATTTTTTTTATCATTATTTATTTGTTAGTTATTTTTTATGTCAACAGGGGAATTTAACTTAGCTAAACTGTTTACTGAATTCTGTCAATTTAAATCAATTAGTTCTTAGGAAGCCTTGGTTGAAACATTCATCAAAATGGGTTGCAAATGTGACAAAAAAAGGTACTATATGAAAGCATGCACCTGTAAGAACGGCTGGGAATTCTTACGAGAAGTCAAAACATGCACATGTTTTTGCTGGACTTGATAAATATTTAAAGCCTGTCAAAGGAAAATATTGTAAATCTTTTTCCTTTATTACTATGAAAAAACAATATGCAAGAACCCTCCTTTTGTTTTTCAGATGGTTATTATTAGTTTCTCCTGAAACCACATGAAATCTTTAAAAACTCTGGTTCATGAAGATGTGCTAATGACTCGGTTTTGGAGGTTTAATCCTCCATTTTGTTGTCTCAGAAGGATAAATTAAGGAATTTCACGAGTGCTGTTACTACTTCATGAATATACTTTATGATAAAACTTGCTTTATAGGAGTTAATCTACCTTCTGCCTTAAATTTGAAAAAGTTGTCTAAGGCTTCCCAGACTGTGATGGTTCACTTGCGTATATTTTCTAGCAGGTAAAGGCAAATGACTGGCCATAAATATTTTTATGGATCATACCTTTTATAATACTTGACAACTATTGCTTAAAATTGTCTACTGTTCATCAATATTGATGGAATGCAGTGAAGCTAATGGAAGGAATGCAAATAAGGTAGTTTTATACGAGGATGCAGCAAAGAAACAGCTCCAGGAGTTTGTATCAGCTCTACGTGGATGTGAATTAATGACACAAGCATGCTCTTCTCTTGGTGTCATTTTGGAAAATGTTGAATCTGGACTACTACATCATTTATTAACACCTGGTGCAGTTGGGTTTTATGTTTTTAATCAAATTCAAAAGTCCTGTTTGGCTTCTTACCTTTTAATTATTTGTGCAGGTCAAGGTCTTCCTGACATTCATTTAATTATAGACCATTTCAAGGAGGCTTTTGATTGGATGGAAGCCAATGATTCTGGACGTATAATACCTCATGAAGGAGTTGATAAAGAGTATGACTCTGCCTGTAAAACAGTCAAGGAGATTGAATTAAGATTAAAAAAGCACTTAAAGGAGCAGCAGAAATTACTTGGAGATGCATCAGTAAGAACTGGCTTGAATACATCTTGATGTTTGATATTTTACTCCCATGTTCTTATGTTTGTTCCTCCTAAATGTTTACCTGGTGCTATACTCTGGTGGTCCTTTACAGATAAATTTTGTCACAGTTGGAAAAGAAACATACCTTTTAGAAGTGCCAGAAAGTTTACGTGGGAATATTCCTCGGGATTATGAATTACGATCATCCAAAAAGGTAAGCATTAAAAAGGATGTGGTATCTAAAATAATAATTGCAAGGCATTACCACCTGTTCGATGAAGTTTATATACCTGCACTGAATTTTGAGCAGTGTAAAGCTTGCCCTCTTTATTTATTCCTGTTCTCCACTTTCAGGGATTCTTCCGGTACTGGACTCCAAGCATTAAGGAGTTCTTAGGAGAGCTTTCACATGCTGAATCTGTAAAGGAGTCTAAGTTGAAAAGCATTTTACAAAGGTTGATCAGTCGTTTTTGTGAACATCATAATAAGTGGAGACAGTTGGTTTCTTCAACTGCAGGTTTGCATGACTTCACTTTTATATATGGAATTGGGGTTTGGTTTTGTTGCTATCTATACTGTCAGAATGTGTATACTACTATTTCAATCTTCACACGGAGGCAATTTTGTTTTGTATGAGCTCTGTGCCTAGCTTTGGTTTCTTTGTGTACATGTGTGTGCACCTGTGCGTTGCATATAGGAATGTAAAATGCATAGATGCAGCCTGCTTTAGTCTCACTTCAATATGATAAAGTTTTGATGGCAACTTTGGTTTCTTTTTTCCCTTCAGTTTTCATTCTATTTTCTGCAAACACTATTATTAAATGGGAAAAGTAATTATTTTGGATTGAAGATCTTGATCTCTTTTCAGTTTGCATTGCTAAAATTATTCGTGTCCTGCAGAACTGGATGTTTTGAATCAGTTTAGCAATCTGGACTACTACAGAGGAATGACATACCGGTAGTGATATCAGCTTCATCAATTCAAATGAAGTGCCATGCTTTGCTGCAAAAAGTTTAGGGGCATCCTGTTATTAGGAGTGATTCTTTGAGGCAGAATTGGTTTGTCCCCAATGACATTACTATTGGTGGTTCTGGTAATTCCCTGCTTTATCCTTCTCACTGGTCCAATGTGGTGGAAAGTCTACTCTTCTTCATGAAGGATTTGTGGCTGTTATTTTACCAGCTCCAGGTAAGATTCTTGTTTTTCTGACTTGACAGTATGTCTCTTGACCTAACATGACTCCACCTTTGGTTTCTTCTGGGTGAGCAGATGTGCCTGCAGAAAGCTTTGAGCTTGCACCTGTGGACCGCATCTTTGTAAGGATGGGTGCGAAAGATAATATTATGGCTGGCCAAAGTACATTTTTAACAGAGCTTTCTGAAACTGCATCTATGCTGGTGGGATATCTTTTCCCAATTCAATTCTTTATTATTGCTTCTGGTCCAAGTATATGTTATCTGGATGTTCTGAGCGGCTAGTTATTTCAGCTTTGGAAAACAAAATTCAATTAAAATTTTTTCTGCTTTTCTTTTTTTCTTGTATGTATTTCTGTTTTGTTTTGTTTCTATTCATTATGCATTTCATTTTAGTTTGATCTCTCCCAAGCGAAACACAATAAGGCAGGTGTAGATAGATGCATGTTTCATGCAATGAACACATTTTTTTTTATAATATTGTAGAGATCAGCAACCTGCAACTCACTGGTGGCTTTCTGGATATGAACCTTGGCGTGGAACATCAGCGTCAGATGGACAAAACTTATTCTCTTGTGAGATTCATCTGAACATGCATCACTTTCTTTTTTTTTTTTATCAGATCACATTACCATCCACTCCCTAATCGCTTACAATTTTTTTTACTGCTGTTTCTCCCTGTGCATCTCTAGGAAGGCCTTCTGCTGATGTCAGTGTCTCCTTGCTCTTAGTTTCTTGGCAGGGAATCAGTTCTTGAACATTTTGTTCATAAAGTGCGATGTCGAGGAATTTCAACTCACTATCACAGATTAGCAGTAGACTACAAAAAAAATTCCAAGGTTTGCTTTTGTTTCTTCTGATGGGAAAATTTCTTTCGAAAACTTGGATGTAATTCATGTCTACATAACCAACCACCCATTGACAATGAGAGTGTTTTGATTAGTAACTTTGTTTAGATGCCAAATGAAAATTATAATTTAATTACAACATGATTGATCGTCTGTTCAGATGTAGTACCCATATTATTGCCCATGATAACTTTTATTATTGATCTTGGTCTTATAACCCTCAGAATTTTCAGGATGTCATATGATCCACTTTCTTACTCCATGTTATGCACACTATGCAGGTTTCCCTATGCCATATGGCATGTCAAGTTGGAAAGGGAGTTGGAGGGAGTGGAAGAAGTAACTTTCCTTTACAGGTTGAAGCCCGGTGCATGCCCTAAAAGCTACGGTGTCAATGTTGCACGCCTAGCTGGTAAGGTCCCTTTTTATCATTGTTTTTCTCTTATTGAGGAACTTACATTAGCATTCAAGGTGCAAAAATATGGTCATGGACAATATAGTTGCTACTTATGGATGCCTCAAACTATATAACCCATCTTTCAAGTTAATAATCTGATAAATATTGAAAAAAGTAGGAGAAAAATTGAATTCATATAGCAAAGAGAGTTTACTGCCCATCTCAGACCAAACTTTTGCTACCCTAATTTGTGGTAAATCTACCTGATAGTGGTCTTCTGTTCATTTGCCTACTCATCATGGGCTGCCATCATTGTTATAGATTTCCTGTGTCTTATTGGTACTCCTTTCAGGACTTCCAAATTCTGTACTTCAAAAAGGCTGCTAAGTCTTAAGAGATCGAGAGCCCATGGCAGGCATAGGCACAGGAAGGAATCTGATGACGATGATAGAAGTTTATCGCCCCAAAATTCAGAAGATGATATTGTTTTCTTCGTCCAAAGATTGATTAACAGTGTAGCAAAATCGAGTTGCCATGAGGAATCCAAGGACATACATGCTTGTTCACTTGGTGATCTTCTGCAGAGAGCAAGAATGTTTCTTCAGAATTGAACTGGGTGAGAATGTTTCAGTCAGACAAAAATTTTGCAGTGAAAATTGAATCCACAGTTGGTCATATTTCTAGACCATTTTTGTTTGTCATCTACAATTTGGTCATATTTCAAGACCGTTTTTGTTGGGCATCTACAATTTCAGTGCTATGAGCGAGCACCCAAGATGTTTCAATGGGGAGCATAGCATCTACGTGATCACTTCCATAAGTGCTGATTTGCCTTGTTAGGTAGGGCATTTGATGTACAGAGGATACAGGATCTCTATTAGATTCTCAGTTATGTATATTGTTTTTAGTGGAACTGTACAATACTATACTTGTGAAAAAAAGTATCTGGTATACTTTGCTGCGGTTGGCACCAGACTTAAATTGTTTCTTTTCCCATTGACTGAGATATCCTCGTCGTTTGTTACTTGGCATGAGAATCTGAGTGACTCCACGAGAAATATATAAAAGAAAGAAAGAAAGGAAAACCATGGTCCCCCATTTAAGTATTTGAAAAATGAAGGATCAAAAACATGTAACCAAGACTTGGTCAATTGATTTAAAAAATATTTAATAAAGAAAACAATAATTTGATAAAGAAAATAATATATTTGATAAATGATCCAACAACATAGTGAACTTTAAGTATGATCTTAGATAGGAGATTGTATCTAACACATGATAATATCCAAAGTAAGATTTATTGAATATTTTATCAAATATTTTGAAATAAGAGGATTTAACCTTGGTTTTAAGTATTTTGATCATAATTTTTCCAAAATAGAAATTAAAATGAGACCCCCCATCACCTTAACATAGTCCCCCAAAAAAAGGAGGTTGTTGGCCATCCCCACCAATTCACCAATTGGCTGTTGATCTAATTGGCTTAAATTGTAAGCAAAAATGGAAATCTGTTAAAAGGTAGTTCACCCTACTGATGTGTAGCTCATTAGATTGTTATTCTTTTATCTTTTTGTTTACTAACCATAAAATTTGTCATTTACCTAATTGGTAAACTAACGAAGGCCCCATTAAATGATTGATATGTTCACCAAAACCAGCTTTTTTGAACAAAATACACTTCATTTCTTACCCAAAAAAGGGGTAATTTCAACAGAGACGCATAGATATTATGCTATTGTACAAATGAATCAAGACATTTGGGGGAAAAAAATAAAATAAAATAAAATAAAACTTTAGGGCTCTGCTCAGTCCTACTCCTCCCTATGAAGTGGCTGCTCTTCATCTTCTTAACTATACAGACTTGAGGTTATCAATCTTCAGAATCCTGCTTTACATATATATAGAAAAAAAAGGTTAATTCTAAAGAGGGCCAAAAAAGAAAAGAGAGGAGGGGCTCTGGAAAACTTACACAATATTGTTCTCGTATGGTGTCTTGAATGGCTAAATTGCTCTAATGACTATATACATTGGAGGAACAAATTCCACTAGTCTTTAGAATAATTAACTTCTTAAAAAATGCATCAAACAAGCACAATCCAGAGATGATAATTGGAAAATTAAAAACCTTCTGTCATTAGAAAATTGTGAAAATTCAGGTACTTACCGTTAGGATTGTGAATGGATATTCTTCTGGAGAACACTTTGCGCACAGCAAACACATGTCTTACAAGCAAAATGACCTTGGTAAACTGCCAGGGAAAATCAAAATACTAATGATTCAAAACAAAAACATTTAATTTCTTCTGTACCAGAAAAATTTGAGATTCTAGTTAACTACGCATAATCTCACTGGCCCATATCCCCAACCTTCGATCCTACCCGTACAGTTAACGGATAATTTTAGAAGGTTTGAATAATAATAATAATTTATTTATTTATTTAATACCATCCTTCTGAATTTTATATCACATGTCAATGTAGTGAAAAAAAGGTTCCCCATAACATTTTGGGCCAAGCTTACCCAAAAGGTGTTTCCCATCATTCTATTAAATGAACTTATAATATTAGAAAAGACATGCATAACAAGTTGTTTCCTGAATAGAACCTTTTCATAAATTAATGGAGAAAAAAGAAATTATGAAGGGTTAACTTACAATGAGAACTCCTAATCTACAGCAAGAAGCACCTCTATCTGCAGCTGCTGCATTCAGGACCATCTTCCATGGCCACTCTTCTTGGGTCTTCTTCAACCTCACACTGTCTTCTTGGTTTCCAAACTTCCCCTAAAACCCATCAAGAAAAAACATTAAGAAAACATTTGAAAGACTAGATTGTGCTGTATTTTACACTCATCAACAGAGATGATCCTGAAATAGCAATTGCTCAATTTCAGAAACTTTCAGGTACTCTTCTATATATTTTTTGGTATGTTTTTGTTCGAGTGGAATAAGAAAGGCACCTGATGGTCACTGTTTCATCAACCAGCTGAGCTTTCTTGGGGGATGGTGCAGTGTAGCCTGGTTCATATTTCTGCAATTTCATAATTCATTTTCATTTATTAGACATTTAGACCCCATTTTAGTGAAAAGGACTGTCAAGGAAAATTTGAACAAGAACAAGACTGAAAGGAATAGGAAAAAAAATTTAAAATACAAGATTTTTTAATGCAAATTATTTCCAAATAAGTGGAATTATTAACTTTATTAAGCAATAAAATAAAAATTCTATGGAGAGAACTAGCTTCAAGGAAGGTGAAAGAAAGGTAACATTGAGAACTCAATATTCAAGACAAACGAAAAACAATGAAAAAACAAGAGTTTGAATCCATTCAAGAAGAAAAAACGACCCGCACTTCGAATCAAAGCACAAACAACAGACAACAGAAGAGCCCGCGGTTGATTTTTGTATTGTTTTCAGAAAACAAGAACACACAAAAACAAGAGCTTCAGAAAACAGAAGGAAAGAGGAATTCAAACCTGGAGACAGATTTCACAGATTGTGTTCCCACCATTGCACCATCTCTGTATACAATCTCTATGAGCAAACTGAAAACAAAACAAAACGACCAAAACCCAAATCAGAAATCACGAAACCTAAAGAAACAAAACCAAGAAAACACCCCACTTTTTCTTTCTTCTACATAGCGGTTCCTGAGAACAGAAACTGGGGAGCCTCAAGCTCTTACAATCTCAATTCCGCTTCATGGCAGATTCTGAAGTATGAAGTCATAGACCCAATTCAAATCATTCCACGAACAACACAACATCTACATATTTTCTTCTTCTTCCTGCTCTATTCTTTTGGAAACATCAAAACTTCCTCCTGTATTCTCTCTGTTTTTCCTCTCTCTCTCTCTCTTCTCTCTTGGACTTTAAATCGCAAAAAGAAAGGAGGACAGCAGAGACCAGAGCTTCCATGCCCTTCACTTTAAAAACTGAAATTTTCCAAATAATAATATTTTTGCTCAAAATTGAACATATCCCACCACCAGTTTGGACTTTTCTACAGGGAAGACGCGGCTTTGGAAAACTGGAGCTTCAATGTCACGGCTTTGACTTCTTATTCAGATATATCAAACGTTTAAGATTAAGACTGTAGCCACCTACCCAGCCGATTATCAATTTGGATGTTTCTTCTTCCTATCCCTTTTAAATTCCCCTCAATTTAGACATTCTCTCTCTCTGACAGTAATTTGATAATTTCATTACATTGATGTCCCAAAACAATTTGAAAAAAACATTTGTCAGTCGTGTTAAAGCAATCTGCCCAGAACTAATGTTTATTTATCATGTTAAACAAATCATGTAGTATTGATTACGATTACAATTTTGATTTTTTAAATAGATTAAAAATCAAAAGTATATATCTTCACGGTGTTAGGTTTAAATATAAGCAAATTCACAGTTTGTACAATCTCTTAAATTTTTTAAAAATCATTTATCGTAAATTATAGTTTTGATAATGGCAAAAAAAGATAATGATTTGAATATTATTTTAAAATATGTATTATTTTAGATTTTTTTTTTAAAAGGATTATTTTAGCACAAAGCTTATTTTATTACATCTTAATGCTTTCTTCACATATTTTTTTTTATTTCCTTGTGAGAAAATATTTCTTGTCTACAGACATATGAAGGAATTTTTTCTTATCATAAAGTTAAGTATTTTGGTGAGGGAGATATGTTTAGGAGATTGTTTTCAAGTAGTTATGGAGTGTTAAGTAATATTTTCTAAAAAAGAAAAAGTGATGATATATTTTTCTAAGGGAACAATTTTTTTTTAGAATAATTTTAAAACTTTTGATGTTTTTCAGCATCTACTCTTTATCAAAGTATTATTGTGTGCCTATGAGAAGTGGGACAGAAGCCAATCATCGTTTCCTCTTATCTTTGTTTTTTAAGCATGTCCCCTACATATTTCTTTAAGGAGTGGTTATTTTTTAATCATTTTTTGTTTGAAATGATCTATTTGCATATTTTTATTTCATTTTATTATTTAAAATGGTTCTTTTATAAAGATTTAGGTCTTATCTTGTTTTTCGTGTTATTGTCATCTTATTATAGTATTTTGTTTGTTTTCGAGTTATTACAATGTGATACTTTTTATTATCTTGTTGCAATGCTTTATTTGCTTGTGAACGATTAAGACTAGTAAAGCGAATTTGATTAATCGAATATATCATGTTATGATTATGGTCGTTCAGTATGAAGTCGTTAATATTCTAGTTATTATATTATCAAATTTATAGGTTTTATGTCAATTTATTATACTATTAACTTGGATATCGATTTATTCTTTATAGTTTTTAGCAATTTGTATATTAGATATATCGCAAGTTTGAATCAATAAAATTATTTTTTCTTTCAAACAAAAATTATTGTATGAGAAATGTTTCTAAAATATTTTTTATATTTTAAATTAATATTTAAAGATAATTAAATGTTACCTTAAAATTTATTCTAGAAAAAACTTTTTGGGATACATTTTTAAGAAAAATTTATATTTAAAAGTTGCTTTTTGTAAATATTTTTATCTCTAATGGGAAAATTAATTTTAATACCATATGGATATGTGATATTTTTTTATAACTTGTTTGAAAATATGATATTTTTGAGTAATACATTTTAAATGTTTTAGTTGTTTTTATTTATTTTTGAAATCATTTTTAAATAATTGTATAACTATAAGATAATAAAAAAGAAGCCAAGCATAAAAATACAAGATAAAAACAATTTAATTCTCAATAGATCAAAATTTTTAAGATCCTTGTTAAATAATTTTATTTCATTGTGTTACATTTCGTATCTAAGTATGAACTTCTTAAACAAATATGTATATTAAAAATTTAAAACTGTATAAAGGAAACCCATGACTCAAATGGTAAATGTGATTAATATGTAAAACATTATATGTGATATCCAAAGTGAATATATATGTAAAAAAAATCTTATAGAGGATTTTTTAGCCAAGTAAGAATATCAAAAAATTAGTTAAAGATTATCTTTTAATTCGAAGAACAAATGTCTTAGTGTATGTATACCTTTGCTAAGACATAATACCAAGTATTAAACAATGCTTGATTTAAGTCTTGACAAACGTTTTCGCGTTTTATCACATCATTTTTTTTTAATCATTAATTTTGTAAAAAATAATGTATAAAACGAATATTCTGGTAATTTCGAAATTAAATTTTAAATTGTTTTAAATGTTTATGTGATTATGTTTATCTTCTATAAATATTTTGAAACCATAAATAAACAAATTTTCTTATCTTTTATAATATAAAATATTACGATCATTATATTATATTATAAGAATCATGTCCTTGAAAAACGTAGGAAATTTCCTTTCCTATATAAATGGGACTACGTCCACGTGGCTTAAGCTAATCTTGTAAGCTTTTGGTAATTAAATATACTTAACTTAAGTGGGAAATTATTTCAAATTAATGGCATGCTGTATCCATTGTATGTCATCAATTAAATAATATTTAATGCAAATTTCAATAATAGGCGATTTCTTTCAAATCTTCTCCACCTGTTGGAATTTAAATAAATGAATTTTGAGCAACTTTTGAGATATCTTTTAGAATTTGGATTGGCTCTGTTCTACCCTGATTATACAATATAATTTAATTTAAAATTTTATTTATAATAACAAGATAAATTATAAGTTATAAATAATAATTATAGATGGGATATATTTATTTTATTTTAATTGATTTTAAGGTTAATCCAAGTCACTCTTTTTGTATTTATTTATTTATTTATTTATTTAATAATTAAAAAACACTTCAGTCGTAATTTAGTAATCTGTTTCTTATCAAACTCCAACTCAGGATATATAAAGATGGGTTTTTAGGTGTAAAATAAGCCAAAGACAGGGAGCAGATGGAAGCCAAACAGACCAAACATTTTGAATCTTTTTGTCTGGCCTTTTGAATTCGCACTTTTTTTCAAATTTGAATCCTCATCCTCGGATCTCTCTCAAATCAACAGCTCAAATAATTGAAATTTGAAAACAGAAGAGACCCACATGTAGCTGAGGTTTTGAATGGACCCCTCTTTGTAAATATTTTGTTTATTTTAGTTATATTTCGATCAGAAAATGGTTAGTGAGTATTTGAATAATTGTCTTCTGGGGTTTTTACAAGATGCAGACATTTGTTCTTCTCATTCACGATCTTATCATCTTTCTCTCTCTAATAATCTTTCTCTTTCTTTCTCTCTCTAAAGATGCATGCACAAATGAGCAAAGAGGCTTCGCATTTTTAACAATTTGTTTGTTCAACTGATGAATGACTAGACCTTACCTGCGCTTGTGGGGACAACACGAGGAGTTGATCTTGACCGTTCATCTGATGTGGTGGTATGTAATAGCGTCCCGTCGTACAAGGGACCAGAGACAGAATCTTTAAAGAAGAATCGCTGACTGATGACACGATTATTAACGGAAAATAATCGGACACGTGGGAATCGCATGCGTTGGTGGGAAGGAGAATCAACTGCTCTGGAGGTGCAGCGGAAGTTGACGCTGTTATTGTTTAATTAGGGGATAAGCCTATAAGATTGTATAAATTCCCCCCAATTTAGTCATTTATATCTAAACTTTTTTTGGGTTTGAAAACGATATTAATGTTTAGTTCCGTAGTTACCTATACATATTTTATTAAGTGGGGAGTTTAACATACGTTTTTTAATCATTTGTGTCCTTTTCTAATAATAAAAGCATTGTAGCATTCTGAAAAATAAATATTATGAATATCTTATGAACCAAAAAATTCAAATATGAAGTGAGACATACGAGCAAAAGTCGGGAGGATATGTGGTAACCGGGGATTTAGTTTTATAATTTGTTTGGGCCAGGCCCAAGTCACAATCAGAGTGTAGATGGAATGGGACCGTGGGCTGGTTCATGGTCCCTCATGTGGGCGAAATGGGCCTTTCAAGATATTGGGCCTGTGTTAGTTTGGCCAGAAAAGCTTGAAATGAGCTCTTATGTGCTTGAATATTAGGTGAAAATCATTCTCATTTCCACGGTACATTTGCCCCTATCTTGGTTTCAATGTAAGGGAAAACAAATAGATAAATAAATAAATTGTTTTACATACTAATTTCAAACAATTTTTAATTTGATTTCTATTTTTAATTATGATTTGAAATAAATTATTTTTTTAAATTTGAAAATATAAAGTTATAAACAAATATTTGTCCTTTTTGTGTTCAATCATCTTTACATGATGCTAAGCACTTTATTTGACTAATCAATGTTGGTGGTTAAATGATAAAACTTGATGTAGGAAGAAAACATTATAATATCAAAAAAAAATCCCACGTCACAGAAGAATTCTTGGTTTGACAATTCAAAGATAGAGAGGAACACCTAATAAATCAAGAATTGAAAATCATTGGATTCGTGATTCCTTCCTCCGTCCGTCAAAACACCGAATTTCTAAATTATCATATATAGTATATACATATATACTTTAACAAAAATAATTATTTTATATGTCGAACATTATAATAAAAATTGTTTATACTTTTGTTTCTTGGGCCCCCATCTACAAAATGGGCGGCGGTCTAATCCGGTGTCGGGAGGCTAACCATGATTTCCATCTAGAAGATGTCGAGGTAGACTGAAGGTTTTGACGTGTTCTAAATTCCTAAAATGTATTCCACACGGTCAGCTTTTTCTTTCTTTTTTTCTTTTTTTTTTTTTTCCTTTTTCAGTCAGTTGTTTCAGAACTACTTTCTATTTTTGCAAATACTTAAGGTATTTTAAAATTAAGATCAAACCCTACAAAGTCATAATATTCCTTCTTTGTGGGAAAACCTAATAGTGATTGTGTAATTCTCATCAATCTAGTAAAGATGCAAATCTAGATATTCCAGATTTTAAAACATATTTGGCTTCTGAGTTCAAATAAATGAATCGTATTAAAGAAAGATATACTAAAGAAAGTAGAAAGTGTTACATTTCTAATTTTATTTAATCTATAATTGATGAGTCTAAACTAACAAATGAAATAATTTATCGACTTTAAATATTTTCTTTATTTCATTTTATTTTCTAACGGGAGTTCTTTTGTTATCGCCATAGGTAGTTTCTTTTCATTCCAAGATTCCTTCCAACCCTTTTTTTAGGGTTGAGCGAAAAAACATAAGAAATCAAATTGATCGAGTAAAATTTAATAGTGAACTTGGTAATTTACAAAAACATAAATCATATCACTATGGTTTATTATTGTATAACTTCCAGATCATTCTCTTAATTAACAGTGTATTTATAAATATTACTCTGTTTGATGTTAAACTTCCCCAAAAATTCAGTGAAAAAGTGAATTGAGTTTATTATTAGAGCTTGAAGAGATATAGATAGATGGATCTTCATTAACATTAAGTGAGTGAGTATTCATATTAGACAACGACGTGGGTTGAGTTGATCATGGTAATTTAAATAAGGAAAGAGCAACAGCAGGAAAACTAAGGAAGCGAAATGGAAGACAGATGAAATACAGTCCAGAGATGTGTGATTCATTAGTACATATATTTTCTTTGACTGGAATTAAAAAAAAACTCAGTGATTGAAACTTAATAACATGATGGATGATTCACTTTCCAGTTTTGTTTTACCATTGCATTCTGTGGATTGTTATTAATTCATTCATTGTTATATAACCGGATCTTGATCTTCAGACTTGGTTTCATTGGTATATCAGATCTGATCTCATTCTTTCATTTTATGGATCATCATTCTTTGACAACGTGTTTGTATCTGTAGGAATTGAGATAGAGAAAGTTCTGAGGTCCGAATTTGAAGTGACGCAGTGATGGAAGGCAGAAGTTATCACAATTGAAGTGTTAATGGTCTGGTCGAGGATCCAATTATACATTATCTTTAGAAAGAAAGGCGATGACACATGTGAGCTGGGTGTTCTTTGCACCATTGTAATCAAATTGTCTTGATTTCGAAAGTTTGTTTACTTCAATGGGGAGTTGTCCTTTGCGAGTACTCTTCTGAATGATAGGCCTCCAAAATTCCTCCATGTCGATGATGTTAGGCCCTCTGTATTCTCTACTGCTTCTTCTTTACTTGGAATAAGTCTGCCAATCTCTGACTTTGATTATCCATGCTTCCTATCTCCGATCTTGTTGGCTTTCCCTCAGTTTTTAGGGGTTCTTTTCGATTTACGTATCCTAGAGCCAGCAGTTCATTTCATTTTCTATGCATTTAATATCTTCACGAAAGTGGAAACCTGTATGAGATCAAATAGAATTGATGTAACAAAAATTTATATTTATTAGGCTTCCAAAAATATCAATAGCTTATTTAGCCCTTCTTTGATAAGCTAAAACATTGAGTTAAAATTGCCAATTAATAAATCATCCAGAGTGCTTCATTTTTCTCTTTTGTCGAAATATTGATTTTTAAATTCTTTTCGATTTTCGAGCAATGGCCTTAAAACTATTCCAGAATGTTATAAGTTGTGCATATTCATTGCAAACCATTACTAGTGACTCTCATTATTCCCTCATAATGACGTCAGCTTTGTTCAAAAAACCATAAGTTGTGCATATTCAAATTTATGAAATAGGCTATTAGAAGACTATAAATTAATCCCGACCAGCGGCGCGAAAACTTGACAAGACCATAAGTTGTGCATATTCAAATTTGTAACCATTACTGAAGATTATAAATTAATCCGTGACGGCAAAGCTGATAAGACCACAAGCGATATACATACAAATTTATGTCACTACTATAAAAGGATTATAAACTAGACTGACTAAAATCAGATTACGAAACTTGTTAAAATTAAATATAACTTGTATGCTTATAAGAAGAGAATAAAATTTTGTCACTAAACTCAATTAAGATTTAATTTGGTCTTACTTTGCAAATTACTAGTGACCTGGTAATAAAGTGGACTCCTATAAGTCCGGATTCGTTCTCACGAGATTGAGAAAAATTTAAGCTTTAAGCTAGAAAATTCTTTGAGTTCTATGTTGTATTTGAATGTCTAGTTTAAGAAGAATTTAGTAACCTAATAATAATTTTAATAAGCTGAATCCTACATTTTAAAATAAGAAAAAAAAATTTAAATCTTAAATATAAATGGTGAACTTGGATTATTCTTTGGAGTAAACCTTTGAGATTTGTCTTGTAAAAATTATCAGTCTGCATCATGTCTAATATAGTATCTCAGTTAAGATCAGAAGATTTTAAAAAAGGCAAGGTAGTATAGTTTGGATTCCTCCTCTAACCATACTTTTCACTAAATAGAGATTCATGTTTATTTTTTAATCATGATTCTAATCAATTACTTGTAATTAGAATTTTTCTATAAGATCGAGATATTTTTAACTTTTTCCAATCACTTACATTACGATTTCTTATGATGCCAGTTTCTTGTTTCCCAAGGCAGGTTAAAATTACTAGTTTCTATTAGAAAGTGATTATAATGCCAGTCAGAAAGGTTTCCATTTCCTTGATTAAATCTCATTTAACGGGATCGAGATCAAATTTCCTCAGGCCGAGGAGAGATATCTATTGATTAAATTGATATATCCTCGACCACTTCTCAAACCAGATGATCAGGTGAGTTTATCTAAAGTAACCTTTCAAAGCTCATTTAGTTCTTTAATGTAGTCTAGCATACTGATAACTAATCTATACTCTTGGGAATATGCCAGTTTACGATAACCATTGGGCCATAAAATGGCGTAGGATAATAGTCATTTCATGGGTGTGCTTCTACTAAGATTATGATTAATTTCATGACTTAACCATCCAAATAAATTAAAAACCCTCGACTTAATTTTCTTCTCATTGTGCGAAAGACCACAACTAACATTAGATCTTTGTGAAGGTTCATGAACCTTGTTGGATTACGGTATACACGAAATATTGATCAGGAAAAATTCCACTATGCTTTATGATCATGAAATGATTTCCAGCTTTGTTTGGAGTTCATTGAATTCAAAGCAGATGTCGTCGTGATTTGAGATTTAAATTCAACTTCAAAACGCTAGGCCAATTTCTTGTTTGGATCAGGTAAATGAAGTCAAGCGTTCACATACAAATACAATCTCTACGAATAAAAAAATAAGAAAAAAAATAAAGAAAAAATATATTACGAGTCTCGACTCAAATTTTCCCAGTTAAGTTCGATCTTTCATTTCACTGCCTCTCAGCACTACGCAATCATTCTGTTGCCAGGCCACCAAAGTTTGGGCCTAAGTGAGGTTCATTTTGGCCCAGATTTTGCCTTCTACCTAATATTAAGAAGTTGTATTCTGTGACCAATTTTTATTACAGCAAAGTCTTTGTTGCGGTGTCAAGTGTCATCGCGACTTGAAGATCTTGTCTCTTTTTGCTTGATTCTGCGACAACGTATTTTTGTTGCGACATTCTTTCTTTTAGTATGATAACTCTATCGCGACAATATTTTGTGCATTCCTCAAACAGTTATGTCACAACATCGATAATCATGTTACAACAGTTTAAATTTTGACACAGGTTGGTGTACCATGATCCAGTTTTCATGTCCGACACATCTCTGTTGATTATGTTGCAACATTGTCTTGTATTCTCTCTGCATTTACACATGACCTTCTAGAAAGTCTGTCGCGACAGAGGCTTATTGCCACTAAGCTTGACTTCTTGTTGCAACTTTGTTCTGATGTTGTGACATTCTTGTGTTATCAATATTCTTTATCTAATTCAGTTTTCATATCATAGTCATCTCTTCGTGTTGACTTATAGATTCTGTTGTGATCCGTTATTGTCATTCTGAACTTCTTTGCCATTAATGTTGAAACCTTTGTGTTTGTATATAAAGTCTACATCACAACCTATACTTTTTGTTCAACTATTTATGTGTTGAGGCATTAAGATCTGTTGCGCGACATGGATTTATCTCTTGACTAGTATGTGCGGCGTTGGTTCTTTGTTTGGTGAATCTGATTCAACAAGTAGCGAGTCCGTTAATGACATAAATTTTCTTGTTCTTGACCCGGCGAACTGTCTTGATGCTCTCTTACGTCTCGACCGGCTTTCCTCCATTGTATTGCAAGAGTAGGTGTTCTGCGACAAAGTAGTTATCAGACATGATTACCATGATCTTTCATTTCTGCGCCAGTATTGAATCTATCTTGATTGGCTTCTTTATTCTGTTCTGCGACAGCATGCTGTCTTGTTGCGACATATGGAGTCTGTCTACCAATTTTAGATCTTGTATTAAACGTAGAAAATATTGTTGTGAAGAAGCCATGTGCTGAGATTCTATCATTTGTAGGCGTTTGTCGCGGCTTGGCACGAATACATCGCAGCCAGTTGCCTTCGCAATTGCTGTTTTTCTCTTCTTTCTTGTTGGAAATCTCTCATTTTTAATTAACTCACACCAAAACACAAAATTTATAAATATTTCATAATTTGGCATTAAGCATTTCGATAATACTAAAAACAAGCCCGAGAAAATGGATTAAAAGAAGATAGTTTAAGATTCATCAATTGGCTGTTTGAGATCCGGATAATATTCTAGAATAATTTAGATTATTCAACACTTCTCCTTGTAGAACGACCTTACAACGAAGCCACTATAGCCGTAAACTTGACACGTATACTTACCGTGCATTTCTGTTTACATTAATTACACAACATCTGAGGTTAAGTCGGAAGCCCGATGAGTCCTAGTTTTTGTTTGTATGTGCAATTTTGGATTCGGTTTAAGTTTATGTTTAGATTTTGAGCCAAAGCTGTGATTTCCATTAATCATGTAGAACAAAATACTAATATTATATAAAATTATACTTCAAATATTATAAATATATATTATTAAAATAAACTTATATATAGGTTTGGTCCTTTAATTTAAATTTCATGTATACATATCCATATACTTGGACATAAGATTTTGTTCTTAAATATTTTGTGATACCTGTTTTTTTTAAAATATATATTATTTATGAGATATGCATATATATTAGAAAATGTTGGATTCTTTAAAACAATTAGAAATAAATAAAATATATTAAAAATTATTAAATTATGTTTACATTATAAAAATAAAATTCAAATGTGTTGGTTGGTAAATCTTTATAGGTATATATTTGGGAAAATTTTTGTTATAAGGTTGTGAATTTTACAAAAGTATTTTAGTGAATATTTTGGAAGAGATTTAGAAAAATAAAGCAAAAAAAGAACAAGATTTAGAATAAGATATATCACTCTGTGGTGACCCATATATCTTGTTTTCTTATCTCTTGGATGAATTCTTTTAAGTAGCGAGTTCGTGACTTCTTATTTCTTGGTGGATTCCAGTACCTATCATTCTATAACATCTACTCATCTCATCATCTTCTATTTCACCTTTTCATAACCAAATTTTCAACCTTAATCCAGAACTTTCTAAATATAGTTCTATACTTCTAAAACATTTCCAAATACTTTGTTTCACTCTAGGAATAATTAAAACCATCATCCTTAACCTTGGAGCAACCCAAATTTGTCCATAGTCCTAGCCAACCTTAGAAAAACCTTAAATTAGCTCAAAATTAGACTGTTTTGTATCAAGCCAAACCCAAACCTTTCCAAACCTAAAATCCTTCATTCTAAACCATAATTCCATTATATATATGACCTTAAACAAACTTCTATAATCTCTTTGAGATATGAACCTATCCCCTTACCCATCAAAGTTCTGCCTTATACAACACTAGCCCCACTAAATCATCCATCATGGTCTGTCTTCACATCAAAAAATTAATTTATCAGGCTTATAGTTTGATGACTAATCATAGTAAAAGGCATTCTTGATAATGAAGGCAAAGAGTTCTAGTCATGATTGAAGTGGTTCACATAAAGAAACTGGCAGCGGTATTCTTGATCTTGAAATTCTTGTTCATTATCTACAAAATGGTCTGTTCATAAGAGATCCTGTAAATTATGGAGGACTTACTTAGAAAACAAGATTGAGAAGGAGACATGATGAAGAAGAAGCACATCAGAACCTGTGACTTCAAATTTCTTATAGTGCGAAGGCTAAAAACGATCTTTGAGTTATGGGTATAAAGGAAGCTATGATGGTTTACTTCAGAGTGATGATTACTGTATGAAGGTATGATAAATTACATGATGAGAGAAATATGAGATTGCACTAAAGACTTGATATTCACTGTTTGAAGGAAGAATCATGATGATGACTTCTTGGACAACAATATGGTAGAATGTGTCTTTGAGTATTGTGACCCCCTTGAGCACAAAAGAGTGAAGTTGGTGGCTATCAAGATGCGCAAGAATGCTTCTTTTTAGTGGAAAATCATGAAGAAGTAGATTGAAAGAGATGGTAAAGATCAAACTTGGGAAAAGATGAAAGAAAAAGCAAAGAAAGTACCTTCCCTTTAACTATCGCCAAGACATCTACCTCAAAATCCAAAACTTTAAGCAATGAGATTTGAGTATGGAGGAATATTCGGCAGAATTTGAAAACTTGATGATTAAGGGAGACTTAAGGGAGGCCGAGCAACAATCCATAGCCCGTTACCTTGCTGGTATGAGATTTGATATTGCTAGAATCATTTATATGCAGCCCTATAACACTCCTCAAGATGTGATAAAACTTTGCTTGAAGTTGAGGGCTCTAAGAAGTATAAGTTCTGCAACAAAAGAGTGTGAAGCTAAAGATGGGTTTAATTTGAGGATTCAACTACAGGAGTCCTAATGTTAACTAAAATTACCCTCGAGCCTCAAGTAAAAGTGAAGTACATAGAAGTTGCGACAAGGTCGACTTCAAGTCAAGGGATGTTATAGGGTGCCCGATGGTTAGGGCATCTGTGCTTTTGAATGTCCCTAATTGGAGAGAGTGGTATTTTAGTTGAGGAGAGATGGAAATTTGGGAAGAGATGTGTTGAAGAGGGAGTTGAATCCAAACCATGTGCGAAGAAGATGAAGAAGAGCTTACTGCACCTAACCATGGGACTTCTTATTTGCTCAAGGAACCTTGGGTTTGGAAGAAGGGTTGTAGAAGGTGAAGAAGAAGATTGGTTGATCTGGAGTGTTTTCCTGAGGTGCGTATCTAAAGGCAAGAAAGTTTGCTCGATGCTTAGTGATGGTGGGGAGCTTTGAGAATTGTGTTTCCATGGATATGGTGCAAAATTAGGATTTGAATATGGTCCCATCTAAACATAATCTTTGTTGGCTTCAGGGAAGTGATATATCATAAAGATGGCTCTGAGATTTTTGTCTCATTTACAATTGGAAAACATTATGAGGATGTGACATGGTGTGATATTGTTCCAATGGAAGTTTGTCACTTGTTGCTTGGAAGACCATGTCAATATGATTGGAAGATAATTTATGATGGTTTAAAAAACAACAACACATTCCACAAGGATGGCCATAAAATTATCTTGATACATATGAAACCAACAATGACTTTAGAAACCAAACTTGAGGAGAAGAGTTCTTTGTTGTCAAAATTTGAGTTGGAGAAGGAAATTAAAGCTGGTTCTAATGTGATAGCATTAGTTGTTGTTGAAAGACTGGGGCTGGGAGGAATCCCATGAAGTGAAGCCCGATTCTAGAGGAAGTTTTGGATGCCTTGAGTTGAAAACAAGCATTGACTTCCATCTACAATTGGGTAGTTGAACTAAAGGTGGTTAAGAGTTAAAGTTAGAGTAAAAAAAGGAATCAAGATTTTATCAAACTTGAGAAATGAGGAAAAATATGTGAAGTGCGTGGAACAAACAAATTATAAAGTTTTTTCCCCAAGTCCAAGTAACAGTTTCTTTATTTAATTTAGAAAGTTTGTTTTCATAGTTAAAGTAAGAGTTACAATTCCATTTTAGAAAGATTTGCTTTATTTAAATTAAAAGTGCTCTTTGTTTTCCAAGTAAACTAGGAGTTTCTTTTTTGATTTAAAGTATGAGATTTCTCTTATAATGTAGAATATTTAGTGATTATCTACTATTTAAGTTTAATAATATTTTCAAATTTATCTTTTTAAAAATTATCTCTACATTCTTTTATTTTCTTGTGTGGCCATTCCCTTGAATGATGAGCATTGGTTCTTATCCTTGGTGGATTCCTTGGGTGTGAAGTATATATGGTAGAGTTCATAGCTTTTACCATCTCTTGGTGATTTCTTGAGGTTATGAAGTAAGTACCTATCCTTCTATAACATCTACTCATCTCATCATCTTCTCTTTCACCTTTTCATAATCGATTTTTGAACATCAATCCAAAACTTTCCAAATTTAGTTCCATACTTCTAAAATCTTTCCAAATACTTTGTTTCACTCTAAGAACAATAAAAACCATCATCCCTAATCTTGGAGAAACCTAAATTCGTCCATAGCCCTAGCCAACCTAAGAAAAACCCGAAAACCTCGAATTAGCTCTCGAAAGCGAGGTTATTTTGCATCAAAGCCACGAGCCGAACCTTTCAAAGCCCTAAAATCCTTACATTCTGAACCATATTTTATCATATATAAGCCAGCAAGCCACATAACCTTTGAGACGGACCTATCTTTTATCAAGTTCTAACCTAACCTTGAAACCCAGTAGATCATCATCACGGTCCCAGCATCATCACATCAATAAGTTTATTAATTTCATCAATTTTTGCATGAAAAAGATGATTAAAAAATAAATTTATAATTCAAAAAATAATATAAAAAATATTTTTAAATATATACAAAATATCATATTCCATAAGAATGATATTGATTAACCTTGAAGATAAAAGAAATAATATCTACTTTTACTTCATAGCGCTGAGGCGTATTATTAAAACCAAATATTCAAAGTTGATTAAACAGTAAAAAGCGTATATGATTAATCGAAAAATAGATTAACCCAGATTTGGTTAACCATGTAGTGTGATAGTTAAGTTTTTGTTTATATAAATAAAAATCGAAAACCAAATATCGTGGCCTAACCACGTTAGGTTGTCAGTCATGCTCATTCACCCTTCATGTTTATATCTACTCTATTACGAAACATGCCCGAAAGTTTATATATAATATCACATGTATTATAAAGAGTGTCCTGTTAAAACAAAGTCCAACAGGTTCTTTATGTAACTTCTCGTCGAGTGGGTTTGACTCTCTTCACATCTAGAGTCTAGTTTACAAAATATCTATAGTATTTGTAATTAATCTTGACTCTGACTTTCCATAATTTATTAATTGTTTCTCTCTCCTTTTAATTTAAAAAAAAATCTTCATTCCCTTCTAACTGATCATATCTTCATGATGTTTCCTTCTTTTATTATATTCATATTTTATTTTCTTTTCTCTGACATAAGATTTTCAAGATAGTGTGATACAAATTGCCTATATTATTAATGATTCATGGATAATCCTTAATTCTATTAAAATATATCAAACTCGTGTTATATCTTAATTCACAACTAAAGAAATTAAGTTTATCATTTATGGTAGAATCGACTCTAAAGATACCGTGGCGACAATTTTACTATAGAAGAGGATATTCTCATCGTTTCAGCATGGCTCAATATCAGTTTAGATGCTATGCAAGGAAATGAATAGAAACACAAAACATATTGGGCACGATTGCAAGAGTATTTCCATAAATACGAAACTTTTGAATATGATCGTACACAAGTTTCTTTTATGAACGTTGGTCAACAATTCAATTAGCTACAAATAAATTTTGTGGATGCTATGTTCAAATTGAATCAAGAAACCAAAGTGGCATCAATGAGCAAGACAAGTTCTTTAATATTTTAGAAATCTATTGGTATTATTGCATACTTTTCTTAATACTTTTCCAAAGTGGCTCAAATTCAATTAGTTTGTATGTTTTTTTTTCTTTTCCAGATTGCTAATGCAAAGCTCTTATACCAAGAACTAAATAAAAGAAAATTTCATTTTGAGATTTGTTGGAATATAATGAGACTTAGCAAAATGAATGAAGATTAAAACAAAACCGATAAAAGAAAGACAAAGAAAGTCCTACTCCTGTTGAATGATCAAATTACTTTTGAAGATGATAACGCATTATGAGTTATGACTTTGTGGACATAACATAGAGAGCACTCCGAAGGAAAGCTGAAAAAGATAGAAAGAAAAGGAAGGGCAAAGATATGGAAATGACTCAATAGGTTTGCAGGAGTGAACCTTTACAAGAAATGAGAGAGGATAAGAATTCAATGAAAATAAATTACAATTATTTCATAAGGCATATGTTTAAAAATAAGAGAGACTTGCTTTTGAGCAAAAGTACGCTGATTAGGACAAATTAGAGGATGAAAAGGATAATGACTATAGATGGCATCGATGCCTAAATGCTTGTAAATTCTTTATCTAACGCCAAGAAGAAATCATTGAAAGCGCATCTGTACATTGAACGAGATATTTGGCAAAGAATGCAATTCCAGCACCAAATCTCAGATCAACAACATGATGTGTGCTTCTCTTTTACCCATGGTACCAAATTTGTGCTCTACAACTTTTTGACTAATCATTTCTACGAACAATGCTTTTTGACTGATAATTACATAAACAGCATCAAAACTATTTTCTAAGTACGTCCAAATATCATGTCTTAATTGAAACTCAATATTTCTTCACTAAAACTATAGATATTTCAAACACATCCACATAAAGAGCAGTAGTTAAAGGGGCCAAACAACAAATATGAAACACATTCAGAGAGATGTTTCTAACCTAAACTTAATATTTCTTTTCATTGAAACTCTCAAAAAACTCCTCAATCAAAACCATAAAAAAATTTAAACACAATATTTCTTTTATGAATCGGGATAACATATAAGAAGATTAAAACTATTTTCTGGCACATCCAATATCATGTTCATAAACCAATACGTTTTAACTACAACTCAATATTTCCTTAAACAATAACCATAAAAGTATATATATATGATTTAAGAACAACAAATATGAAAAAAACACATTCAATTTTAGATGTTTCTTTAACTAAACTTAATATTTCTCTTTCACTCAAACCTCAAAAAAATAAATCAAAAACCATAAAAATTATACACAATGATTTCTTTCATTGAAACTCAAAATCACCTTAATAAGGTATTTATATAAAAACAGAACATAAATGTAAAGGATAGTGAGGCAAAATGGATACTCCAAATAGTATATAAAAATCCTGAACTCAACTCACACTAAACAAAATTACAAGAAGGCAAAAGATATTTATCGGCACATACCAACAAAATCCTCAATCTAAAAACAGTAGCTTTGAATCATTGGTATGTTACATATGACCTATATAATTTCCACATATGCTCGATTAGATCTTTGTTGTAGCGTGAGAAATTTAAACATCCCCGTCCTGACGCTAATATTACTGATAAATCTCAAAGCTCTACAACATCCACAAAAAGAAATGACATGTTTGAATGACACTAAACACTCCCATAACTATAATCAAAATTTTTAAAGATGGTTTCATTCTAACAATCATATTGTGTAATATGATGCAAGCTTATAATGTCCTTTAGAGTTTCAATGATGCTAAAACGTGGTTGTCCACAACAATGCAAATCGTGCTTGCACACATCTGCAAATGCTCTGCCTTGAATATCTTTCTACACTTTGACACACTCAAATTGTTTGTGCCATTACCCATTTATATAGAATTGAAATGAATAAAAGTGGATCATTGAGTGATATATACCTATCAGCAGTAGTATCCCATTCTGTATAATCATGATAATTTATGAATAAGGTTACGGTCGTCCTTCCATAAAGTCTGCGAACAAAAAGATCTATTCAAACATTTATGTCATTGTGTCTGAAGTCCAAAGAATACATATATGCTGATATCCAAAGACTTCATACGAATATAACTTCTAGCACTATTAGGCTTCAGTTCCAAGTAATATTAATAATACTCTGGGCAATTGACAATTCTTCCATTTCCAACGCATATGCCAATTCCAATATCCAGTGAAACCTACAACCACTCCTTAACAACAATTCATGAATATCATTGGTTTGGAGATGATTATGGGATTTCTTCAAAAATTGAAACTATTGCATTTAACAATTTTTTAAGACTTAATTTAGTGTTTTACTTAATAATCTTTATATCATCAATATAATCTGCTTTTGGGGAATCTATACAAAGCAGATCTAGCTGCAAGAATATATATGGAGAGAAGACTTTCCCAAAATTCAACAATGTCTTTTGAACAAAACATGGGCCAAGTGAGTTTTAAGCAACAGACGATTGAACACTAAGAAAAAGAGGATCGAATTAAACTTTATTTGAGCTGAATTCTCTTGGAGAATACATAGGATTTTCTCCAAAATATTCATGAAAAAGCTTGTAATGCCCATGAACCCTATCATGTTACAGTATAGTGGGCTTAACTGAACTCAACCACCATGCAGATGTTCCCTTCAGTTATTGCTACCCTCCCATACATATCGCCATTCCAACACTGTCATCTAAATTATAATCTTCAAGAATAATATTGATCAAACAAGTAGAAAGCATGGCGTAGTACAAAGGGAAAGAGGGGGGTTAATTATTTGGAAGATGATTTTTATTAGCTTCACACACCGTATAAAGAAATAAAGATTCAAGGAGCAAAAAAGGGATTGTCCATTGGGATAACGTGAAGAGAAAGAAAATTAGTTTTTGTGATTGATAAACTTATTTTTTTTGTGAAAGATCTGTGCCAAAGAGGTGGCGTCTCAACCTTCACCAGCAAAAGCAGACGAACGACGGAAAGCGACTAATAAAAGACGATTTGATTTATAAAGAGAAGAGGTGTAAGTAATGAAATATAGAAAGATTGAATTATAGTCCAAAAAAGAGAACATGTCTAAAGAGAAAGAAAAGTAGGTACCACAATTAATATTTTGTGGGAAATAGCAAAATAAAGATTAAATTTACAGAGTACAATGTATTTGAATAAAATCTTCATTCTTTATATTTAAAAAACAGTAATGATACTCTTTATTTATACAAATGATTCTCTTTAAAATAAAGAGCATTGCTCTTTATATCGGCGCGTTTTATTTCACTTTCCTGTAAAGGCTCTTTCTTGGGCCACCTATAAATGGGCGTAAGTGGTCAGATCTGGATACATGCTCAACGCTCATGTTTCGTTTGCCATCATCGGCGGGACGGAATTTCTCAGCATGAAAGGCTCACACTTTTCATTAGAGTTCCTTAATTTATTGATTTTTTGTTTTTCTCTTTTCTCTCCATATTAAAAAAATAGTTGCCCCATCCTTTTCGTATTTTTTTAAAAAAATTGAAAGAATTGTCTTCATAAATTTGGCCTAATGTCTGTTTGTAAGTTTCTATAAAATTCACATTGTCACAGCAGACTCTCATCAATCATAGAGTCATATAAACCCATGCAACAGCCAGCCAATTCACTTAACTTGACTTAAATAAATATGGAACTGTTGTCATATATATTAAAGAACTATAATAGAAGATCATTAAGAGTTGTTTTTGTCTAAAAGCTAACTCAGAATTGATGTATTTTAAAGTTTTCTAAAAACATGGCATATCTGAAGGTAACAGGCCCAAGTTTAACTTGTTAATACGCCTCTTTGTGTCATATAAGGTTGCACCAAAACGCCACTATAAAAGAATGCTTTTTTGAAAATTCCTTATTTTATTTTTAAAGAAAGTTTTTATTTTTATCTTTTATCTATAACAAATTGATAATAAAGTCCTCCATTTATGGAAAAGTTACAACAATGTCATTTCATTTATTAGTTATTTTGAATAATTCCATTATTTTTGTATGCCTGGAACAGTCATGAGACGAATGTTTACTGATCTCAAATGATTCACTTAACCAAAAATCGATTGGAACACAAATTCAAGAGTTTAGATATTATTTAAATAAAAATAAAATTGAAACATTAAAATAGAAAACAAGTATTAATACAACTATTTATACAATTTAATTATTGAAAAATTAGTAAACGAATGATTTATATATATTTTTCCTTCAAAAATATTTATATACTTAGAATTTGATGATTTTACTGACATATTATTATTTATTAATAATTAGAATGAGGCTCAGGTTTTATTTCCTTCTCGAAATTGGAAAAGTATTTACTAACGTTTGAGAATCTAAATTATATAATAAAATTATTTTTCTTCTTGCAGAATAATTATGTTTGAGCAGCTTCAAGAATGGTATTTTTTTTTTTTTTGAAAAGAGGAATGAAAGTTATCCACAAATCTTAAAAAATGATAATTAATATTTAGATTATTTTTGGTGGTTACTTGCCATTATATAGAGAGCATATAGAGGAGAGAGTATATATATATATATATATATATATAGTTTTTATCATTCACCAACAAAAACTCGGCATGATTTGGGACCAAAGACATATAATCTCTCCTCGTGAGAGTGTTTGTTAGGTCTGTGAGTGTCCAAGGCTATTACGTCCCTACTTTGATCTACCAACAACCTACGCTAGTCACCCCTATGGAAGTCAGCATGAAGCTTTATTTTGATCACGTGTCGTCGTAGATCGATCGTCGACGTGACTAGTCCCCGGCATTTAACGTCACATATTGGTCGATACGCAAATAAAGAGCAATTAAAATATTTAAAATTATTAAAATATTATATATAAATTATTAGAAAATAGTTATAATTAAAGAAGCTAAAAATTTAATAAACAATTTTTTTATATTTAATATTTAAATATTAATGGAAGATTCAATGAAATATATGATAATGCTATCGTTAATAAAAAGAATTATTTTATATCAAATATAACAACTTTTAACAAAATGTCACAAAACACATCAATCAAATATCATTAATATATGGGCTTAAAATCATCATCATCATTAGTTTCTATCATGAAAGATACACCGTGATCTATACTCAGATAAATGAGAACTGTTTAAAAGAATTTGTTCATCACGAATGTGTTTGGGCCGAGGATGATCGTTGATGATCCATAATTAGGAAAATATGGCCTCGAGGTCGCCAGCTCACCACCATGCTAATATCCAAAACATCTTACAAACAACGCCACCGTTATAAAGAAGATTGGTCATATCCATAGTGAACCACTAAATTTCGTTCCAACAAAAATCATACCACTAAAAGTAATAATAATTATCACTACTTCCAAAGTTAAGTGATACATTCCACTCTAAATGCAGACGATCCTAGAGCCAGATTGAAGTGCTTATCGCCGGTTACACCGATTTATAATTTGTCATCAAATAATCATCAATAGGGAAATGTAGAATGTCACTTTTCCAAAGCTAAGTGTTCCATATGCCTAGCCTATATCCATGATCAATATTTCGTGGTACTAATAATTTCTCATTTCTCTGCGCTCTTAATATGCTAATTAACTCACATTGACATAACCATTATCAATAAAGACCGCTGATCCACAAATACTGATTCGTCATTCTTCTCACTTGTACTTTACTATTGTCACTGCTACCAACAATGCTGCGCCTATTGGCTCTTATCATCACCATCACTGGCCATTAGTATTTCCAAAACAATTATTCGATGAGCTTCTCCATTTTATGAGAAGAACCAACATCCTGCTCCGCATACAACACCGCCCACACCCACTTTTCTACCTCCCCCGTTACTTCAGCCACCATCACGCACAGCTACTCTCCTTCTAGAGCAGGATTTTGATCCAGCCAATCCAATTATCGATGATAAATAGGTTCTTCTCCTTCTCGCAGATCCACCATTCCACAGGACACAAAAATAAATAAGATTCAAGTCAATTGAAATAAATCTTTCATCGCCGTTTCATCAAATTCTTAACTCTAAGTCACATCAGGAATGGACATTAAACTAACTATGTAACTTTTCATTGCGAAACGATTGCACAACTTTGTGTGAATCAATGACCATGTGTTCCAAATTTCTTCATAAACTAGATTATTGAAGAACATGCTCACACTTTAATTGATAAAGAATCTTGAAATGTGGACCTTCATCACTATAATTGTTCCACCATTTAGCTTTCATTAAAAACATATTAGGCACAAATATATATTTAATAGAAAATGATGACAATTTGTATTTAAAAATATATATATATATATATATAAAGAAAATCTGTGTTAGAAGATCATTGCTTTTGCCGCACTCCACCTCCCTCTTGACCTTCAACAAATAATTTCACCTTACATTGTAATGTTTTACTTATTAATGTACATTATAAATATAAAATGTATTATAAATATAACACAAGTTATTGTTATACCGCTCAGCTTTGCTTGTCAATCCAAATCGGCCCAATATCTTAATAACCTCCTTATCCACTTAATCGTAGATAGAGAATTGCTTTAAATATTGAAACATTGGATTTAAAAAATACGCTCTATTGTATAAAAATTATTAGTTTATAGTTACTACTTTTAAATAAAGATAATAATAATCAGATAAGTGAATTTTGTATTACCTGCAGCATGTAAATGTCTATGTAATTGATTTGTCTATAATCTTGTCAATGATCAATACCTTTCCGTAATGTTTCACCGATGCCTTTATAGCCGCTTTAGCTCTATTCATTGTTTCATAAATGATTGATAATGTAGGCTTTTTATTTTGATCAACCACCCCTCAAAACTCGACCTTTATGTCCTGGATGATTTTGGACTTCTCCTTGCTTTCTTTCCAAAACTGTCGCTAAGATAAGGCTGGATACCTTATCTCTTAAACTTTTTTTTATCTATCTTTGTTGAATTCATGCCACCTACTATGTGGTACATCTTCAAATCGCCTCATAACGATGCATCGCGGAAATAAATTCAACGTATAATCACAGGCTCCATAAGAGAGATCAGATCCAGAACAAATCTGACGACTTTCGAGCTATTATAAATAAAGATTGCATCATCTTTTTGTTTGATCTAGTCTCCTTAATATGCTTCATGTTTCCAATATCTCAAGACTAACACTGCAATGCGCACCACGCGAGACCAGAACAAATGCTTGAAGCTTCCATCAACAACGTATCACCATTGTACTACCATTATCAATTAACATCAGATAACGCTTTTCCTCCCTAACCTCCTCAACAATCTTATCCATATGAAAAGACACCTATCTTTGTGCTGGCAGTGTCAATTGAAGAAAAGTATATATCACGCTCTATCACAACCATGAAATTGATGATAGGCTTTCAGTCTGTAACCCAACCATCACGATACACAAGAGATCCATTATGGTAAGCTTCATTCTGTCTCAATGTGTTCATACATATATGACTTTAAGTTTTAATCTTCCTCTATATGCATTGCTAATTTGGTATTATGTGTGACCTTGAGAATTTTACTGTTTCTCATGGTATCAATCATAGATTGATAGTAAGTGTCCATTATCAACCCAGATTGAAAGGTACTAATGAAGAGAAAATTTTGAGGGGGATGGAGCACACTCACTCGTAACCTTCAATGGAAAACATACTTTTTATTGATTTTTGTTTTGAAGGAAACATGTAGGGATCAATCTTCAGTATGTTAGCTCATTCTCTTACGCTGAAGCTCGTCACACACACTATACTTAAAGACTACTAAGGTTGGGGGAGAAGTACTCACTTCTTTCATCCACCACCTCTGAAACAACATCTTCTCTTTCTATTGTATAAGCCTATTTGTCTTTTCGAAATCAATATCTCGACTTCTTCATCCTCACAGGACCGACCCCATCACTCTGCAAGGAAATGCTTCTTCATTTAAAGAACTTATAGCAGCTATTCCTTTCCTTTTTTTTTTCATTCTAATTTTTTCGTTCAAGCATTAGACATACAATCTAATGCTTTGTGACACTGCAGGTACACTTCACATCCTTATACTTGTCCGTAGCAACGCGCCGCTTTAATTCTATATACCCACTAACCCTTTCCAATGCGCACTTACATTCGGGGTTTCATTACCACGATCGGTTCCTCGCACACCCCAACCATCATGTTTTAAAGTCATTCCAAAATGTTCACCTAACTATATAAAAGTAAAACAAAATATCATAAAATTAAATTATTATTTTATAATATAATTGTTCTTCAAAAATTAAATTTCTACTTACGTAAATTTACACAAAATTTCCATTTCACCAATAAATTTTAAAGTGTTGGTTTGTCTTATTTTATTTATAATACATACTACACAATTTAATATTATTAATTAGATTAATTATTCTTATTTATGCTTGTTTTTCATAAATTATTAATTTTGAATTAATCTTTATTTATAGTTTGCAAAATAAATAGGGCCAATATTTTTTATTGTATTTACATTGTTCACAAAATACATGATTTATGGTTTCAGTTGACTTTATTTCATCCATTTTGTATTTATAAGGAGTACACCACACACTTAATACAATACAATTAGGATTAATTATTCTTATTTATGCTTTGTTTTTCATAAATTATTAATTTGAATTAATCTTATTAATATATAAATAAATAAAATAATATTTGCATTTGTATTTTATATTGTCTCACAAAAAATATGATTTGCTTTGTTAATTTATTTATCTTATTTTATTTATAATATGTTGTATATATTAATTTAATATTAATAATAATGATGATTATTTTATTATGTTGAGTTTATAATAATTGTTAATTTAATGATCTTAAGGAAATGGTAAAATAATAGTAGTCAATACTTTACCTGCACTATACTGTCTCACAAAAAATGACTTTAATATGGCCTTGTTACCTGTCATTCCTCATTCTTATTTATAATATTATATATCGAACTTAATTAAGTCAGTAAATATAGTTTGGTTAAATATATTTTTCTTACTTAAACATATAAAATGTTAGAAGGGTTTAGTTAGTTTGTGATAAAATGGTTTTGTTATCTTTAATTCTAAAAACAGTTTGCTTTACTTAACAATCATTAAGGTCATTTCTTTACCAAGATACTGAAATCCACACATCACCTTGATTTGCAGTCCAAAACCACTGTCAGTTAGTGACAACCTGTTCAACAACGCCGCTTTCTTTTGGTTTCTGATAGTTGGTAGCCCCAAACTACCGCCGGCGGAGTTTGTACACAAAAAATAATAATAAACAACTAAACGACGCCGTTTATCTCCTGGGCGAAGATCTAAACGGCGTCATTTCACTCATATTCAAATGCCCAAAAAGAGGAACAACATTGGGAGGAGGAGGGGGCGCGGTCGATTTCTCAATTCTCACCTGGCGCCGGACCGGGGCAACCAGAATCACATGACCAAGGCTCAAGATCCAGTGAGCGGCACAGCGCATTTTACCCACATGATTTGCAGGCGGCAGCCCCCGCTCCTTGGTGGAATCTCGCATTTTACCGGACGAGCGATGACGAATTGAGGTTTTCTTCCTCCTCTCTCTTCGCTTTTTCTCGCTTCTCGAGATTTCGATATCGTAATCCAGATTTAGGAAAAAGAACCCGCTCTTCGCTCTTCGCTTCCATTCTTTGTTTTGTATCCGTCACTCAATTACACATACAAATTCGGTTCATGTGTTTGCTTTGAGAGGAATCTCCAACAATTTTTTCCGCTTGGTTCACCGCACTCTAGGACTACCTTGTTTTCACCGAGTTTACCAAGTCATCTCGGAAATTCGGTCGAGTTGATCAAGTTTTGCTGAGTTAGGACTGAAGTTTCCACCACTTATTGAACGCCTCATCCGCGAGCCGCAGATTGATAAGTGTAAGAGCGCCGAAGCCACCGCAGCCAGATCGACTCGGGATTGAGATTTTGAACCCTAATTTCACGGTGGAGAGAAGTCCTCCTTGAACAAGGGCAAGAAGATGGAAATGACGGCGCATGGTGTGGGGCGGTTTCACCGATCGCATCTCACACAAATCCTGTTGCCATGAAGCACCAACTCGCTAGCCTGTGGCGATCGGGAAAAGGAGTCACCATACGCAAAATCAACCAGGATCATTTCTGATACAATCTGCCACCAAGATGTGACCTTGAAAGGAAGAAGGTACCTGCGACGTTCAATGGACACTTGCTGTTATTGCACCACCTTCAACAGGGTGAATCCCCAATCAAGGTACAACTTTTTCATGCTTGTTTCTAGGTACAGGTACATGATATTCCTACAGTTTACATGTCAAAAAGCGTCGGGAAATAGATAGGGACTTTCATGAGGGAGTACATGGAGTATGATACAGGTAACAATGTCGCTATTTGGAGACCCTTTATGAGAAATGGGTGAGAATTGATGTGTTGTAAACAATGGGTTTTTCAATAAAAATAAAAACAAAAAGTTGTGTCCCATATGGAATAAAGACAAGGTTTTTTTTTAGACAACTTTTTTTTTGAGTTTATATATTAAAACCTATTTATGGGCTTATACATGGATTGAGTAAAGAGGAGGCCTCGCGGGCACAAGAAATGGGCCGAAAAGTCGGATTTTCGTAAAATCTGGTGGATTTGCCCTCCTTGCGATATAAATTCCGGACACATCGTTCTGTTCTAATTAATTTTATTTTATTGACCCCAGAAGACGGGTTTATTTTAACAAATAACCGGTTGTTTTACTTAATATATCATCGACATCTTCATTTGCGCCGACCATCATCGCCAACATCCCACACATCCGTCACTTACCCAATATGTTATCCATGGTTACGAAAACGGTTCACCTTCACGAAACTAATATCTGTTCACTTGTTCCCGCGAGATACGCAATCGGTAATTTTAGGTCTCTGATCTAGACACGCGAAACGAAAATCAAGACTATAAATTATGTGTTCGTGAATTCAGTACCTCCGGCCACGGTGAGATCTGTAGTATCTTGATCCCGCGATGAGGAAGACGAAGTGGTTGTGATTTGATCTTGACTTCTCAAAAGCTCTTCAATAGCATTTCCTCTCTCAAGCGAACTGGTTTTACGAGAACTCGGATGAGATGAGAATGAGATGGGCTTTCTCTCTCCCTTTATAGTAAACCGGTCCAATGAGAGCTTCCTAATGATCCGGGACCTCGTCCATCCTCCCATCTAGAGATGCACTAAAGGCACCTGTGATCTACTCACACTTTTATCAAGAGACTAAATAATGTATTATTGTTTTTTGGTACTTAATCAACTGATATTCCTTAACGTGTTGACAATATAGAAAATCTAACATTCTCCACTTGGTTCAATATCAGAGGGTTTTTTAAAAATAATTTTGTTGAAAAGCAAAAATAATAATTTTTGACCCATGTGGTGATAGTGAACATGAAATTTTTCAGATGGCCATACATTATTTTAGAAAACAATACTAACACACCACTTCAAACCTTTATGCGATATCTTTATATACTTATGGAGAGACACATAATATATTGAACTTGTATATGATATTTTGATGGCAAAATACTCCTTCCACAATCACAATGTAGTTATTTAATCCACAAGGCTTGTATTAATTTTATAACACCTTAATAATAAAAATCTCAACATCTTTAGTGTATTAATACAAAATGAGATAACCTAATATTTGTGATGAAAATGTCGAAGAGTTACAATAATGAAAAACATGACCTTTGTACCCACAAAAAGAGTTCACAAGTCCCATCATATCAATGATGACTTATACAATTTTGGCTGAGCCCTTATCGCTGGATCCGATACCATTAGCGCAGGTGCCTATATGCCACGACAGATTTTGCTCTCCTGACGCTTTTCGCACTAGCTCAAGTACTTTATATCACAGCTTGTCATGTTCTTACCTTTATTTTCGAGAAGAACATCGCCGGGGCAAAGATTATCATCACAAAGTGATCATTAGTACTGGTGATCCATCACTCTAAGCCCCGAAGAAAATTTCAACTATAATGCTCAAGTTATTTGCAAGATGCGACATAAATTCTTCGCTCCATAGTCGAGGATGCCACGTAAGAGTCCGCTTGGTGCTTTTCCATGCCATCACACTACACCAAAAGATAAAAATGTAGCCCAAGTAGACTTCTCACCTGCAACAAGCAGTCTCAGACCGTATATCCAACAAACTGCATGATTCGACTCTCTGAGATAAAGCATTATAGTCTCGTTCCCGGAGAGAATGATACACTTTCGTAAATTAGCTCCACGTTTCTATCCTGTGGATTACTTGATATCTTCCCAACATTCCCACTGCTGGCAATGTCCGTCTAGTGCAAACTCTAAATGTAATTGCATCGCCAACTGCAGATGCATATGGAATATTCTTCATGGATTTTGATTCCGTGAGAATCGACATTGCGGACAAATCGAATTTGTCACCCTTAACAATGGGAGTTTATCAACCGTAATACCTTCTCGGTAGATAATCTTGGGTAATTTTATTGATAGAATTTCAGATAACCCCAAGATCTAGATCTATCTCTGCGTATCTCAATTCCTAAAAAGATATAGCCCCTATCCCTCTTCATGTCACCTCGAGAGAGAAATCGCTTGGTCTCCCTAATTAATCCAGTTGTTACTTTCTGCCAAAGAAATAATATCAACATACGCATTAGAAAATTAATAAGCTCCACCGACCTCTCAAGTATATACATTGATCTACACATTTTCCTCAAAACCGACATCGGAGGTACGATATTGTGAATCATACCATTGTCGGAAGCCTGCTTTTGTACTCAAGATATAGACTTTCATTACACAAGATGATTACCTTTTTCCCGAAATGAATCCTTCAAACAGTCATGCATACTTCCTCCTCAAGCCTCATCCAGAATGCCGTTGACATCCATCCGACATGCGCTAAATCAAATGAGCTACAAGGGCCATGATTATCCTTAGTGAGCCTTTCTTGAAACTCGAGAGTAAGGTACAAAGGATAATCAATGCCTCCTTTTGAAACCTTGGCAACAAGTCTTCGCCATTTATATCTTCGACATGTGCCACTGAAGATCGCTTGGTCTGATAGATCACTCGAAAATGCAACGCATGAAAAGTCTTCTGCACTTTACCAGATCCCGCATCGATTGTCGCCATTGAGTTGTGACCAGATCCTCACGTGCATCGCATCATTTTTCGTAATCCGCACGCTCATGCACTTCAAAAAGAAATGGGGTCTGATTGAGTCCAGACATGTAGCCATTTCCCCTGTAGTATAATAAATATAGTCGACGGAATGGCCGACTTTTCTCATTCCTTTGAGGATTTTCAAGTTCGATTATTCAGGATTGTGGTGCGCTCCAACTTACTGCTGGGTGTCTCAACACGCAAGCCACTAACTACCTTCAATGGTTTCGGGTGAGGATCAAGACGCTCCTTCAGGTCAGGATTCCAAATAGGGAGTTGTTGATTACAGGTATGTGCCCACCGTAAACAACACCACGACCAAAGTATACCCCGGCATTTCTATCACAACTTTATGAGAACGACTCACTGCAGTAACTTCAAGAAACTCAGATTCGTGGCTTCCTGCACAACCTTACGCGTGAGAGACAATGAAAACTACATAATCTTGATTTTTTCACATAGCCAATGAAGAACTCATCATAATTGTTCGGCCCACTTCTTCTCTGTGGGTTGCATACCCTACTTACTCAGACACCCATATATGTACATGGTTTAAACTAGGCTCCATCCATTCCATAGCTCAAAGAGTAGAATCGACTCGATGGAACCCCTCGTTTCGAATGTACACAAATTGTCTTCAAGGCTTCATCTACATGTTAGAGGGAGATTTGAGACACTTTGTCATGCCTTAGCTTCATGTCCATCACTACGATTCCTTCTTCAAATAAATTACTTGCCGTATACAGTCGTGATGAATTAGCTATAAATTCTCATTCTTCCCTCAAGGAATTGAAGTAATGGGATCGTTCGCCTTGTCCTGTGAACTACCACATACTTACAATTTTGATACCAATCCGCATTGTTTCACCGCTTTATAGACTTCAGTTATCTAGTGCTTCGCATTTGTCATTTAGAAGATAGAGATACATGCATCTGTAAAATCATCAATGAAGCGTGTAATAAAATACCTTTGACCATTAAGACATTAAGTGGTAAATGGTCCACAGATATCGCTGTGAATTATCTCAGTTTGGTATCACTTTCTCTTAGTTCTTTATCGACTTGTTTATTATTTCCTTTTTATGTAACTTGAACAGACAAAGCCACAGCCATGTCCAATTGATACCCACCTTCACTAACCCTTAAAGCACGACGCGACTCCACCTCCCATGCCATGTTAGATGAGTGATTATTTATTACACCTGATATTGTTTTATTTGTTACGCGCTGTAGTTAGTGAGTGAGCACATTTTGATCAAGACTTAGACAATATAAAATATCCGTTAATCTTACTGAGCTGGTCAGGGTACTCTAATTTTTACCAATCGGAAAGATACATCTTAAACCGAAAATCAAAGCCCCGAGGCGCCAGTTCAGATACACAGATACTAGATTCTTAGAGAACTAGGAATATGGCAAGTGTCTTGGTCCAATCACGATGCGACCACGTGGAATCACCTACATGCCCCAAATATCTTCTAACCCCGTTATCGCATCTTATTTCCCGACGTGACGATAGTTCACCCTCATCAGGGTTTTTAGGTTTTGAAACCCCCGTGATAACACGCAGAAACATGGATTGCAGAACTGAGTCAACTACCATGTGTTATGTGTAAATCGCTGAGGACTTATGCATCAGAGTTCATAACATTATCAAATTGTCATGCCTCATTTTTCTTGGAGCCACACGACCCTTTTTCTTTAAAACAAATTGGAAGCTTTTTGTCACCGCTTTATGGGACATTTACTTTATTCCTTATCTTTGATCATTTTTGATTTGTCAAGCCACCTTTCTCGAGACAAGATTCACTCAAGTCAATCTTTCTTTGCTTCAACCGCTTCCTCCTGGATACACACACACAATAACACACATGTTCAAGATAATTATCGACTCGACCATTTATAGGCCGTAGAGACTTTAAATGCTGAGATAGTCACTGGGTGTGAAGTCAAGATAAATGGACTAGAGTCAGACTTCGAAAAAATGACATATCAAGGGCCTTCACTTGAGCAGATATATCTCATCTCCATTATATGTCCCTCTCACATTCCTCGTGTCCTTTAACCTCATAGGAACACAAATTCGCCATTGGGGGTGCTGAAGCTTTGGGCTTTGCACGGAGCACACAAACCTGCTCACAATGCGTGTCCTCACCCGCTTCTTAATGGGGCTTTTCGTGATTCAGGATAGATCCCCTATGCTCGCTGATGTGGGTCTTGATCACCATCATACCGAGATCGTATTCCATCTTCCACTATACGTGGCCAGCTGGTTTGAGTGCTTGTCTGTTGAGCTTCTGCCTATCTATACGTTGTTTCATCTAGATCCACACCCCAACACGAAGCACTTTATCTTTCCACAGTTTGGCAATTATCGCTGACAAAATAGAATAAATCGAGCTGGATCAACGACTAGTGTTAAACACGAAAAGAACAAAAATTGAGTATGCCAATATTAGTGTAAAGCAACAATTATCATTAAATGGCATTATAGTAATTATTTACTTTATCATTAAATTTCTAATCCTCACGCTTAATTATTAGTGATAAAATATCATTTCTCGTTATTCACCAGACAGGATATTTGATCAACTTTATTTCACAGAGCCGTATGAAAGTGATATAGCCAAAACTAATAGAATCTCGCACTGCGTTATACGGACCCAATAATCTCAAGATACTATATTCCAATCATATTCTGTTATTATCGTAAATACTTCTCGTGGGGTCAGTGACCACTTTAATTCAATATACCTGCAATGTGCATACAAGATTTATTTGTAATTTAACACATCCAAATAGAGAGAGAGATTTTAAATTATTTTATTATAAATTAACCTTTATGCACATAATTATATTTATTTTGTAATGGGCTTACTATTATTTTTAAGGACAAACATGGGCAATTGCTTTATTTAATGAAAATAAATATGGATTTTTAAATTCCAAAACACCCGTCCCCTCCTCCTCCCTTGTCCGCTTGTTTCCTCCCCTCTTCCGCCGCCGCTTCCGTCGACGTGTTCTTTCCATTGTTACTCGACCGCTTGGTCGCCACATCATGTTGTATCGCCAACCCAACCCAAGACTGAAGACTGTATGAGCATCAGAGGAGAGAAATCGAATGGGGGAGAGGAACATCAACCATGAGCTCAGCCGTCCACAAAACACGCCCCAAATATTATGGAATAAATTGCTAACAAATTTACAATGATCCAACTCATGGATCAAATAAAAATTACATTAAGGTAATTCCACAAATTTTCACCACAAAGCACACCACAAATATTATTAGAAAAACCGGAAAATGCATGATCATATCTTTTATGCATAGGGAATTTTTTTTTTTTTTAAGCCCAATCATTTCATTGATTTACGTCATTTGTAAGATCAAACATCATGGATTACTGCAACCACTTGCTCGATACTGCAGCATAGAAAATTACGCACCTATCTTCTAGGCCCTGATCTAGATTAATGCGAATGAAAATCAAGACTATAAATTATGGCTCGTGGAATTATAATCTTCATTGCTTGTGTAGATCTGTGTGACCGCTTCATTCCACGGTGAGGAAGCACTGGCGGCTTCAGATCATCGATCTTTGATCTTTCCTCTCAAAAAGTCTTCACAAGACTTCCTCTCTGGCGAATCTCGGTTGCACAGAATTTATTTAGATAACGACGCCGCTTCTCTCCCTTTACAGAAACCGCGTCCAAATGAAGCCATCGAACGATTGCACCGGTCCATCCCATCTAGGATGTGGACTAAAGGTCCTCACCACTTATCACATACGCCTAATAGCCATTACCTTATACACCACCAACTCCTACAAGCCGAAAGCCAATATAGAAAATCTAACATCTGTTTGTGGTAGAGTTCGTCTTAGACTTAAAACTGTTAGAGTTCTTTGAAGGGTCAATAAGACGAAGACACAAATAGTTGGAGTAAGAAGAATACCATCGCCCAACTTGCCGTCCGCTGATCTCTCTCCACTTCATGGGCGTTCTGCTCCCACTGCTGTCGCCTTTTGGGTTCCGCCAAGGCCCGACCTTCTACGCCGCGATAGAACATGATGTGAGTGTAATATCAAGTAATCTGATCATATGAAGAAACCAACAACCATAATCGCATTATATATAAGAAATACCGTGATATACATACCCCAAACTATCATGAATACATAACCTATAATACACTTTTTTGCTCTTCTAAACCCTTCTCAAAAAATAACTTAATAGAATTTTCTCTCTGAATATCTGAGCAAAGCTTAGTAATTCAAAAATTTCATCATCCATTCTTTTATATGGAGACCACTGATTTCCCTGGGTACATAAGGGTTGAGCAAGAGGTGTTATGAGATATTTAAATTTGAATTTAAAATTCAAATTATATAGATCATTCTAACAATGAGAGCGCCATTAAAATCGCCAGAAATTCTGGCGACCATGTGACCACACTGCCATCACTCAAGCAGAATGCCTGCTTACCATCTGTTACATCTGGAGGACTGGAGGTACCAGACACAAATATCGTGACCAACTATTCTTGAAAAGAGTCGACGAAATCCATATGCTGAGCTCGGTAGAGCCCGGGAACAAACGAGGAAGCAGGCCACGGCGGCGAACGCCACACGAACCAAGGCTTTAGATATCCGCACAAGGTGGACCTCAAACGACTGCGATCCTTTATCGGATAAGATCATAAACCTCCTACGTGTGTGCTCAACTTATCGATAATGGTAGAGGATACTGGGCCACCGGAAATTAGAATGCTGGAGCCAAAGCTCTAAACCCGGAAAACTTGGAACTCGAGATAATGGAGGATAAGAAAAAAAGTGTACAGGTTTGGCCCCCACAAAAATCATAGAAGAGATGACGATGGATAGGACCCCTGTAGGCATGGTAACAAGGTTCGGGGTAATCACACGTCCCATTGACTCCGGCTGATTCAGAACTAACTCTATCTTCTTAACGCTAGCTGATATCGACACCGTGATACGGCACGGGCATTGAATCAAGGAACTGAGTAAACTGATGCAAACCGCAAACTGTCAGAGTTCCGAGATCACTGGTAGACTCAATGGAAGAAAAAAAAAATTGAATCCTAAGACGAATCAACCAAAAAAGCAGTAAAAATTCAATTTTCAAAAATTCTTGAAAAGCAAAACTCCAGAACCAATTTCATAATACAACAACTGAACAACACATTTAAGAAAACAAAATGGAATTAAGACTGAGAACGTTTTCTTCCTCGGATTTGATTTTGACATCGAAATCTCAAAAAACGAAGAACGGAAGAAGAGGAGGAACTTAGCAACGCCGCCATTGACCAAAATCAAATTCGATTCCTTAGACTGCTTCTCAGATGATCGTCACGATTTGTCATACGCAAATAAGATTTATTAAAATATTTAAAAATTATTAAAATATTATATTAATTAGAAAATATATATAATTAAGGAAACTACAAATTTAATAAACAATTTATATTTAATATTATTTAAAGAAGTTAATGTAAGATTCAAAGCAACATGCAGGTTAATGCGTTAACAAAAGAATTTTTTTTACTAACATAACAACGCTTTAACAAATGTCATCAAACACATATCAATTATCACCATATCAACAATGACGATAAGCCAAAATCATCATCATTGGTCATACGATCTTAAGATAAATTAAGATCATAATTTGCATAATCAACTTGGCTGGAGTGTTAATCGTCAGTCATCAATGTTTGTTTAGATGATTAGTTGATGATCTATAATAGAAAATATGACCTTGAGGTCGACAAATTCAACACCATGATTGTTCATAAAAATATGATTTGCATGGTTTTGTTAATTTTATTATTCTTATTTTATTTATAATACATATTATCATATTAATTTAATATTAATAAGAACTAGATTAATTGATTTTATTTATTTGTTTTTATAAATTAATTTTGAATTAATCTATTATGTTTTAGTATAAAATAAATAAAATAAATATTATTTGTATTTTACATTGTTCACAAAAATATGATTTTATGGTTTTATTAATTTATTATTCTTATTTTTATTTAAAAATATTACATATATTGTCCTAATTGTGAAGTTGGCAAATATAGAAGAGCAATATATTTGGTTAAACATGGCAAAATGGGATTAGGAAGGGTTTAGAGTATTTCGCGATAAAACGCTGTTTCGCCTTTTTGGTTAAACCGCTGGGGGCTTCAACACTTTTTTTTACCGCGATATACACAAATGACGCCGCATTTGATGTCGCTGAGCATAATCCACCTGCCAATGTTAACTGGGCCAGTTACATATCCAAAAAACGATGCCGCTTGGAGTTAGTGATTAATTTTATTCAAATCCACGCTGCTTTTGGTTTCCGACAGAGCCCAAATGACACTGCTTTTATTTCAGATTTAAAAATAATAATAAACAAATCGAAACGGTAGATACGTTTTATTCGATGAGACGTAAACGACATCGCTTTCTTCACCTCAGTTCAAATGCCCAAAAAGAGGAACTTGTTCTTCGCCTCACCTTCGGCGGGTCGAGCCGGATTTCGACCACCTCGACGTCGATGGAAGCTACGACGGCACTTCAATAACCCAGGTTTTGAGCGATTTAGTGAGCTGCGGTCAGACAACGACGCGGCTTGTGCCCGCCTGTTTTCGCGAGGAAACTCGCATTTAATTTTTTCGACGAGCGACGGCATCGAAGCTTTCTTTTCCTCCTCTCTTCCGTTTTTCAAGCCAGATTTCATGTCAAAATCTTTATCTAGAAGAAGAACCGCTTTCTTCCTCGCTTCGTTGTATTCACGCCATGTTTCATTGCCATGCGCGAAATCGTTCACGGAAGTTGCCTTCGCATGAATTTCCCGGTAGCGAATTTTTTTCGCTTTTCGTTCCGCCTCATACCGGTGATCTCGCTCTTTTCTTCCACCGAAGATTAGTTATCTCGGGAACTAAGCCTGAGGTTCAGAATTGTAGTTTTAATTATTGATCGCAGTTCCACCCGATTCAAATCTCCGCCTCAGAATGTCGGGTAATGAGCTGAAAGAACCAGTCGAAATATTTAATCGGCCGAAGCCATAATTTTGTTCACCACTTGGAACTTGTCTTTAGAGGTAATTAGAATTTTGTTGAGGGAAAATTAGACGGAGCTCTTGCTACCACAGATTGGCTTCGTGCCTTCGGAAATACTTACATCCAAAATGAAGAAGCTCCAACGTCAAACCACTTGCAATTATGCCTTCTTATAGCTGAGGCCCACATATGGCCAAGAACCTGTTTTGAGAATGTATGTAGGTGAGAGGATGTCGTCAGGCTGTAGCTGAAGGGGATTATCTACAAGGGCAGCGACATAATGGGTCAAATTTCAGCATGTGGTTTGGACCTTCAGGCTTGGGGCAGAATTCAGAAGAGCTCCTTCAGACGAAAGATTCAATCCTGACATTCTCGGTTTGGGCAAGTGCCAATAGGTGGAGGGCTGCACAGTAGAAGGCTGAGAAAATTAACTAGGTTGCTATCTGCTCAACAAGAGGACTACTGGAAACAGAGGGCCAAACAATTCTGGCTGGTAGGTAGTGATTCCTACAAGAAATTTTTTCACAATCGTGCCTCATCCAGAAAAAGGAAAATTTCTGTAAGCACACTAAAAAATGAAGCGGGGGAAGGAAATATGGGACAATGGTCCCTAATTCAATGTAAGAGTACTTTTATGGATCTTTCAACGGCGCGCAGTGTTTAATCTTTATCACAGAAGGTTCCTAAGTAGGTGTCAGAGTCTCAGAATAAATTCCTCATCAGCCCCTTCGAAGCACATGAAGTCAAAGCTGCATTATTATCCATGCACCCGGATAAATCCCCAGGCCCAGATGGCATGAATCCAGGTTTCTTCCAGACTTATTAGGATATAGTGGGAGAGGAAGTCACATCGGCTTGTTTGGATTTCCTCAATAACCGATATCTCCCCAAAGAGCTCAATGTAACCTCCATTGTACTGATCCCGAAGAAAGGAAAACCTAAAAAGATCTTTGACCTTAGGCCCATCACTCTATGCAATGAGATATATAAGGGGGTATCCAAAGCCATTGCCAATCGGCTCAAAACCATCTCCTGTAATAATTTTTGAGCAGTACTTCTATCCTGGTGCAGGCCAATCACCAACGTCATGATTTCACTCCTGCTTAGAAACGCCAAGGGTAAACATGGAACGAACAGCCATGAAAATTGATATCAAATGCCCATGATCTCATAGAGGAATTTTGGTAGAGAGTGATGCTGAAGTTGCCTGGTCGTGAGTTGGTATAGACCATGTCATGATGTGTGTGAACTTAGTCTCCTATTTTATTCACCACAACGGCAAGGAATTGGGGCCAGTCCAACCAGAAAGGGGTCTTCACCAGAGTGATCCAATTACACCCTATCTGTTCATTATCGGTGCGGGGGGGATTTCTGTTTGTCTTCAGGACCTAGAGTCCAGAGGTTTGATCCTTGGTTGTAAGATAGCTCGAGGAGCACCTCACTGATTACACTATTTTGCTGACGATAAATACTATTTTCACAGAGCCAAGCCTTACGAAAGCCTAAATTAAGATATTTTCTTAGTCTACGAAAGTGCCTCAGGTTTGAGATAAATTTCCAGAATCCTGGAGATATCTTCAACCCTGAATGCTTATGATTTAAAAGAGGAACTGATCCTGGAGGCATCAACACGTCCTGCTGACAACTATCTTGGCCTTCCAGCCCTAATAGGGCGAAAAAAGAAGGCAGTGTTCTCATATGTGAAGGAAAGGGTGTGGAAGAGGATACAGGGATGGAACAAAAAAATTCTCTCACGCGCGGGGAAGGAATTGTTATTGAAAACAGGTCCACATTCGCTGGGGCGCTGCGGATGCCTTTCTTCCTCCTTAACCCTGTGGAGAGTTGGAGCAAGTATGATGAACTATCTGGTGGGAGGGATCTGGAAAAAAAGAAAGGTATTTGTTGGACCTCTTGGGATAACCTATGCAGGTACAAAAAAGAAGGTGGACTGAGCTTTCGCAACCTCCACAATTTTAACCTTGCACTCATAGCAAAACAGACATGGGGTCTTCTAACATGCTCGAACTCCCTAGTGGCGAGAATCTACAAGGCCAGATACTACCCGGGGTCATCATTCTTAGCAGCAAAAACTAGCTCTAATCCATGCTTCATATGGCACAGCATCATGGGTCATGGGTGCCCAAGAACTGATTCGAACAGGAGCCAGGAGGAGAGTGGCGGAATGTGAAATATATGGATGACCGGCGGCATGGATCCATCACCAACCCTTTATATTGAGACACCCCTCAAGCAGGTGGCGTGGAAAATGCTGTTAGCCCCACCTACAGCACGTAATGACTAAATGATATGGGATGGTGAATGATCACTGTGATGACAGAGATTAAAGGCTCATTCTTCCAATCCTGTATTAGGCACTATGATGCAAGATCGATCAATGGCTTTCTGAGTTTTAACTAGCATGTGCATGATGTGAAATATTCTAAAAATCTCCATTCCATTCATTTTTTATAACAATGGAAAGTTAATAACATTTATACTGGTCATAGAAAAAACACACAATATAAGTTATGAGAGAGAAGAGTTGAATTGTGGTCACGTGACCTAAGAAAAATATCTTACCGCACGTGACAACTTCATCCCCCTCGTTGAGCTAGAAAAGTAGCCAAATCAAGCCCAACTTGGAAACCAAACGATCAATGAAAGGAAGAGGAGAGACTACAAAAGAGTCGCTGGAATCAGTGAGAAGAACGGCAGGCTAAAGGTATTGATAAGAATTTCTCACGAACCAAATGGCGTGATGTCCAAATGTTTGTTCATGGAAGACAAGATTCTCGATAATGTGGATGGTGGCCCGACATCACCATGCGACCAGTCGGAGTGGAATGTAAAACCCTGAAGGAGATAGAGACACATTGAAGCTCACAAGTAGCAGTAGCTACGCTCCGATACTCATTCTCAACGGTGGATTGAGAAACTATGGGCTGTTTCTTAGTTTTCCAAGAGATGAGGGCAAGGTCGGTGAAAACACGAATAACTGTACAGAGAACGACGAGTATCAATGGCAGGAGTCTAATCAACATCCAGAACACCGGGAAAAGAAATAGAAGAGAACCCATGAGCCAGATAGAAGATGCCACAGGAAGAAGTACCTTTAAGATAACGAAGAAGATGCATAGCAACATCCTAATAAGAGAAGCAAGGGGCAGAGACAAACTAGATCAGTTGTTGCACCCCATATGTAATATCAGGGCGAGTGAAATTAAGATAGAGGAGCCGACCAACAAGGCGATGGTAGCGCTCTGGCTCATCAAAGAGAGGGTCATCATCACCGCAAGCTAAGTCCCAAAGGGTAGAGGAGCAGAGGTGGGGTGAGCAAATAGGTTTGACGACACCATCCTAAATCATAATGTATTTTCATTGGCCGAGATACATGCTACGAGCGACGAGCAATCTCACACCCAAGAAAATGGGCAAGGACCAGCGATCCTCATGCGGAAAAAGAGAGTTCGTTAGTTGACTTACCTGGGTTTAAGGTGTTCATGAGTGCCAATAAAAGAAATGGGTCATCAATTACACAGGCCAAAGATCATCACCTGCTGTGTGAGGTACTGGTCACAGACTCTCTCGAAGCTGGGTGTAAGGAGTTTCGAGTAGCTATGTTCCATCGTTATATGCCTCATTTGAGGTCAGAAGAAAGCGGTAGACGTAAAACCCAGCCTTCAGTTTGCACATCAACCTTTCGAGGGTTTCATAAAACCTTCACATCGAGAACCCATGTAGAACACATTATTGATGCCCAGGTCGATGGACAGCCATGAGCAAGCCGTGAACAAATAAAGAATGTCAAAGTACTTCGCCAGCAAATCGGGAGAAAAGAATCTCAAGAGACCAAGCTCGAATTTGCCAGCCCTTGGCTGCATAATCCGAGCCTTGTAAATTCCATCATCATTTATCCGGTTAGGTTTCAGCGAACTCCAACGGCAAACTAATAGGCTGCCATTCTGCCAAGTAAAGTCCCACTGTGTTTTGGCCTGCTATGCTCACTGTATGTGTGGATCAACCTACTGTGATAAAGAAGCGTGGCAGGTGATAGAGGTAGCTCTAGTAGGAGAGGAGAGCAGAGGTCGGCAAAGAGGAAGTGATGTGGAACACAGACGAATCTATGGAGCCATGGTGAGGTGGAATCGTGCCACACGCACAAGAAGGAAGAAGAGAAATAAAGCATGGGAAGGAGAGGTGGAAGAGGGAGCAAATAAAGAAAGGGGAACATTGTCTCGATGAGAAATAGATTGAAAAGAGGACTTAGCAAGACAAGGGAAGTGGGGAAACAGAGGTCAGCCCAAACAGTGCTGAAAAACATACCTGGGTGAAAAAGACATCCTGCAGAAAACAAAACCTAACTAGTAAGCAAATTATAAGCTGAGATGTGTTCCCAACCCCGCCTCAGAGGGACTTGAGCCAGCTATCACTGGGACCTTTATATTGTTTTTTCACATTAGTGATCCTAAGTCTTATAATTGAATCACAACATCACATACATAAAGATATGTGTGGTTAATACTACCACCAGATGGGCTACTACACACATACACAACGCTGTAGTCCCATTTACATACACACAAAACAGATATTTATACTTCATACATAATCGAGAACAAAACTTACAGTGATGGACCTACAAGGTCGCCCACAAAGATGGAAGATCGCTGACGCCCTTTCAGACCCTGCCACTGACAAACCACAGCTTGACGCTTAGTGGGAAACATATGACTTATATGTATACACATGCACTAATATTCTCACAAACTAGTAAGATATAGCAAGAATAATCGGTGATATACAAATAGGGGCAAGAGACTTAATTTCAAGAATCATATAACAAACTTATACATTTGTACTTATACTGCATTTTTATACTTATTCGTATCTCTCCCTGAGACATACTATTTACACACTTATATTTGTTCTGATCTCTCCTCGGTAGGACACATACTTGTACTTTATAGCACTATAGAATGGAACAAATCATCATCCATACAAAAGTTTCTCAACCACACAAAACCATAGTTTTTATTATTTCGAACCCATGGGATTCCATACAAACCTTGTTAGTATTCCATACCTTTCTCTCTTCCTTTTCTTCCTCTTCTTCTCCTCTCCTTCCTTCTTCACGCTGCATGAGCCCAAATGAAGAGACTCAACTTGGTCTTATCCCTAGTTGACCTTTTTACTTTCCTTTCTTTATTACACTCTTTGGTCCCATCTCTCCCTCTTCATTTTACAAATCCAGTTATTTCATATATTTCACTTTAGCCTTATAATCTTCTTTATCATACGGACTCTTTATATCCCGGTTAATGGGAACTCACTTATCTCGCTATTTCCGGTTTCGCCACATGAATTTAAATCACTAAAAATTCAAATTACACCCAATAGAAAATATCTTAAACACTAGAAAACGACTAGTGTATATTTCTGGTGTTACAATTTCTCCCCCCCTTAAATAAATTTCCTGCCTCAAATGGTTCCAACCTAAGACTTGAGGCATCAGACTCATTGTCAATTCGGGTTCCCATGTCGCTTTCTTCCATACCATGATGTCATAGCACCTTTACCAAAGGGATCCCTTTGTTCAGAATCAGGTTTTATTTCACCATCTGTGAATAGCTTTTCTTACTTCTTCTAACGTGCAATCTTCAGACTTATATCTTGAATTGCATTACGTGTGGCGTGTCATAACGTGATATCCAAGCGTAGACACATGGAATACATCATGTAATTTGGCTAACTCCGGAGGGAATGCCAAACGATATGTTAACGTCCAAACACTCTTTTCTAAATATCTCGTGGCGCCCAACCCGACTCGCTTTTCCTTTCCCAAAGCTAAGGATCTTTTTCACGAGATACTTCTTTAAAAACACTTTGTCTCCGATCATACTTCATATCCTTTCTTCAAATAGTATAAGACTCTTTGTCTATAATCATGTACTTCTTAACTTTCATCAATAACTTTTCCGGTTTTTACAAATCGTGACTATGAATGCCACCCAACTCGGCCCACACACCACTCAAACCTGGTGCATCATGCTTCCTTTGGTCAGGAGGGAACCTGATACGAAACCGTAGTATCGTTATCCCACCTTATCGGGGACCGAAGCGACCACCAACGTAACGGTGCTTCGGTGTTCAACCTTTATTTATTTACACGTCAGACACTGCGACTTAGAAATGTCCTTTTTCATCCTCACTACCGTATAGATCGTTTGCATCCCGTATATCTTATTACCTCTGTGGTATGGTGAAACAAAGATTGTGGGCTTTTATATAAATATCTTCTTCGCAACTATCACGGATACACATAACTCGCTCCTTGTACAACAAACCCACTTCTTTTATCACAAGAAGTCGGGCTTTTGTTCCAAAGATCAACAGAACTAACTCATCTTAGACTGGCATCATCTTTCTGGAAGGCTTGCTACCATTTGCTTCCAAATTGCATATATCCTCAATTGAGCCAACAAGGCCCGGATGCAAGTCTCCAATCATAATCTTTCAAAGTCAAAGCAGTAAATCATTTCACCAGATTCCACTAATTACATTTGCTTTCTGTGGGTAATCAATTATACATTATGTCCTTAAATTACCCTAACTCACCGATAAGGTTTCAAGTTCAAATCTCTTTGAGTTGGGGCAACAGCTCGACTCTAAGATCACAATCTTACATTTTAATACATATAAAATAGTGTCGCTATATTTTCAAAGCGAACACTACAATTGCTAACTCCAAATCATGAGTGGGATAGTTTATTCACGCGGCTTCAACTGCCTGTAAGATAAGCTTACACCATTTCTTCCCATCCTCGCATCAACACGTATCCCAAACCTATCCTCGACGCAGATCACTCGTGACAGCATACTTACCCGGCGGCAGGTCGAATCAACACTGGTGTCAACCAAGATTTTTACCTTTCAAAGCCGGATTAGCACTATATCATCCCACCTCGCTTCACTCGAGGCAATCTTGTAAGGAGGATGCTATAATCCAAAACTTTATACAAATCTCTCGATAACAACCGCTTAAACTTCTCACCCTGGCCGCATTTTCTTTTGAGGAGGTTTCCAATTCATAATTGCTTCCACTTTCTATTGGGTCCACTCGACACCTTCAGATACAATATAACCCAGGACGACTTCCTGTCAATCACATTTACTTAACTTGCAACAACTTATTTTCTCTCAGAATTTGCACATTATCTCAAATGGTGTTCATGTTCCTCGTACATCCTTATGAATACACCAGATGTCATCACAATAAATACCACAACAAATTGATCCAAATAGTGGGGTGGAAAATCCCATTCATCAAGTCCATATATGCACTCAAGTGGTTAACCTAAATAGCATTACTGAAAAACCATGAGATCATGAACAGGTTCTAAAGCTGCTTTGACATCGACCTTCTTTAATCTTGAGTTGATACATCCCGATCGCGCAAGTCTATCTTCAAAAGACTTAAGCCTTCAACCCATCAAATAAATCCCCATTCTCGCAAATGATACTATTCCTAACCGTCACTTGTTTACCTGCCTGCAGTTAATGCACACACATCCGAAGAGTGCCACTCCTTCTTCTAACAAATAAACCGACGACCCCAAGGTGAGACACTAAGTCGAATGAAGTATCCAATAGCTCCCAGAGTCAGCGCCCTCAACCTCTGCACTTCACTGATTACACGGTGTGCCCTCAAACAGTGAGTCGTTCCTCAGACAACTCACTGAGAGATCCACTCTTCTTTTTCTAGGGAGACTTTGTAATCTCAAATACATCGTGGAACTCCCTAATCACAGAATATTTTTTTAAATTCACTTCGCTTCTTTGCCATATCTGCCGCGCGTTTCACAACCTTCAAAAACGCCGTGTTTACACCTAAATAACTGTATCCGGGGATCATGTTCTGTACTGTTACTGATATAGGTCAACATTTAAGCAAGACCATTTTCTTATTACAATCAATCCAGTCTCATGTTTGGATAACCAATCCATTCCCAATATCAAATCATACTCATGAAAAGGCAAAGCAATTAGATCAACCGAGGATTCCCTATCAAGTGCAAATTAATAGGTAAGATGAAAATATCGTTTTGACTATGATATATATCGTAATGATTTTATTTTTGAGACGGATATATCGGAGATATATCAGGATATTTTTACATGAATATCTATATATATCAAAATACAAAAATATTTAAATTGATGGAAACACTTTATAAAAGTGTAAAATGACATTAATAATGAAATACAGACATTGATATTGAGATATATACTCATCAATAAACTAAGATCGATGTGGGGTCTATTGCAACATTTGACATGAAGGATCCCATTCGTGAAGACAATAGCCTGCAGACACATTGCTCGGCTGAGATTATACATCAATGACAGATAAATGCTTTCTTTGATCACCCACAACTTTCCATGGATGGAATCGTGGCACCACATGTTCGCTTGAAACTTTGTCGCATTTGATATGGAATGTGGAATGGCATTGTCTCAAGACTAGAGATAATTTGATTATTCCCATACTTTTTCGCATTTTAATGGAAGTCAATAGATTTGAAGAAGGCCTGGGACTATAACACTAAGATGGAAAAAATGTTACCGCTTGATGAATCAACAGATTGAGTGCCAATGCTCAAGGCAGATTCAAACAGCTTTAAGTAATAATCTTACTCAGACAGCCATCCTTCGCAGTTATCTCTGGCATATGGTTTTCTTCCAATGGCCTCCACACCGACACCACCTCCTAGACCCGTGGGTCTTCATCTAGGGGGAAAAGATGTGAAATCATCTTCACTGCAGAATGACTGATGGATACTGACTTATTTGCCGCATCCTAATATTCCACCATCATCAACATATCATCACTGATCATCATCTCTCTTTCGAGTTTATCATTATTTAAAAATTCTGAAGTACCAATGTGCAAGCCCATTACTAGTGTTCAGCACTTTGAACTGGGGCCGAGGGTCGAGAATTGTCAGCAAGTCGAAATGAATCTCCCGTGTCTCGACCAAACTTTCACTCATATTAACTTCTTCGATAAACACTACAACATCAACATCTCACTTTCTCGAACATGCTATAAAATAAATTGCGGATCGATTTTCATTATCCAAATGGAGAGGTCTAACCTATATTGAAAATAATCGATTATCCCTCTTCTTCACCAAACTAGATTCAAATGTCGAGTAAATCAAGGTGTAATTCTTTTCAAAGAACTTTATCCGACTCGCTTGCATATCACGATCTTTAGTTTCATGTTATAACAAAAACTAATTGTTGAGCCTAGGTAAGCAAGCCGATTTCTTTGTTTTTGTATATGTATTGTAGAACAAAGGCCCAATTTCTCCTTCACATGCCAAGAAGATGCAATGGGGGAAAGAACTTTAATGTGGCTGGGGCCTCACGTGGGAGTGTGGTTCCATACATGAACCACTATCTACCGCAATAAAATAAGTAACATTCAAATAATAATAACATGATAATAGGTTTTACTTTTTAATAAGTTTTAATGAGAGAATAATTAACCAGAACCATTAAATCTCTGAGAAGCATTACGCTTCATCACCTAATCCTTTTTCTATTTCACATTATGTTTAGAATTGAAAATATACATGTCAAATCAGTATAAGTGTAAGTAACCAATTAAATTAAATCAATTAATTAGATTTAACCAATTGATGTGCATCTATTTAAATTGTTTAGTTCGTCTGTGATATAAGATGGTCTCAAAGAGCTATAATGGGGCCAGAGAATTTGTGGTTGCCCTAACCTGTAGTCTATATTTAAATCTGATTCAAATATGCTACAAAAGTGATTTAGAATTAGTAGGTCATAAAAAGCAAAACAATATACTTATGATTTAAGAGCACGCTTAGTTACCTAAATGCACAAAAGATATGTCGAGTCTAATCCCACTGATCCACACTGTTTCGACCTAATCTTTTTGGCATTGAGTTGATAACTTGGTTTAATACCCAATCAACCCCATAAGAATAAGCCATGCTGTCACCACTCTGTCCAAATAATGCAAGAACTCAGATAGAGGTCATGATTTGATATTTGATATAGCCGTGGTAGACCTTTCTTCCAATATAAAGATCTTAAACAGAAGCACTTCAACTCATGTCCAATGGCCCATCGACCAAGTTCTTCGTAAGAAGCCCATTCATCACTAATAAAGATCTTCTTCCAAATCAGTCTTTAGAAGACTTTCTAGGCTAAGGTACCTGTCAGAAATCTTGTTGCCCCGACGCGCACAACATTCCAATTACGCATCATTCCTCAATTTCTACAACCAACCATGATCGTATGAAGTCATGACACTGTGTGCACTGGCAATTGACCCCAAACAAGAGCCTTTACTTGGGTCAGTTTCCGCAAAAGATCGCTCACGCAATGTAAAGTCGCGCATGGATCCAATATAAATTGTACTTCATTAGCAACTTCTCCCTCTTCCACAAATACTGACCAGCCAACCAGAATATCAGCAACATTTTGTTTCACCAACTTCCTGATCGTTGTCTTTCAACAAACCAGAATGTATTATTGTCTTATTCACGATAACAACTGGTTCGGAGGAATATATTGCATTCTTCTAATATACCAAGAAATAATAATGTTCACTTTTTGTAATTCATTCATCCATCGGAGATAACCGCGGCACCTCATGTTTCTTCCATTTTCCTCGGATACCACAGATGAACTTCCGCCTTATACTCATGATCGCATTGTTTTGATCTCATGCGAAAGATTTGGTGGCCTCATTCCCGGCTCAAGTGCGTAGAACACAACAATATCGGTTTCTAATGATGAATATAAGATAATAACGACAGAATCAAAAGACACAGGTCACTGTTAAACAACAACTATGCACTTTAAAGTGGGAGAGTTCGCTTCTGCGAGAGTTAAACACCATGTAGGCGAAGAATCTGCCGACATCGTTCATCGCTTTTGACGAACCTGTATCGAAAAGATTTTGTAATGTTCCTTTTGTCCTTTCCCAAGATTGTAGCAACATGCAAGAGGTGATGAATCTGACTGTCTCACACTTAGATTCTAATGTCACTGTCTGATTGAGTTCACATTGTAGTAGGTTCAACTGTTGCATGATCTCAATTAAACTGGCAATTTGTTATTTACAAAATTAATTAACAAAATGATTAATTCATTTTTCTTTTATCTTCCTATAATCTTCTTCTTCATAGAGTTGTCTATTCCAATAGTTTTGATGTAAACATGACATGTCGTTTAAATCACTTCACTGTGGTTTATATCAACTGATGTGAGATATATATATCTTCCTCTTCTTCCTCTCATCTCATCATCATCATTAGATGTCACTGGTCTCCACAAATCTTCATTCATGTACACTTTCTAAGGGTATCACTATGCTTTCGCTTTTCTTATTTTTTTACCTGTTGTTTACTGCTTTCACTTCTGAAAGATTTTAATTTTTCTATTAGAGTTTATGATCCGGATATGGTGATATTTGCTGAGTGATCCCACACTCAATCAAACCATTGTGATCAATATTGTACTACTTATTCTCTCCATATGTGAAGATTTAATATGATCTCGGCCTAAGACATCACTCTATCCGTATTATTATGTTAATCCAAAGAATTTATTTTCATATAAAACTAAGAGATTTATTTATATATATACAATAACATATCTAATATGAGAAATTTTACTTATTAACCAACATTTGAAAGATCAATTTCACTTCACATGCACATACAATATTAACTAATATATAACTCAATTCAAAATATTAACTAATATATTTGTATTTTATGAAATCTATATAATCCAATGAAATTATAAAAAAAACTAATATAAATATTTTAAAGAATTATATTAATATTAATTTATTATATACTATATAAACCATAGTATTATATGATATTTAATTCCTTAAACTAAGAGATGGTATTTTTAGAAATGAGAATCAATGTGGAATTATAAACTAATATATAGAATATTTAAAGAAATTATCATTATTATATTTTTTATTATAATGTATAAACCATGAAGATATATATATTTATCAAATTAATATATTTGCATTTTGAAATTTAGAACGAATGTGAAATTATAAAAACTAATGTATAGAATTATTTTAAAATATATTACTATTAAATATTATAATATATAAAACTATATATATTATATGATATTTACTTTAAACATTATAGGCTGTATTTATAAAATTATAACTATAAAATGAGAAAAATCAATGTATAGTTATTTATGAATACATTACTATTAAATTTATTACCATATAAAACCATAGTATTATATGATATTTACTTTAAACCAATATATACTTCTTGTATTTTTTGTAAATTCTATAATCTATCGTGAAATTATAAAAAAAACAAATGTATAGTTATTTTAAAAGAATACAAATTTAATATACTACATAAAACCATAGAGTTATATGGATATTTACCTTTAAACTAATATATTTGTATTTTTATGAAATTTATAATCTAATGTGAAATTATAAAAAAAAACTAATGAGTATTTTAAAGAATACAATACTATTAAATTTATTATACTATAAAACCATAGTATTATATATATATGTTACCAATGGAGGAGGTTAGCTACTGATAATCGAATGTGAAATTAGAAAAATAATATATAGTTATTTTAAAGAATACATTACTATTAAATTTACATACTACATAAAACCAGTATTTTATGATATTTACTTTAAACTAATATATTTGTATTTATGAAATTTATAATCTAATGTGAAATTATAAAAAAACTAATATATAGTTATTTTAAAGAATGTACATTACTATTAAATTTATTATAATATACATATAAAACCATAGTATTATAGATATTTAATTTTAAACTAATATATACATTTGGGTATTTTATGAAATTTATAATCTAGTCGTGTGAAATTCATAAAAAACTAATGTATCGTTATTTTAAAGAACACATTATTACAATTTATACTATATAAAAAACCATAGTATTATATGATATTTACCTTAAACTAATATATATAATGTACTTATGAAATCTTTGACTTAAATATAAAAAAAACTAATGTATAGTTATTTTAATAGAATATACTATTATTTAAATTTTATTATAATATATAAACTGATAGTATTATATATGACTTGGTAAACTAATATATATTTATGTATTTAATATAATTAATGTGAAATGAAGTAAAAAAAAAACTAATGTATAGTTATTTTAAAGAACATTACTATTGCAATTTTATTATACTGATAAACCATTATATTATATTTAATCTTTGAACAATATATTTGTATTTCTTATGAATGCATAATCTCCAATGAAATGAGTAAAAAACCATAGTTATCAGTAATTAACACTATTAAAATTAATAATTACAGAAAACCATAGTATTGATATTTATCTGAGATTCTGACATATATTTGTATTTTACAACTATAATATAATATAAATTATAAAACTAAACTTCAATATATAATTAATATAAACATAAAAATAAATTGTAAGTAATATAATCTTTAATGAACCTATTGAAATAAGAAACCCAAACACCGTACTTCCAACTTCTTTTTTTAAGATATACAAACGTTGTTAAATTGATGAAATGTAGAAGATCGGACGGTATGAGCCTGTATAAAATAGATGATCTGGGAGGTACTATATAACTTTAACAAAGCAGAGGTATAGTCACTAAATTTAATTTCACCATGATTTAATTTAAGAAAATCGACCGCGGTAGATTCCCAAACCATTGGGACTGAAAATCACAACGCCGGACTAAGCCGCTGATTTAATTTCTGGTCATGGGACCGGCAATCCGGTCCAGTTTGATTATATTTAAATTCGTGAAATCCATCATGAGAACCGTATCTCAAAATCGCCACGATCGGGTCAAACTAGCCATGAAAAGGTTAGATTCACCGTCGATCTTCATAACCATCCAGCCACATGTGACCACCGATACCTAGTATAAAACGTCCCTTCCTCTTTCACGCCAGCACATCCAATGCACCTGAGCAAGCTGACCGGATTGATCGGAAGATTCATGAGATCTGACTTATATTCTCGTCACATTTTCCGACTTTTTTCATTTTTCTGTTTGGTTTTTCTCAAAGAGTAAATCGCTGAGAGATGCCATCCTGATATATAATTCACCGATATATTTGTACTTCAAACACGCCTAATAGACACCCTATACATCACACACTGCACACTATGCCCGCATGACTTGTAATTACAGCTTCATGTTGAAATTTCTACTGAATAATGTCATCATTTTCCATTTATAATATGAACAAAGGAGAGAGCCTGCATCACTAAAGCATATAAATCAACACGCAGAGGAAAGTACTAATTAATAACTCCCAGATAATCCGGATTTACCAGCTTCCTCATAGCAAGCTCGGGTCGGGTCAGAGAAGATACTCAACGTTTGGCGAATTACCTTTTCCTTTTGTGAACCACTTCGGCCCTCTACCTTACTTTATATGTGGAGGTATACATTTTGACCTCCTTTTTACCACCTCTCGAGGATTTAGAACTTCATCCGCGACGCTTACATCATGATCAAGGCTCCCCAAGACTACACCCCCAAACGGTACTGCCTACACAAACCAGAATGATTTATAGCAATGTGTGGACATGCAGGTCTTTCTCGTCCTATTTAAGGGCCTCGACATCGGAACCTCAAAGGTCATGGTAGGGTCCTTGTCTCCACCCTCAGAGCTGAACCCCAGATTTAATCTAATTCAGACTCTCTAAGTTTTTTCCGAAGAACCCCCTGGTAACTTTTTCTTTCTTTCTTCTTAACCCTTCAGAGTTTTACTTTGAATTTTGGTAGTCATTGTACTAGCCGATAAAAATCAGACAACTTGTAGCAAGTAATAAATGCAGGAGGTACCCTTTTTGACGGCGTGTCAGTCTTTAATATCTACGCCTGAATTTTTCCGTAAGAATGATTCCGGTGCATATTATTAAGATTGGCATTTCATATTTCAGCCATACCACGCTTCTGTCTGAGTAAAAAAAAATTAAGCTCATTTTCGACTCAGAATAATTTTTAAGATGATACTTGAGTTAAACTGTGGATTGGCAGTCCCATGTAATCGATCCGAAGCAGAGATCTCTCAAAACCCGCTTCCACTAACTATAAGTCGCACTTTGCAAGAATGAAACCGCATACGTGGCCTTTTATTTATGGACATCCGCTCATCTAGAGCCCTTTTCTAGTTTTTCAAGTCAAAACTCGACCTTTATCTTAGACTCTTCCATACTTGTAAATGGCGTGAATTTTCACCCCATGCTTTCTTACTTAATCACTCTGAGCCGAGGGTCGTGAGACTGGGCATCTATTACATCAGAGATTTTTACCAATGCTTCAATGAAGACATTCATTTGTCGTTGAACAGACCAAGATATATTGATTCAAAGGATGATGCTTTCAATTGTTTCATCTACGCCCCTAGAGGTGGATCTGTATTTCTGTAATATACAAAATAAAAGACATCCGCATTAAAAGGCCAATACATTAATACAGAGTACATCCTAATCTAAGACTCTTCCAAACGCCTAAACCTAGATCAACATACCTGCCAAACTCCCGCCTAGGCAAGATGAAGGGCGACTATATCGGGACTTCTTTATGTTTTATTAATAGTGATCCCAAGTCTTATAATTGAATCACAAATATCATATACAAAGATATAAAAAACTACCAACGTAGTGGGTTTACAAAGTTAACATATATAGTCACGAACTCATTTACATATAAATATACAAAATCAGACATTTTACATTTACATAATCGAGCCTAAAACCATAGTGATGGACCCTACAAGTGTGTGTCAAGCCCAATAGTATGTAAAGATCGTGGACGTTCTCCTCTCAGACCTACATGGATTAAAACCTCGCGCTGGGCTAACACTCCTAGTGGAAACATATGACCCTAAGTTACGCATACACATGCACTAATACCTGGCACCAAGAAGCATATAGCAAAGAAGAGATAGCACAGAGGCGCATATCCTGTAATTTTTCATGAATTCACATAACAAACTTATACAATACACTATGACTTTATAATAGACTTATATTTGTTCCATCTCCCGGGTAGAGGGACACATACTTGTACTTATAAAGTGCATTTGTTCTGTTCATCTCCCGCATGAGTTACAGAGTTTATACTTTGACGAGGTACCAGAGGTGCTTCATTGCAGCTTATACTTGGTACAGAGGTACTGTAGGTTATATTATATCTCAGCGTAACGACGCACATTACTTTACGCTTATTCGCTGGTCTGGGATACTTATCATATAACTATTATTTGATTATTTTCCAGACCACTAATAAGAAATGAGTAGGACACAACATAATAAGTACTAAGGTACTACAGATAGTATCAAGTGTCGACATAAAGCAGAGGCCGGGCATCGATGAGAGTGTCGCCAGATCACCGTGAGTACTGGCACTAAGTGTGTCACACGATCATAAGAGTGTCGTCAAAGACTAAACAAGAGTAATAAGTACTACAAACGTGCTCGCCATGTAATGAGGTGCCACATTCATTCCATATCCGATCTTAGACAATCCTACAATTATATGTGTTCAAGAACTTACTATCTTATCATAAATGCAGACAAGCTCTGCCAACATCGATTCCCACATGGCTAAGTCACGAACCCAAGAGATACGATCTAATTTTTCCTTTAATACCTTACAAACATGAATGGACCCTTTCATACACTTGTGGTCCTCATTAGTCCACAATGACAAGTCCCCTAATAACGGGATTGCAAAACAAAACAAACACAAAAATTTTCATGTTAGAACATGCTACGCATAATCCACTATGATCTTCCACCGCGTAAGGAGTTTGCTACGCCTGGCTGCATTTATGGCCGGTCCAGCTCCTCTAGCCACGCCCGTACGTGACATGCCATGCCTTAGCGTAGACCTACGCTGCTGCGTGGGATCCCTACGCCGCGACGTAGGACCCCGAAATTTCCCAGATTTGCTGATTTCGTCCCTTTTTCCACAAATCCAACTAAAACCCCCAAAATAATCCAAAAGCATCACCGAAAACAACTCTTAAGTGTGTTCTAACCCAACCAAAACCAAACATAGAGAATAATTAGGGTTTTTCCAAACCCAAACTCAACACTTGTAATAAAGTTAATCCTCTCCTAACACCCAAATAGGTATCCATACATCATAAACCAAGAATTCATACTCAATGGAGGATTCATACTATCTATACAAACTAGAGTTTTACCAACCTAACTTTCAACAAATCTAGGGTTAGGATGAATTCCTAACTAAACCCTAGAAATGGAACAAACTAATATCCATACAAAAGTTTCCCAAATCCATATAAAACCATAGTTTCCATACCAACCCATAGTATTCCATACAAACCCATAGTATTCCATACCTTTCTTTCTTCTTCTTCTTTTTCTTCTTCTTCCTCTTCTTCTTCTCCTCTCTTCTTCTTCACTTTTTTGCTTCTCTCCCAAAATGAGAGACCAATCCTGTCTTATCCTCTAGTTGACCTTACTTTCCTTTTATTACACTTTGGTCCCTCATCTCTCTTCTATTTACAAATCAAGTTATTCATATTTCCACTTTAGCCTATAATCTTCTTATCATATGACTTTTATATCTTGTTTTGACAAATTTCACTTTTACCTTGCTTATTTATGGGTTTCGCCACGCTTGAATTTCAAATTACAAAAATTAAATCAGACTACAAAATACCCAAACAACAAAACGACCAGATATTTCAGGTACATTGTAAGCTTTCATACCAAGTTGGAAGCCTAAGAAGATACATCGAGAAGCCCTAAGATCAAATTTATTCTGACAAGGCCAGGATGCTGGCAAACATAAGCACTAAACACTACAAGGTCAGGTAATCGGGGGCAGGAAGAGGATCATAAGAGGATTTCCAATGAGAACAAAGTCAGGGCGCCGATTAATAAGATAAGTGGGCCATAAGGAGAGTCATGATCCCAAAACCAACTTGGGAAGGTGAGCATGGAAGAGAAGAGCATGAGCACTCTGTGCTAGATTTTTCAGCTTGATGTTTGACTACCCCATTTTGTCGGGGGATTGACGGAGAACCATTTGAGTAAGGTCTAAAATTCGTGTTGGTAAATTCACTACCATTATCAAACGACCGCTTAATTTCGAGAACAAACCTGTGACACCATGTGAAAACCAAGAATAACAAAAAGCATTTGACGGCATTAATCAAATATGTCCAAGCGTCTCTACTATGGTCATCCAAGGCAGATCATATATCGAGCTCCGCACGGGACTGTGCCTATGGGCGGCCCCCAAAGGTCAATGTGAATGAGTTTAAAAAGAGCAATAGCATGTGAAGTACTAAGGGAAAAGGGCAATCTGGACTGTTTGGCAAGAGGGCAAACAAAGCAACGGGACAAGGTATGGAAGTCAAGATGAGATAAAAAAAAAGAAACATGTTTGAGAAGAGAAGCGGAGGCATGTCTAAGCCTATGACGCTAAAGGTCCAAAACTTGCATTTTATTACTCAAAGAAGAACTATGTACACGTGGCTTAGGAAAAGAATGCACGTTTAGTGCTTGAGACAAAGATTGAGAAAAAGAAGAAAAACGGGAATCATCCAAAATGTAAAAAGAACCAACAAGCTTCCCAACAGCGATCACAGACTCGGTCCTCAAGTCCTGCAAAATACAAGAGGAGGAAGAAAAAATGAACCAAATGTTAGTAGAGGGGCTAAGTTTGCTAACGGAAATCAAATTATATTGGAAGGGGGATAAGAAAAGGACATCAATAAGCAACAACTTAGGGTGAAGATGAATTGTAACACTCCTGGTGGCCACTCCCAGCGCTTTCTGACTTGTTTAGTAAGTATATTGCTTTCAAATGAAATTTTTCGTAAAGAAAATAAATAGGACTGAATGTATAATATTAGAGACAAGGGTAAAGTGATCATTTAATACTTGAGGAATACAACAGCATAAATCAATGTTGATATGCAATTATAAAATTGTGAAAAGATGGATGCCAAAGTATAATATGTGTAAGTTAGATTGAGATTAATTAAGAGAGAAGGGACCTAAATGCAAAAATGGGAAAAGAAGCCAAAAATGGGTTTTTATTGTCTTGGCCAAACATGGCCTTAAGGGGGGGATCAAAATATCTTATATTTTGGGTCTCCAAATAGAGAGAACCGTAGAGAGGGAGAGAAGAGAAGGGGAGAAGAAGAAGAAGAATAAGAGAAGAGAAGAAATAAGAGAAGCCAAGATCAAAAGGCAGGAACTGACTATGAGTAAGGATCTCTTGGCTTTGTATGGTTATTGTTTGTCCCCAAAACCTAGGGTTTGTTAGGGATTTCATCCTAATCCAGCATGTATCAAATTAGGTTGGTAAAACCTAACGACACAAGATGAGTATGAAATCCTCCTTTAGGTCGATTCAGGTTTAATTGAGAGTAATTGAGTTGGTTGAATGCAAACCCTAACTAATCATCATGTTTGGTTTGAGTATGGGTTATGACCCATATTAGAATGGTTTTGGGATAAATTCATGGAAATTTTTTGAAGAAAGATATGTAATGAAAGATGAATTGAGTAAAATTGAGATTATAAGATGAATTCGAGTGGTTTTGATGTATATAGAGTATTGAGTTGGATTTGGATATCAACATATATGGAAAATGGAAGAAAAACACACATTCTGGGAATTTTTGGAGACTTGTACTGGTATGTCTTGGACCTGCATCGTACACTTCACAACCGAACCTCGTATCAAAAGATGTGTGCGAACAGGTGAGGTACACCCCGCTCTGCTTCTGAATTCAGCCGTTTTATTTTATCCATAACTGCTCATTTCTTATCCGATTTGAAAGGATTCAAGTGGATAATTAAACTAGACTTCAAGGAGAACTAAACATCCACAGAATAGGAATCGGCCAATTCCTTCGACTCAAGAGCCCATAAATCATCACAAAGTGGCTATGTGCAATCCAATTCCCGCATCGCTCTGATCATAGAGTAACCGAGTTGTTTAGAGCACAACTTCGAGTTTCGGCCCGATTTGGCAGGATTCCAGTTGAGAAGAACCTTAGCACCTTAGCTTCAAAATAGTATAAAGAACCAGTGTCAAATTTGAAGTTAAAACCCTGAAAATGACAAAGCCAGTGCTGGTCAGAGGTGCCGTAAGTTACCGGACATTCTTCGCTTAACTTGTATAATTCCTTCGTTAGTAGATCTAATATGGGTATTCTTGGACTCTGAAAGCTCATTGAGTCTGTAATCTAACCATATGCTATTTAATGGCATTTGCGCCTATATCTTGTCTGAAAACTGAATTGTTGTACCAAGTGTACTAATCGCTTGGGTTAAAGTTAAAATGAAATACATGGTAAGAAAGGATAGATATGAACAAGAAATAGAAATATATGTAGATTGATATGTAAAAGAGATAGTAAGAAAGACTTCATGGTATCAAGGAAGAGTCTCTGTTTATACTTCCTACGGGAGATAGGACATGGATAAATATACAAGTATAGAAATGTATAGATATGTCAAAAGATATGATAAGACATAACAAAGATATGATAGGTATGTCAAGGATATGATAGTCTAAAGTACATGAAGATATAAGTTAATAGATATAAAATGGTACAAGTGATGACATGATACGAATATATGATGTATATACCGGGAAACGAAGGCATAACATAAGAAAACACATGATAAATGCATAAACAGCAAGAACGACAGATAGGGGTAAAAGATGACAGTTGATGTGAATGAAAGATAAGTACATAAATGATAGTGTTATTATATGAATATATGAATGAGTAAAGCATACATAGAAATATAGAAAGTACATGAATAGCTAAATCATGATAGAAACGCATAAAGGATATGATGCATAACAATATAAAGGAATATGAATAGATAAAGATATATGACTATATGAATACAAGAGTGCATAGATGCATTCATGATATATGATAGGATTACATATATGATACGAAGACAAAACTAAATGATAGAAAAAGATATGAATATATGTATTATAGAGAAATATGATAACCATAATATGAAGCTACAGATATGAGAACGAATGCAGATTAAAGTAATGATAGTATATCAGATAAGCAATTACATAACAATAGTTATTCACGCTATGAGATATGTACATAAAACGTAATAAAGTCATTGTCCGCTAGAACTCAAGAGTATGATAGATAAGCATGCCTATAGGAAGATACGGCTGTCGCAAATATTACAGACAGATATCGAGCCCCGTCAGGTCGATGACATAGATCCCAGATCACGGTGGGCCCCGAAATAATACCATTAGACCGAGATCAATGTCTTCGCACAGTTGATAGTACCTTCACATATAAATGTAGATCACTGCCTGCACAAGGATAGTACTTCTGCACACCTGCTATTTCCGAATCACTAAGGTATTTCCAGGTGCATGAATATAAAAGAAAATGAAAAGTATACACAAAGGAAATGTATATGAAAAGTATATGATATGATATGATATGAGAAGCATAGCCTTACTATGCGATGATAGTATACAGTTACAAGAACAAGAAGTACAGTATAAATTGATATGAAAATAAGTATATGAACAAAAGAAAAGTAATGAAAGTATACGAAAGCACAAAGTATATGATGGGAGAAATGAAATCAGACAAATGTATATGAAGTATATGAATAGTACAGGATAACAGGATATGAAAAGTACAAGATGAAAGCATATAACATGAATGTATACGATAGTACAAGTATGAAAGTGAAGAATGAAAAGTATAACAAGAAAACAAAGATATGAAATTTAAATAAAGACATGATAAAACAATATGTGTGATATGAATAGTGTATAAGACAAGCGTGTAGCCACTACATGGAAGGAGACATAATATGTAATAGTGGATAAGAAAATGATATATGGGCTAGTACATAGAATGTAACAAATCATAGAACCGAAGATGAAAAGACATAGACTAGAGACATGATATAACCCGAAAAAGAATAGGAACATTGAAAAGACATATGACAAGCAAAGATGAACACATGACAAGTAGAATATGAAGTATAGAAATAGGAATACTTAAAAGTATAGATAAAGGATATGCCAAAGACATAGAACATGTAATTAAAAGATTGTCATGCAATAGGAATATAAGATGATAAGGAATTAAAGAGTAGAAATATGTATGATATATGAAAATGGCTATGAATAAGCTTCGTGACGGTCACCATTGGTGGTCATTCATGCTTATGTCTCAATTGCTGCAGTTTAGCACTGGTGCCCAACCGTGCAGGTACCAAAGAGGAGGCTAGAGGACAAGATGATCACCCGCACGGCCATCTCGTAGATAGGTGCTCACCGCCGTCCGCAACTTCCGATGTTTTAGAAGAAATGTACATGTATAAGCATTTGTATAAGTAATGGTGGGACTCAAGATATGTGTTTAGATTTTGATGGACAATTCACTGGGTGGTAGTTCTTTCAGATATGAAAATGATTTTGCTATTACGTAAATTGTCAATATACCACAGGCCAAGTCTGTACTTCAGAAAGAACAGTCAATGAGAGTCCCAAAGATAGTATAGATAGTCTCGCTACCGACTCGGCTCGGATCCATCGCTCGGCCGGATCGGATCCTATCTGGGGCGGACATGAATGGAGCTGTATCGACTAACAAAATTAAGAAGTGCTACTGTGAGAAACCCAGCGATAGTGAATATGTTAGGGTTGGTAAAGAAAATCAAAGGTATTACACATATGGTTTGATGCATCTATATCAATGATCCACACCTTTCCAAAGTCAGGGTCGTGACGAGAAAGGAGACCGATATCGAAGGCATACTCATATTCGCTCCGTTGTACCACATGTGAGAAGGGAATTTTGTCCTTGAGATACTTGGCAACTTATTTTTGTATGATCTCTATCCAATCTATGTTTCCAGGCTGGTTGTTTTCATATCCTGGCTTAATGTGTTCTTCATTGTCTAAGCGAGTGTCATGAGTTATGTTATTTAACCCTTTTGCTCCTTTAGATTCTTGTACCAGTATGGGTATCCATGGATCCAAAAACATGTGACCATAGTATGCCCATTTATATCACAATGATCATAATACAAACTCTCTTTATCCCTCTTAAAGTCATCCAATCGTTTGAAATTAGTGCGCCTTGCATTTCCTTTTCTTGATCCATCAACCTCGCTTAAGTTCCCTTTCACTTGTCATTGCCCACTCTTCCATTATACATGTAGTTCTCTGGACTAATATAGGGTTTAGCCAATAATGCTATCATATGACTATTCTCCATGCATGTCATTTGGCTACTTTTTTGTTTTTCTATCTTGAGAATCAATGAAAAAACTTTGCTAACTGCAGGTAAAGGTTCCAAATGTAAAATCTAGTCTTTTACTCCTTCAAAATCCTTATTCAGTCCCATAAGAAATTGCATAACCTTATGAAACTCTATAATTTATGAGATTGATCTCATGGCTCCATAGTCACAAGCAGGTAAGGGTTATAGACAGTTAAATTCATCCCACAACTTCTTAATCTTGGAGTAATATTGTGTTACAAACATGTAACACCCTAAAATATACCCTGGGTCGCTTTCAACGGTTTAGTATTTCAGGTAGTATGTTGAATTTTTCAGAATTTAATGCAAACATGAAAATGGAGAAACTCGAATTTGTACATAGCAAGTAGAATTAGAATTAATAAAAAGTGACATAAGTTTCATACGACAAGAAGATGAGAGGCTATTGTAGAAATAGCACAAATCGTGGGTGCAAATAATAAAGAGTGGGAGGACTAAAGGGTAATAAAAGGAAAATTGATCATATAAAAAGGCAAAATATCTCAAGTTGGTCTCTCATTTTTGGGAGAGCTCCAACGTGAAGAGAGGAAGAAGAAGAGAAGAGAAGAGGAAGAAGAAGAGGGAGAAGAACGAAGGTATGGAAGTTCCAGTTTTGTATGGAAATCGCATTTTTAGATGATTTTAGTATGGAAGTATGGATTTTAGTATGGAAGTATGGGTTTTAATGAATTAGTTTGGATTTTGTATGGAACTTACTAAGTTTTGTGTAGAACTTGTATGGATGCTATGCTTTTGTGTAGAACTTGTATGGATTTGAACTTTGGTTTTATTCCTACTTTTGGGCTGATTTTGGGATTGATTGTGGTGATTTATGTCGTGAGCCGTACGTTTTCAGGCCTTGCTTATGGCATGTTTTCAGGGCCTCACTGGCGATATTGTGGCTGGTGGACAAGGGCTGTTCTAGGATGGTTTCGGGTCAAAATGGTGTGTACTGGAGCTTCCAAGGAGTCAGCACGCCGTCAAGGTACCGGGCTCAAACCCTACACACTAAGCTCTAACTTCTGACAAATTATAACTGACACCATAACTTCTTCGCCCAAACTCGCTTTTGATGTTATTGGACTCTGCATGTTTTCTTGAGTCTAGAATCCATCCATTTATAGCTCGATAATATCGAACTCATATTAAGTAGATGTGAATCACAAAAACAAAAGAGGGCCCTCACAAGGTTCGTAGCCACTGCTCAGCTGAAGCCTCAAACTTCGGATGGTCATAATTTCTTCGTCCGAACTTTGTTTTGGATGTTCTTGGACTCTATGGAAATCCCTTTGAGTCTAGAATCTATTCATATATAGCTTGATGATATTGAAACTCATATTAGCTCCAGAAATCATGAAAATAGTAGCCCCACGGTGTCGCTTCGAGCCACTGGCTCATGGGAAGCCTCCAACTTCGACGGTCATAATTTTTAACTGAACCCTGCTTTAGATGTTCTTGACTCTAAGGGAAGCCCTTTGAGTCCGTAATCACTATCCATATAGTTTGATAAATTGGAATGATAGTAAATAGGCTCATAAGCATACATGGTAACCATAGTTATTCACATATAATGAGGTATGCAAAATGCAAAGATATCGACAACAATTGTAAATATCGTGATATGATCAATGATCACAATACTATTCGGGAATATGAGATATGTACTGAACATAAAATACATGGATTGTCTACTTAGAACCCGTAGAGGGATAGATGGGCAATGCCTATTGTGAGAAAACAAGTCTATAATATAACATCAATCGTCCCATTGTCATTACAGTCATTTCCTACTTCTTATAGATTGCTATCACTTCAGATAATGATAAAAGCGCCTTCGGGCCCTTATAGATGCTCATTGTCTCATACAATGATAACAACGCCTTCGAGCCCTTATAGACCACTATTTTATACAGTGAGTACAGCGCCTTCAGGCCCTTATAGTTTTCTTTATCCACTTCTGGGCGACAGATGAGCAAAAACAAATGACTTGAATATGACATATGAAATGATATGATATGATAAGAGAAGCATAGCATCGCTATGCGATGACAAGTATATTGTGACAAGAACATGAAGCAAAATGTAAAATAATAAGAAATGAAATATGGTATGATAACTAAATATGAAATATGTATAAGCATGTTTAAATGATATGATATGTTAGATGTGTATGCATGTGTATAGAAGTATGATGACCCTTATTAGAGGTCATCCATATGTATTAATTCCCATTAAGCTATGTTTAACACGTGTTCTCCCATCCTGTGTAGGTACAGAGTAGCGTGAACGAAGTCCTGACACTCCACATCGAAGAACCAAGGCCAACCACACTACTAGGTGCCCACTAAAGACATTTTGGTCTATTTTTGTATATGTTTTGTTTTTGTAAACAATGTGGGAAATATTGTAAATATTAAACACTTCCATATACTTGAGCTTCAGATATATATTTTGTAACCACGCTATAGAATATAGTACTGCTAAATGTTTAACATTATATGAGTGAACAAACGTAAAGGTTATAAGTTTATAAAAAATGACACTGGGCCGACACCAGCCGAGTCAAGGCCACAAGACATGTGAGACTCGAAAATCCAGATTCCTTGAACGGTTGCAAATGGTAATTTCGTCAAAATCCTAATTTTTCTAGATCTCGATGACGAAACGGACTTCACCGCTAGATCGCTCGCTAAATCTACCACTAAGTCAATTTCGGATTTCAGATGGTCGATCTCACGCTGCAACAGGCTCGATGACACATGGCTAGGTAGTTGTGATTTTCGGGAAGGGCGGTGAATAGAGGGTCGCCACGCGCATGACCAATACTAACAATCGCATGTTCTCAGCGAGACACATGTATAACTGGGGGGAGATATATTTACTAAATTGAGCTAAGATGTAGTGTAGGTTTGAAAGTCAAACCTAATGAAAATAAACTCAGACTTGCTTATAAGACATCATCTTCCATTTTCTTTTTCTTCGGGCCGGTTTTTGACGGGCAAAGTGGCTGAGATGGGGCCTGAGAGAAAGTCCGCTTCTCTAGATCTACGACGATCGGATCACGCATCGCTACAACAAGAAGAGGCAGCTCGGGTCTACACGCCGAGGGCTACGTAGGTACTAGATTTGGGAGTTTCACAAACTCCGTAGCAGAGGCTTTTTCTCCTACTTGCTTACTTTTTGTTTAAGGGCCTTGTAATGAACGGGGATTTGTCGAGCTCGATGGTTATGGGTTTCGCCCAAAAGATTCCGTGACCGAGTGAATAAATCCTCGAGGGTTCGACAGAAATTCACTGACCGCTTTCGCGCGACGCGCATGTGCGCGGTTGCCATGGGTAAATAACATGTTGATTAAGTGGTCAGGCTGTTCCGTAGACGAACTGCCGGATTGTGCCTTAAATTTCATGTGAGCCAAGTTTATGTTATTATTATAAATCAATAAATACGATGTATGGGATTTAAATTCGTTAATATACGCACGGTTTATATATTAGCACGTGGTGGTATGTTTGCGTGCCATTGATCGCGACTTTAGCCGAGTAACTCCAAGTAGGGAAATCGACCATCGCTTTGCTCACCCTGGCCGGACCCCCTTTCGTGCATCAAGCACGTGACGCGGCGGACGCATCCGACCTGGGTTAAAACGGCCAAACCGCCTCATCTCAGATTTTGTAAAATTCTGCACAAGACCCAGCTTGTATAAATCAGAATCAAAGACAATTGTAAATAAATCATTTTGTGTTAAAATATCGGCTTTATGAGATGGGTTTATGAGCCAAGAGGCATTTATACTCAGTTATGGGTCTCGTGGATACGAGACAAATAGCATGTTCCGCGGCCGACAGAGTCAACGGACACCCTGCTCAGCGCTACAAGACATGTCTCTCGGTACTAATTTCTTTCTCCTCGACTCATATATCGTAGAGCATTGCTTTCTCCAAATCTATCTTCTACATCCTTCAATAATGCTCTTGCAGAATCCGCATAAATGAATGTCTTTGCTATTTCTTTCATCATAGAGTTCAAGATCCATGATAACACCATACAATCAATTCTTTTCTAGAGAGAATATTTTGGTGACTCAGCCGAAATCACCTCACATGTTCCGTCGATGAATTTCAACCTCTCTTTTTTTCCCCTAAAGCTATTTTCACTGACTTGCTCCACGGAAGGAAGTTATCTTCGGTTAATAGCGTTGAAACTAATGTCATACCAGGATGATTTGAGTTTTGTAACTGCATTGCTTCATCCTTTTGGATCATAGATGTTGTCTCTGTTCTAATATCTTCATCGTTCTCCATGGCTGTGGGACTAGAATTGGTCTCCAATTGCCTATGTGCCATTTTCATTTACGAAACTCACTTACTGCAAGATCTCTCACCTCTGTATGGTTGTTTGCTAAGAAACGACGAGAAAAAAAAATTCAGATACCTAACTCTGCTCTGATAACGTGATGTGGAATATTCTAAAAATCTCTATTCCATTCATTTTTTTTATTACAAATGAAAGTGGGTACAGCATTTTATACTACCAACAGAGAAAACACATAATATGTAAAGCATATATGGAAAAGTCTAGAACAAGACATGTGACAAGAAGAAAAAAATATCTAATTGCACGTGATAATCCTTCAGTGTATACGGTGAAGAATGGGTATAGATACCTCTCATCCTCCTATGCGCAAGCACATATACAACAACCTGTCACAATCTGGAACAGTTTTTGGCAACTTCACACCCCAACGAAGATAAAGAATCTGATGTGGGGGACTTGCTCCAATACCCTCCCCACCATGCATGCATTATGGACTAGACGGGTCACTGATATTGTCGCTTGTCCAAGATGCCAAACCAAGCCGGAGGACGCCTATCACACCCTAGTAACGTGCCCCAAAGTATGGCCTATATGGGTTTCTTCCCTATTGAATCTTTGCAGCAGTCAGGTCTCTAACTTTGCAGAACGGTGGAACATATTATGCGCGGATCATACCCCAAATATCGCCGAAAGCGAAAGCTCCGTGGTCGTGGGGCCATAAGGAACTATCGTAAATGCAAAGAGCGTACAGCGACAACAAGTTGACTCTTAAGTATGGACTGAGATTCAAACGCTCCTAATGGATCGGGAGGCACAAAATGAGGCGCCGCAGTAAAGCCATTACGCTCTAGGACACAATCGCGGGAGGTAATTCGAGACTTCGACAGGTTGCGTCAAATGCAACATCGATGGTCTTGGGCCTTCCACCACCCGTACTATCGCTTTGTTTCATCATTCGCAACGAATGGGGTGAAACAATTAGCAAAAACAAAGGTCAAATATGTGGATCAAAGGATCCCCTTAAAGCAAAGGCCTTGGGGTGTCGTGAGTGTTAGAAGAATGGCTGCTAGTTTATAGTACCCTCTATACTTATTTTAAAACCTTTTAAAATAAAATTCCCTCTTTAGACTTTGCCCTTTCCTCTGAATCCTTCGTCCCTAAAATCCTCCCACATTTAGAAAGTTGCTCACCAATGACTTGATTTTATGTTATGATTTAGATTCCAAAATCAAGATTTCAAGGCTCTATTTAAGGAGAGGGTTCAAGATGAACAGGGTATCCAGAAGAAAAAAGAAAACAGTGGATCGTCTATTCTCTTCCGTTTTCTTTTTTTGTGATTTAATTTTGGGGAATTGAATTTGTTGTTCCAATCTTCCGCCACAAGTGCACGTGTTGGAGGCTAGCTGTGTTAACCTTGGGGAACGTACGACGTTGTCGATTGCACCTCAGTTGTGCCGAAATTCGCTTTCAAGGCAGTGGCTCAACCACGACATAGATTTTGCAGATAAGATCTTGTTCTTTATCTCTTTGTTTTCTAACAATTTGAAAGCGAAATTTTTTTTATGGCTATTTCGAATAGAGCCCTTCATGATCTCTCCAAACTTGAACCCCTTGATAGAACTAACTATAGGCGATGGTCACAAAAATTGCTGATTCTCTTTGAACAACTCGAAGTTAATTATGTATTGTTTCAGGATGTTCCATCTGGCAAATTAGAAAACTCTCAACCTCTAACTACTCCTCTCACCACACCCATTACTAGAAAAACCAAGGAAGTAGATGATGAATCCAAGAAGAGATTTGATAAGGACAACAAAACTGTGAAAGGTCACTCACTGAATCACATGAGGAACTCATTGTTTGTAATTCAAAAACAAGCTAAGGTCATTTGGAACACTTTAGAAAATCGATATGGGGGTGATGATGCTGGAAGGAAAAAATATGTGGTAGGAAAATGACTGCAATTTAAGATGATTGATGACAAGCCTGTGATGGACCAAGTTCACGAGTAAGAGAAATTGGTGGCTAATGTGTTGTGTGAAGGCATGAAAATGTGCAAGATGCTGCAAGCAAATGTGCTGTTAGAGAAATCCCTACCCTCATGGAGTGATTATAGGAATCAGTTGAAACACAAGAAAAAGGATTTAACTTTGCAAGAACTCATCAGTCACATGAAAACTGAGGAGGCCAACCGACTGAAAGATAAGCAAGGCTCTGTCTCCTCTATTTATGTTAAATCTAACCTTGTTGAATCCGTTAGTGCTTCTAAAGATAGGTTTAAAGGAAAGGGAAATAAATTTTAGAAAGATAAAAGGCAAACCAAATTAAGAAGGGTGATGGAAAAATTCATAAGAAAACGGTAACCTGTTATGTTTGTGGCAAATTAGGACATAAGGCATATCAATGCTATCAAAGGAAAAATCAACAAAATCCAATACGTAAACCTATTAATCAAGTTACACCACATGCCAATCTCGCTGAAAAAGAAGAAATCATTGTTGCGGTTGTAGAAGCAAACTTGGTGTAAAACAAAACAGATTAGGTGCTTGATATTGGAGCTTCAAAACACTTATGTGCCAACAAGGAACTGTTCCACAATCTTGAAGATGTTGTAGATGGTGAATGTGTCTACATGGGAAACACCACAACTACAGGAGTGCTCGAAAAAGGGAAGGTTTTCCTTATTCTCACCTATGGAAAAACTTTAGTTTTGAATAATGTCTTGTATGTGCCTTCTCTACATAAGAATTTAGTCTCTGGTGGTTTGTTGAATAAGGCTAGATTGAAAATTGTGTTTGAAGCTGATAAGATGATAATCACCAAAAATGGGGATTTTTTGGGGAAAGGATACTTAGCCGACGGATTGTTTGTTTTGAACACTATTTTTTGTTGCTCCTAATACAAGTTCTTCTACCACTTTTGCTTATATTGTTGAATTTGTTAATTTGTGGCATAGTAGGCTAGGACATGTTAATATTGTTGTGAATGATAAAAATTGTTCCAAATGCAATGTTTGTGTAGAAGCCAAATATGCAAAAAAAAAACCTTTTAGACCTGTCAAAACAAGAAGTATTGAGCTACTTGAATTAATACATTTAGATTTGGCTGACTTTAAGAACACAATTAGTAAGGGTGGAAAAAAGTATTATATTACCTTTGTTGATGATTTTTCAACGTATATTAAGGTGTACTTGTAAAATCAAAAGATGAAGCGGAGAAATGTTTTTAGAGTATAAAGTAGAGGTGGAAAATCAATTAGACAAGAAAATAAAAAGGCTTAGAATTGATAGGGGTGGAGAATATAGTACCAAATTCCTTAAAGAATTTTGTGAAATAAATGGCATAATACATTAAACAACTGCCCCTTATGCTCCACAACAAAACGACATAGTTGAAAGGAAAAATAGGACACTAAAAGAAATGATGAATGTCATGTTGTTGAGTTCTAGTTTATTTGATAATATGTGAGGGGACGCTATTTTTTCAGTATGCTACATTCTTAATAAGGTTCCTCACAAAAAGTTAGATAAAACTCCTTACGAATTGTGGAAATGTTTTGCTCCTAATCTTAACTATTTGAAGGTGTGGGGGTTGTTTTAGCTAAAGCCTGTCGTAATTTAGAATTAAACTAATATTGACATAAGACTTGATTGTGTTGTACATGCCTCAAACAAGTGCAGCGTATATATTTATGTCTTTGGGTGACAATTCTATTTGTGAATCTAGAGATGAAATTTTTTGAGCTCATCTTCCCTTTAAAAAGTTGTCATAGTAATATTGTCGGTCCTTCTAATATAATTAGTGTGCTCATGCCTTTGCCTTCTACTCTTAATGAGCATGAAATTGAACCTAAAAGGAGTAAGAGACGTAGGATAAAAAATACTTTTGGATCAGATTTTGTTACTTCCTTTTTAATTGAAAATTGTGATTGTGATAGATTAATGAAGATATTGTTTCATTATTTTTAGAGGAAGATCCAAAAACATACGAAGAGGCAATGACATCCATAGATGCTGGTTTTTGGAAAGAAGTCATTAAAAGTGAACTTGATTCTTTAATGACAAATCATACATGGGAGTTTGTTGATTTTCCTAAGGGATGTAAACCTATTAAATGCAAATGGATTTTTAGAAAGAAAATGAGACCTAATGGATCTATAGAAAATTTCAAGGCCATATTGGTAGTTGTAGGTTACAACCAAAAGAAAGATATTGACTGTTTTGACACCTACTCTCCTGTAACCAAAACTACTACCATCAGAACTCTAATTGCATTTGCTGCAATCTATGATCTTATGGTGCACCAAATGGACATTAAAACGGCTTTCCTTAATGGAAATTTAGAAGAAGAAATATATATAGAATAACTTGAGGGTTTTGTGTGTTCTGGATAGGAGAACAAGGTGTGTAAGCTCAAAAAGTCTCTTTATGGTCTTAAACAAGCTCCTAAACAATGGTACCAAAAATTTGATCAAACTTTAACAAGTAATGGCTATATTGTGAATGACTTTGATTCTCGTGTTTATTCAAAAATGTTTGGATTAGATTGTGTAATTATATGCCTATATGTCGATGACATACTAATTTTTGTACTAATGAATGTATAATGAAACTAAGATGTTTATCTTCTAAATTTGATATGAAAGATTTAGAGAAGTCGACGGATTCTCGTATCAAAATAAGAAAAAATGAAAATGGCTATTCCTTGTGTCAATCTCATTATATTGAGAAAATATTGGAAATTTTCAATTGCTCAAATGTTGTGCCCGTGAGAACACCATTTGATCCAAGCATGTCTCTTAAGAAGAATAATGGTCCTAGTGTTTCACAAGTTGAGTATGCTAAAATCATAGGAAGTGTTATGTTTCATGAATTACACTAGCCCGAAGAGGCCTATGCAATCAGTAGATTGAGTCGTTACACTCATAATCCAAATGACAAGCATTGGAATGCATTGTATAGATTACTTTCATATCTCAAAGGTACTGTAAACTGGTGTTTACATTTTAGTAAATTTCCTACAGTATTAGAAGGTTTTTATGATGCAAATTGGGTAACTGATAACAATGAAGTTAGTTCTACAAGTCACATTCGGTGGAGGTACTATATCATGGAAATCATCAAAACAAACATGCATAGCACGCTCCACCCTGGAATTTGAGTTCATTGCTCTTGAGTTGGTAGGTCAAGAAGCTGAATGGCTGAGGAACTTGTTGGCATATATGCCATTATGGGGAAGATCTTTAGTACTTGTTTCCTTACACTGTGACTCACAAGCCATAATTAGGATTGCCAAAAACAGTGTGTATAATGGCAAACGAAGACACATCCGTATTAGACATGGTACAATCAAACAACTCTTAAAGAATAGAGTGATTTCTATGGAGTATGTCAGATCTGAAAAGAATTTGGCAGATCCGTTTAAAAAAGGACTAACAAGAAGAGTTGTTTTTTAGTCTTCTAAAGGAATAGGGCTTAAACGTGTAGACAAATATAAAGATGAAAGGTTTGATCAATAATTCTCAATCAATAATTTAATTTTTTATTCCATAACCTAGTGTTAAGTAGTCCTATTTTGAATGGACTTGATGGATCATCATGATGTCAAGTTGTTGTGAATTCATAACCACAATGGTGGTCCTTTCTGTTTGGACTTGATGAATACCACTATATAGAGGTTAGACCATAAAGGTCTTTAATGATTTCATAGCCCTTCAATTGGGTGGTCTAAAAAATTATTAGACTTGATGAAACCACTTACTTAGGTGTGAAGATGTGGCCGCCTTCCATGAAAGACTTGGTTTTCTTTCTAGAGCACTCATGAGAACCCAAGGTATACACATGGCCATTCAAATGTTAGTGCATTATCGCGGAACAGTAAACATTAGGGGTATAATATGTGTTGTGGAGTCTCATATTGAGTTTTTGAAGTTCAAGAGCAATTCACTTCATGTTGCCTCATTTCACTAGGTGTCAATTCAATCAAAAGACATTGATGCTTAAGTATATGACCCCTCCTTTGCCCAGATTGTTTGTTTTTCTTTCTACCAGCCAGCCATTTGGGGGGGGATTGTTAGAAGAATGGATGCTAGTTTATAGTACCCTCTATTCTTATTTTAAAACCTTTTTAAAAAAATTCCCTCTTTAGACTTGGTCCTTTCCTTTGAATCCTTCATCCTTATAATCCTCCCACGTTTAGAAACCTGCCCACCAACGACTTGATTTTCTATTATGATTTAGATTCCAAAATCAAGATTTCAAGGCTCTATTTAAGGAGGGGTTCACGATGAATAGGTTATCAAGAAGAAAAAAGAAAATAGGGGATCATCTCTTATTTTCCGTTTTCTTTTCTATGATTTAATTCTAGGCAATTGAATATGTTGTTCCAAGCTTCCGCCATGAGTGCACTTGTCCAAGGCTAGCTGTGTTAACCTTGGGGAGCATACAGTGTTGTCGATTGCACCTTGGTCGTGCCACGACACAACTTCTACATATAAGACCTTGAAGCAAAGGCATTAGGGTGTCGTGAGGCCCTTAGTTGATTAAAGAATCAAGCAGTTCAACGAGATATGGTTGAATCAGATTGTAGTGTGCTGGTCTAGGCGGTGAATAATCCATGTACTAGCCATTCACACACTGGATTAATTATGGAGGATTGTCGTTTCCTTTTCTACACGAATATAGGCTAGTTTTTGTCAAGAGATTAGCGAACTAGGAAACCCATTCCTTTGCTAGGGTTGTTGGCTCTTTGCATGATTCTCCTACTGTTATCACTTCGTTTCCATCTATTTAATAAAGCTACCTTTTATTAAAAAAAAAATCAAAAGAATATTATTTAAATTCAGTTATTTTATTTTTATTTCTATTATTACCTAAAAATCATTCCAAATTAAATTTCTAATTCCACCCAAATACTAGAAATGAAATCCCATTTCGCTAGGAATAGAAATAAAAAAAATTATTCCATCTCATTTTCCATGTACCAAACACTCCCTTGATTTAACCAAATACAATTATTACCAAGAAAAAACATATATTTGTCACTTTTTCATTAAATCACGAGATCCTAAGTTTCTAAATGCAAGATATAATAACATCTTTAAGAATACTACGATGCACCAATCCCTATACTGAATATATAATTATTGAAGGACGATAGTGCCTCTCTACCACTTAACACATTCCGCATTCTCATAACTTAACTAATATCGAAGTAAGTTTAAAAGAGCACTCAAATAATCTTACTTCATATATATTCGATGATCTATTTGTCCAATATTAAAGAACTTTCAAATAGGTAAAAATGTTTCCCCAAGGTACTTGGTCTAAATAGAAATATTTAGGCTGATTGCCGAAAAATTTGAGAAAAAAATGAAGAAAAAGAAAAAGTGAAAGAAAATAAAATAAACACAATTCTTTATTTGCTACTTCAAACTAATTTTATTTATTTTAACTCATATTAAATAATTTTAAAATATGCAAATTTGGAAGTAATTTTATATTCATATTTGATCTCTTATAATATTTTTATTAGAGAACCAAATATAAGAAAATAATCTTTCTTAGTATTTTCTTTTTATTTCATTCGTATTTTCTGTCTGAGAGGCAAACACAAGTACACAACCTTAATGGTGCTGGACTCCAAAATTTATTAAATTGATATAATTATAATCTTTAATGTGATAGGTTTAGTTTAACTGCTATATCGTATTTATTTTTCAATTTTGTATTTAGCTCGAGATTGATATACCCGCTCCACCTTAATTATATTTAAAAAAATATTTTTTTTATTATTTTATTTTATAATTTAATATATATAATATTATTATTATTTTTTAATAAATAATTTATAATATTTTTTATTATGAAATATATTAATTTTATTATAATAAAAAAACAAATAAAAAAGTAAAAATAAAACATAAATGGAATGGGTTAGAGAATTTTTTCATTCACGTCTTGACCCATTTAATTTTTTAAATAAAATAAATTTAAGAATCGAAAAAAATAAATGGAGGGAGATCGGAACCCCATTCCAAAGACGTCCCCGTTGCCATCCATAGGCCCAATTATCCTCACATCACAAGGAAGATCACATGGAAGAGAGTCATTTTCTCAAGACACCATTTTTCTTTTTCTCAATTGTGATGTGGCCTAATAACCAACCACTCACTAATGGATGAGGACCCGGGACATAAAGGTAATTTCATTGGCTCTACCTTTACTTTCTTCTTCGAGTTGGCTTCTGTATAACAGTAACTGATTTCGACTCTTTCATAAATATCTAGCTGCCTTGTCTTTTGATTTTCCTTTTTCTTTTAACCAAATCATCTCTCTCCGTTTGTAACCCAAAAATAATAAGAATAAAAAACTAGTAAAAAAAAATAATTTTAATATTTGATTTTATTGTAAAAAAATATAGAAAAAAAAAATGAAATATATTTAAAATTCTTTAAAATTTATATATTTTAGAAAGAAACATATAAAATTAGTTTAAATAAATATATAGAATTATTTTATTAAGATTAAACCTATTTTTTATTTTTTTTTATATTTTCCTTTCTTAATACTAGACGGGTTTCTAACAAAGCTCTAGAAATTAAGCTGATATTAATTGTACAAATTCCATGAAAGAGTCTTATTTTGAAGGGTGGATTGGACCTTTCTAAGTAGAAAGAAATAAATATCTGTCACAAGAGAAAATCTTGAGGATTATCTCATCTTCTTATATCACGTTTTGTATTTTGTGTTTGATTTTTCCAGACTTTTGTGCAGATCTTTTTAAAGATACTTTTTTAATAAAAAATTGATTTTTTTTTTCTTTAGTTGAATAGACTTGAGTTTCACCTAAATCTAGGTTGCATTTGGTTTTCAGAAAATTGATTAGAAAAAAATAATATCAAGAAAAACATTTCTCTCATGTTCAATTGTCAACATTTAAAAATTTATGAGGCATATTAAAAAAAATTTTAAATTATTTTTAATTTTTAAATAATAGGCAATTGTTGTAAGAGTGATTTGAGAAATTTTTTTTATAAAAAAGACTTGGAATATAAATATTGCCAAACGTACTTTTAAATCCATTTTACAAAAATATTTTTGAAAAAAAAAAGAGTTTGATGTATGACAAAATTTCGATGTTTGACAAAATTTAGAAAATTATTTAAAAATAAAAATAATTTGCTTGTAATCTAGGGAAAATCACTTAACAACTTTTTTAAACAGGATATTTTAATAAAACATTTTTATTAAAAATAGTTTCATTATAAATATTACCAAACGCACCCTTAAATGAATACAACTGATTTTGAAAATTTTTTTTTTCTCTTGAATGTGTTTCTTTAAAAATACTAGATATTTGAAAAAAAAAAAAAAAAATAGGAAATACTTTTTTTTTTTTTTTTTAACATTTAAGTACTTTACAATACATGATGATAATACGTTGATTCACAAATTTATTCCCATGTAACTCAAACTGAACCCTTTCCTCGTTTGAGCTCTTACACTTGAACGAAGATACTTTCTTACGATAAAGATACTTTCGAATGTATTTAAAATATATTATAAGTTAAAAAATACTGCTGAACTTGAATGTTTGGTTTTACAGTATAAAATATAAAAGGAAAAAAAATATAATTAAAAATGTATATATATTTATTTTTTTTTGCCCTAATATAATAGAGAGAAACAAATTAAAAGAATTTAAATAAACACATAAAGTTGTCCTTGAAGCCTAACTCAAGTGGTAAAAGGTTGGGATGAGCATATAGGAGAATACATGATCCAATATTGTAATTACGGAGCATATATAATTAATTTATTAAGCTTAAATTTGTTTTTTATTTTTCTTCACATTTTTCTCTTTATTTTCCTTTCTATTTTATTTTCTTAGCACATTTCAGTTCCCAAATGGAGCCTTATTATTTTGAAAAACCATTTAATTCAAAGAACAAGAACATATTTTTCCTTCAACTTTTCCTCTTTATTTTCTTTTCTTAGTATGTTTCATGTTTCCAAACGTTTCCAAACGAAGCCTTATTATTTTGTTTTTTATTTTAAAGAAAACATTTAATTCGAAGAACAAGAACAAATTTTTATTTCATTTAACTTTTCCCCTCTATTTTTGTTCCTTATCTCATTTAAGGTTCCCAAATGGAGCCTACTTATTTGTTTCTTATATTTTATTTTGATGAAAACATTTAATTCTGATAACGATAATAGTTTCAATGAACACCGTTTTTAAAAATCGTTCTCGATAACACTTTCAAAAACATTAACGAAACAATCTTCGAAACTTAATTGCTTCATTCAAATCATTGACTGCTGCCAAAGGAATCCCCTTGAAACATTTTTCTATGATCATTCGATGACACGAGGATTGATTTATTGTTTTTCCATACAAATTTCATATTGAGTTTGGCAACCAAACAGTCAAAGATGCACTTAAACACAAAATTAACAAATCAACAATTCTAATAAAAATAATCAATAATTACTTTCTTTTTTTTTTTTTTTGAAGGAAGAAATCAGTAATTTTTGTGAATCTGGGCAGGAAATTTAGACTTTCACAAGATTCGTCGATGACGAGATCAAACGCTTTCTGCCGTAGGGAAAAAATAGTAGGTCAGTCCAGTATGCGTCAGGTCGGATCATAGGACGTAATCACTGAAAACATCATGGTAGGAGCAAATACAAGAAGGCCCAGTCGGTTAATGATTCTTCGACTAATCTCTCGTCTAAGGCCTTTACATTTCTCTCGAGTCTAAATGGTTAAATGACTGAATTAATATGATTGCGATCGATTGTCTTGCTGAAAAGGGAAGAACGTGTTATGGCGCTCAAAGAACGCTAACATAATTTCAAAACATGGCTGTAATCTATAGTATTGATTCAATAATGGATTTTAAAAGATCATTATTGTTAATATAAAAAGAGAAAATAAAATTTGTAATCAATCAACTCAAACAGCACGTGGATTTGTTGAAACAAAGTAAAAGCCGGATGTTTCCGAAAAATAATAAAAAAAACTCTCGAAAAATTGTGGTTTGAAAAACTAATTATAAGTATAGTGTAGTTTTTTTTCACAAAAGCTTATCATGTACGATAAAACTTTAAAATGTGAGTTTTGATAACAAAAAAAACTATGAGGAAAGTTATTTAGAATGTGTCTATACTTTCGGTTTTAATTTTTAGAAAGTGTTTTTTTAAAACATTGGCCTGAATTTTTTTTTTTTTGGCAAAAAATTTATACTTGCAGTGAATGAGATTCGAACTCATTCATTGAACTGGCAAAACACTGAGCTAACTGGGCTATTGATCTTATTTGTTAATTATGCCCTTTGGACATAAATACTAGCTCCGCCATTGTTTCAAAAGTGACTTTCGACATAACATTTCAATAATTTAGAAAATATTTTTTTAAAAGATATTTTCAATTTTTCAAATTTTTAGAAAGTTTATTCAAATTACGCTTTCAATCAAAATTCAAAAATTTTAAAATTAAGAAGATATTTCTTTAAAATACACTTTCAATATAACATTTTAACAATTTAAAAAATATTTATTCAAGATACATTTTCAGCTTTTCAAATTTTTAAAAAGTATTTATTCAAGAAACACTTTTAATCTAAATTCCAAAATTTTAAAATGAGGAAGGTGTCTTATCTGTCTCTTCAAAACATGGTAAAAACTATTCTACATTTAAGAATATTTATAAACGTTTTCAAGAGGATTTTTTTTTTTTTACATTAAATGTCTAAAAAGCCGCGATAATGCCCGTGATTCATGTTGAACCGTTATGAGGATTCCGTCAATAAATAAATACACCCATCGATGTATCAATAATGCAAAGTAACTTATTATATTTTTAAGGGTATGTATGATATCTAGAAGACTAGAACTCAATTATTTTTTTTGAAACAATCTAGAACTTAATTTTAAAATTCAACAATCAAGACTAAAGTGGTGTTTTTTTTTTTAAACTTAAATATAACTTAGAGCTAAATAACGTCTAATCACATTAAGGATTGGCTTGTTTATTCAATGTAATAATTTTATATTAATTTAAGTATTATAAAGTAAAAAGATTCAAACCATAGGTCCCTCCGCCCCATTGGGAATCGAACCATGACCATTTCATCCTAGGTTGTCTAAACTTTTTATTTATTTATTAAAGGATGTCATTTGAGTTAGGTGTTATTGGCTTTTTCAACACCTCTCTAATTTAAACTTGTAAAATTAATAAAATCTCAGATTTATAAAATATAAATTTCAAATTATTAGTATTATATATACTTTTTGTTTAAGGATGTAGGTAATGGTAACATTTTTGTACTATATAAAACTTAAATTATTTTTAAAATGATTTTCTTTTATGATTATTTTTATATTTTTAATTTTCTATAAAAACACCTAAAAGATAAAAGATAATTGCATTTGTTACGCTTACACCTAAAAATCATTCATTTTTGTATGATTATTATTATTATTTTTCAAATAATCCATAAGAATATTCTTTCTTTTTTTTTAAATCTTTTGTTGAAAAAGAAAAAAGTAAAAGGTGATTTGATTAAAACATATTTTGAAAAGTGACTTTGAAAAATCTAAAGACTTGCTTAGATACAGTTTTTGAAAATTATTTTTTGTTGTCAAAAAGGGGTGATTAGTAGTTGGTTGATAACTGATTCATTCAAATCAGATTTTACAAACGGTTTGATAAATCGACTACTCAAAAATGATTAGTAGTAAACATCTCCTACTGATTTGATCTTATTAAAATATCAAATTTCACTTTTTTATCATTCTCTCTATTTACATAATTTTAGGATTTTTATAATTTTATAGTTTATAAATTATATGACATAATATGAATTTTTAAGGTTATAAATTTATTTAATATTATATTCATAATAGAAAATAATGTGAAATTATAAAAATTTATAAAAATAAATAATTCTTTTTTATTTTTATGAAATAATATTATTAATTTGTCAAATTTTATTATTTTATTTATGAAATAACATTATAAATTTATTTATGAATTATAAATAACATTAAGTAATATAAATTTTTTATGGTTATAAATTTATAAAATCTATTTATGGTATATGAAACAATATAAAAATTTTATCACCATAAAAAAAAAGTTTTTTATGGTTATAAATAATTTTATTTTTTATTTATGGTTATAATCATAAATAAATTATTTTTATAAAATTAAAAATAACCATAAATATGAAATTTATTTTATAAATTTATGGAACATTATTATAAAATAACTATAAAATTCTCTCATAAATTTATTTATGAAATAATATTATATATAGTTAAATATAAATTTAATTCATATTTTTAATTTATGATTATAGATTTTTATAATTTCATACTTTTTTTTTTTTGTCTTTTTTTTTCTATATATACATTTTTTTTTCTATATCACGTCTATATGTATAAATTAACCTTCAATCCATTATTTCTAATCAACTACTTTATCCAAGAGTAATTTATAATCAGTTTTCAGCTAACTACTAGCTAAACAAACACAAAAACAAGGAAAATAGGGAGAACGAATTTGATGTCTTTTTTATTTTTAGGGAAAACACACAAAATTAAAAAAATAAATAATTTTCAAATAACACCAGAACGATATTCTTTTGTTGTTATGAAAAATAAGAAAAACATAAAAAACACTAAATTCAGGTAATAAGAACAATTTTCAAAGAACACCAAAATGATGTTCTTTATGTTTTCAAAAATTGTTATCAAGAACAATTTAAAAATTAGGAATCAAACAGACCTCAATCCTTTATCTAATTTTTACCGAGTTTGACAAAAATACTCTCAATGTTTTCTTGGTTAAATAACATTTTCTTTTATTATATTTTTTTTGAAGAGATAAATAAATTTATTGATTCATATTAGGAATATATTAATAGAAACATATAATTAAAATCACTAAAAACCATAAATGATAAACAATAAATATCTGCAAGAATAAGATAATAAATCTACCAAAAAGCTCATACATTAAATAAATAACATATATATTTGATATTATTACGCGTAATGTAATGACCATTTTCGATTCCGCTTACAGAAGATATCGACGATCATCATTTGATTTCTTGTCAAGACCCATATACTACCATCCGAATCGTCTTCATAAATAAACGTCGCATCGTTAAACGACAATCACACATTGTACCATCAAAATATGAAAAAAATGAAAAACTTATATCTTACTTAAATAACCATTTTATAGTTAATAAAACGACAGTGACGCTATGTAAATTAAAATGGAAGCTGAGCCTAATAATAGCCACAAATTCAACCTTTTTTTTTGCTTAAAAGAATAGAGGAGTTTGACCATTTATTGTAAATGAATAAAATTGAAAAAGGGTATTTTTGTCAAAACTTGGGAAGGATTAGATTTATAAAATATGGATATTTGAGGTTTTTTTAACCAAATATTTCAAGAGTAAAAAACTGGAAACCGGGTGCGACCGATTGCGTGATCAACAATGAACAGCTGGCCTGCCGGTACAAAAACCCATCTCTGTCTAACCCCATTAGGATCCAATCGTGAGGCCGAGAAAAGGGTTTCTCTGAATCAGTAGTTTGGGGGTCGTTAATGGAGGAGGAAGCGGAGAAGATGATGACGAGGAAGGAGAAGAGGATAGTGGTGGCGGTGGACGAGAGCGAAGAGAGTATGTACGCCCTCTCTTGGTGTCTAACCAACCTCGTTTCTGCTGCTAATAACAGCAAGAGCACCCTCATCCTCCTCTACGTTAAGCCACCGCCGCCGCTCTACAACTCCATAGACGCCGCCGGTGAGAAGTTTCTTGCCGTCCCTTCTTTAATTTCTAGTTTACAGCCTGTGTACAACTCATACTAGTTAGTGGTAACAATCTCCAAGAAGCTGGGAATATATTTATTTATTTAATAATTATACTCCGATTGATGAGATCTGTTGAGGAAAACAGTAGTCAGATGATCACTGCTTCTGCTTGCAAGGGTCTGTTTGGATTCGGCACTTCGTTTGATCATTTTTATTGTTTGATGCGTTTTCATTCAGAAAGAAACTTTTCCAGAATTGCTAAAAAAAGCGAGATTGTTTGGATTTGGGTTGGCACACCATGTGTGTTTGTTTGTTTTCATAATTGGTAAAGTAGAGAGTAGAGTAAAGAAATGTTTCTCATTATATCCTGGGTTTGGAATGTAAACAGGGTACTTATTTGCAAATGATGCGGTTGGTGCGATGGAGAAGTACGGATGTGAGTTGGTGGATTCAGTGATGGGGAGAGCGGAAGCTGTTTACAGAGACTTCCTTACTAGATACTGTAATCATGGGGAGGGGGTGCAGGTAAGTGTGGAGAAGAAAGTAGGGAGGGGAGAGGCCAAGGATGTGATATGCCGGGCGGTGGGCAAACTCGGAGCAGACATCCTGGTCATGGGAAGTCATGATTATGGCTTCTTCAAGAGGTATAAAAATTAACAACTCATCTCAGTGAACTCCTCAACCCAGTTAATTAGTTAGTTATTCATCTTGAAAATGGAATTGGATTTCAAATTTTGCAGAGCTTTCCTGGGAAGCGTGAGCGACCACTGTGCCAAGCATGTGAAGTGCCCTGTAGTGGTGGTGAAGCGTCAGATTGACTGAAGAAGCTGATGCGTTTGGGTTTGATTTTTGAAAAAGCATCTCTGTTGAATTTCAATGGGGTCTTTCTTGTCATCTAATGCTTGCTTTTGGATACTCCCAAAATATGTATAAGGAAAGCATTATTCAAGGACCCACCCTCATTTTCTTGCCTTCACACTCCTTATTAAATGATACCTACGCTCTGCTATGTTTGTAAATAAAAATTTGGTGGTAAATAAAAAATATACTTTAACTTACTAAATTAAGTGAAATCAAACACGAGAATATCATTCTCAAAAAAATTAGAGAGAGAAAAAAATTTAAGAAAAGGAAATGCGAGGAAAATAATATGTAAGGGCTAAAAAAGTTAAAAATACGTAAAATTTAAAAAAAAAAATTATTATATTTAATTTTTTTTTTATATTCCCATGTTGAAACCAAATATGAAAAAAATTATCATTTTTAATTTTTTTTTTCTTCTTATATATTTTTCAAGTTTTAAATTGAGCCTTACGGTATGTTTGTTTACAGTTTTTGAAAATTGGTTTTTATTTTGAAAAAGAACAAGAAGAGAACATAATACATTCAGTTAACATTTTTTTTTTTAACTCTGAAAAGACGTAATAAAGTACACGAAAAACATTAAATTCAAAGTATAACAACACTTTTCAGAAATATAAAAATAATGTTATTTGTGTTTTTAAAAACTATTTTTAAGAATAGTTTTTGAAAAAGGAACCAAACAAATCCTTATTATTTTCTTCTTTTCCAATACTTTTCAGATTACAAAGGAAGCCTTAGTAAAACAAGAACATCTGCTAGTATTAATCCCAAAGGGAAACTATGTCATGGGTCCCATTTCAATTTATAAAAAAAAACCCTAAAACGAAGGTTAGGTTTTCTAATTTCAAAAATATTAGATAAAGATGTAAAATATATGATAAAAGTCTAATAAATCTTAGGTTAGTAAACTTTGGATACTACTAACCTAAGGATCATTGAGACCAGGGGCAGATAGAGCATGTGTTCAATGGGAGCAATTGCCCGTACTGGAATTTTGAAATTTTTTTTAACACTAAGGTTTTAAAATTTTTGACAATTGTCCTCTACTTTAAAAATCTTAAAAAATCAGAATCAAAAGTTTATCAATCCACATATTCCTATTGTAGATCATTCCAACCTAAATAAATCTTGCCCGCCACCTGACTTGGCACTTCATACCTAAGGATTTAGTTAAAAGACGAGCTACGACCCAAAGAACTATTTGCACTCATACCTAAGATTTGTTGAACTTTTTATCAAATATTTTGAAATCAAGATAATTGGTGTTGGTTTCCAATCATTTATTCATAGTTTTTCAAATAAATTAAAATTGAGACCTCATAAATCATAGTATAGTTTTCCCAATTCGGAAAGCAAGATGGCATTGCATTATTGAAGTACATTTGCTTAGGGTGAGGACAAAATAAATAATAATGTGGAACTGGAGATGTTGAAAAACTTGTAAGTTATAACAATGTCCTAATTGAAGATGACATCATTGCCTAACGGGGACAGATTTTGTTTCATAATTGGTTCAAATGAGAAACTTTTCGTGGCAATGACCAAAGATAGAGAGCCACGGGTAGTTCTACTTCTGGTAGGTTCTACCATTCGTATCATTCCACGTGGCTGTTGGTCCAAATGTGAGTTTCATATCTCATATCTCATATCTCATGAGGAAAAAAGCTTTTTGACATTTGATATGTAGTGAATTTCTCTTAATCATATAGTTGGGTTTAAAATTCTTGAAGCCACATAAGCTCAAAATAAACAATCTGTACATCAGAAAGAATGAAGAATGAATCATTACAGATGGTTACATTTAATACCAATGTTTAAAGAGCTCAGAGACAGTTTGATATATCAATATCGACAAAATATCCATTGATAAGATATACGATATATCATTGATATATCATATATCGATAAAGATCAAAACGATATCAAACGCATCTATAATCGACGAAATAAAAATAAAAAAATCAGCTTAACATCGACGATATATCAATTTCAAGTGACCGATATATCACAAATATCGGATCCGCAGATACGACATCGTTATTCATTAAATATCAAGATATATTCGCATATATCTACGATATATTCGGGAAATATAATCTTAAATTTGGCCATATTTAAAATCCCATCGATTTGTAACAAAAATTAAGTTATAATTAAATTACAAGATTTTTTACCATCCATCGACTATTTCAATCAAAACTAAGTAAATACCTCTTAAAATCATTCCATTCGATCACAACGCTTTTACATCCATATCCAATCTTCATTTCCACTTCAATTTCTTTTCTTAAGATAGTTTATATAATACTTCATATTTTAAATTGAAGTAATTTTATAATAATATATTAATAAAGTAACATTTCATGTTAGTTAACATTTGAAACTGCTATATATTAGTTAATATTGTATATGCATATTATAAAAATTTATAAGATATACGAAGTTTTTATATTTTAAATTGGGCTTTTAATTTAAGAATAATATATTAATAAATTAATTTTCAGCGCACTAATATTTGAAACGAAGAGATGTAGTACTTAACTTCGAATTTCCTATCTATAGAGAAGTTGTGAATACAAATTAAGATGAGATTTAGGGAGCAGTACTCTGTCCTGGAGAACTCGAACCAATCAAAAAACCGAACCGAAAATATCCAGAACCGAATATATCCGCGGACCGCTTGACGGTCCAACTGAATCCCATTCAAAATTTTAATGGAGCGGGATGAGAACATGAGTTCTCCAAACCGAACCTAACCGAAATCACCCGAATTACATTGAACCAAGAACCGAAACAGAATTGATAATTACTTCAAAATTTTATATATATATATATATATATATATATATATATATATATATATATATATATATATAATAATAATAATAATAATAATAATAAAGTTATAAAATTATTTGTTATAAAATGAAATTTAATATTATTTTGATAAATTAAATTATATAGGCAATTGAACAATTACTAATTGATCACTTAATGTATATATATATATATACTCATATTTGTGTCATTGTGTGTATATAAATGTCTAATAATATAATAAATTTTAATATTATAAATATAACTTTTTATAGTAAAATTGCTAGTTATGTTCAAATTATTTTTAAATATGAATATTGAAATAAAACTTAAAAGTGTATTTAATTAAAATTTTAATATTATTATAGCTAGCCATTTCTTAAAATTTTAACCTATAAACTTCAAGGTTACGAAATACTAATATCAAGGTTACTTAATTATTAAATTGGCAAATACTTACTCTTAAATAATTATAATCATATACTAATTTAGTGTTAAATAGATATAATTTAGATTATTAAATTATGGTGAAAACTAATGTTCTTGAAGTTTTAAGATAAAAACCTTAGTCTTTCGATTACAAATAAAACTATTAATCGTTTTATATTAAATCACTTTAGTTTTAATATCAAAACTAAAGAACCTTAACCATTGCAAGTCTGGGAAATTAAAACCTAATACACTTTCTACGACAACCCTAGCAATATCTCATTTCTAAAAACCAGCTGTAAAGAATCGCCTCCTCGCCCTTGACTACGGTTCTCCCCGACATTTCTTCTATCTCGTCATTTGATCCACTCGCGCATCACCGCATCAATGATGAGGAAGCGCATCACTCGCTGGAGAAGGCATCACGGTGAGAACCTTAAATGGTTAAAACTCTGCTTTCTAACTGTCTCAAATATTTTGCTTTGTTTTATCAACTATATGTAATACAGATTGGATTTGTTGAATTTTGTTTTTTTCTTTCCTTTTCTTCTATTCTGGCCTATGTGACAATGACTTCCATTGAGGTGAAGATTTTCTTTCTAGCATAAAATTGAATATTAAATTTAGTTAAGGCAGTAATGTGTTGATTCTAAATTTTAAAGAAAATATTTTGGAATGTTTTATCCTATATTTTTTAGACCTTGTTCTGTTAATAGTAATTTCCTTCATTTTATTGAATGTTTGTTCAAAAAAAAAGTTTGCAAGTAAAAATATCAAATTACTTAATAGTAAAAAATAACCAATTTTTTTAATATTATTTAAGTTTGAATATGTTAATTTGGTTTGTTTAATAATTCGATAATTTTTAAAATTATTTTTTTAAAGAAAAAGCAATCTATTACTCAAGAAGAAGGATATAACCATCCATTACAGAGGATAGTACACAAAAATTATTTTGTTTTGGCTTAGCATCTTCTATTTTTTATTTCTCTAATGATTTTCTAATTTTTCTCCTATTCCCGGATGCTCAAGAATATTTGAGTTAAAATATCAGTCGAACTCCTGATGGCCTCTGAGTCGAAGCAAGAGTGTAAAAACAATAAGAATTATGGTAAATTTTTATTGTTTGAGGTTATTTTTCGCTCATACCACTGTTTTGCTGATTAATTAACTAATTGATCTTATTTTTAATGTGGTGACTCCAGGAGGTTGGAATAAAGAAATCTCATCTCGCAGAATTCAAAGTGAATTGTTGTCAAGCTCCTATGCCATTACCTTCAAAGGACATGGCTACAAATAAAGAAGTGGTGGATCCTCAGCAAGTCAATTGAAGGTAAACAAGAATCTACTCGATACCCTATGGATAAAGAGAGGTCTGAGGTTTGGGTCCATTTTAAAAAACAGAAGAATTCTGAGGGTAAATTGAATGGGTTTGCATGTGTATGGTGTGGAAAAAGATTGCTTTTGCCCCTACACTTCAAAGATTATATGGAAACATTTAAGGATAGTTTGCAAAGAAGTTTCCTTATAAAAAAGATTTAGTTGATGCTTAACAAATCAACAACCCTAAAAATTCTAAATTCTCAAAATGCAAGTGGTCCGAAAGTTCTAAATTAACATGTTGGAATCTTTGATCACAAGAAGCTACTAGAATGCTTTGCTAGGGATGATTATAAAGGATGAGCAACCACTTTTTAGGCTTTATTAAGGAGATGGGCTTAAAGAATTTGTCCAAGTAGGCGTTCCCAATTTAAAATTCCTAATTAGGTACACGATTGCAAAGCGGGATTGTTTTTCTTATATGTTGAAGAGAAAAGAAATTGCGTGGCTTTGTTTACATCTCAATGTCAAAGGGTTTCTTTGACAACGTGATACTCTGACAAAGATTCTAATATGTCTTATTTATGCTCGATCGCTTCACTTTATTGATTCACAAATGGAATATGCATAAGAGAATTCGCCAATCTTTGTGTCATTAAGTTTCATAAGGGATTAATATTGGGAATGTTATTGACACTTGCATGGATGAGTGGGGATTGACTAGGTCATGTGCATCATCATGGATAATGCATCATCAAAATGATACCGCAATCCAACAAATGTCTGAAAAGATTGTTAAAAAGCACCCTGTAATGGGTGGGGAAGCTTTCATAAGGTGTTTTGCCTCATGTCCTACAATTAATTGTTTCAAGATGGTGTTAAATTTGCTCATGATTCCCATTGAAAAAGTGGGAGCAATTGTCAAGTATGTTAAGGGCAGCCTTACAAAGATTAGATTTGTTCAAAAATGCTAGAGCTAACAAATGTTAACTATAACTTCCTTGCAATTATAGATTGTCCAACTAGATGGAATTCTACTTATTTGATGTTGAAGTTGCTATAAATTATCAAAAGGCTTTTGAGAGATTATTGGAGGATATTGATAGTAAATTTTGATTTAGTTTTGGGGATGAATTGCCTAATGAATACGATTGGAATAATGCAAGGAACCTTATTAGATTTCTTAAACGGTTTTATGATGTAATTGTAAAGTATCCTAGCTTCTTTTGTATTGTACATCGAATGTATTTTCCCGAGATAAATTAAAATTTTGGAAGATTTGGTAAACTGACAAAACATTGGGGCACTTAGCAAGTTGAATGTGAGGCCACAGCAGGGGGCCAGACCCTAGATATAAAATGAACTATTTGAGGGTTAAGTACACTACTTATTATGGTGAGAATGAATCACAAGAATTGCGGATAGAATCACAAAAGCCTTAAAAATTATGATGGATGAGTACAACTCCAAAAATGAAGAGAGAGTAGAGACGGTGATGAATCATTGTCCTCTACATAATGAGATTGATGAAGCGATGGAAGAGGAGATTGATGATTATTTTATAGAGTTAGAGAAAGAGAAACAATTGGCTGCCAAAGGGGAGTTGGAAAGGATTGGATGAATTTTCTTCAAAATTTACTTTGAATTTGACATTTTGGCAAGGGTGGGAAAGTTGACTGCTAGACTTCCAACATCAAAAGTTGCAAAGGATGTTTTGGCCATTCAATCTTCAACTGTAGCTTCCGAATCAGCATTTAGCACCGGAGGAAGGACTTTGGACCGATTTAGGAGTTCTTTAACTCCTATTACAGCTGAAGTTCTTATATGTTGTCAAGATTGGTTGCGAAATTCCAACAAACCTATTCAAATTAGAAGAAATATTGGGAAGAACTTGAAAGCTTCGAATCCTGGTATGATATTTACTTATCAATGTGGTAAGTTTTATCTTTTATTGCATTAAAATGAATCTAAATTAAATCTAATATATATATTTTTTGTTTCCTATATTAGAAATTCTCAAGACCTTGAGATGTTAGAGGGAATGTTGTGCCAAGGGCGTCTTTTAAATTTTTGAGGCTATAATTCACAAGTGGAGTGTTAAAGATCACAAATTCCGCATTACTATGGTTATTCAAAATTCTACATATTACGAGTACGAATGCTTGGGTCAAAATTCAATATATCAAAGATTAAATATTGATTTCATTGGTTAGTTCATATTCAATTTTTGGTTATTTATGGATTGTTTTGATTGATTTCATTGGTTATTTTGTGGACTGATTTGAACTGATTTCATTGGTTATTCATGGACTGATTCACCGATTTCTTTATATTTTTATAATCGGGATTGACTGATTTCATTGGTTATTTATGGAATGATTTTATTGGTTATTCATGGATTGATTTCATTGGTTATCTGGCGGCCATTGAATTTGTGGTTATTGTGTATTAAATAATTAGTTGAACCTGGATTTCGAATCGATGTTAAAATTGCGATTACCGGAGACATTTCGGCTACCTCTTCGCTTGAAAATTCACCGCTTGGTAGGTGAAGAGTCTTAGATTATGCTATGTGTTGAGACATCATTATACTGTTGTTACATTATTCTAATGTTCAAATTTAGTTATTGTGTGCAATTTGATTTATATTATATTTTTTGCAGGAATATTGGTGTTTTTATACACTAAGGTGTTTGAATATTCAAAATTAATTTTAAATAAAGAGAGAAAGGTGTAGTAAATTAATTTGAGTTTTAATTTAATTCATATAAATTCAGTACCTTCCATTTCTCCGGTCCGACCGACTCCATGAAATTGTTGTCATTTCAATTGCTCCGAAAATTCTGAGCAATTCCTGAGGAGAATTAATTATTCAGCCGGGTTCGGAGAATTAGCTTGAAATTCTCCTCAAGTTTGTCTGGTCCTGGAGATTACTCATCTTCAATTTGCTCGAACCCACAACCCTAATTTATACATGACATATTCGATCCTATAATAAATATTATCGGAACACCATGTTTTGGTATGAATATTGTCTTTATCAAGATGAGATTCTTCCATCAAATTTACAATGGAACCACATCGATCTTCATTTTGATTTTAAAAGCTTATTATAATGTAATTTCAATGTATCTATTTGATTATTAATGTCATTTTTAAACTTTTAGAAAATATTTCCATGAATTTCAAAGTATTTTTGTTAATTTCTGATATATCGATATTCATATAAAAATATCCACCAATATATCTATAAAATCCAAGTACCGATATATCCGTCGAAACCGATATTTCCATCCTTGGTTAATACTAATAATCCCAATGTTAGACTTTGTTTGGCCTCCTATTGTTGTTTGTTTGTTTATCCCAATATGGCATAGCGGGTTGCTTTAAATCATATAAACTTGTTTCACAATATGGAGTGAACAATGTCCGTGTAAGATGAAGTTAGTCATTAAATGCTTTCTAATAAAAAAGGAGCTGAGTGCGATACAAGTTGGGCAATAGATTGGTTATGAAACCTAATATAAACCTACAACAAGATCGATCTAGTAACCTAATATGGGTTAGTTGCAAGACTACTCAAGTGCGAGTAAATTGGGCAAACTAATATGAGTTAGGCATGAGATTGATTGAGCAATTTGATAATAACATGATTTTTGATTGCAACTGGGTCATTGCGATTACTGATTGGATGTCAAATTGTCTAAACAGTAATGATAGTATCTTGTAATTGAACCACCGACTCACTTTTTTTTAGTAACGGGGAAGAAGACCGAAACATGCCAATGAGAGACTCTACCAAGATAAAGATGGGTTGTCAATTACATAGAGGAGGTAGAATGGGAAACTATCAAATCTAGTATGGATCGCACATGGGACTGTAGTTGGAGTAGACAACTCTCCTAGGGTTGCCTAATCTTGGATCCCTAGAGAAGAGGATCAAGCTGGATCTTGCGAACAGCTTGACGCACTATCTCCTTTCAACCCTTTGAGTGAAATGCTTGTAAAATGAAGGAACATCCATAGGCCGACCCCATTGTCTCTGCCACATAGGAACTATGAGATCACCCCCAAGGGTGCCTTCAACATCCAAGGGTCGCAGACCATAGAACCCGATTCTTACAATGGAGTCCCAAAGCATTGTCTAATCCAGTAATGGCCAAATGATGTTAAACAAACTTCATCATTGGTCTTATTAGCATATGTTTTTGCAAAGAGGCACTGCAAGAATAACAATTCCCCACAAGGTCATTTAGAAAAGCAATCATTGTTTGCTACACAATGTCCAAGTAATAAAATATTTGCTACATAATAAAATATTACTAAGGTCTCCTCTACACAACAGATGGGACTGAGTTAGTGAGAACACAACAATTTGAGGTGCAACCACCACTTTGAAAATTGTGTATTTCACTAAATTAAAGTCATTTCATTGATCAAAAGAGATCCACATATAGATGTGGTGGATGACACAATCCCATATCCTAATGATCTAAGCTAGAAAAAGCTAGGAATGCAACTATGACCAGGCTGTGTGACATTTCATGAGTGACAGAATAGCCACAAAGCAAGAAAGTTGGGCCACTGCATTGACAAAATTTGGCTCAAACCTTTCATTGATCTACTTTATTCAAACTCCCTGACTAATTGATGGCACAAGCAATAAGAAAACACCACAAAGATCACAATCATAACTTTAATTAAAGTAGACAAAGGAAGAATCCAACAAAACAAAGACCAATTGGCTGATCAAAATGGGCATGAAACAGAGGAAACAGGGGAAACATAGGAAAATGACAAATTTCAAAGTTCATTCCAACAAGCCATTAATGCCCATTTTGGAATGAACAACACATGTGACCATTAATGGTAATAAAGGTGATTTAATGATCAATAACTACTTTCATATCAAAATCTAAAAAATACACTGATTTAGACTTTAAAACTTAAAACCAAAACATTGCATATATTTCCAAACAAAAACACATAACAGGTACGACACCGTTTCTTACATCTCAATGTCTATGCCTCCTCCTCTGTTGCAGACCCTTCACTCTTCTTGTTATGCTTCCTCGCATACCTTTGGTTCCTCAAGAACTTCGGATCCATCTACGTCAATACAAATACACAAAAGAAAAAAATAAATAAAACAAAACCCCCCAAACAAAATGAAAAGGAAAAAAAGAACCAACTGAGAGGGATTAAAGCAGAGAGAAACCAGACCCCTTTGGTGGAAGCGTGGCGGTGCTTTCGGGGTTTCTTAATTCCATTCTTGTGGGCTTTGTAGGACTGGTTGTGGGCAGTATGGTTCTTCGACTTCGCCAGTTCCCTGCATCATTGAAAGTGGAATACTTCAGTGACATGGGACCAAAAACGGCGTCGTTTAACCGAACAGGAGATTCAGAGGCCGTACCCAGTTGGAACAAGAACGAAATTGTCACAGCTATTAGGGTTAGGGTTAGGGTTTTGGAGAGCAGATGAAGAAAATATGTGAATCAGTTTGAGTCTACACTTCACAATATTACACGGGCCAGCCTTCTCTACATGGAAGGGGGCTAAGCCCAAACTAGTGTAGGCCACGTGGATTGGGCTCTCCGAGGTTCAGCCCCAAGAAAGTTTTATTTCTGATAGCGTATTTTGCAAATTTGAGAAGAATATGTATGGAACATAATAATAATATTTTCTTTATATGACAGAATTGAAATTTTAGGAATTAGAAATTTGGTGTTTTCTGTAATTTTCCTGTTTTTCAAAAAAAAAAAAAAAAAATGGGAACCAAATATATTATCTGTGTTTTCTTTATTCTCCTTATTTATTTTTTTAACAAAGAAACAGTTTTCACAAATTACAGGAGCAAACCGTAAACAAGTCAGAAGATCCCAAAGACAATTTATTTGAGCGAGACCATTTGAGGGGCCCATGGAGCAAAGCTAGGTATCTCTCATTTGATTTGGGCCGGGCCCACTTTGGGAAATGAAAAGTGAAAGGTGGGAGATCGTCTGATTCTGAAGTCCGTTATGAGTAGTAAGTAGTAACCCACTCTTTAATCTTTATGGCTTCTTTCTTCTGAGTGAGATGCTCTGTTGGGGTCATTGCAGAACGACGTCGTTTACTTCTTCTCCTGTCGGAATACGGACCCAGCTCAGCTCATGTAATGTCGACAAAAGATTAAAAACAATAGTTTCACTTCACCCAATTCTTCTCTCTTCTTCTCTCTCCTTCCTTATCTCTCTCTAGGGTTTGTTTTTTTGCTTTTATCTCCATTTGCACCGATCGAACAAGTGAATCTCCGGCGAATTCGTCCACTGTTTTGAACTCCGGCGATCTTGTTCTTCTTTTCCACTAGATCGTGATCAAATTAAGTTGATCTGTTGAACTTTGGAGTCCGATTCTCGAGAGAAACTAATCGGCCATGTTTCTTCTAGACTGGTTCTATGGCGTTCTCGCCTCCCTCGGCTTGTTGCAGAAAGAGGCTAAGATCTTGTTTCTAGGTCTCGATAATGCCGGAAAAACGACGTTGCTTCACATGCTGAAGGATGAGGTATGTTTTCATTATCCGCAGTTTTCCCTTTACGTGAAATGGAGTTTTGTTGTCTTATTGTTTTCTGTTCTAATCTTGATTGTTCTTTGGGCTGCTTTACAGAGATTGGTTCAGCATCAGCCGACTCAGTATCCAACGTCGGAAGAATTAAATATTGGGAAAATCAAGTTCAAGGCCTTCGATTTGGGAGGGCATCAGATTGCTCGCAGAGTCTGGAAGGATTATTATGCCAAAGTATGGAATTTCTCTGGCATTTGTTAGTTATTTGGTTGATAGTTTTTTATTCGTCTAGATTGTATGTTATGTTGATGTTATTGGATATGATAGAGGATTTGGCTATATTCAGAAGTGTCCCAATCTTTGTTCACCTTTTCCATTAGTGATCTCTTGTTTATTATTCGTGAATTTTGTGAAGACACTTCATATATAGGTCGACTGTGCTCAACAACGATGCCGGCATTAAATAAACGGTGTACACTTAAGTTCGACCACTTTGAGGAGGCCTTACCAATGTGTCTATTCTCTAGGTGATTTTTAGTTATATATCTTTTTCCTCTTTTGGCGGTTTTGCAGAACCTTATTTCAACCCAATTTATTTTCATTGTTCCATTTGGGCATTTTCCTTCCCACGCCATGTTCTATTTGAGCATTACATTTTATTTTTGGATCCTGAGTACCATTCCTTCCTATTGACTGATTGCATTACATTGCTGCTACAGATCATGCCCCATTCTCTTGCCACCAAACTTTCCTTGATTAGTAGTTAGAAAGAAAAACTGAGGGAAAGTGGGAGTTAGGTGTTATTTTTAACTTCTTCCATACAGTGCCTACAATTTCGTTTCCATCCCCCCGTGAAGAGAAACATGCCATTGGGACCCTGCCTTTTTCTGAGTTGTGTGAGCCTTACCTATAATTGCTATCAGAGTGCTTTGGATCAAAGTGAAAATGATGATCTTGTCTCTCACTGACCATTGACGCCCTCCTTTTACACTGTTGTTTCAGTGTGTGTTAGTCCTTGTACTATACCATATATCAGTGTTTGCTTGATCAGCCAACTTTGTAGTGGTAAATCTGACTGCCTTTTCGATTCCCTTAACACTGTCTCCCACTTGCAATTGACCCCCACCACCCCCACCTTTTCGGCTTTTCCCTCCTTAGGCTAGTGTTTCAGCGTCCTTGTACTATACCATATACACTGTTTACTTGATCAGCCAACTGTGTAGTGGTCTGACTAGCTTTTCGATTTCCTTAACACTGTCTCCCACTTGCAATTGACCCCCCCTCCTTTGGCTAGTGTTTTCTGTGTCCTTGTGTCAGTCCTTGTGCTATACCATATATCACTGTTACTTGATCAGCCAACTGTTCAGTGGTAACTCTGACTGGCTTTTCGATTGCTTTTACTTGTAGACATTGATATGTGTTTGACACATTAAAATGCCTACACTTAGTTGTCCACTTCCATTTGTTGATGTTTCATTATTCATTATCGCCCAGAAGGACTGTTCCTGTCTCATCAAGCGCTATGCCCATTGTCCTTGGGGTTTACTATTGTAGTTGCCAAATGTATTAAGCATCTTCCTCTAGGGCTGCTTATGGTTCTACGTGGCCTATTGCGAAGAAAGCAATTGCCTCATGAGTTTCTTTATTCTTTGTCATCTAGCTTGTTGTTCTTGCCACTGTTTGTTTGATTGATCATTTGGGCCCAGGACCTTATCCCTCCCACCTTTTCTGTATGCTCTTGTTTGTGGTTTCAATTGATAAACAAAAGAAACCCTCACTTCATATAACTTTAGAGTCATCATCTATCATGTGTCATTGCCCTCTGGTCCCAGCTTGGAGATAAATGATGCAAAATTCAAGAATTGCTCTTTCTTGTGAGCATATTCAGAATCTCCATTATGGAAGGCTAGGAAAGTTATTTGCAAGTTTGTGCTTAAATCCCCTATTATATATGCTTGGTTTGGGAATACTTTTGTGTTTGCTGCTCTAATTGGAAAGCTAAAGCTGAAGTCAAAATTTGCAAAGGACAATATTATTTGGTTCCCCAAGAGGTTTAATTATGTAAAAAATAGTTTTGAGCAATTTGTTAAACGAAGATTCTACAAGAAATAACATTTTCTTCACTTCAACGTTAGAACACTTTTTTTAAAGTTATAAACTCCTAAAGTTAGCTAAACAAGTACAAAAGCTCTTGTGAAGTTTAAAAATGAGCTGAGAGTCCAATCCAACTAAAATGTTTTGTTCTTTGTTATAAAATCTTTTACTTTCCTAAGATATTACAGTCCTATCTTTGGGAGTGTATGTCAATTCATAGATAAATGGGAAATCAGCCCTGAATTTCATTGATACCATCCAATTTCAATGCATACAAAAACACCCATGCCTTGGCACCTGGAGTAATGAATTCCTTCTTTTTCTGTTAATATGCCCCTTACTAAGGTGAATGAGTTACTAAATTACGAAGAGATGCATTAAATGTTAAAGCATCTGATCATGTGGTAAAATAAAAGAGCTGACATAGTCAATTGGGATGGGAGAGACAACCTTTGATAGCTCATGCCGAGAGTGGCAAGTTTCAAAGACCATGTTTTTGAAGGGGATGCTGGAAGAGGGACATTGAAATGGAACTAGTGACAATGGAATTGAGAGATAGGTTCTGCTAAAAAAATTTACTGAGATTGAGATGATATTTCTATAGTCTGTCCAGGTTCTTTTGTTACTCATAATGTAAATTCTGGTTTATACTTATCAAAAAAAAAAAAAAAAATGCAAATTCTGGTTTATGCCTTCATTGTTTTGTTATTCTGTAGATGATAAAATGAAACATGCTACTATAATGACAGATCACTTAATACTTGATACAGTTTCATATGTTCTCATTATGGAGTTTTACATTCTTTTGCCTAATATTGCTAAATTAACACTGCTCTGGGATTTTGGAAGAGATATATTTGTCATTTGTACTGTTACAGGTGGATGCTGTCGTGTACCTGGTGGATGCCTTTGATAAGGAGAGGTTTGCAGAATCCAAGAAAGAATTGGATGCACTTCTCTCTGATGAGGCCTTGGCCAATGTCCCATTCCTTGTGTTGGGAAATAAGATTGACATACCATACGCTGCATCCGAGGATGAACTACGTTATCACCTTGGTCTGACCAACTTCACCACTGGGAAGGGGAAGGTGAACCTTGCTGACTCAAATGTCCGCCCCCTTGAGGTATTCATGTGCAGCATTGTACGCAAAATGGGCTATGGTGATGGGTTCAAGTGGCTCTCTCAATATATCAAGTAGGCTAATGGTCAGAAAGATGTATTACAGCAAACCCCCCCCCCCCCTTGCTCAACAAGAAAAAGCAAAAATATATATATATATCATAATTATTCCCCAGGACGATCAGTCTCAAGGTGGACATTTGAATTAGATTGTATTTGCTTTGGATCTGTGTGAAAAAGGTGGTGCTTAATCATCACCGCTCTGTAAAATGTATCTGTATGAGCAGATCTCCCTCTGGTGTTGTAGTATTTTTTTATTTCATCTTACCATTCGTTTCTTAAATGCATAGAAAAGTGTGGTTGTTTTATCACAACCTGTCTCTGGAATCGTAGTTAATGTTAGTTGATTTTCCTAATTACCGAGGTTTTGTCGAGCCCCCTCACTTTTATCTGTATTTTACTTTGTACATGAAAGATGACAATGTCATGATCTCATTCATGTCACATCACATCTCAGCTGGTGTTATTCAGTGTTAACACCTTGCCCACAATGTAAAATGATCAAAGAGTGTATGGATCAGGGACATAGAGTTTGTCATCCTCCACTGTTTATTTGATTTTTTATTTTTGGAAGTGGGACAATGGGAGATTAGATGGATATGGCGAACCATTATCCCTTATGTTCCCAACTTCCACCAAATTCACGCAAAACAGAGAACATTGCAATTGAACTTGATTCTCCTAGCGATTTCATCTAATCAATTCTAAGAATATGTGGGTGGATTCTGATTTTTGTACTCTTGGCAAGAGACCACTAAAGATTTCATATATTGTTAGTCAAACAGTATTATCACTTTGAATGAAGTAACAAAAAGTCAAATCTCTAGAAAAAAAAAAGGGGGAGGATTAAGTTATGTTCCTTATTTTAATTGATTTGAAAAATGGTTAACAAAAGACTTAAAATCAAGCTCAAGTGTTCTTATTAGAAGATAAAGAGCACATCATGAATAAGTACTACTTTAATTGAATTTGAACTTATAGGCCCTATAAGTTAGTTTTTCTTAAAAAAAAAAAAAAACCCATAACTTTTATTCAAAACACCCCTATAAGTTAGTTTTTCTAAAAAAACCTATAACTTATTTCTCCCAGAAAAAAATAAAAAATAAATAAAAGAAGAAGAAGAGAGCCACAATTAAGGCAACAATGCGACGGGTAGGCCATAGTGGTAATCACTTGAAAGGCCACTAATCACCAGAAAAGCAGCGCATTCTCACAATAACATAAATATTTATCGGCCCCGCACTGCAATGTCACTCTCAGCCACAGCGTCACGGCTGCGTTCAGAGGCTCGCACTCTTCCGCGTTTTTGACACCCATCTTGATTCTTTCTATTTTTCTTTCTATTTTTCTTTCTCTCACACACATACTCCACGTACCTCGTCAGCACCGCCCACAACCTTTATACTTTTACTTTGACTCATCCATTCCCCCCTCTATATAATAACCCTCTCCTTTCTCCCATTCTCACACCACCCATCATCACAAAATTATATTCACACAATCCTCAACACTCAAGACAGGGATAGAAGAGATCATTTGCGAGATAAAAACTACTATGGGAATTCAATTCTCTTGCCATTCTTTTCAATCCTCAACTCCCAAAACTGCGAAGCTTTTTGATGCTCAGGGGAACCTCCAGCGAGTTAAGGTCCCCGTGACGGCGGCCGAGCTCATGCTGGAAGAACCTGGGTATGTAGTGTCCAGGGTGGACGATCTCCGAACCAGGTGATTCCCGCTATGCGGGCTGACGACGTGCTTGGTGAGGGGAAAAAGCTATTTGTTGGTGCTGGTGAGTAGGGTGCACTGTGTGGTGTCGGAGGTGGAGATGGGAGCTATAGACGCTGCATCGAAGAAGAAGAGGAAGTCGAAAAAGCGAGGTGGGTCTAGGGTTTTGCCGGCCGGAAACGAAGGAGCCACTGAGAATTTGGAGATTCAGAGTAGGGTTTTGGGTGGTGGTGGTGGTGATGGTGATGGTGATGGTGAAATGGGTTTCGGTGGTCGTCAGCGGCCGGGGAATCGCATACCCTGGAGTCCAGCTTTGGAGACCATTTCTGAAGCTAGAGAATAGAAATTGCGGAACTGGAACAGTATTTGTCCTTTTTCTTTCTCCTGGTTTTGTTTTTCTAAGCCAGGGATTTTCAGGGAATTTCATGTTTTTCAGTGAGAAAGTGAAGTATCGAAGTGCAGTTTGTAATTTTGTGGGTATTAATCAAATTAACACCGAAGCTGTTCATATAATTTCTTCAAGCTATTTGCCTTTTATAAGAATTAGTGTAGAAAATTTGGGGTAGTTTGGAAGGATTAAAAATCGCATGGAGCTTGGGTTATATTATAGGCGTTTATTCGTCATGAAATGATCACTACGTACAGGGGGTTATGCATCTTGGATAATAGTTCATTATTTGTTTGTAGCCATTAAAGAATTAAATGATAATGAATTAGGAAGTGAAACTAGAACATATTTATAATGAGACTACTGATTGTTAGCATCAATATTAATGATGAGGGAAAAAAATGATAAAACATTATAAATTAAAATTTATCTTATTTTACCCTGCTAAGTGCTAACCAAGTATATATTTTAGCATTTTCATATTTAAAATTAAATTGACGTGCCATAAAAATTAAAATTTATTGGTTTTATGTATTATTTTTAATATGAAGTTTTTTGAAATGATTTATTTAGAACTTAATACTTAGTTAGTATAGTACAAATTTGATAAAAGAAATTGAGTTATATTGGATTTCTACGAAAGCATAATACTGTGGAGTTGTAATGCAAATGAATAAAAGTGGAAATAAATTTACTTAAAAAAAAAAGTTTAAAAAAAAATTAATATATTGAAATATGATTAAATAATCCTATAACGTGAGTATGAGGACAAGTAATTGGGGGATGACTAGACCATTCATTAGAATCCATAACTTCTCCCAATTACCAACATACACACAATTTCTAGGTAAATATATTGAGCATGGAAAATGGCAACCCAATCATTTAAAATTTGAACAAGTCCATGATTGGATGTTCTTTGTAAGTTGTCAAACCATGCCCGTGAATTTTCTTGAGTCAACATTAAATTTCTGATCTATTCACTACATTCATTAATTTCCTTTTTTGCCCCTTACCACGTCCTTGATCCTCATCAATTTGACCATGGATATTCCTTGGACTTGCCCCTCTACTTTCATGGAGGAAGCATCTAGAAGCAGAAGCAGTTTCTATTTTTATTTTTATTTTTCTTTATTTGCATCATTCCTTGTAAGATCTCCCTTTTACTTGAAGTCTTGATGGCATTTAAGAGTGATGATTTTTTTTTAAGTTGTAAAAATAAATGAGTATGGGAAGCCGCATTTCTTTGCCATTCTTTTCAACCGTCGACTTCGAAGACGGAGAAGCTTTTTCATGCTCAAGGGAACCTCCGGCGAGTTAAGGTCCCGGTGGCGACGGCGGCCGCCGCGGAGCTCATGCTTGAAATTTTATTTGAAAATTTGTTAATAAAAAACCTAAAATCAAGCTAAGATGTTCTTATTTCAAGATAAAGAGTGCATCATCATGTACAAGTACTACTTTAATTGAACTCGAGTAATTGGGTGTTATAGGCCCTATAAGTTAGTTTTGCTCAAAAAACCCGTAACTTTTTTTTTTGAATAGAAAAAAACCCATAACTTATTTCTCCCATAAAACGAAAAAAACAAGAAGAAGAAAGCCACAATTAAAGGCAACGATCCCACGGGCAGGCCAATAGGCCATAGTGGTAATCACTTGAAAGGCCACTAATCACCAGGAAAGCGCATTCTAACAATATATATATATATATATATATATATATATATATATATATATATATATATATATATATATTTCCACCCAAAGACTATAACGCAGTGGTTCAAAAATCAGCCAAGTCCGGGTATGACTTGGTCGATTCGTGACTGCAGCTAACTAAGTTGATAATCGTTACTGTGCATGAGGCGGCTGACGGCCAAACTTAGCGGATCTCGGCCGAGTCGGGCGAGATAACCTCGATCAACTCAAGAAAACCCAAGGAAAATACATATAATAATCTCAGTACTACAAACAATCCAAAAAGCAAACAAAAAAATGTAAATTTTCAGAGATTCCTCTAAAAATCTAACATAATAAACTTGAATGAGACGATACCCGGGATGAAATTTAAAAAAGAAACAATAAAAATCCAAAAAATTACAAAGATTCAACTGAAAATTTTAGAGATTCTACTCAAAAAGAAATGAGGAAGAACTGAAGAAGAGAAAAGTAAAAAGAAACTAACTTCCCGAGGGAGAACCGAGAAGACGGCGGACGAACAAATCGGAGAAAGTTGAGTCCCGACGCTGCGTAATCGGGAGCGTAAGAAGACTGAGAACTGAGGGAGAAGAGAAGACCACTCAACGGCGCCTTGGAGCAAGTACGTCTCCTTCCCCTTCTTCTCCTTCCTCTTCTTCTTTTTCCTCTTCCTCCCCTTCTTCCTCTTCATTTTTTCATTTTTTTTGATGCCGTCGGGAATGCAAGAAGAAGGGTTTCCCTTTTTCAACAACTCACTTCCAAAATGACGTTGTTTGGTCTTTATAGGACAGAAAATGACGTCGTTTGGTTTTTTATTTTTTATTTTTAATACAACTCAAAATGATGTTGTTTAGGGTTATCTAGGACCAAAACGGTGTTGTTTTGGATACTTATCCAAATGGCGTCATTTGGATAAGTGTCCAAAACAACGTCGTTTTGGTCATAGATAAATTAAAACGATGCCGTTTTGATTAGTGTTTTGAATTAAAAAAAAAGAAGAAGTTATGATGGCAAAACGACGTTGTTTTGGCCCCAGAAACTGTATTTTGCATATCCAAACCTTCCAGCCCCCATTTTTTCCATGTTTTCAATTGAAAAATATACCCTCGCCCTCCTAACCTCAATATCAACCATATAGAAGAGAAGAAATTATGTAAATTTATTTACCACTTGGTATAAATTTAATTTTTGTTGAAGAACAATTATATTAGAAAATAATTTAATTGTATGTTATTTTTTGTTTTACTTGTATATAAGGTTAGGTGAACATTTTGAAATGGTTCCAAAACATGATATTGGCTGGGAGATGTGTAACCATTCATGGTAATATAAAGAAACCCTGTAAATGTAAGTAGCTGGTAGAAAAGTTATTCATAGAGGTATAACAATGTGGCAAGTTTTAAAGCAGTTGGTATGTTGTTGATAGAGAAGCGCAAGCATTTGTTCTGGTCTCCTTGTGCAACGCATTATATTGATTTAATGCTTGAAAATATTAGAAACATGAAGCAGATTAAAGCATCTCCAACCCACTCTCTATTTCTTATCTTTTAGCCACTTTAGCTAGTCAAATATAAAAAATTATCTCCAACTCACTCTCTATTCCACTCTCTATTTCCTAGTTAACCCAAATGACTCACCAAATGTGGTGAGCCATTTGAGCTCTCTAAATTCTCTCTCCACCCTCTCTATCTCTCTCTATATATATGTTTTACTTTTTTTAAATTATTGGAAGTTAGTGAAAATTGGGTGTAAAATAGAGAGTGTGGTTGGAGTGAATTTTAAAAAGTTGCTAGCTAAAATAGTGAATTTAATATTTAAATATATTTTTAGTAGTTATTTTGTTGAGTGTGATTGGAGATGCTCTTAAGAAGACTTTAGATCAAGCAAAGATGATTACAAACTTTATTTATAATAGCTTGAAAGTAGTCAATTTAATGAAAGTGTTCACCAATGATAGAGATCTCTTGCGCCTCAAAATAACTTGATTTACCACTGAATTTATTTCACTTGAGTGTCTTATACGTTACGAGGGTGATCTGAAGATGATGTGCATAACAAATGAATGGCGTGAACTTAACAAAGATTGGAGCAGAAGGAGTTTAAAAGATAAGGTATCCAACATTTTCTTAACTGATCGGTTTTGGAAGAAGGCAAAGGAAGTCCAAATCATCATAACCTTCGTGCGAGTTTAAATCGGGTTGATCAAGATAAAAGCCCATATCACAATCATTTACAAGAATTGATGAACTAAACTAGTTGTAAAGGCATTGGTGAAACATTGGGAAATGAATTGGGAAGTTATTGACGAAAAGTGGGCAAATCAATTGCATAGACATTTGCACGCTACAGGTAATAATACAAAAAATTCTTTATATAGTTATTATTATCTTATTTAAATGCAAAGCATTATAAACTAATAATTTTTTTTACTTATGTCAACATATTTTTTAAATCTAATGTTTCAATATTCAAAGTAATTCTCCCACCATCCGGAAATTAAAATTGGACTAAAGGAGGTTACTAAGATATTGGAGCCAGATTTGGATAGGCATGCAAAAGCTTTGAACGAAGTATAATAATAACTTGTGTTATTTTTATAATATATTTTGTATTTGTAATGTGCATTAATAAAATAAAAAACATTACAATGTATGTGAAATTATTTGTTGAAGGCCAAGAAGAATTTGGAAGTGCGCTAGCTAGAAAAGCAATAAATCAATATTTTTTAGGTACTTACTATATTTATTTATTTTTTAAATAAAGATTGTCATCATTTTCTTTTAAATATATATTGGTGCCTAATATTTTTTTTTTAATAACAGATGAATGGTGGAACAATTATGGTAATGAAAGTCTCCATCTTCAAAAGATTGCTTTCAAAGTTTTAAGCGAAACATGTTCTTCATCTAATTGTGAAAGAAATTGGAGCACATGGTTATTGATTCACATAAAGTTGCGCAATCATTTGGCAATGACAAAGTTGCATTAGTTTATTTCCACTACAATATGCGACTTCGAGTTAAGAATTTAATGTAAGAACGAAGCGATGAAGATCTGTACAATCCGACCAATTGACCTAAATCATATTTTTAATGATGATGATATATTAGATGAGTGGATACGGGAAGGAGAAGAACCTATTTTATCATCTGATAAATTTGGATTGGTCGGATCAAGATCTTCCCCAAAGAAGGTAGAGAAGCAACAATGTACGACGATATGCACAATATTGCGGTAAGAGGCCAGGCAGATTGCACAAGGAAGAGACATCGTTCTTCTCGTAAAGGTAAGAACTTAACAATTTTTTTCAAAATTTAGTAGTGATGATGGTGACGATAAAGTCAATAAAGGGGTAGCAACATCGGTGGTGGTAAAGAAGATGTTGTTATTACCTAGCTGCATACCGGAGCATGTGGTGGCATTAGAGAGCAAGGCATTGATAGTGGTTATGTAATAGTTTAATCACGACGTCAGTAAGATGCTGAATTTAAAATTATTATATCACACAAGACGATCATGACATAAAGCAGGGGCATACGAGAACAACGAAAGACTCCCTGAAAAGACTTACTACATTTCCTGTGGATGACGATCATTCCAAACGCACATTACGATCCAACTCAGAAATCAGATTGGATGAAGATCTAATCATCGACTCTGGGGCATCAATACCTTATTTAGTGGAGCGGTAGATGAATCCTATCATAGCTTTGGAAGTAGTGATAATTCTTCTAATGCTTTTAGTGAGTATGATTTTGATCAATATTCAACTACTGGAACATGAGCTAGTGATTCCTATGAATTTGACCAATTTTCTGATAGTACTAGCATTGTTTATCGAGGTTTTGGATACTATTAGCATGGTGTTGAGCCCGAGAAGCCTCCAAGGTCAAATGTTCCTAATTATGGATCATCAAGTCAATCATCTTAGCCAACATATTCAAGTAATGAATAATTCTTTTAACCACATTCTCATTATGTAAATTATCGTCTCGATTTATACGCTTCATTGCAGACTAATGATTTACGATTTTGAGTCCCTGCTATTCAACACAGATTGACTGACAGATTCACTTATTATTTCATTAAAATATGTTATACTCTGAGCAAAAATAATTTCTATAAGATAAGATTAAGACGCATATATTTCACTCGTAATGCTTTATTAACTATTTAAATAATATTAAATATAAAAAAATTATTAAATTTTTAGTTTATTTAATTATATATATATATATTTCTAATAATTTTTAAATATTTTAATCATCTTATTTGATGTATCGACCTATATATGTTATATATGTTGGATACACCGCAACTTATTATTCTCGGAATCGTCCAAATCGATGACCAATCCCGCGCATTTTAACCATGCCACAATGTCACTCTCAGCCACAGCGTCACGGCTGCGTTCAGAGGCTCGCACTCTTCCGCGTTTTTGACACCCATCTTGATTCTTTCTATTTTTCTTTCTTTCTTTCTTTCTCTCACACACATACTCCACGTACTCCTGTCAGCACCGCCCCACTACTCTTCTACTTACTTTGACTCATCCATTCCCCCCTCTATATAATAACCCCTCTCCCTCTCCCCCCCATTCTCACACCACCCATCATCACAAAATTATATTCACACAATCCTCAACACTCAAGACAGGGATAGAAGAGATCATTTGCGAGATAAAAACTACTATGGGAATTCAATTCTCTTGCCATTCTTTCAATCCTCAACCCCAAACTGCGAAGCTTTTTGATGCTCAGGGGAACCTCCAGCGAGTTAAGGTCCCCGTGACGGCGGCCGAGCTCATGCTGGAAGAACCTGGGTATGTAGTGTCCAGGGTGGACGATCTCCGGAAAACTAGGCGGATTCCTGCCATGCGGGCTGACGACGTGCTTGCGGAGGGGAAAGCTTATTTGTTGGTGCCGGTGAGTAGGGTGCACTGTGTGGTGTCGGAGGTGGAGATGGGAGCTATAGACGCTGCATCGAAGAAGAAGAGGAAGTCGAAAAAGAGGTGGGTCTAGGGTTTTGCCGGCCGGAAACGAAGGAGCCACTGAGAATTTGGAGATTCAGAGTAGGGTTTTGGGTGGTGGTGGTGGTGATGGTGATTTGGGTTTCGGTGGTCGTCACCGGTCGGGGAATAGCAGACCCTGGAGTCCAGCTTTGGAGACCATTTCTGAAGTTAGAGAGTAGAAATTGCGGAACTGGAACAACATTTGTCCTTTTCTCTTTTCCTGGTTTTGTTTTTCTCAGCCAGGGATTTTCATGTTTTTCAGTGAGAAAGTGGAGTATCGAAGTCCAGTTTGTAATTCTGTGTGTATTAATCAAATCAACACCGAAGCTGTTCATATAATTTCTTCAAGCTATTTGCCTTTTATAAGAATTAGTTTTGGTTGGTGATGGAGGATGAACCCGATGCAAACAGAAACGTGGTACAAAATTTGGGGTATTTTGGAAGGATTAAAAATCGCATGGAGCTTGGGTTATATTATAGACGTTTATTGGTCATGAAATGATCACTACGTACAGGGGGTTATGAATCTTGGATAATAGTTCATTAAATGATAATAAATTAGGAAGTGAAACTAGAGCATATTTATAAAGAGACTACTTATTGTTAGCATCAATGTTAATGATTCATGATTCGGGATATCCACAGTTATATTCTGAGCCTTCACCTCTTTTGTCTATTTTGTGGGAGCACAGAAGGGTTACTATGAACTAGGATAGGTCTATGTTTTATGTTTTGTTTTTGTTAGGTTTTTTTTGTAGGGTTTCCCTCTTTCTGACTAAAAAAAAAATGATAAAACATTATAAATTAAAATATATCTTATTTTACCCTGCTAAGTTTTAACCAAGTATAAACTTAATATTTTAGCATTTTCATATTTAAAATTAAATTGACGTGCCATAAAAATTAAAATTTATTGGTTTTATGTAAAATTTTTAATATGAATGTTGCTGAAATTATTTATTTAGAAATTATTATTTCAATTCTTAATACTTAGAGCATCTCCAAGGGAGTTATGTAAATTTGCTAGCAAAAATATATTTTTTTATTACATTATCTATTTTAGCTAACCATTTTTTCAATTTCACTCCAACCGTGCTATTTATTTTAGCTAACAATTTCAACTAATTTTAACTAAAATACTATATAGTATGTCATGTTATCATCATATTGATTACATCATTGGAGTGTTGTTGGTATAAAAATCAAGAATAGCTAGTTAGTGTCTTTTCCCTAACCAAAAATAGCTAGCCAAATGGTGATAATGGAAAATAGCTAGCTTGAAAACTAGCTCCTTGAAGATAATATTTAAGGGTTGGCTATGTAAAATAGTTAAAAAAAAGGGTTTAATCAATCCCTTAAAGATGCTCTTAGTCAGTATAGTACAAATTTGATAAAAGAAGTTGAGTTATTTTGGATTTCTATAAGAGCATAGTCCTATGTGGTTGTAATGCAAATGAATAAAAGCGAAAAAACAAATTACTTCAAAAAAAAAGTGAAAAAAAAAATTACTTCAAAAAAAAGTTTAAAAAAAATTACTATATTGAAATATGATTAAATAATCCTATAATGAAAGTATGAGGACAAGTAATTGGGGGATGACGAGCCCTCCATTAGAATCCATAACTTCTCCCAATTCCCAACATACACACAATTTCTAGGTAAAACATCTTGAGCATGGAAAATGGTAACCCAATCATTTAAAAATTGAACAAGTCCATGATTAGATGTTCTTTGTAAGTTGTGATTCGTACCCTTCGCTCAATGAGAAAATGGGTCAGATTTTGAAGGATCAAACCTATGAGACTTAAGGAATGATGGAAGGGAATAAAAAAAGAAAAGAGAGGGAAATCACACAATACAAGTGTGTCAAAATGAAGTAGAAGAACCCAGGATTCCAAAAGAGCAAATTCAAACTTGAAAATGATCTTTCGATTCTCGAAGAATGAGGGGCAAAGGGATTGACTGCACGAGAAAGATCTCTGTTTCATTACGCAAGATCGTGATTTGATTCGCATATGTTTGGTAAAAGAATAATCTTCTTTTGATTTGAGAATAATAAAATGGAAAGTGTTCAATTGGAACATGAAAACGACTTAATTGGTCCTAATTACTCTTCGGGACGAAGTGTAAGAGGGGAGGAGATTCTCGAACGAGGAAAAGGATCCAATGACTTCAAAGGAATTGAACGAGGAGCCGTATGAGGTGAAAATCTCATGCCACTGATTTTTTTTGTGTCAATATTAAATTTCTCATCTATTCACTACATTCATTAATTTCCTTTTTTGCCCTTTACCACTTGTAAGGATTTTGATCGTCGAAACCTTTGAGTATCAGCAACGTAACGTGAACCTGTAAAAAGGTGATTCGACGACGGTATGCCGGCCACGCTCTTCGATGATTAAGTCAACACAAAATGGAGAAGGAGAAGTAGACAATTTACGCAGTTGAAATTGACTTTCCTCAACTTCGTGTGTGGCGACCCCCGAGCCTAACCCTACCCGGTAGACGAATCCGAATCAAAACCCCGGGGACGCCCGTTTAATTCTTTTATTTTACATTTTATTAAGTTTTATTTTTTCAAAAGTGTCGCGACCCGAATCCCCGGTCCGACCCGAATAGCAGATCCGAACCGGAGCCCGGTTTACTCTGACGTTTTTATTTATCTTATCAAAAACATTTTGTTTATTCGTTTAGTTGCGGAAGCGGTTTCAGTTTTTGGGCAAGCCCATAATCATTTACAATTTCAATGCAATTCGGTAGGCCCATAAACATTTAACAAAATACATTTACAAAGAAGGCATTCATGCCTTTTTAAAATGATATACAAAATCAAGGTTCGGTGGTTTAACCCTCTTTGTTTACAAAATACCACTTGTTCAAAGAGATGATATGCAAATTACTGAGTATATACTTCATACGTCGTACTCTCTATGACTCACACGCGCGATCTTCGCCTTCTTTTTCTTGCTTACTTCAATACCGCAAGATAGATAAAAACTATACGCTAAGCATTTTCATACTTAATTACTTCTATACGCTCTATTTCAATATTCAAATTTAACTTGACATGCATTTAACATCAAACCATGTCTATTATATCAACATATACTCATGCTAATCAATTCTGCATGCTTTCGTTTTTCAAGTCATTTATCATATAACAACATGCATTTTTAATGCAATAATTCAATTCACAATTCAATTTATGAGATTTACGCATATACATGAAAATCGACTACACTCGCCAATGCTGGCTATTTCACTCGACTATTAAATTCACATTTCGACCTGATCCGCTTGATGAATCCCGCCCTTATTATCATTCGGTAATGTGCTTATACATTTAACAATTCGATCTCCCATCATGACGGATGCCGTTTGGTGCATCCCGACACGTGGTATCACTTATTCAGTCTCTCATCATGACGGATGTCGTTTGGTGAATCCCGACATGTGGTATCACTTAAATGTCATACGTCATCATGACGGATGTCGATTGGTGCATCCCGCCAAGTGGGACATTTCTTCAATGTCATACGCCATCATGACGGATGCCGATTAGTGCATCCCGCCAAGTGGGACATTGGATAATTTCAGTGCCATGACGGATGCCGATTGGTGCATCCCGTCAAACGGTTCATTCGATATATCATTCAATTCACATTTATGACGGATTCCGCTTACGAATCACGCCCTTATCATCATTCACATTTATTCGGTTTTCAATTATCACATTTAAATTTCATATTCACTTTCAGATATTCTTTCAAATATATACTCAATCTATGTACTTATTCCATATACTCATTCACGTACTCATTTCTATAGTTACTTTAGAAACAACCAAAATACTAAATAAGAATAGAGTCGAGAACAAACATGAAAACATGAAACGAGGAATAGAAGTTGGTAGAACAAACCCAAAAGCTTTGCACTTTGATTCCAATCCTTGGAATCTCAATCTCAGTTTAGCTTTTCCTCCTCGTTAGCTCCTATTCCAAAACCATTAAAGAACAATATTATTCGTGCGTACTAGTAGTTTTGGTTAGGATTGATTTTTAGAGTTTAATATGAGTTTCAATTTCAACAAGCTATATATAGATGGATTCTTGACTCAATGGGATTTCCATAGCCTGAAGAACACCAAACGGAGTTCGACGGAAGCGGAGTTATGACCTTCCGGGGTTGGAGGTCATACGTAGTCACACCCAATGAAGGATCGACTAAGCTGACTTGACCTCGGTAAACTCTGATCTGACACTCCTAGTCTGACATATTCTATCCTCCTCAGGCATATGAATGTATTCTTGACTCAATGGCTTCCATAGAGTCCAAGAACACCCAACGTAGTTCGACGAAGGAGTTATGACCTTCCGGTTAGGAGGTCATATCGTAGTCACAATTCCACCGAAATCTTGGATCGACCGAGTTGAATCGACTCGGTAAACTCGATTTGACACCTCGGTCTAACATATTTTATCCTCCTTAGGCATATGAATGTATTCTTGACTCAATGGGCTTTCCATAGAGTTCAAGAACACCTGAAACGGAGTTCGGACGAAGGAGTTATGACCTTCCGAAGTTGGAGGTCATACGTAGTCACACCCAGCCGAGCTGACTGACTGAGCTGACTTGACCTCGGTAAACTCGGTCTGACACCTCGATCTAACATATTCTATCATTCTCAGGCATATGAATGTATTCTTGATTCAATGGGCTTTCCATAGAGTCTAAGAACACCTGAAACGGAGTTCAGACGAAGGAGTTATGACCTTCCGAAGTTGGATATCATACGTATCGCCACCTGTACCGAGCCGACCGATTTAGCTGACCTGACCTCAGTAAACTCGGTTCGACACTGGTCTGACATATTCTATCCTCCCGTGCATATGGAATGTATCTTTTACTCAATGGGCTTTCCATATAGTCTAAGAACACTCGAAACGGAGTTCGGACGAAGAAGTTATGACCTTCCGCTTGAGGGTCATATCGTAGCTGTCCCGACGAGCCGACCTCTATAGAATAAGGTCCGCCGACTGATGAGGTCCGTTGATCTTCGCTGGATGAGGTATGCTGACCTCTACAGGATGAGGTCTGCTGACCTCTCCAGGATGAGGTCCGTCACCTCCACAGATGAGGTCCGTCGATCTTCGCCGCATGACCTTTAGTGACCATAACTTGTTTACAGAGGTCCGACCGAGAAATTCAGTGCTTCCAACATCAAGTTCATTGATGAGACTACAATTTACTAGCGGGACTTACCTCCAAATTCCCTTTATTTCTTACCCAAAATCATTCTAAGGTCCAAGCATCGCGCACTACCACAAGGTGGGCAAACCTTTCCCATGGTTTAAAAATACAACCCAAACATTCCCTAAGGCAAGATAAATTACACAACCCTTGGGGTAGAAATAACCAAAGTAGGAGAAGACTCCACTTCTCGAATTTGTCGAAACTCCCGATTCCGGTTTCTACTATACTCTTGTCGAAGAAGGACTTTCCCTCTTACTGGCCGAGACCTATGGTCCGATCGCCGGAGGACCCAGAGAGTAAGGCAGGTCTCTCTCTCTAACTCTCCCTTTTCTGTTTTTCTTTCTTATGGATCACTCTTAATCGTATTTTTAAAAAGGAGGTGCTTCCTCCCCTTCCTAAGCATGCTACATATCCTTTCCTTTGATTTTTTTTTTTTTCTTTATTTCTTTTATATTTAGGGTCCCTCTCTCCCATTTCTATTATTCTTCATTTAAGTCTCCTATTATTTTCCCCCCTTTACTCATTTATTATTTCTCCTAATTCTACTTAGACATATAAACTTACTTACAATCGACCCTTAGGTCCCCATTTCCTCTTACAATTTTCATTTTCTTTTCACTTGGGTTTATTTCCTGATTCAATAATCATTTAATCAATATTCACTAACAATTCCTTAAAATACTCAAGTAGCTCTAAATTATACCCTAATATATAATAATTTTTATTATAAAATTATAGGGTATTTTTGGGGCGTTACATCGTGGGGATCTTCCTAATTTATAGGACTCGGGTCACAAATCTCCCTTAATTATAGGGATAAAATCTCGTTTTACTTATCAATGATTAATCTTCCAAGAAATAAAGGATTTAAAACTGAGAAATCCGTTAATAAATATTTATTTCTTGTATTTTCTGTTTTCATATGCTTATTTATAACAAACTTTTCATAAACGGTAGAATGGTCGAATGGGGAATTTGAAATCCTAAACGTACGCCCTGAAGGAAATCTTTGAAAAGACATCCTAACTTTCTTAGATGAACTTTAAGACTCTCTTATCTAGAGAATACCTGCCTGATTTTAATACGAAAAACAGGTCTAAATCGTTTCATAATACAAGCCAATCAAGCATTGGGCTCATTGAGTAATGAATTTAAAGATCACGGTAATCGCACCACCAACTCCATCCTCGTCAATTTGACCATGGATATTCCTTGGACTTGCTCCTCTACTTTCATGGAGGAAGCATCTAGAAGCCGTTTCTATTTTTATTTCTATTTTTCTTTATTTGCATCATTCCTTGTAAGATCTCCCTTTTACTTGAAGTCTTGATGGCATTTAGAATGATGATTTTTTTTTAAGTTGTAAAAATAAATAAATATGGGAAGCCGCATTTCTTTGCCATTCTTTTCAACCGTCGACTTCGAAGACGGCGAAGCTTTTTGATGCTCAGGGGAACCTCCGGCGAGTTAAGGTCCCGGTGACGGCGGCGGAGCTCATGCTTGAAGAGCCCGGGTGCGTCGTCCCCAGGGCGGATGAACTTCGGCGCACTCGCCGGATTCCTGCCATGCGGGCGACGACGTGTTGTTGGAGGGAAAGCTTACTTGATGATGCCGGTGAGTAGGTTGCACCGCCTGGTCTCGGCGGTGGAGAGGGCACTTATAGACGCTGCATCGAAGAAGAGGCAGGAAAAGCAAGGCGGGGTCTAGGGTTTTGCCTGGCGGAAACGGAATAGGGCTTTGGGCGGCGGAGGCGGAGGCGGCTGTGGTGATGATGAAATGGGTTTTGTTGGTGGTCTTCACCGTCTGGGGAATTGCAGACCGTTTTGGACACCATATCTGAAGCTAGAGAGTAGAACTGGAGCAACGTTTATTTTCTCTCTGGTCTAGTTTTTTCTCGGTCAGGGATTTTGATGTTTTCAGGAAGAAGTGCAACCTCTAAGCCCAGTATGTAATTTTGTGGGTTGTGACGTTAATAACACGCTGTTCATACAATTTCTCTATGCTTTTTGCCTTTATTAATAATTATATTTTGTTGATCGTGGACATAAATGTTTTTCAAATCAACAAAATAGGAATTTAATTTCATAAAGTAAAAAAAATTTAAAAATTATTTAAAAGTAATTAGTGAAATGATGGAGATGAATGACTTAGATTAAGTTTCACGGTCAAACAGTTAAACGAAGCGGATGATGAAATTTTTGAAAAAGCTGAAGTGTATAAGACAAAAGGAATAGCTTTCTCTCCAAAAATGTTATAAACGCGCTAGCAAGGCCAAATTGACTCCCAGAGAGAGAAGCCACGACTTCTCTGGGGATTTCCGCCGTCGATCGTCTGGCTCGACTTCGAGCAAGAAGCAAAGTCGACCTATGCGGTGAGGCGTGGACACCGACATTTGGTAGAGTTCCGACAACTCCAAGAGGTAGGATCTTTCCTATTTGCGTTTATTCTTCGCCAAGAATGGCGAATTAAGCAGTGATATTCGGCATTGATGCACTGTAATTCTCGTTTCAAAACATTCAACCGAGTGGAGAAAATTTATTAGGGTAGCCATGAACAAGGCCGACCCGAGGGCTCTCTCACTGCTCACTTGATTTTGTCAGGTGATTTTGTGTGGTTTAGTGGATTCAAAATGAATTACTTGATTGGGTTAATTAGCCCATGTGAGCTAATTTTGGTGTTATTGTTGTAATTTGAATAACATGAATTATGCGGAATTTAGTTATGTTAATATACACATGAAAATATAATAGCAAGGAATATTTGGAATCGGACACATTTTATACGCACTACAAGACCTAATATTAGTCAGGAGCGCACTTATTAAGGAAAGTTAAAAACAAAACTTAAAATGTTCAGAAAGGAATTTGATCGGAAGATTTTCGTGAGAATTGTGTTGAGATTGTCCAACAATTCACGCTCTGAGGGGCCCAATGAATTGTTTCGGAGTATTATCCAACATATTCGCCGAGTGGTCATTCAACAAATTTTATCGAAACCTCGATAGTAAGTTTTTGAGAACAAAAATCTTTTTTTTAAACTCAGAGATTTTTAACGTGATTTGGCCTAGGCATGTGAGGGAGTCGGTGAGGACTCGAGACATGGATTGGGCATGGTGTGACATTCAAGCAGATCATGTATTTACTGAAATGTTGATTGCTTGCCATGATACGTGCACCTAAAGCTGAGTAACCCATGAGAACATTATTTCTATTTGCACGCCACCCCGGCTTCTGCGATCACTATTTCAAAGGTTGCGAGCAGACAGTGGCGACTAAGGCTACTGTAGGCCGTGTTTAGAAGAAAACCGGATTATGGCTTTGGCATTTTCATTTTATGTAACATGTATTAAAACTTTAAATTTTGATATGTTTTGCTAAGTAGTATTGTAAAACTTCCTGAACTATCAGTATATAAATATTTATTTTGAAGAAAGATGATTTTTGGGCCCAAGTGGCCATTTTTACTCATTTTAATTGTATATGGACCCGATGTGGTCTTTGTAAAACGTTGGGACAGGTTGTCATGTGATTGGGACATGTTGTATTTTTGGTTAGGATTCCCCTATACAGCATTTCGTCTGATTATGAATTCGTTTCTAAGTTACCCGACATCCATGAATATTCCGCAGGTTGACGAGTTGTTAACGGACCCTCGGGAAATGGGGCGTCACATTGTAGATCCGAAATGCTGGATTTTTATTATGTATTACTGCTTGTTTGAGTGACATGCTATAAATTGTGTGAAATTGATGTGAGTATTGACTACTAGGAGTATAAACATGCATGGTATGATTAAATTGGAATTTATGTGTTTGTTGATATAAATTGCCAATTGAGGCATGGGTTGAAATGCATGAGTGAATATGTACATATAGTATTCTTCACGTATGTAGCATGTAATAGGCAATGGCATATTGCATTGCATTTGTGCACTAGAACATTGCATGAGAATGGGTGTGAGTGCGATGATGACGTTAGGTCGGTCTAAGGACAAAGTCCTAAAGGTCACAGGAAAATTTGGAGAATTTCCACTGTGAAATTGGAGTTTGCCTAATACTTGTGAATTAAAATAGTTTGTAGGAGAATGTCCAATAGCTATAAATAAAACTATTTGTCTAAGTATGTCCAATAGTTTTGAATTGTAAAACAAAAACCTTTTGTTTTGGAAAACGTTTTTCATACATGGCACACTTCATGGTGAGAGAAGTCTCGTGGAGGACCGGTACCGGGGTCAAGTGAGGTAGCATTGCATCCAAGACATTTGGGACCCATTCTAGGATTAACATAATCACGACGGAATCAACAGATTCAGACCTACCATCGGGTGACGCTAAGACTTAAAGTGAAAGAACCCTGCAGGAAGCTTACTTCATCGCCACACCCCGTCATGATCTCCCTTTGGTGCACAAGGAGAGTACAGAGAGATAGCGCCCACTGTGAGTCGCGTCAGGTTAAAGTTCAGATGCCCATTCAGTGATCTCCTTACTAAATAGTAAGATTTCACTGAACTGTCCCAGTGGATAGCTTGGAAATGCATTGTGCATATTTGTTAATTGCAAAGACACGTATTGAATTATATATATGTAGGAAGTCGGTGCTTTCTTTATATTTGAAACGCTCCTCTACAAATATATACAACTACCATTTTTATCCTTATATCCCTATTTATATGGGAAGGTACAATGATTTCACTTGATTTTATTTTTATTTTTAAATCTTATTATATAATATGTAAATTATCTTTTTATAATTATATATAATTTTTATAAAACTTAATTTTATTAAATGATAGATAAATGAGATTATAAAATACTAATTTTTATTTAAAATTTGAATTTAATGAATATTAAAGGTTATAAAATATTTTAGGTTTTATTATGGTAATTGAAAATTTTAATTTTATTATTAATTAAAAATCATAATACAAATGTTTTATTTTTGTTATATCATAATTTTTTTTACTATTTTATAGTGACGGATAAAATAAAATATATTATTTTTAATTAAATAAGATATTCATGTGTAGATATCATGTTGAAAATATTTATTCATGTAATTTTTTTTTTTACTTATATAATAAATAGTCTTTTAATAAATGTTATAATAGAAAAACAATGAGAAAACAAAAAACACTAAATTTAGAGAACACCAAAAATTATGTTCTTTATGTTTTTAAAAATTATTCTCAATAATAATTTTAAAAAACATGAACCAAAAAAGGCCTAAGATACCATTTGTTTTTTGTTTGTTTTTCTATATATATATATATATATATATATATATATCTTTCAATCATGTTTATATAGATAATTAACCTCAATCCGCCTACGCACCAAGCAAGATTTATAATCGGGCTTATCACTATCGCCACTAAATAACAACCATCAACCGAATCCAAACATACCCTAAGCAAGAAAAGATACGATTTTTTTACCATTCAAATTACTCATTTACACCTCTTTTTCATTTGTTTTCGTCTTAATAAAGTGGTTCTTCCACAAATCTAGGTTTTTATATATTTTTTTTTTGTTATTTACCGTCGCTTACGGCCATCGTCGTCTTTGCGACTTGACATTGCATATCTCAAGATGATATTTTGCCATCATCGTTGTGGATGACTTTTATTTGTTTTTGTCAATTTAAACGAACCAAGTAATATATATACGAAATAATAAATCAAATCAATTATCATCAATATACTGTAGAACTAGAGTCAAAGGTATTATTTTATCAATTATTATTTTGAATGATCGTGATTCTATATTGTATTTCTAGTTAAAATAAATGAAATTATTTCTAGAAGTTCGTGGCAAGTTGTTACTAATGCCAGTGAAATTTCTTGAGTCAAAGATTAATCTCTTACGTTTTTACTTTCTTTGACCGACCTTACTAAGTCGTCGTTACTTTGACCATATGTAAAAAAAGCAACTAGATAAAGTCCATTCAAGTTTCTTGATTTTTCTTTATCTGTATCCTTCCTTGAAACCTCTTGAGATTTCCATTGTACTTGGCCTCCAGACATTAAAGGGTTCAACAGAAGTTTGTGGGAAAGGGCATTTTGAGGAGGATCTTTTTTTTTTTTTTGAAAGAATTGAGGAGGATTTTATATATATATATATATATATATATATATATGGTGTAATTTTTTTGAAGAAAATTAAATAACAAGATATATATTTTTAAAATTTTTAATCATCATATAATTAATTTAAAAAAACATATAAAAATAATTTATTGATTAAAAATATTTCTTTTCTTTTTTTCTTCTTTCCCTATATTTTTCTCTTTATTTTCTTTTCTTCTTGTTTTTCCTCAAAATTTCCAAAGACAAAACATATAACTTTCCAACTAGTTTTAATTACATAAATTTTATTTTATATAATTTTTTTATCTATTAGCCTCTTTTCCATAAAAATGGTGATCTTTGTTAGCCTCTCTTCCTAAAGTAAGAATAAGTGATTTTTTTTATCATTCTTACCCTGAAATCATTCATCTATACCTATTTATATAATTTTCTCTTAATAAAATGGTTATTCTACATGATTCGGCTTTATTTCCGCTTTCTTTTTTTTTCCCGACTCGCCCTCATCTTTGTGAAACATGTAAGATCATCTCGACACGACATTGTTATTATCCTACGACGCTTATATGTACATAAAGGACGATTCAAATAGGCAAAATATATCCGATCAAAGACAACAAATTAAATCAATGATCATCGATCTGCTACGTGAACTCAGCCATGCGATTCTTAATCATAATAAGAGAATATCAAACGCGGTAGACTCACCATCAACATATGCATTTAACTATAAAACGCAAGCAAAACTCAGCCTATTCATTATCCCATTAACCCTGGATTATTTCATTATCTACTGACTTGCAGCACTCGATTCTACGATTTCATCGATTGTCGCACTAATCAATAAAATTATTTTTCTTCTCAAAAAATCATTATTCTATATGTTTGAAGGAAGAAGAAGCATGGATCTAAACCTTGGTATGCCAGTTTTGGAAAATAAACATGGGCCAAGCGGTCCACATCAAACATAAAAAATGGGCCAAGGATGGTGACAAATTATCGGCCCAGGCCCATGTAGGCAGACCATCGACTGGGTATGGCTTGGATCAGCAACTTTGAAACTAATTGAATTAGGACAAAGACTCTGTCCAAAATAGTTAGAGTTGAACCGTTTCTTGACATCATCTACATACTTTTAAAATTTGTAAATCCTATAACCCCCTTTCCCCAACGTTACATTATTATTAGTATCACTATCATCGTTATTATAAGTTTTAAGACAATTGTGATATTATTAAAGACCTATTCCTTCCAAATGTTTGGTCAACATTTTTTTTTTTAAATTGATGCAGGATTGAGTCAAAGTGTTAAGTTGTTAACCCTCAATCCTGTAACTCATATTTGTGTCACAAATGTTTTTTTTTTTTTTTTTAACCTTAAACGTTTTGTGACTGGTTCAGAATTCAACGATCGAACTAATAGGAAATGTCATCGATCAATTGGATCAGTTAGTATCGAACCAATGGTTAATTGAAATCGAACTAAAATGGTCACCAGTCGATAGATAGTCCGATCCAGGTTTTTTATTTTTTATTTTAGTTTATAATAAATTAATTAAATTGCTTTTCTTGTGGTTGAAGATTAATGGTTGGACATAACTCATAAGTGGGTTCGATAGAGACGTTATCATAGTCCTATTTGCTTAGGAAACTTCAAAAGTTCCAAGGAATTGAAACAAACAAAAGATTGAATCCAACAACCCCATCTGGGTATAACCAAGTCCACCATTATACCTATCACAAGATGGAGCGGTTTAACAAACGCTTCCCACATCCAACACCACCACCTTAATAAAAATGTAACACACCTCCGTTCCCTTTTACTTCTCTCACATTTTCTTTCAATCTTCCCTGTTTTTGTCCAATTTTTTCCTCTTTTTTTTTTTTTTAATTTAATCAACGAGGAAATGGGAAACTATGTTTCTTGCCGGGCAAGCAGCGCCGCCGGAAAATTAGTTCTGTCGGATGGGTCGGTTGAAGAGTTTATGAAGCCGGTGACTGTTGCCGAGCTGATGTTGGAGCACCCTCAGCAGGTCGTCGTTGAGCTGAATTCAGGGACGGGTGGCGGGAAAAGGCCGTCGGCATTGCCGGCCGACGAGAAGCTAGAGATGGGGAAGGTGTATTTGATGCTTCCGATGCAGAGAGGGAGGGCGGCGACGCTGTCTTCGGAGGAGGCTCGCCGGGTTCTTCTGAGGGCTGGTTCTGTTCTGCAGTCTCAGTCCTTTCTGTCGTCGGCAAGGCTTTTGCCTTTCTTCGCTAAGATATGCCCCGCCGGCGCCGGAGATGGGTTTCTGTTGAATAGTGGGAAGGAGAAGAGATTGGTGGTGGAGATGCCGGTGGAGAGGTGTAAGCCGGAGTTTGATCTGCCGGAGGTTTTGGAGGAGCGGCCGGAGTACTTGAGCAGGCAGATTTCCGGCAAAGGGTGGAAGCCTAGTTTGGATACCATTGTGGAGAAGAAGATTGAGAAGAAAGTATCTCACTGGTTGTTTTAGACAAGTTGTGGATCATTGCATGGAACTAAGAAAGATGTGATGTGCTTTTGTAATCCTAGTAATGATATATAGCCAGATTGTAATGGATACTTCGTTTGCATGGAACATTAGGCTTTATGAATCACGTACCTTCTTTCATTTCCCTAATTTTTCAAATTAATCACTACATCAAGGGTTGAGCTAGGATTCAATATTAGTCAGAGCAAACTCAAGTAATATTGAGGGTTTGATCCAATGATTTAGTATTTATAAATTTTAATGGGCCACTTCCCTGGCCTAGGGTGGTTCCGACCTTGCAATTACACTTTTTTTACCTTCATTATCATCATTGTGATACGTTGGGAAGCCTTATGGACTCATTATTCATATTGGTATGATGTTGTCCACTTTAAACCAAAGGTACTCATGGTTTTGTTTTTGAACTCCTCCCAAATGACCTCTTACCAATATGGAACTTTGGGTGCACATCTCACAAATTTTCTTGTTTTTCATGGCGTTGCTTTACGTGAAGCACCTCATGTTAGGGGCTCACCACACCATTTTGCTCGATATCCACCCACACAGTTAAGTCTGAACCTAACTCTGATACCATTTGTTGGGAAATCTAATGGTATCATCTTTCCACATTTGTATGATATTGTCCACTTTAAGCCAAAAACCCTTATAGTTTTGTTTTTGAACTCCTCCTAAAAGGTCTTAGACTAAATGAATATTATCCATACTTATCAACTCATAATCGTCCATATTTCTTATCGATGTAAGAATTTGGGCGTAAACCCAACCGATCCATCACAGGTTAATTTAAAAGCTCGATAAATACTCTAGTGGTCCCAAGGGGACTCAAGCTGGGGGACATTGGGGAGGATACCCGAGCCCCGACCAACTAAGCTATCCCTCAAGGTTCTGTAATGAAATTGAACTTTGTTTTAACTTATTACTTATAATCAATGAAAGTATATTCTACAAAGGCTTACTGAGTTGAATTTTCTGTTTCTCCATCTTCAAATACTGTTCATAATAGGTGGTTTGTCCATTTATCTGCGGTGAGAAGTTAGAACAATTTGGTACAACTATATATGCTCTCAATTTCATGTGTATATTTTGTTTGCAAGTGATCATCTTGGAGGAAGGAGTGAAGAACAAGTAAGAATAAGTTATTTGGGCATTCAGTGGCAGGCCATTGTACTTCTGGTATATCGAGTGAGAAGGCAAAATAGTCCATCAAAACCTACTTTTCCATAAGGAGAAGTTGGTAACCTTCAAACAATACCAACAATCTTCCTGCAATATATCATCTAATTGATCATATCAATTCAATAATGTGGGGTTTTTCATTCCTCCGATGGGAATTCTGGGGCTCTGAAGATGTTAATAATCAGCATAATATATATTATATTTGGTAGCAGACCCTCCATCATATTCCCCTGGAATGAAACCACTCCATTTTATTTTCAGTAGCATAGCAGGCCAAATTTCTGAAATGGGGTATTGGTTTAAACTTTTACAGACTCAAATAAGTGACCTGAAACTGAAAATTAGAGTGGCCTATGACTCATATGGGATGCATTTTAATGATTGCCTCTTTCATGTAGGCGATGTTTGTTTTTTAACCTTTTTATTGAAAGGAATTAACTTTCACATATTAGTTTGTTTGCTTTTTACTTTTTAATGACTTCTCATCAACTTTTTATTAATAGATATGGTTAAAATATTTGACTTTTTGTAAATAGAAATAATATTACATTGATTTTTTCTTAATTTCTAATGCTTAATAGAAATAAAACATTTTAAAACCAACTCTTGAGACTTTGCTTAAGTGTTAAAAGGGTGGGATGAGGAATAAGGGGTTCTAGACTCGAATCCTTCTAACAATAAAATACTATAATATGATATGCAAATTGAATAGATGTAGAAAGAAAAACATTATAACACGATCATTGCTTAAACAATTATGTGCTATTTAGTTTTTAAGTACTTTTATTTTTTTATTTTTTTATTGTAGTACTCTATTCTTAGATTTGAATATGGAATCTTCTTTAAATCTATCTCACCCCTTTAACAGTTGAGTTAGACCTCAAGGGCAAAGTTATATTTAGAATGAAGTAAAAAAAAAACCAAACACCATCTTAAAGTATGCCATACACAGAGCTAACATGGTTGCAAAACCTTACTTCTTAGGCTTTTTTTTTGCTTTCATACACGCAAAGGCATGCAGGTAGGAATGAGTACCAAGTGGCTCTGCATATGTAAACACGTAACTGAACTCTTTAAGAGATCCAAAGTAGTAGGAGAAACCCAAAAGATAAGGGAAAATTGAATTTAGTTTGTTGTAAAGGCCATCTTCTTATGTCTGGAGTGCATTAACTCTCATATCTACAATCAATACCCTCCCATTTCTGTATGTTACTTGTTGGCATGAATATCTTTTTGCTTCACATAATTCACCAAGGTAGGCTCACTAGAAGGCATACATAATTGAGATTCTATTGCCTCCTAATGAAGAAAAAAAGAAGAAAGAAATGATTGGGATTGAGAATATGTATCAAATCAACATCACATTAGAGCGTTCTTCTAGATAAATCTCAAATGGGGTGTCAAATTAGTCCTCTCTTTCCATGATTTAATTGGGTATTTTTGGTGTCATCTCCTACCTAGCATTCATGATGAGCTTGTTAAATAAGGGTCATCTTCATCATAATCATTGCCACCATCCACCAGCAAGCACCTCACTTAAATTCTTAGTTACCATGTTCACTAAACTACACTACACAATCGCTGAATTATCATTATTGTGGAAGATGTGGGTGCAGGGGCATAATCCCTTGCTCTTTTTTTTTATTTTATTTTTATTTTTATTTTTTTATTGAAACAGAGGAAATTGCCTTTGAGAAAATGATGTGGTGAGCTGTTTTATATGGGGCCCATTTGTGCCACATGGGATTCTGAATCATGTGTGGATTAGAGGAGGGGTTGGAGACACATTGTCAAAATCAGTTGGTTAAAGGAGCTTCATTTTGGTGGGAATTTTAAAGGTAGTTAGGAAAAGGATAATGAAACAAACCACCATTTTCTTGATGAAAATGCATCCCATCCAACAAAAGCCCACCTAATGCTTTTATATGTGGGGACTCTTTAGGATAGGGGATGAGGATGGAAAATAGTTCAACAAACTTAAAGATCCAAACTCTCACACAACACTATAGACCATGTTCACACTTTCTAGCTTACAAGTCTAATTTTTATGACATGATTGAAACTATTTTAATTCATCCTCCTTGTTATTTAATAAAGGTTTTTTTTTTTTAAATTGTGGGTGTTTGAGTCAATTTGTATTGGATTTTTAAAACGTTTTACAATGGTTTTTAAATCAATTATAATAAGTGTGAATGGATTGTATATTTAATTTTCAATTTTTAAATCAATTATAATAAGTGTGAATGAATTGTATATTTAATTTTTCAGTTTTGGTTTTTGCATTTTAAATGGTCTTTAAATTGTTATTAAATGGGTTTTAATTTTTATTTTTGTAACCTTTGTTTTCGGAGCCTATATACAGCCGTGTGTTTTCATTTGTTCATTTGTGAAATGAGTTTTTTCAGTTGTGTTTTATGTATAATATTACAAAGAAACTTGTTAGTGTGGGTGATAGAGTAAAGATGTTTATAAGGTTTGTTAGAAGAATTTTGGAGGTGCCTTATTCGGAATTCTTGTTGATTCATTGTAACTTGTGAGACGAACGTTGCAATTGAAACAAGCACTGTGTGTGGAGCGAATTCGTGTTAAGGACACTGTGGAACATAGGCCTCAAATCTAAAAATACTATATTTGTTTAGCAACAGATTTATTTTTATATTCATAATTTTATTCTTTTAGTATTTGTTATATTTGTCTGTTCAATTATGCTTATTGTTTTTCTAACAATCTTAAGATGATTTCGAAGCAACAATTGAGTAGGTAATACCGAGAAGGAAAAAAATAAAAATGACTCCATCAAGAAAGGTACAATAGAAAAATGGAAATTTTTTTAATTTTCAAACTAAATGTAATTTTGATCGCTTTTTCCAAGACTTAGTTACAATTTTTGGGACCTAAATTAAACATTTTGAATCATTGGATCTCTAGCCCATGTCGAGAAGAAGAGATTGACGCCGGTCCGCCTAAAATCGGTGGCCGGAATTACGATTGCCGGCACGTCGTAAATGTATCAATCCCAGAAAACGCCGCAAGTCGCCGTGTTTGTCGCTGGTCGTCCGCGTGGGCTTATGAGTCGGGTCGAAAGTGCTTCAGGCACACGAAGCCGGGTCGAGGCGCACGGGCCTTTGTCAGCTGGTCTGGACACATACCGCCTTGAGCTGCCAATACGCGTGACTAACATGGCATGCGCGTGCTAACGCTATCTGTGGTATCATATATATATATATATATATGATGCAATTTTTAAAACAATAAATTAATATTTTCTTGTTTAGCAATAAGAAAATGGTCAATGTGGAGGCAATGACCATCCCTACAGCACAAGTTTCTACCCTAACTATGACTGTTGCGGCACGAGTGCCTATCCCGACTGCGATTGTTCAGATGAACCATGCGGAGAGACCAGAAAAATTCAATGGTTTGAATTTCAAGAGGTGGCAACAAAAGATGATATTCTATTTGACCACCCTCAACCTTGCGAGGTTCTTGATTGAGGATCCATCGACAGCAAATGAAAATGATAGAGATTCTCTCATGTATGGACGGTGGAAAAGTTCTGATTATTGCGGCTCAATTATGTTAAACATTGATCGATCCTACAGATAATGTGTATAACATGAAGAAATCATCTAAGGAAATATGGGAATCTCTAGACAAGAAATATCAAACCGAGGATGCTGGTACTAAGAAATTTGTGGTAGCTCGGTTCCTGGATTATAAAACGGTGGACTCAAAAACTATGGTGAGTCAAGTTCAAGAGATCCAAGTGATCCTACATGAAATTCATTCTAAAGGGATGATTGTGAGTAAAGCTTTACAAGTAGCTGCTATCATTTAGAAGCTACCACCTACATGCATGGAAGGACTTCAAGAACTACCTCAAACATAAGTGAAATGAGATGAACGTCGAAGAACTAATTGTTAGACTTCGAATTGAAGAAGACAACAGGTGTTCTGAGAATAGGGTTTTCATCTCAATCTGAAATAAAGGCTAATGTAGCAGAGCATGGTCAAAGCTCCAAGTTTAAAAAGAAGACAAGCAAAGGGTTCAATTTAAGACCAAAATGAGGAATATCAAAGAAGCATAAATTTCAAGGAAAATGCTTCAATTGTGACAAGATGGGTCACAAAGCGGGGGATTGTAGACTACCAAAGAAGAATTATAACAAAGAGGCATATGCGATGGAAGAAATCACATAAGAGATTGATGACTTGAACCTCTCAGCTGTTATCTTTGAAGTGAATCCGATTGGGTCTAACCCTAGAGAATGGTGGATCGATATTGGTGCGACCCGCCATGTTTGCTTAGACAAGAATATGTTCACTTCCTTCAAACCGGTTGATTATAGGGAGAAGTTGTTCATGGGCAATTCTGCAACATTCGAGATCCAAGGGCAAGGGAAAGGCATATTCCCTAAGACGACATCCCGAAAAACCCGACACTAAACAATGTGTCACTCGTGCCTCGAAATCCGCACCCTTTCGCTTCGGTTCAACGCTTAACAAGCATGGATTCAAGATGGTGTTCGAGGCTGACAAGGTTGTCATGTCAAAGTCAAGAATGTTTGTGGGGAAGGGATATGTATCCAATGGGCTTTTCAAATTAAATTTAATGACTGTATAGCCGAAAATTATGAATAAAACAAATGCTTCTTTTGTTTATGTGCTTGAGTCTTCCAATTTATGGCATGGAAGACTAGGGCATTTTAATTATGGTCCTCTAAAGAGACTAATTAACTTAAATTATATTCCCACATTCCAAATTGATATCAAACATAAGTGTGAGACTTGAGTTGAGGCAAAAATGACAAGGTTATCTTTTCAAATGATTGAAAGGAATACAGAACCTTGGATATGATTCATATGATATTTGTGATTTAAAGTTTGCACCAACGAGGGGTGGCAATAAGTATTTTATTACTTTTGTCAACGATAGCACAAAATACTGCTATGTGTATTTGCTTAAGAGCAAAGACGAAGCTTTAGAGAAATTTATACTCTATAAAATTGAAATTGAAAATCAACTTAGTGGGAAAATTAAGTTGATTAAGAGTGATCGTGGTGGTGAGTATGTAACACTTGTTGGTGATTACTGTGCACAACATGGAATTAGACATGAAGTCACTCCACCATATTCACCTCAGTCAAATGGTGTGGCTGAAAGGAAAAATCGTATCTTGAAAGAAATGATGAATGCAATATTAATAAGTTATGGGTTGCCTTAGAACATGTGGGGAGAAACCATTTTGTCGGCAAATTACCTTTTAAATAAGATAACCCGAAAGAATGAACAAAAGACACTGTATGAGATATGGAAAGGAAGACAACCTTCCTATAAATACCTATGAATGGGGTGTTCCCACAAAGTGGCGCATTCCGCACCCCTAAGCAAGGACAAAAATTGGTTTTTTCAAATTAAAAATCTGCTATCGCTTCCAAGATCAAGAGATATTGGCAATCGATAATCGCTGAGGAAAAATCGCTGAAAATCTGCAAAAATCGCCTCGAAATATCATAAATTTCCGATATTTCAGCGAAATTTCGAGACTTTATCTCGCCACGCCGCATGTGCCGGGAATTTCGAAAAATATTGGTAAATATCTGGAGATATATTTCCAGAACATTTCCAGAAGATCGGTAAAATATCAATAAATATTGGTAAATATCGCCTATTTTGACTTAAATCAAATCCAACGGTTAGAATTAAATCACAATGATTTTTTGACTCCAAAAAATTCAATAAATACCTCTAAAATTATACAATTTCTTTACAAACTCATCCATACACATCCAAGCTCTATTTAACTCTCAAATTATTTTTTCTTTGTGATTTATCTTAATATTTTGAAGATCTTGTTATAAATATTGTATTCATCAAGATGGGATCCCTTCATCAAATAATGTAATAGAGCCACATCGATCTTCCATTTTGGTTTTAAATGACTATTGTAATGTAATTTCTCGATAAATTATAATGAATATTGTTTCAATAAGTGTATATTTGCTTATTTATGTCTTTTTTATAGTTCAACAAAGTATTTCCATAAATTTCCAAGTATTTTTGTTAATTTTTCGCTTTAATGATATTTTGTCAAAATATCCACCGATATTTACCATGAGTTTTTGATATATTCAGAAATTCAAGTAAATTAATATATTTTAATTACCGATATTTTGTTCCTAGCCCCTAATAAGGTGAAAATAGGTCCAAAAACTATTGATTGCATTTTCATAAGCTATGCACAAAATATTAGTGCTTATCGATTTATAGTGTATAAGTCTGAAATCCTTGATATACACAAAAATACGATAATAGAATCAACGAATGTGTCGTTCTTTGAACATATTTTTCCATGTATGTCCGACGAGGGACCAAGTTCGTCTAAGTGAACGTATGAGACTATGAATGAAGATAGTCAAGACCCAAACCAAGAATAAGAGGTTGAAGATGAACCTAGACGCAGCAAGAGAAAAATGATAGAAAATTCTTTTGGTCCGGATTTCCTTACTTATTTGCTGGAAAATTAACCTCAAAGCTTCCAAGAAGCTGTGAACTCTGCAGAAGGCCCTCTATGGAAAGAAGCCATCAAAAGTGAAATTGTTTCCATCTTACAGAATCAGACTTGGGAACTAGTGGATGTTCCTCCGGGTAGTAAAGCACTAGGATATAAGTAGATATTCAAAAAGAAAATGAAAGCAAATGGAACAATTGAAAAGTTTAAGGAAAGACTTGTAATTAAAGGTTACAAACAAAAGAAAGGTCTTGATTACTTTATATGTTGTAAGACTCTAGAAAATTCTAATTTTTTGAAAAATGATAAAATGGTAATTTCGGTCAAAATCTGGAATTTCTCTAGATCTTAGATGACGAAACGGACTTCACCGTTGGAATCGTCACGCGAAATCTAGCTACCAAGTCAAATTTCGTCGAATTTCAAGACAGTCGGAATTTTACATTTTTCGAGGCATCAGGAGTGGGGAAGTGACACTCGCACATCAGGAGGGCTCAAGAGGTGCCACGGTCATGTGCAAAATGAGTCAAACATGAGCTCAAATGGGGACTCCATGAGAGACATGTGGCAACATGTGATCGGGTGAAACCATGATGATGGATAAGTGTATACAGTGGCAATCTAAGGAGCCAATGGGAGCTCGACACTCGCAAGTGAGAGAATTCACCAAGTCGAATTTTTACTTTCCTCCCCAACCGCTGGGAGGGAAAAAGAGAAAAGAGAGAGAAAGAAAGAGGCTTTGCAGAGAGAAGTTCTACCTTCTCTCTAGTTTTCAAGATCTACTCCATCAAATTCCAAAGGAGACAAGAGGCAAAGTTGATCCCCACTCGCAAGAGCCTACGCGCTGCATCAGATCAAGGAGTTTCGGCAACTCCCGGAGGCGGGTTTTCCTACTTGTTTTATTCTCGCTAAGAGTCATTTGATCGGATGTGATGTTTTGAGTTGAACGACCGTATTTCAATTCCAAAGATTGGGATTGAGCGAGGAAATCCCTAGAGTGGTCGTTGGACAGTTTTGAGACCTAGGGTTGTACTGTTCACATGACCTTATGTGTTGCTTATGTGATGCTTTATGGCAGTTCCAAGATAGACCGTTGGTTTGTTTATTAGCCCATGTGAGCTAATTTTTGGGTGTTATTGCTATGACTGAATAACATGTTGATTTGTGTGAATTTTGTTAATATATGCATGCTTAATATATTAACACGAATTATTATGAAATGGCATATTGCATTTCCTATGCATTGGGGCAACCTAGAACAGTAGGTATGAGTGCATGACATGAAAAACATGGTTGTCAAATGAATTTCATGTGGAAGATTTTCCGAAAAATTGCCTCGAGAGTTTCCAATCCGCTCATCTCTGAGGATGACCTATGACTATTTCAGAGAGTTACCCAGCAATTCACCTCGGAGGGTTGTCCAATAGAATTTTATCGGAAAATTGATATTATGTTTTTAGGAACAAAAATCTTTTGTTTTGAAAACAATGTTTCTCACACTTGGCTTAAGCATGTGTGAGGGAGTCAGTGAGGGTTCGAGAAGTGGGAAAGAGTGAGTCACATTCTCATCTATAACATGTAACCATTCGAGTAGGAATCATGAATTCACTTTAATGTGTGTGTTTGTCATTGCATGTGCATTTTAGGGTGGAGTAACCCCATGTGAGAATTCAACTATCGGCATTGCTCACTCGCTGTGATCCTCTTCGTGCACACAGGGAGTATTTAAGAAAATGGCGCTCACTCAGGCCGTTTTGATAAAGAAAGCCTAATATATGATTATATTTTTGTAAAACATGTACGAAATATTCGTGATTATTACATGTTTGTAGAAGAGTGTAATTAACTCTTGAAACTCATTGTGAATATAGTTGCCATATTTTGGGTGAGTATGGATGTATGGGCCCGAATGGTCATTTTTAATTGCCACGTTTGGTGTCTCTGCAGAGAGACACTCATTTTGTGGCATTGAGATACTGAATGGCTACATGTATTCGTGGAGCTGACTGAAGAAACAACGGACCGGCCTGGGGAGAGTTGCCAACTTGGTATCAAAGCTTGTAAACGATCACCTAGAGCTCTGGGTATGTATCCTCATAAGTGTGATCTCGACACCGCCTTCACAATTGGTATTAGAGCCTAGTTTATAAACAACAGAGCCAGATGTCTATGTCAGAATTACAGCTTAGTACTCCAGAAGTTAGGTATACGATTACTCCAGACTCGATGGCACTGGCAGATCATGCATTCCTGAACACGTTGCATGATTCCTATGTTGTATGTCAGGTGATCAGATGCTCAAAATAGCATATAAGAAATGTTGAACACTAGGGTTGAGAAAAATATAACCTTAAGATTGAGGAGCACGCAAGCATAGCCTAAAATAATGGAAAAAGAAAAGAAATTTTCTAGACAATGCTCCGGGCTTTTTAAACACAACAAGCTGTCAGAATTCCTCGAAGATTATTCAGCTTTTTTCACAAGAAAAGTGCAATTAAACTCTTTAATTTGTGATTTATACATTTTCTAGTGAATTGGTGAGTTTTCCAGGTTCCAATAACCTTGGTAAAAATGAGAAAAAAATAAATTATGTGGTTTACAGTGGGTAGAACAGAAAGAAAATGTGGAAGGAAATCGATACATCGCCCATTTTCCGCAACCGTCGCATGGGGCAGTGGCTCAGGCGCCATAGCTGGCTCGCATGCACAGAGCGCACGCTGTAGCGCTGGCCATTAACAAATGGCTAACGCTGCGGCGATGATGGATTTCGCCGTGGAGGTCCGCATAATCAAATTTTGTGTCACGAGACGCCGAGGTCGACCAGTCAACCAGTATTGGCGACATCATTTTCATGTCACTACCGGTTTGGCCTTGGCGTGTCGACGTTTCTGATGTTGCGGCACGTGCCTTCTAAGTTATGGTATGTTCGCGGTCGCAACACCATTTTCGGGTCGTGACAAAGGGCTAAGTTGTCGGGAAGCCTGCGTCGCGATACCGGGCAAAAAGCTCCTGCGGTTTCAGTAACCCGATTTTTTGCGTCACGTGGCAATAGGGCGACTCTGCGGTCGCGGACACACTTTTTGGTGACACGACCTAGGTCACCTCGAAAGTGGTGTCGCTGACACACTTTTGATGTCGTGATACGATTCTGTACCGCCTTATGGTCGCGCTTCAAGGGCCGCTGACATGGTTTTAATGTCGCTACCTAGCTTCGGGTAGTGGATCGCGCTAGGTCACGACAGGGCAGCACAGCTGCGTGCACAACAAAGGCGCATCGACAACAAGACAAGGTAGAACATGACCTGGGCGTACGCAGGCGTGCACTATGCACACGACGCACACTCCGCCGTAGCAAACGCGGTCGCGGCATAATCAAGCCAGTCACCGTGGTAACACTATTAAAAAAAGAAAAGTACAAAAAAATAAATTTTTTGTTTGTTTATGACTTAATATATGGTATGTTTAGCTTGCATTACCTATGAATTCCTTGACATGGTGCATGAAAAAAAAAAATTTGATGCATGAATAGTGTCTCAAGGCTGTATTTACACTTTAGAGATACTTCAAAAAAAAAAAAAAAACTCAACTTGTCATTTGACATGTGTAGATGGCTAGTCGAGGGCGAGGACGTAGAGGTCATCCACGAAGTGCTAGCCAAGCACCACCTATATTTGACCAACAAGCCTTTGTTGAGGCCGTAGGATCGCAAATGGGCCGCAATCGCAGACAAAGCTAGTGTACCGTACTAGGAGGTCCGAGTAACCCTCCGAGGCTTGGTGGCACATCATTCTCCGATATTCACAGGGGGGAGAGATCCGATGGTGGCAGACCATTGGTTTAGGCAGATTGAGAAGGTGTTGGAGGCCATGGACATTACCTCGTCGCGATCAGATCAAACTAGCTCGGTTTCACGAGCGGCGAGTCCCAAGTGTGGTGGGACTGGGTTAAGACCTCTAGAGACTTAGAGGCAATGACTTTGGCATAGTTCCATGAGCTTTTCATGGGAAAATATTTTCCGGCCACTGCTAGGTATGCAAAAGCCTAGGAGTTCCTAGAGCTGAAGCAAGGAGCCATGACCGTGATAGAATATGTGGCTGGGCTTCACGTAGTTAGCTCAAGGTTATGATGATGCAACACGTATGCGGCCAAGGTCAGAGATTTAAGAATGGCCGAGATTGTCCATCTCTGGTAGATTGTAGGACTACTTATAGGATATGGACTCTATGGTCGGGACGGCACTCATGACCATAGAAAGTGATGGAGGATGCACCCAAGCACTCGATGCTAGCTGGGCAAGAGAAAGGGAGAGCCGCCTCTTCCACCAGAAAGAAGTGAGGGCTTTTAGTTCACGTGGTTCCAAAGCCGCGCTTACCCAAGTGCTGCTGATAGATCAAGGCTACCATCGTGCAGTGTGTGGCAGATAAGGTGTTTCTATCGCAACAAATGACATATGAGGAGGGATTGATCCCGGAGACAAGGATTCTGGGGAGTTTTGACAACAGAGTCCCGGGCCATTTATGGGACAAGAGTGATGATACCGTTCCTCTCACGCCTTACTATGGGTCGAGGCTAGACTGGGCCGGCCAAGGTGAGGACGAGGCCCACGTGCAAGACGTCAGGGGTTCAAGGCGTGTTCACACCATCACGCCACCACCGAAGCCGCCAGATCGCAAGTCATACAGTGGCAATGCTTTTTGCTATCATGGGCAAGCGCGTGTTATTTGATTATGGTGCATCGCATTCATTTATTACCGCATCTACAGATAGAGTTAGCTTAGAGGTTAAGACCTCGAGGAGCTCCCTATACGTGAGTTCTCCCTAAGGACTGGGGTGGCGAGAATATGGATGATATGTCGAGGTTCGCGAAAGGAGATCTTGGGATTCGCGATAGTGGACCCGAGGGTCATGGACATGTCGAAGCTCGACGTCATTCTTAGGATGGATTGCCATCTACATACGTAGTCACATCGATTATGAGCGTAGAGGTTACCGGCCACACTAGGACGGAATCAAAGTTAGCGCCCAAGAGACAAGCATAATTCTTGCCCTGACCGTACGATCTCTAGGATGGCATGGACAAGCCAGGGTCATCATTAGCCTTACCCCGAAGATCTAGGTGTGTGGATCGACTTAGATCCGCCTCAAGTAGCGGTGCGAAAGACAAGGACGCTTTTTCCGACAGCTACCCGATTACCTCCTAGCGGATGTAGACTCGTATCGAAGCCACACTCTAGCGTGTCGCCCATCTCTATGACTTCGCATAGGATGGAACCAATTGAATTGCAAGAACTCAAGGTCCGTGACATGAGTGCCAATGGATAGGGGATCTCCATTGTGATCGAGCACTTCACCACGGGCGCCCGACCTTATTTTGCGAAGAAGAAGAACAAGACCCTTCGATTGTGCATTGACTATCGACAGTTAAACAGGGTTACGATCAAGAATCAATACCCATTGTCGAGGATTGATGACTTGTTTGATCAGCTGAGAGGAGCGCGAGTCTACTCCAAGATGACTGGCAGTGAAGCACATCACCGAAAGGGTTAAGGAGACAGATATCCCTAAGACAATGTCAGATGCTGCATGGCACTTCGAAGCTTACGCTGATGTTCGACATGAACGACGAGCAAGATTCACGGGATCTCATGCATACAGGTGTTCCAACCTCTATCTAGATCGGGCTTTATCGTGAAGTCTTCGTGGATGACATTTTGATCTACTCCCGCCGTGAGGGAGCATGAGTATCATTTCGCTGAGGGTTGTTTCGTTAAATTGCCGGTGGTGACCATCAATCAGACTGCCCGCAGAAGGCAGTTTCGCTTACTAAGGTAAGATTTTTGGGATACGTGGTGTCAACATCAAGCGTGTCTGTGGACCCCGAGAAGTTCGAGGTCGTGATGAGTTGGGAGAGACCGAAGTCAATCTTCGAGATACGAATTTCAGGGATTAGCTCCTCAGACATAAGAGGTTTATCGGGAGATTTCTCCGACTAGCACTCATGAAAACCCACTTTAAGGAGGTCAAGTTTGAAATGGAATGACCAGGCGAGAGGCATTTCCAGAGTTAAAGAGGAGGCTTACCCTTCACTTCCTATTCTCGATAGTCTCAGAGAGAGGACAATGGGTACGGTATCAGGATGCCTCAAGGCCTGGACGGATGCTTGATGTAGTCCAGAGGGTAAGAGCTACGGTTCCCCGCCGCCTGAAGAATCATGAGCGTAATTACCCCAATACCCATTACGAAGTTAGCAAACCGTAGTCTTCACCTTTGAAGATTTAAATGTGGCCACTATTTATACGGTGAGCAAATTCTGATAAGGCACTCATACCACAAAAGTCCAAGTATATCTTCACAGCCGAGCTCACGCGAGGCAACACAGATGGACGGAGTTCCTGGTGAGGATTATGACTTCACTCAGATTACCATCCTAGTAAGGCAAATGTAGCCGATGCACTCGGGCCCCTGAAGTCACGAGGAGCAATCGGCCAGCATACTACCCCGAGTGGTGGGATGCTGTAGGATCGACAAGCCAAAGACAAATGCTGTGCTCAGGTACGTCGGGGGAGTTTAGTAGCTACACTCGGTTTTACTGAAAGCAGAGTGATTGAGTCCCAAGCACAGGATGCATAGATAGTGTCAATCATGGACCGGGTACAGTCAGGTACAGGTGACGAGGGTTGGACCATCCACATAGATGGTTGTCACGCCCCCATTCCCGATCCGACCCTTACGGCAGATCCGAACCGAGTCTGGGCGCGAGACTATATACTGCTGGGACTCATTGACTCATTGACTGTTCTTTCTCAGAGCTGAACTTGTACCTGTGGTTATACAAACAATTTCTGTAATAACAAAAAATCATTTTCATTTACATAAAGAACTACTGACCGGAGCGTGTCCTCAACATCTATACACATATACCAGTCCCATTTACTATTGGCAAACACTTATACTTATACATGTCTAATACAAAACATCGAGATCATAGCAAAGGCGGTGAGCACTCCCTATCTTCTCGAGCTGGCCCGCTTCGTCGACGTGATGCCCCGTCCTCTATCCTTACCTTCGCCTGCATCACTGACAACACTGCGCTAAGCTTTACGCTTAGTGGGAACATAAGCATGGACAACCACCGATGGTGACCGTCACAAGCTTACACATATACATTTCATATAACTATACATATTCATATGACTTTTAATTACTTATCATCTTTACATTCCTATTGCATGTCACATGTTCTCTGTCTTAGACATATCTCCTATCTATATTTGTACTGTATTCCTATGCTTTGTCTTCTTTTACTTATCTCTATCGTTCTTAGCACTTATGCATTTCTATAATGTGTTCCTAGCATGTTCCCTCGTATGTCTATCATATATTCATATCATCTATGACTTTCATGGTTATATACTATATCATTTGTTATGTTCTATTTCCATATAAGAGCATCATACATCGGTGGATCATGTACTGTTCACATACAATCGGTTATCATGCATCACATATACTGTATTCATGTACTATTTTATCATATTAACTTTTCATATCATTTTACATTCTTATACATTTTCATATATCACGTCAGATCATATAATTTCATGTTACAGAACTTATCATCACATAGCAGTGCTATGTTTCTCATATCATATCATATCTTTCCACATGTCATATTCAAAGCATTTATTTTTTCATGCCTCAGAATACCAAAGAAGCCGATACACGAGGCCCTATAAAGGGCCCGGTTGCGTAGTGAGCTCACTATACGAAATAAAGGGTATTATCAGGCCGAGGCGCCGTATCACCGTGCATCGAAATAAAGGGTCGACATAGCCCTGAGATGTCATATCATTGTAATGCAGACAATGATCATCTTATAAAGGCAAGAAGGCGTTGAAGTGGTGATTCCTTTTCAGGGCCACTCCTGATCCAAACGGATCTATGTCATCGACCCAAACGGGGGGCCTCACTATCAGAACAGAACTTGTATGCTGCAGACTTATTCCCTATTGGCATGCCAATCTATCCTTCTACTTGGTCAGACACAGGCAATCAGTTTTATTATATTTTCTGTACATATTTCATAAGCATGATTAACTATTGTTATCATGATTGCTTATACAATATATACCATCATTACTTTAGTTTGCATTCGTTCTCATATCTGTAGCTTCATTAATGCTTTCTCATATTTCTCTACAATACATATATTCCTATATTTTATCATGCATGCATTTACTCATTCTTATATCTATATATGCTTATCATTCTATGTACGTACACTCATTCCCGGTAATATCTTACATCTTATTAACTTGTATATCTTATGTACTTATCAAGCTATCATATCTATAACCTATGTACCTATACATTCCTATACTGTATCGCTTTAGCTTGCTTTATCGCATCGTTTATCTCCCTAGGAATGCAGATACAGACTTCTTTCTTAATACCCTTAGGTACCCTTCATGTCCAAACTATTTACCTTTATCTTTTCTCTTATTCAGATACACATGTATAAACAGCCCGCCATTTCAGATCTGAGATAAAGAATGAATTTAGACCTGCAGACAATATATACCAAGGTACAAGCATTTCAGATGTAAATTAGACGTGCTCGCTTCACGTGACAGAAGTGTAGAAACATTCAGCAGGAGCGTAAAGCGATCGATCATGCATACGCGCTGTGCACTAATCATATGTACGTGCTCGCCACGTGGTAGTTTAGTATATCACAGGAGTGCGTATAATCGATCATATATGTCTTGTCATTCAATATCCGGTCTTAGGCAGTCATACAATTATACATGTTCTCTGAACTTATCATTTTATTCCTTTCTTTTATATTCCTTTACATATTATGTTGCTATTTCTTATTCATATCTATCTCTTTTCTTATCATGTATTCCAATTGACTTTACCCATATCAAATCTACTTATGTTCTTATTTCTTGTTCATATCTACTTACTGTTTTTCCTTATTTCTAGACCTAATATGAGTTCCAATTTTATCATACTAGGTATGGATGTATTCTTGACTCAATGGGCTTTCCATAGAGTCCTAGAACACCCGAATCGGAGTTCGGACGAAAGAGTTATGACCTTCCAAAGTTGGAGGTCATCCGTAGTCAAATTCTGAACTGGACGAGCTGACCTAACATGGACGAGCTCGATCTATTACCTTGGTCTGACATTCAATATCCTCCTCAGTCATATGGATGGGAGCCTTGACCTCAATAAGCCTTACAGAGTCCAAGAACACCCAAATCGAGTTCGACCTGGGCGAGATACGACCTTCCGGGTCGGAGGCCATGCGTAGGTCAACCCGACGAGCTGACCTGAACCGACTAGCCGCACTGAAGCCATTTTGCTCAGTCTAACACCTTAGTCTGATATCTAATATCTTCTTTAGACATATGGATGGATTCTTGACTCAATGGGCTTTCCATAGAGTCCAAGAACACCCAAATCGAGTTCGGACGAAGGAGATATGACCTTCCGAAGTTGGAGGTCATGCGCAGTCAACCCTGACGAGCTGACCTGAACTGACGAGCTGCACTGAAGTGACGAGCTCAGTCTAACACCTTGGTCTGATATCTAATATCCTCATCAGGCATATGGATGGATTCTTGACTCAATGGGCTTTCCATAGAGTCCAAGAACACCAAAATCGGAGTTCGACGGGAAAAGAGATATGACCTTCCGAAGTTGAGAGGTCGCGCGTAGTCAACCCCGACGAGCGACCCTGAACCGACGAAGGCACTGGAAGTGATGAGCTCAGTCTAACACCTCGGTCTGATATCTAATATCCTCATCAGGCATATGGATGGATTCTTGATTAAATGGGCTTTCCATAGAGTCCAAGAACACCCAAATCAGAGTTCGAACGAAGGAGATATGACCTTCCGAAGTTGGAGGTCATGCGTAGTCAACCCTGACGAGCTGACCTGAACTAACGAAATGCGACCGGCGTGACGAGCCCGCCTAACACCTCGGCCCGATATTCAATATCCTCATCAGGCATATGGATGGATTCTGATTCAATGGGATTTGACAGAGTCCAAGAACACCCAAATCGGAGTTCAAACAAGGAGATATGACCTTCCAAAGTTGAGGTCATGCAGCCGGGCCTTGATGAGTCGACCTGAACCGACGAGCCGCACCAAGTGACGAGCTCAGTCTAACACCTTAAGTCTGACATCTAATATTTCTCAGGGCATATGGATGGATTCTGACTCACGGGCTTCATAGAGTCCAAGAACACCCAAATCGAGTTCAAACGAAGGAGATATGACCTTCCAAAAAGTTGGAGGTCATGCAATCGCCTCGACGAGCCGACCGAACCGACGAAACACCGAATCGACGAGTCGACCTGAAGTGACGAGATGAGCTCTACAGGACAAGCTGAGCTCTGCTACGCCGACGGAGCTGAGCCTCCCATGACGAGCTCTCACGACCTTCTACTGTGATGAGGTCTTCTGATTTTCTCGCATGAGACCGCCGACTGGCCGCATGAGGTCACCGACCCGCTTGACGACCCCATAGTCGACTCCCACCCATTTGATCGTTCGTGAAACAGCACTATAACTGTCTACAGGGTCCGAATTGAGAAATTCAAAATCCTAACATCAAGTTCTATCGATGTGGCTACACTCTCCTGTAGCGACTTACTGCCAAATTCTCTTTATTTCTACAACTCAAAACGAATTAAAATGTTACGGTTAGTTGACCCTAACTAGACAACTGACCCGACCAGATGAATGAAATGATCGTAAAGTGACCATAACTTCTGGTTCACGTGAGGTCAAAATCGAGGAAATTTAAAGCCTAACATCAAGTTAATTCGATGTGGCTACACGTTACTAAGCAGGACTTACTTCTGAATACCCTGTATTTCTTACCCAAAACCCATCCTAAGATCCGACTATTATCGTGATATGATCGAAAATAGGGAATTTTCTCGGGTTCAACTTGTAACTACCCTTCTCAAACACATATCCAGGAAGTCTTAAAGCTCTTCTCAACTCATCCCTGCCAAGAAATGAGTTTAGGAGTTCCCAAACCTAAAACGCACACAAAATAGAGAGGGTTCTTAAACCATGTATCCATACCCGACCTATACAAACCCAAGACATGTGGTTCATACAAATATTCACAGCCCATACCCGTGGATCATTTCTTTTCTCTTCTCCTTCTTTCTTCTTTCTTTTCTCTTCTTCTTTTCTTCTTCTTCTTCCTTTCTTCTCTCTTCTCTTCTTCTCCACACTCAAAAATGATATTTATTTTGGCTCTATCCCTTTTTATTTCACTTTTCAAATAAATATGAAACTTCCTCCCTCTTTCCTTCGGTGCCCACTTGTCTCTTCCACAATTTTCTTTCCTTATTTTATTTCCTAATATCTTTCTTTTATTACTCTTGGCCCCTCCAATTCTCTATTACTCTTGGATTTCCTCTAATCCTATGCATATTCCTACTTGGCAGATACGAATTTATTATATTATGACCCTCGTCATGAATTGGTAATTTATTAATTTACTCCTTAATCAATAGATAATTCCAAGTTCTTTCTTATTTTATTTTATCTTTATTTTATTTCGGATAATTATACTTTTACTTTTATTATACCCAAAACATGTCCGAAAACTGCTAGGGTATATTTCGGGGTGTTGCAATGGTAGTCTTCGATATAGAGGACGGGTAGTAGTTCCCCAGTTGCTGGATCTGAGAGAGGAGATTCTCTAGGAGTTTCATTGCTCCCGATTTGTTGTGCATCCAGGTGGCACGAAGATGTACCGTGATCTTCGTCGCCAATACTATTGGAAGGGATGAACGTATTAATTTAGGGGACTTTGTCTCGATGATGTCTCACCTGCTAGCAAGTTAAGGTCGAGCACCGTATACGCCAGGCTTACTTCATCCATCGGTTGTGTATATGGAAGTGAGAGCACGCCCGATGGATTTTGTGACTCACTTGCCATGGACACCGCGGAGACATGACGCGGTATGGGTAATAGTAGACCGGCTCACGAAGTCGGCACATTTCCTAGTCGTGCGGATGACCTTCACACTAAAGGAATTCTGCAGGTTGTATATTCGAGAGATCGTCTCGCTTCACATAGAGTGCCGCATCCACAGTGCTCGGGATAGAGACCCGAGATTTACTGGGCAAGACTGGAAGAGCTCTAAAGGCTGGGACACGGCTGGCCATGAGCAATACCTTCCACCCATGCGTAGATGGTGGTCATCGAGAGAAACCTATACGTGTTAGAGGATGTCGCGAGCATGCATTCTCGATCATAAGGGTACTGGAACAGCACTTCCCCGCCTTATGGAATTCTCCCATAATAGCGCTTATCGCGAGCATACGATGGAACCCCTATGGAGGTCAAGGAGGTTGTGCCGATCACCGATTTGCTGGACCGAGGTTAGAGAGAGCTCCATTACTGGTCCAGATCTGATTAGAGACACCTCCGAGAAGGTGAGCTTGATACGGCAGCGTCTTCTCACGGTTCAGAGTCAATAGAAGAGTTATTTTGACATACGATGTCGACCCCTAGAGTTTGAGGTTGGCAATCACGTCTTCTTGAAGGTGATGCCTAAGAGATGAGTGGTCAGGTTCGGCATGCAAGGGAAGCTATCACCGAGGTTCATTAGGCCCTTCGAGATACTTGAGAGGGTGGGCACTATGGCGTACTTCATTAAGCGCCGCTAAGATGTCAATGCGGTCCACGAGGTGTTCCACATCTCCATGCTCTGTAGGTACACTCATTCAACCCAGTGACAGAAAGACAGATGCTGATAATCATAGACTTCATATGAGAACAGTAGTGTCATGGATAGCCAGGATCAGGTTTTGTGACACAAGATCGTGAGGCTAGTAAAAGTACTATGGCAACACCGTGGAGTGAAGAAGGCAGCATGGGAGCGCGATGACACAATGCGGGCCACCTATCCCTTCTTGTTTAGGGATGAAGATACGCAGTTTAGTTGTTTAATAATTAAATGACTAGTTAACATGCATGACATAGTGCACACAGATATGCATGTGATTTTGTTAGATTGTAAGAATTTCAGGATGAAATTCTTTTAAGGGGGGAAGAATGTAAGACCAAGAAAATTCTAATTTTTTAAAAAATGATAAAATGGTAATTTCGGTCAAAATTCGGAATTTTTCTAGATTTCGAATGACGAAATGGACTTCATCATTGGAATCGTCTCGCGAAATCTGGCTATCACGTCGAATTTTGTCGAATTCCAAGACATTAGAAATTTCACGCTTTTCGAGGCACTACAAGTGGTGCAGAACACTTTGCATATTGTGAGTGGCTCAAGATGTGCCACTGTCATGTGCGTAACGAAGTCAAACACAGCTCAACGACCCATGAGAAACATGTTGGCAACATGTGATCGGGTGAAAATCCATGGTATTGGATAAGGATAAGTGTAATCTAAGGAGCTACGGCAGAGCTCGACACTGGCAAGTGAGAGGATACCAAGTTGACCCCTATCTTCTCCCAACCGATTTGGGAGGAAAAAAGAGAAAAAGAGAGAGAAAGAAAGAGAAGAAAGAGCTTTTAGAGAAAGAAGCTCTACCTTCTCTCTAGTTTTCCCAGTGATCGGTCCGTCAATTTCCGACGAGACAAGAGGCAAAGTTGATCCCCACTACAAGAGCTACGCGTGGGTACTAGTATTGTGGAGTTTCGACAACTCCGGGAGGTAGGGGTTTTCTCCTACTTATTTTATTCCTTGGCTAAGAGCCATTTGAATGGATAGAGATGTTCTAAGTACTGAATGGCCGTGTATTTTAGTTCCAAAGATTGGGACTGAGTTAGGAAATCCCTAGAGTGGTCGTTGGACGGTTTTGAGACCTAGGGTTGTACTGTTCACGTGACCTTGTGTGTTGTTTATGTGATGCTTTAAGGCAGTTCCAAGATGGACTGTCGATTTGTTTATTAGCCCATATGAGCTAATTTTTGGGTGCTATTGCTACGAATGAATAACATGTTGCTTTGTGTAAATTTTGTTAATATATGCATGCTTAATATATTAACATGAATTATTGTGAAATGGCATATTGCATTTCATATGCCTTTGAAGGCAAGCACAAGAGCGATGAAGTATGAGTCATGACATAAGAAAAGCATGTTGCAAATGAATTTAAATGGAAAATTTTCCGAAGAGTGCGCTTAGAGAGTTGTCCGTGGTTAAATACCGGAGGATGACCCATAGTGTTTACGAGGAGAGTTATCGTGGTCGCTCGAGAGGGTTGTCTAATAGAATTTGCTCCCGGAAAATCGATATTATGTTTTGAGACAAAACCTTTTGTTTTGAAAACGTAATTTCTCACACTTGGATTAGGCATGTGTGAGGGAGTTAGTGAGGGCTCGAAGTGGGAAGGGTGAGTCGCGTTCATGTGCTTTGTCTCATGAATTCACTTGAATGTGTGTGTTTGTCATTGCATGTGCATGTTAGGTGGGGAGTAGCACTCCTTAGAGATCCAAGCCCTACTTGGCATTCTTTGGCGATCGTGGGATCCGCTTTCAGTGCCGAGGAATTATTAAGAGCCCAGTTGCTCACTAGAGGCCGCTTTTGAAAAGAAAGTCGACATGTGGCTTTGATTATATATTTTTGTAAAACATGTACCAAACATTCTGATTGATACATGTTTGTAGAAGAGTGTAATTAACTCTTGAAACTATTATAATATAGTTGGTTATATTTTGGTGAGTATGGATGTATGGGCCCGACGTGGCCATTTTTACTCATATTTGAGTCTCGGGTAGAGAGACACTCATTTTGTGGCATTGAGATACTCAATGATACATGTGACCATTTGGTGACGGGTTGTCAACGAACCCTTAAGGGTCGGAAAGTCGCGATGGCATACACAAAAATCCTAACAATTTTATAACATGTTCAGGGTGTAAAATAAATTAAATTATATTTTTTCGACATTTAAATGACTAAAAACGAAAAATGATAAAAATCCATAAATTTTACATGAGCCAAATAAATTTAGTAAAAAAATCAAATGGGGACCCAAGGGTCCTAAATGAAGAGTGTAATGTTAAAAATGTGAATAAAATGAAATGAAAGTGAAATGAAGTGTTAAAATTGCAAAAATGAGAAATGGGAATTTTTGGAGTAGCCAAACATGGCCTTAGCCATGTAATGGGGTTAAAGATGGTCTTAGAAAGCCATTTTCACATTTGGGCATTTCCTTTTGAGAGAAAAAGAGAGAGCTAGGGCTTGTGGAGAAAGGAGATTGGGTGATTTTTAAGTAACCAAGTTTAAGAAGTCAGGAAGAAGGATGTTTAGTGAAGAATCAAATGATTAAAAGATTATCGACAAACCCTAACTTTTCTTTTCTTGTGTTGGGTTGATGAAAACCCCAAAAATTTTTATGAAAGTGCTTGTATTAGTTGTAAACAAGTTTTGGGGGTTGTTCTAAGCTGTGTTTGGTTGTTTTGATTGGTTTTGAGAAATTTTTATATAAAGGAAATGGTGAGGTTTCAAAGGAGTTGTTGTCAAAAAAATTTCAAAAACCCTGTTCTTCTTTTGGCTATAGGTTAAGTTATAATCATCCAAATCGAGTGATTCCAATTGGTAAAGAACCATACGAGATAGCGATACAAATGTATAGAATGGACTAGAAGCAAATTGTAGCTCTAAGGCTCCCGAATATGGGTTTAAAGGTGAGTTTTGGGTAGCTCATGGGAATGCTCTGTTTTAGGTGTAGTTGTGGTGTTTTGGACATAAGTTGAGTTTCACTCATCCAAATTGAGTGATTCAAAATTCTGGGTAAACTATACTTCTAGGAGAATAATTTACTTGAAGGAAGTGTATGTAATTTGTAACCCCAAAGTACCCATAAATCTATCAAAATGGAGCTATGTGAGTATGACATAGAATTAAGAGTAATCCTATATAATAAAAGTACAATAACTTGAGTTTTGGTAATCCAAATTAGATGATTCCAATTGGAGAAGAAACTTTAGAACTATAGCTTCAAATGAGTGAAGGAACCATTACCAATTTATGGAGTTAAGACCCCAGAAATCGAAAATAATAGTAGGTGATCTAGTGAGCTGGGCCTATGGACTAGTTTGGCATTAAAATGTCGTAACTTGAGTTTGGGTGATCCAAATGAGATGATTCATTCCTACTGAAAATAGACTCATAGAGCTATCATTTTCTTGGAAGATCATGAGAAAAATATGGCTCATGTGTCCCCAGAAAATTTTTCAAGTGAAGGAGTATTAGGTAGACATCAACCCTAACCAAAAATCCTAAAATGCACAACTGATTTTTCTTTCTTAGGTTGTTCTTTAATTGTGACATATTTGTGATGGATTAGGGGTTGATGGCGAGAAGCTTAGGCCTAGAATGGGATCGAGGATAGGAATCGAGAGCAACAATCTTTTGAGTTTGTTCTTTAATCTCTCTCTTGTTTCAAATTTGTGAAAGTTTGATCTACGCTCTTCTTTCATTGTTTCAAAATTGATTGTGAAGCAAAATGATTTATGATAAATTTCATATTGATTTGTTTTAAATTGATTTAAGAACTGACCAATTCTCGAAATAAATTGCACATGAAAATTTGTATGAGTGTTAAAATAAATTGTGTATCCAAATGTATATACACTATTGTAAGTGTATTGAATGATTTGAAGGCCCAGCAAAATAATGTTAACCCGTTAAATTACAGTTAAGGATAGATTGGTATCTGCATAAAGTCCAGTGAAGTAGTCTTTACGTAGCCCAAACGGATAATGTCGGTAGTGTTCATGAAATTTATTTTTAATAAGCCGGTCAACTGACACAGTGGGGTATTTGTGTGTGTTATAAAAGCTTGTTTATACCGGCCTCTGACAGCGAGACCGTCTTAGGTGATTCGATTTATCTGATATAGAAGCGTAGGTTAAATTCGATAAGGGCAAAATAATAATATGATTGAAAAGTCACGTGATTTGTGATTTAGATGATTTAGTGCATATAAAATTGCAGAACTTGAAATGACTAATGAAAATAGAAATGAATATATATATATATATATATATATATATATATATATATATATATATATATATATATATATATATATATATATATATATATATATATATATATATATTGTATTACATTAGTCATTAGAAAAATATACAAAATCATTATTTTATAAACATTGCATGAATTGATTTAAATTGAATTGAAGAGAGAATTGTATAAGCGTAGAAAATCTTAGCGCGTTATTTTGTCATCAGCAGCGGTATCAGTGAACATGTAAATAGAGTAGTCAGCGGGGAATTTAGAGTTAACATCAAAACTTCGTGGTATATATATATATATATATATATATTGTATTGCATTGGTCATTAGAAAAATATACAAAATCATTGTTTTATAAACATTGCATGAATTGATTTAAACTGAATTGAAAAGATAATTGTATAAGCATGAAAATGCTTAGCGCGTTATTTTTGTCATCGTGTAGGTATCGAGTGAACATGTACAAGGACAAAGACCGCAGAGATTTAGAGTTAACGTCAAAACTTCACGGTGTCGAAGTAAAGATCCGACCATGCATTCATGAAATGGATTTAACCATCTTGTATAAACTCTTATTTTATTTTGTAAATGTTTTAATATTGAAAACTCTAATATATTTTGTAAATGATATGATTGAAAAGGGTATATAATGCCATATTGTAAAAATGTTAGATTTATCCCAAAATGATGGGCTTACCGCAAATGTTTTTATGCATATTATTATATATTCTATAGTATACGAAAAAAAAAACATATTTGTATTTGTATCGGTAGCGCTGGGCTATACATTTATTTTGGTATCAAAGCTACAATTAAATTGTTAAAAAAGGGGTGTTACATTTTATTTTGGTATCAGAGCACAAGTAGCATAGAGCTACGGTATTGAAAATGTATTTGTATTTGTATTGGTGTTTGAATATATCTTAAAAGTAAAAGTATTGGTAGTGCAATGGACGCTACATGATATGTATTCTCCAATGACAAGAATAAATTCCATAAGAAAGATACTTGCAATTGTTGCATTGTGGAATTTGGAAGTTCATCATATGGATGTAAAAACTGCATTTCTTAATGGAAATCTAGATGAAGAGATCTACATGGAGCTGACACGAGGGTTTATATCTACAGGAATGAAAAAAGTATGGGTTAGTGAAGTCCCTGTATGGCCAAAAGCAAGCATCAAAACAATGACATCAAAAGTTTGATAGTGTTATGTTGGCCAATGATTTTAAAATTAATGAGTGTGATAAGTGTGTATATGTCAAAGATACAGAAAATGGCTATGTTATATTGTGTTTGTATGTTGATGACATGCTCATTATTGGTAGTGATGATAAAATGGTCAAATCTACCAAGGCTATGTTAAGCATAAGGTTTGACATGAAAGATATGGGACTTGCTGATGTGATTTTAGGGGTTAAAATCTTAAGAACCTCTAATGGACTAGTTCTTAGTCAAACACATTATGTGGATAAAATCTTGAATAAGTTCGAGTAAAGATAGATACAGTGTGTAAGGACTCCCTTAGATGTAAATCTTCACATGTCTAAAAATAAAGGTGAGAGTGTATCTCAATTGGAGTATTCTAGGGTGATTGGAAGTTTAATGTACTTAATGAGTTGTACAAGACCAAATATAACCTACACAATTAGTAAACTGGGTAGATACACGAGTAATCCAAATGATGGTCATTGGAAAGGATTATAAGAGCATTAAGATACTTGAGATATACTCGTGACTATGGACTGCACTATACTATATATCCACTTGATCTTGAAGAATATTGTGATGCGGGTGGATGTCTGATTCCCTAAAAACTCTAAAATTATTTAGTGGATATGTATTCATGTTTAGAAGATGTGATAATTATCGTGAGTCCTCGAACAAACAGTTATAGCCCGATCCATAATGGAATCTTAGTTTATTGCTTTAGATAAAAGTGGTGAAGAGGCTGAATGGCTACGCCATTTCATAAAGGACATTCCGAGGTGGCCAAAACTAGTGTCAGCTATAAGCATTCATTGTGATAGTCAATCTGCTATAGGCAGGACACAAAATATAATATATAACGATAAGTCTCGACACATACGTCGAAGACATAATACCGTTAGACAATTAATCTCAACTGGAGTTATTTCTGTTGACTATGTAAAGTCAAAGGATATCATTACGGATCCGCTAACCAAAGGGGTGAATAGAGAATTAGTTGAGAAGTCATCTAGAAGAATAGGACTGAATCCCATCAAATGAGAAGTTAATACAAAGGAAACCCAACCTAGTTGATTGGAGATCCTAAGATCTAGATTCAAAGGGACAACCTAATTGTAAAGACTGGTTTAGATCACTATGGGGGTTTAACCTCCTGACCATTCCTATGATGAAATAGTGATAGTCGTTGGAGATGAGATTAAGCTATGCTTTTAATGATTCTAATGCGTTGGGAAATTTGAAAGGAGTATTGGAGGATCCTCATAGTTACAGATTCACCTATGTGAGAGAGAAGAGGGGTCGCTTCAAATGAGAATTGTATTGGGCACAATTCTTTAGAAACTCTTGCAGAACCAGGGAAGATGTATGGCCATGGACATGCCCAGTGAAGCGAAGAATCTTAGGGGAGGGAGTCACATGTGAGATATATCATCATTTACATAAACAACAGAGAGGTTCAAAGACATCGCTTCTACCTTTAGTCAATAAAGTAAATATATTCTTATAAGAGAAGGTTCAAAGGATAAAACCTACCTATCCTATGCAAGTTCCAACCGCAGAGCTTTATCACCAAGGTCGAGTCTTGTGGTTTTGATGATTCATTCATGTAAAGTTGTTGGATTTTAAAAGCGTTTTATAGCAGTTTTTTAAATCAATTATAATAAGTGTGAATGAATTGTATATTTAATTTTTCAGTTTTGGTTTTTGCATTTTAAATGGCCTTTAAATTGTTATTAAATGAGTTTTAATTTTTATTTTGTAACATTTGTTTTCGGAGCCTATATGTCGTGTGTTTTCATTTGTGAAATGAGTTTTTTCAGTTATGTTTTACGTATAATATTACAAAGAAACTTGTTAGTGTGGGTGATAGAGTAAAAGTGTTTTTAAGGTTTGTTAGAAGAATTTTGGAGGTGTCTTATCTGGAATTCTTGTTGATTTGTTGTATCCTGGGAGACGAACATTGCAATTGAAAAAAGCACCGTGTGTAGAGCGAATTCTTCTTAAGGACACTATAGAACATAGGCCTCGAATCTAGAGATATTGTATTTGTTTAGCAACAGGTTTATTTTTATATTCATAATTTTATTCTTTTGTTATTTGTTATATTTGTCTGTTCAATTATGTTTACTATTTTTCTAACAATTTGTGTATACAACTAATTCCATGGAACTTTGGAAGTTAACAAATGGGTAAATTCTCCATTAATCTTAAGGGAATTCAAACTAATAAACATTAGGAAACCAAAGATTACATCAACTAAGTTACTTCTAGATTTCCTTATTATTTATCAAAGTTTGAGATTCTTAAGCTATTTCTTCAAAAACCAAAGATATTCTAATTTGAGGGTTGTTAGGATAAGCTTGGATAAAAGCAATGTACCATTGGGAGAAGCAAAAATGGAACCCAAAACTAAAAAAATAAAGGCCTTTGAGGAAAAGTGCTGCCATCCATGAAAGACACAGGATAAGGGAGATGAAAAGGAAAAGTGAAGAAAAAACAGAGAAACAGATGCTGCATTATGGGAACTTTCCCAGGGAAACAACACATAGCTTTTAATACTTAACGGACTCAGCTCAAGTGGGTGGCTGCTTTTTCCTCATCCATTCCCCAACCATTATACCACTTCCACATTATGATATTGGAGCTCCAATTTAAAATCCATTTATTTCTTCAAAATTAACACCCACCCACCCACAAAGCCCTCGTAGAAAACTCAAAATCAAGGGGACCCTTTAAAAGTATCCAAAAGGTGTTTACTCTTACCCTCTTAACCAAGAGGCCAAAAACATTAGGTAATAAGTATTTTATTTATGTTGCAATTTTTTCTCTAATCCAAAGCATCGTCATCTTTCATGTTAAAAGCCTGTAGCGTTTTATTTGGTTCTTATTTTTGAAAAATATTCTAAAAAATAAATTTTTAAAACATAAAAATCACAATTTTGATATATTTTGAAAAACAAGGATTTTGGTGTTCTTCATGTTTTTCGAAAACACAAAAAAATGATAACCAAACAAATTTTAGTATTCTTTATGTTTTTCATAGCAAAAAACTTTTATTGAAAATAGGAACCAAACATCTCCTACCGTTTTGATTTGAAAATTTGACCCATTTTAAGATTTACCAAAACTTAAAAATAAAGCAATATGTGATGATCCTCACCATGCCAACAACCACAATTAGGCAATAGGACAAATTTTACATTTTACTTGGAAACAAGAGTTGTTCTGAGATTTCCTCTTCTACCTTAGTATGTTTGCAGACAAAGAAATTCTCTTGATTGACCATGGCCCATGAACCAACAAGGGTATTTATGTAGTTTACTCTTGTATCAATGGTATTTTGTTGAGTTCATTAAAATATGCAGAATCATCTATCATTTCACCTACTGAAACATGGGTTCTATTGGGGTTCTGAGCATCTGACTTCTCTTTTAAGCAAAGGTATGTCCAGGCATTTCTGTAAATTGGTGACAATTAGGGGCTTCTATACATTCATTTAAAATTGGCAGCCACCCGTGAAATTTTCTTGTATGACCAAAAAAAGATGGTGGGTTCTCTTGTTCTTGAGTACTTTACAAGCTTTTGGGTCTTCCCATTTGAGCTCTTTGATGCTCTGAAAAGTTTGTTATCATCTACATAAATGGTGTGTCCATTTTCAAGATATCACAAGCATTCTTGAAGTAGATAGATTTACGCAATAGAAAAGGTTTGTTTATTGAAAGTAATTTGTTTTAAACTCTAAGTTATTTATTATACATTTTTAATTAAATAAAAACAAAATATTTATTTTTAATAAAAATTATATCTTACTTTTTATTTTTTAATACTTATTAAAAATGAAACATTCTGAAAATGAATAATCTAATATTTAACACTATTAAATATTAGAAATGTTTGATTAAAAATCTCAAATAATTCACAATTTGTAAGTCCAACATTTCTCTTTTTTTTAAAAAAAAAAAACAACCCAATTTAGAAAAAAAAATACCCTATATCATTTATTTTATTTACATATATTTTTTTAGAAAACTAGGTTATTTTCACTGGAAACTAGAAAGAATGATGACTTAAAAACTAATGAAATATATTTTGGAAATTAAGGCTCTATTTGATAAAATGAAAAAATTCAGTGCTGAATTTCATAGGTATTGAATCTGTACTGTAAAAACTGTTTGATAAGGATTCTCGCTTGATTGAATCTTTGAAATAAATATATTGTTTGATAACATAAATCTTGAATCTTGAAAATTATGTATTTACATATTTACCCTTATTATCCTTAAATTACATATTATCCAAAATAAATGAGTTTCTAATAATATTTTATTTTTCACTACAATTATTAATTATTGTAAATAACATGTTTAAAAAATATGTAAAAAATATTTATTCTAATAATATTATCAAAAAAAAGACATAAATATGTTTAAAAAATAACCAATAGAATCTAAACTTTTAAAACTATCCAAACTAACCAAACGATATTTGTAAAATATTATATTATTTATAAGGGTTTTTGGTCCAATTTATTTTCATTTAAATTTTTTTGTTGACCGTGATACGTTCGCGTTAGAGTAGGTCTTTGCTTCTTTTATAATTTTATTGATTTTTTCATTTAAAATTTTTTGATTAAGAGAGCTTGCAAAATTTTGTTATCAAACATATTGAAAAATTAAAATCATTGAAAATTTTCATTTTCAATGGTTTGAATATTTTCAAAAGTTTAACATGGCATAAGTTTTCAGATGGCCTTTTAATCAAAATATCCTAAATATTATCTAAACACTTTAGTTACAATATAGTAGATTGTTCTTATTAGGACTTAAACCTAGAACTCTTTCCTTCTTTATGTCCTATATTTTTAAAACGTTGAGCATTTTACTATATAAATTAGACATGGTAGTCTTTAATAGTAAAAAAATAAAAATAAATAAATACCAACTCTATTGTCTTATAAACAATATTTGACTCTTTTCTTTGTTACGTAATGATATAAAAGAAGGAATTCAACGGAACACAGCCCTTTTATGTTCTTTAATAGACTTTGGTTTATAGGTGGGTGGAATCCAACTACTATTAGACAAAAAGCCTGTACTTTCTACCCATTCTTGTGCCTCAATCAAGATAAAATACTCAACCCACTCCACGTATACATTCTTATAGCCTTTGTTTTCTCGACAAACATTATATTGTCATCATTAATGTCTTCTTCAATTTCAATCACCAAAAAATTAAATGAAGGTTTAAATTAATTCTTGAATCATGAGTTGCATAACAGCAAGCACAAGCAATCAAGAAAGGTTGTTGCATCATCACACCAATCCTTTGATCAATAAGCCTCCTCTCATCCTCGTCCTCATCCTCTATGTATATATAAACACTTCACTCCCCCCACCTTCCTAGTTCCTAGTTCCTTCCTTGCCTTACAAGAGTCCCCCACAAATGGCTTCCACCACTCCCTCCTCCTCCTTGTTGATTGTATTCTTTGTCATTGTCGCCGCCATCTCCGGCGAAGCACGTGACCCGTTTGCGTGTGACCCGAAAGACGGGGGGAATGCGGGGTTTCCGTTTTGCCGGACGAGTTTGGGGATAGGAAAGAGAGTGAGGGACCTGATTGGGAGGTTGACGGTGGAGGAGAAGGTGAGGCTGCTGGTGAACAATGCCGCCGGGGTGCCGAGGCTGGGGATAAAGGGGTATGAGTGGTGGTCGGAGGCTCTTCATGGGGTGTCGAATGTTGGGCCAGGAACCAAGTTTGGTGGCGACTTCCCCGGCGCCACCAGCTTCCCTCAGGTCATCACCACCGCCGCATCTTTCAATTCTTCTTTGTGGGAAGCCATTGGCCAGGTCTCTTTTTTTCTATCATTTCTTCTCATACTTTTCTGCACACTCACACTGACACTCACCCAATTAATTTATTTTTAATCACATAGCCTTGAATGTTTTAAGTTTTAACCAAAAAAAAAGTATAGTTTTTTTTAATTTATTTTCCTTTTTATTATTTATATCATTGTACTCTGAACTCGCATTTTAATCTGTTTCCTTAAATAATTGAAATAAAATAACTCTCCACTCAATTAAGACAAAAAAAGTGTAATCAACTTTGTATTAGTGGTGGAGAATCATTTGGAAAAAGGTCAATTTTTATTCCCATGCCTGTCCCTCCCTCCCCCATAAGCTTCAACTTTTCCTCGTAACTGCCTGGTAAGTACCAAAATTGAACTGGGATACTCTGACAGGGTGGGTGGGTTTATATGGATTCCTGATTTCCCCATTAAGGACCGACTTTAAGAACACAATGAAAGCTATATGGGGCGTTTAGCACCCAGGGGGCGGCCAGAGGCACAAAATACGGTATGGCAATGTTGAAAACACGAAGAAAGAATGTACAACGCGGGCGGCGGGGCTAACATTCTGGAGCCCGAACGTGAACATATTCAGAGACCCAAGGTGGGGACGTGGACAGGAGACTCCCGGCGAAGACCCCATATTGGCGGGTAAATACGCAGCCAGCTATGTGAGAGGGCTACAGGGTAACGCCGGTGAGCGGTTGAAGGTGGCGGCTTGTTGCAAGCATTTCACAGCCTACGACCTCGATAACTGGAACGGCGTGGATCGGTTCCACTTCAACGCCCGGGTAAGTTATTCAACGCTGATGTGGAGTATTGTGGTACAGGCTCTCTGCACGTCATTCTCTCTCATCTATGCTTATGCTTTCTGACTCTTGAATCTGTAGATCAGTGAGTGAATTTTATGGCGCTGGGTTTATGGGCCTCAGCCTCAGCCTCAGGCCCGCCCCTGAAATCTCAATTTTAGGCCTGGGTCCCACAACTTTTTGTGGGCCCCATTACTTAAACAAGGGCGCATACATACATGATACATACATCTAAATGGATACAAACATAATTCATATGGTATTTGTTATCATGGGGGGGTAAATGACAGGTGAGCAAACAAGAAATGGAGGACACATTCGATGTGCCGTTCAGAAGCTGTGTGGTGGAAGGGAAAGTAGCGAGCGTGATGTGCTCTTACAATCAAGTAAATGGCGTCCCCACTTGTGCTGATCCCAACCTCCTTCGCAACACCCTTCGCAAACAATGGCACCTCAACGGGTCTCTCTCCCTCTTTCTCATCTTTTCTACTTCTACTTCTTTATTTTTCTTTTTCTTTGAATATTATATTTTTATAAGAATTTGAACCTAGAATCTACCTTCCGTGTCTCATCACACCCTTTTAGCACTTGAGCCCTTGCCATAAGTGCCTATCTTCTACAGTATACTTCTATTTCTTTCTTTGTTTTGATCTTAAAAAAAATAAAAATATAAGTGTCTAACCCTTGATTGGTTTTTGCTTTGTGGGGGGTGGGGAGATCACAGGTATGTTGTCTCTGATTGCGACTCCGTCGGAGTATTTTATGATAACCAACACTATACAAGTACCCCTGAAGAAGCTGCTGCTGATGCCATTAAAGCAGGTTTATTTCATTATATATGCCTTATTCTTCTTTGAATTTTACTTATATATGGGCAGAAATGTGATAGGTTTTTTGGGGAACATCAATCATTATGCAGGATTGGATTTGGATTGTGGGCCTTTTCTGGCTATCCACACACAGGATGCTATCAAAAAAGGGTTGGTGGGCGAGGGTGATGTTGATGGAGCGTTGGTTAATACAATTACCGTCCAAATGCGTCTGGGCATGTTCGATGGAGAGCCCTCGGCCCAACCATACGGAAATCTGGGCCCAAAAGACGTGTGCAGCCCGGCCCACCAAGAGCTGGCCCTCGAGGCAGCCAGACAAGGCATTGTTCTTCTCAAAAACCGTGGGCCTCAATCCACCAGACTGCCTCTATCCACTCAACGTCATAGATCTGTGGCCGTTATTGGGCCCAACTCAGATGCTAACGTCACTATGATCGGAAACTATGCCGGTAACTAACTCCCACTACATCATCCCAAATGGGCCTTAACCCATTAACCTAGATATACTTTAGGCCCAGTATTCATTTATCAGATAGTTTGGGTTCTGATTTTGGTTGGCAATTGGCAAATAGGTATTGCATGCGGGTACACTACTCCTGTACAAGGCATAGGAAGATACTCAAGAACAATTCATCAGAAGGGTTGTGCTGACGTGGCATGCTCTGACGACAAGCTATTCGCCGGAGCGATCGATGCTGCCAGTCAGGCGGACGCCACAGTTTTGGTGATGGGCCTGGACCAGTCCATAGAGGCAGAAGCGAGGGACCGGGCTGATCTACTATTGCCGGGCCACCAGCAAGAACTAGTATCTAAGGTTGCCATGGTCTCCAAGGGCCCAATTGTGTTGGTCTTAATGAGCGGTGGGCCTGTGGATGTGTCTTTCGCCGAGAATGACCAACGAATTACTGCTATCATATGGGCCGGATACCCGGGCCAAGCTGGTGGAGCAGCCATAGCCGATATCCTTTTTGGACTCGCCAATCCAGGTAACCACATATAAATTAATTATTGCTTTTAATTGTACGGAAAATAGAGAATTATGTTTACATGCACATTAGATAATATAAGGTATAATAAGGAATCCAAGACAAATTACGGAGCCACTTAAGGACTACTCGGGGCTTATTTTTTTGGAAAAAAAAAATCCCTTTGTAGGAAAGATGATTTGAACCTGCCCCACTGAAATTTGTGGGTATTCAACCATTGAGCCATGCATGTTTATATTTCTTAATTTTGCCCCACTAAAATATGCTGGTATTCAACCATTGAACTATACTGTATATATTTCTTAATATTCCCCTTTCTGAACTTGAATCCTAGCCTGGGAGCATATGTCTCCCTTGAAATTGAACCCCTTCCCTATTGTATATGCCTCCCTTGAAAATTGAACCTCTTTCCTATTGTATGTCCCCTTTTGAAACTGCTAGAACAATGAATCAACTGAGTTCCTGCCCTTTAGCCAATAGTCTATGCCCTTGACCTTAGATTCTAGCTCCCTCATTTACCATATTAGTGCATGTTGAAAGAAATTTTCTGTTTAGTTTATTGGTGTTGCATGTAAACACGATGCTTCTAAAAAGAAAAAAGATAGAATGATGTGATGAGGATGTCACGTGTGGGGTCAGGAGGGAAGCTACCAATGACATGGTATCCTCAAGAATACCTATCAAAAGTGGCAATGACAAACATGGCGATGCGTTCAATCCCATCAAAGTCTTACCCGGGAAGGACCTACCGATTCTACAAGGGGCCGGTGGTGTACCCGTTCGGGCACGGTCTAAGCTACACAAACTTTGTACACACCATAGCCGAAGCCCCAACAGTGGTGGCCATCCCCCTGCATGGCCACCACAACACCAACACCAACACCACCACCACCGTCTCCGGCAAGGCAATCAAAGTCACCCATGCAAAATGCAACCGCCTCTTCATATCCCTCCACCTCGACGTCAAAAACGCCGGCAACAAGGACGGCTCACACACACTGCTCGTCTTCTCCAAGCCGCCGGCCGGGCAGTGGGCTCCCCACAAACAGTTGGTCGCATTTCAGAAAGTCCATGTAGCAGCCAGGACCCACCAAAGGGTCCAGATCAATATTCATGTGTGTAAGTATTTGAGTGTCGTGGACAGATCTGGAATTAGAAGAATTCCGTTGGGTCAACATAGTCTTCTTATTGGTGATACCCACCATTCGGTTTCTCTTCTTGCAGCAACTCTAGGAGTTATCAAGTCTTGATTTCTTTCTGTGTTTTTTTTTTTTTTTTTTTGGGGGAAACTTGTATTTGCCTCAATTGATTTGAGAATAATATGTAAAAATAGCATAAAAAACATAAAATATATGATTCGATTTTATAAAAAATAATTGTGTTTAAGATATGACTGTGCTGAAATGCTATCTTAATAAATTATAAATACTATTTCAATAAATTATAAATACTATCATAATGAACAATATCAAGTAATATATATAATCTATTAACCTAACATCTAGGTACTATCATACATAAAACAGAAATATTTTTCATAAAACTATATTGAATTATATATTTTAAGTGTCATTATTATTCGTTGTGGGAAAAAACAAGTTTCACTTTCTTTTTCTTTTTTCTTTTTTCCTTTTTCCTTTTTTTTTATTGCTCTTTTTTGGTGACCAAAGCTATAGGTCTCGACTTGCACAGAAATAATGATTCGTCTTAGTCCCCCAATAATGGTGGAATAGGAACGTTTAAGAACAGCCCATAAGCCGAAACATGTGTGGCTGGCTGTTAAAGCTACAAAATTCAAGGTAGGCATTTAATGGGGTCTTAATTAGCTCAGCTCGTTAGGTTATTATAGAGAGATATCAATTGAGAATTTGGCAGTCATACATTGTATTGTAATTTGTTGCTTTTTTAAGCCGAAACTCTTCAATGATTTACTTTCTTTATATCTCAACATTTCCATGCTTTAAACCCACTTTGTTTGGATGGGTACAATGCTACCAAAAAGGCAAACACCCCCTTAACTCTTCTTTGAAAAACTTCAATTTTCGTCTTGTTTTGTTTTTCTTCAAGCATTAACTTCTAGCCAAAACAGTTGGTAGAAAATTGTTTCCTTTTTCTTCTAGCCAAGCATTAAAGGGAACAGTAATACATGAGGCAGAGAGAAACAGAGGAGTATTGAAAAAGGCTGCGTCAGGGGTGGTGGGGGGCTCAAGAAGATTCCAACAACAACTAGGACCACCCCCCATGACTCCCCCTAAACTCCCATCCAAAAGTACACCCAACCTTTTTCCACTTCTTCCCCAATTATTATCTCACCTTTTTCTTCCCTATACTTTTCATTTGTTGTACCTTTAAATCAAGATCTTTGGTGGGATTTGAGAAAATTCCCCTTTAATCACTCTAATTAATCTCTAAAAAAATCAAAGTTTCTTAAGAAATTTAAGATATATTTGGTTCCTTTTTTTCAAAATTGTTCTTGAGAATGGTCTTTGCAAACATATACCATCAATTTGGTGTTTTTTTAATCTACTTTATTTTAATTTAATTCCTTGTTTTTTAGAATAAAATTTTTTTAAAAAATGTTCTTCTTGATTAATCTTCAAATATTTGTCCAATTGATTGTTTGAGTTACGAGTGTTTTTCAGGATAATTTGATTAAAAAATCTTTTAAAAATTCAATTTTTGAAATTTGACTTTTTATAAATTTTTTGCCTCAATTTGACAAAAAAAATTTTCTCATTCTCTTATAAAAGTAACTTTTTTTAAGAGATAATGTAAATATATAAAATGAAAAATAAAAAATGAATTATTAAAAAAAACATATTAAATGTTACATTCACATATTTAGAGTTATTTGATTTTTTTTAACTCCATATATATATATATATATATATATATATATATATATATATATATATATATATATATATAATTTTTTCAATTCTAGGAACTCATTACATGTAAGGCTCAAATCAATCATAAATCATGACTATATAATAAGCTTAATTATCAAAATTTTGTGGGTAAGTTACAATTGTATTCATATTAGTTGCATCTTTATATTCAGTTAATTTATTTTTTTTGCTTCTTATATTTTCAATGATAAAGACGGAGAGTTGGATTTTTGCAATTCTAAAACCTGCCAAAACTTTATCCTAAAGCATTGAAACCACATAATATTATTTTGATTTTTACAAAATTGGTCACTTCATGCATCCCATACCACAGACAGGCCAACTCTTGATTCAGATAGAAGTGTACTATGACATGGCTTTAGTGAGTCCATATTCTTGGTCAGAAAAGGGGAAAAAAATGTTTGGTAAGTTATACTAAATATGATTGCTTGCTAAATGTGTTCCAATGAACCTTATCAAAACTTGTTCAAGAAAAAAAAAAAAACTATTATAAAATTTAGAAAACAAATCTAATAAAATTATTTATACTTTTTTCTGAAAATAAATACTTCAAACAAAAATAACGAGAAACACATTCTAAGGATACGTTTAATTCCCAACAAATTTCAATGAAAATGCAAGAAAAAGTAGTATGAAATAATATATGAAGGAAAATTTTTTCTAAATATATATATATATATATATATATATATATATATACGGGCTTAAAATAAACTTAAAGTCACCCATGGCTCGTTTTACTTTTCAAAACTTTTTGAGCAACGCTAAAACTCATAAAACTTTATTTTATCTAAAAACTTATTCGCCTTTAAAGTCACCCAGCGTTGTTTTCTTCAAGTTTTTAATTAAACTTATTTTATACTTTCCTTATTCTTGCTTTTATAATGTAGTGGCCGCTTTTAAAACAAGAACCAAACAAGTTATAATACAATATTTTTATTTTTCTATTTCAAACTCATTTTATTTATTTTAAAATTTTAACTCGAGATTAAATAATTTAAAAATATATAAGAATTTTTTTTAACATCTATTCACATTGAATATCATAGTATAGTATTTTATTCTTATAAAAAATTCAGTCACGGACCTCTCAGTTCCCATCCCATCACTTCACTATTTGAGGTAGGACTTAAATGTAAAAATAAATATATAAGATTATTTGTAATTTTATTTATATATATATATATATATATATTATTACACAATCAAATATAAGAAACTGGCTTTTCTTAGTATTTTTTTTCCTAAGTATTTTCAGGGAACTAAATGCAATCTAAATTAGTAAAAAAAAATACAAAGCAATCATTTTTTGTAAATAATTTTTGGTCATGAGTAAAATTTGTTGAAGTGGTTAGAAAAAATGAAGACGTGAAATGGGATGAATTATGAGAAAAAGAGGGAACAAAATGGCGGGGAGTGTTGGGGGCAATTGAGGGCAACTGAGCTTGTGTGGTGCACATGGGTGAGTACCCCACGTGAAACTCCATCCACTAGGCACGTGAGCCGCAGAATTGTGACACAGGGTTTAATCTGAGCAGAGGGAAAGAAAGAGTGATGATATCTTGGAAACATAATTAAATTTCCCAAAACCAGATTACAATAATCCATGTTTGTGCCCACAAAAACAGAGCTTATATTTGAAGAAACCAACCTTATCCGACTTGTTTGTGAATTGTGATAAGAGAATCTTTAGGGCAATGCCCCCTCTCAAACAAACATGTCTAGAAAATGGGAGCGCCTGCTATTAATCCCATTAATAATTCTGTTTTTAGATATTAAAATTTATTAGAGTCTGATCCCCATCATGTTAATTCCCTTTAAATAAGGATCTTGTTATTGGGGTATTGCCACCCTGGCCAATTGAGCACATGACCCCCCTTTTTTGCTTTCATTCCAACCTGTCACCAACCCATTGGAATAATTACAATTAAGGTTTTCAATTTTGGTCTGATTGAGTTGGTGGCCATACTCCCATTAAATTGTAATTATGGAAGTTGGAATTCAATGATAATTCGTCCATCTACTCATCAGTTTGTTTGGTTCTTTTTTTAAAAACGGTTTATTATTCTCAAAAAACTGAAAACAAATAAAACATACAAAACACGTTTAGTTTTTTTTTTTTTTCTAAAACACAAAAAATACTATATTATGATAATAATAACAGTTTTCAGATAACATCGAAATAATATTATCTGTGTTTTCAAAAATTATTCTAAAAAATATGAACCAAATTGACCTTAAAACTTTTTGTTCATTTTGCATTATATTATTATAATACTTTATTCTTTGATTTTGTAAACTCATCCCACTCTTTAAAGAATTGAGTGGCCTCAAGGGCGTTTAGAGGATTAAGTTAAAAGAGTATAGAGCTTTTTGACTACTAAGGTTATCTGTATTTGTACAATCTTAGGTAAGACATTAGTGTCATTGAAGTCTACATGTACATATTTATGCATAAAGATTATAAAGTCAACTATTGAAACGATGTAAATACCGGATACAATAAGATTTTATATGTCTACTTTGGATAGAAAAAAATGTTTATAATATCATGTATTTATAGGATACCCATTTTAGAATTGGAAGTACACGTTAATGTAGAATATAGTTAGGTCAACTATCGAAATGATGTAAAGTTTTTATAAAATATATAAGATTTAATTTTAATATGTCTACTTCGGATAATAATTGTTTTAATATCTTGTATTTATAGGATTCTTTTAATTGTTGTATAAGCGTATTTTTAAATTGAAAGTAGATAAATTTTATATGGTAGGAAGAAGAAACAATATCCTAGTTTTAAAGAGAAGATAAAAAAATTAAATACTTTATATTTTGCTTTTTTTCCCCTTACCAAACAATTCTCTTTGAAGCTTTTTACCATCATTAAAAATTTTGCAAAATTTGTTACCCTCTAAGGCTTGCTTAGTTTTGCCCTTGAGGTCTCATTCATATGGTAATAGGGGATAAGAGGTCTAAAGTTCTAATTTTATGAGAACAAAATTTTTAAGTTCAAATTTGATGAGAATAAAATACTATAATTATATAATGCACAAGTGAATTAATATAAAAAAATGGCTTGTTTTGTCTGATATCATATGGTATGTATGAAAACCTCACATGTTCAATGAGATTAAGAAATAAACAAAAAAAGCCTAGTTAATAGTAATACAATTGTTTCAAATCTTTCATATGGATGTCAAAATGAATAATTATCATCAATAATTTGGAAGGCCAACAAAGAGAAGTAGATCCAAAAGAATGTGTAAGAGATTCTCAAGTTCAAATCTTATGAGAACAAAATATTACAACTATACAATGCACAAGTGAATAGATATAAAAAAATGATTTGCTTTGACGGATATCATATGGTATATATATGAAAACCCCACATGTTTAGAGAGATTAAGAAGAAATAAAAAAAGGCTAGTTAATACAACTGTTTCATCAATGTGTAATCTTTCATATGAATGTCAAAATGTATAATTATTATCAATAATTTGGAATGCCAACAAAGAGAAGTAGATCCAAAAGAATGTGTTACAAAACAGACCCAAGTATACTTCCATCAAGGGGGTGCCCTACAAGTAAAGACCACTGTCCTAGACCTGATATTAATTTTGAATTCTGATGCCCCTTTATTTAAAATAATAAAAATGGTCACATTTATAAGAGGGGGGTGTAAAACAGAGCATGTGTCATCATACAACTACAGAGACTCCCACATCAAATACTATTCCTTTATTCTGAAAATGTGCCTTAAATAAGGGCCCTAAAAGGGAACCCACACTGCAAATTGAGGACAGTTGGCCTTGTGGGTAGGCTTTCAGATGGCCCCTGCCCTATAAAATATAGGTGCCCCCAAACATTATCTCTAAAGAAAATATTGGAAAAAAAGTGGGTTCAATCAATAATAGGTGGTTCACAAGAGGGTGGCAAAAAAATAAACAAGGTGGGGCACAAGAGGGCATGGATTAGGATTCATTTATTGATGAAACCAACCAAGCAAATGGGGTTGCCTTATGATCATACAATTGGCATTGGCCCCCTTGATTGATAATAGATAGGCCAGCCACTCTAACTGGTGTTTATAGTGATGAAGATACAGTTTTGTGGAAGAAGCCAAGGCTTGTAGAGACTGACCTGGAATTGGGATCCAATTGTCCCAAACCTATTGGAACTTTGACACCAGAACAAAACTTGTATTCGTAGGCCCTTTTTTCATCCCCCCCCCCACTCCCCCATTTTAATACTACTTCATTCTTCATTAATTTTGTTTGTCAGCTCTTGAGTTATTGTAAGTTCAACTCATTATCAATCAAAACAGAGCTTTTATGAGATTTTTACATTAAGCTCTTCTAATAAGATTCTTGTCTAGTTTAAAAAAGCTCCCCCCCCATTTTAATACTACTTCATTCTTCATTATTTTTGTTTGTCAGCTCTTGAGTTATTGTAAGTTCAACTCATTATCAATCAAAACAGAGCTTTTATGAGATTTGTTGCTCTTCTACGCATTCCTTGTCTAGTTTAAAAAGCTCTCCCATTTTAATACTACTTCATTCTTCATTATTTTTGTTTGTCAGCTCTTGAGTTATTGTAAGTTCAACTCATTATCAATCAAAACAGAGCTTTTATGAGATTTTTACATTAAGCTCTTCTAATAAGATTCTTGTCTAGTTTAAAAAAGGCTTTTTGTTTTTTCATGTATTGATTCAAATCTTTTAGGCCTGTTTGTTTATTATTTTTAAAAACTGTTTTTTTGCTTTCAAAATAATGTTAAATGTTAAGATATATATGACAAAGCTGATTTCTATTTTTTTCTTCTGAAAAATATAAAAAATATTAAATTTAGAAAATAAGAACAATTTTTAGAAAACACAAAAATAACATTTTTTATCTTTTCGAAAATTATTCTCAAAAATAATTTTTAAAAGCAAGAATCAAATAGACCCATAACATCTGCTTTTTAACAACACAAAAAGATAATAGAAGAATAATTGGAATTCCTATTGGCCCAATATTAGGTTTGCTTGGTAATGGTAATCAATTTGAGTATCAACTAGGATTAGTAGAAGATTTACTCAAGTTGTTCATTTTTGGATTCCATAGATTAGTCCAAGTATGTATAAACTGACTCGAACACCTAAGATTATAGAAAATAAAAGGCACCGAGGCATAAATATGATTAGCACTAGGGGAAAAAGATAAAAAGATATTGGTGGCATGATAGGGATTGGGGGATGGGGGGAATAGGGGAATATGATGGGAGGAGAAGGGAAGAGCTAAATCATTGGGTCATATATTAGTACACATTAGTCGTAAGTAGTAACATGTAATGGTCCAAAACAGCGCACAGGGTCACTGTCCAAATACTCTGGCTGATCTGGACACCCCCCCACCCCCCTCCTAAAAATTCTGGGACCCAACCCCTACCATCTGCCACGTGGAGACAGGCTAGATGCATTTAGTGACTTGGCATAGAGATTGTAGGGAGTAGGTGCCCTTATAAAAAATAAGGGAATGTAGGGGTGGCCCCATTATCCTTCTTTGGCGGGGGGGATTCAGAAGTTAGAGAGTGAGAGAGAGACAGAGAACCTTTAAGACAAACCCCATCTGGCCTTCTATCCATATACTGATATACATGTGCATTCATTAATCAATGTGGGTGAAATCAAAAGCAAAGGCAAAAAGAAAAAGCATGATTCTTGTGCCTTACGAGATGAGATGGAGGTCACTTTCCCCCATTTCCATTTTTCATTTACTTACGTATATACACTTCTTCTTTTTTTCTTTCTAAACTTGGAATTACCATTCTACCCTCTCCTCTTTAATTTAACATTTTAGTTATATTTATGTTAATGCTTTAGTCAAACATTTTTTCTATAATTTTGAAAAGTATAGTTAGAAACTTAGAAATATGAACAAAATATTGATGTTAAAAGGTCAAAATTTTTGAGAATGTGGGAAGAAAAGAAAGAATAAGAAAAGGGCAGAACAGGAAAAGATAAATAAATGAGGGGAAAGATTTCTTACAGAGACTTTACTTTCGTCTGGGGGCAATTTGCTGGCTGTCTTATCTTTTCTTTTCTCCTGTGGTTAAACCCCGAGAACCCGTGAAGGGTGACTGTTAACAGCCGGTATTGAGGGCACATAAAACCGGCTGAACCAGTCAAAGGATAGGGCCTTGTTTGTTTCCTTTAATTTGGAGGGTAGGGTCAGAGTCCGCATAGGCCCAATCTCAGGCCACGAAGCTTGTGAGACAAGAGAGAGTTAGAGAGAGAGAGAGAGAGAGAGTATGTGGTGTTGCCAGCGATGAAGTTGAAGGATCGAAGCTTTCTCTGAGGTCAAAGCTGGCATTACTTCTAGGTTTTTTGATTTAAATCTCTCTCATTCCATCTTTCCTCTCTTCTATAATGCTTCTCTTCTCTCTCCTTCCATGGATTCCGAAATGTGAAGGGGAATGCCGTTGATCTGAATGATCAGTAGTTGATGCGCTAGCCTCCTGATCCTTGGGCTGAAACTATGGCTACTTCTCCATCCATTACCGGTGGGGAAAAGAAGCACTGGTGGCTCAGGAACAAAAAGGTCTCATCTTATTTCGTCTTTATATTTTCACGCACATTCCGTTTTTTCCTGGTTTTTCTTGGTCAAGCTTTCTGGGTTTTTTCCTTTTTGATAAATGCTGTAATGGGTATTTGATGTTTTGTAGATTTGATTCGATGTTGTTGTTGTTTCAATGTTGCATTTGTTCAGATCGTGGACAAGTACGTGAAAGACGCGCGTGGCCTAATCGCGACTCAAGAACAAAGCGAGATCGCATCGGCTCTGAATCTCCTCGACGCGGCTCTGGTTTTGTCGCCGCGCTTCGAGGTGGCGCTTGAGCTGAAAGCTCGGTCTCTTCTCTATCTCCGGCGGTTTAAGGATGTCGCCGATATGCTTCAGGACTACATTCCCAGTCTCAAAATGGTTTCCGACGATTCTTCCTCCGAGAACTCGTCTCAGCAGCTGTCGAGGGAGCGAGTGAAGCTTCTCTCTTCTTCCAACAACTCGTCGTCCGACTCGCCGATTCGCGACCCGTCGTTCAAGTGCTTCTCGGTTTCGGACCTGAAGAAGAAGGTCATGGCTGGCCTCTGTAAAAACTGCGAAAAAGAAGGGCAATGGAGGTAATTTTGATCGTCTCTGTTCCATTGACGTACGTCACTGTTGTTTCCAAAACATTTTTTTGTTTTCTAAAATGAGAACATGTTTTTGCTTTCGAAAGTCGCCACCTCTCTTTATTGCGAGTTTTGACGCGATAATTTCCGATCAATAAAAGCGGAAGCATCAAATTCTACTCCCAAAAACAATGATTTATTCGAAAATTGAAGGTTGTTTTCGTAATTTAGCCCCTCGGATCCGAGTTCAGTGAGTTGACTGTCCAATTCGATTGAATCGACTCAGTCTCTCTTCCACTATCTCAGGTACTTGGTTCTCGGCCAAGCTTGTTGCCACCTTGGCCTAATGGAGGACGCCATGGTCCTCCTTCAGACCGGAAAACGCCTCGCCATGGCGGCTCTCCGGCGAGAGAGCATATGCTGGTCGGACGACAGCTTCTCCCTCTCCAATTTCCCGATCACCAACGACATAACCACCAACGTTGCCCCTGCGACGCCACCCAGAACAGAGTTCGAGAGCATCACACAGCTCCTCAGCCACATCAAGCTTCTTCTCCGCCGCAAGACCGCTGCTATAGCCGCCCTGGACGCCGGCCTCTACTCCGAGGCCATCCGCCACTTCTCAAAGATCCTCGACGGCCGCCGCGGCTCCCCACAAGGGTTCCTCTCCGAATGCTTCATGCATCGCGCCACCGCCTACCGATCGGCCGGCCGGATTGCAGAATCCATTGCTGACTGTAATCGAACTTTGGCTCTGGACCCAACTTGCATCCAAGCTCTCAGCACCAGAGCCGCGCTGCTCGAATCGATCAGATGCTTACCCGATTGTCTTCACGATCTCGAGCATCTAAAGCTTCTGTACAATTCGATTCTCCGGGATCGGAAACTTCCAGGGCCTGTTTGGAAGAGGCACAACGTGCAGTACAGGGAGATTCCGGGAAAGCTCTGCGCATTGACGACTAAAATTCAGGAGCTGAAACAGAGGGTTGCTTCCGGGGAAACCGGGAACGTCGATTACTACGCTTTGATCGGACTGAGACGTGGGTGTTCGAGGTCTGAATTGGAGAGAGCCCATTTGCTGCTCTGTCTTCGTCACAAGCCTGATAAATCTACCAACTTTGTCGACCGGTGCGAGTTTTCCGATGATCGTGATCTGGATTCCGTCAAGGACAGAGCAAAAATGTCTGCTTTGTTGCTCTACAGATTGCTGCAGAAGGGGTATTCAAGCGTAATGACGACAATCATGGACGAAGAAGCAGCGGAGAGGCAGAGGAAAAAGGCAGCGGCGGCGGTGGCAGCGCTACAAGCAACAGCAATACAATCACAACAACGACAGACCCAAGAACAACAACCCATAAAGGAATCAGAACTTGAAAACAAATCCACTCCTCAACAGCAAACTTCAACTGCATCAGTTTTTCAAGGTGTGTTCTGCAGAGACCTTGCTGCAGTTGAAATCTACTGTCACAAGCTGCTTTCAACCGGCCAATTCCGATGAAGTACGAGGCATTGACCTGCTGACGAAACTGGCCGTGGAAATCCATTTTCTAGCATTAGTTTACCGGCGGGGGGAGGGATCCGGGACCCAAATTTAATTTCTATTTGTACAAAAGGAAAATTTACAGAATGCCGGAAAATTTTGTCACCCTTTTCTTTTTGTCCTTTCCTTTCCTATCACCACTGTACATACACCCTTCTTTTTCCCAGTACTGGGTAATTTCTTTTTATTGGATTCTTCTTCGATGAAAGGCGAGGTGATTTTCTTTATCTTCCAAAAAAGAAAAAAAAAAAAGAAAAAAAGTCCCACCAAATTGCAAACTGGCTTGGCCCTTACGGCATTAAATGTTTTGCTTCTTCTGTTTTATGCATGGGGGTGTCTGCCATGGCTGACATTCCACTAGATTTCATTTACTAAGAACCCTTTTCAGGCCATGGGGGCATAAATAACAAGTGGCATCTGGGGAGTGGTGGAAATCACAAGAAAAATCACTGTTAAGAGTCATCCTCACCTCATCCCCCAAGAAGAAAAGGATCAGCTGTCAGCCTTCAGCCTTGGCTCATAAATACACAGAAAAAAGGGTCCATTCAACACTCAATACAAGAAAAACTGGTAGGTGGGGCTTTTGGTACCACTAAAGCAAACGTCAATTCACAAAATTTACTCCCTTACTCTGTTATTATTGCTTTCAGCAGTGCCTTTAGTACTCCACCTTTCTGCCAGATAAATGGGAGTTTTTATTAAAAAATATATATTGCTTTTACCCTTCACTTTGTCTTTTTTTCTAAACTTAAGTTCTATCTAATCTCTTCATATTTTTGAATTAAATGTGAAGTTGATAATTATGATTTCATTTTTAAAATAAAGTATTAATTATTAACCAGTTCAAATATAAAATCGATAATTATGATTCCATTTAAAAAAATTATTAACCAGTTCAAATATAAAATCGTAGTTACCGTTTTAGTTCAAATATGACAGACTAGATTGAATATAAGTTTATAAAAAATGTTAATTTGAATATAAGGTTTAAAAAAGATTAAAAATAAAATTTTCTTATAAAACGTAAATGGAGTGGAAGAAGTAAAATGGAAAGAGACACGAGGGGGGTTTTTGGATTGGTTTTTTTTGTTTTTTTTTGTTGTGCAGCCCTCTTTATGACGGGGTTGTTGGGGGAATCAATGAAAATTTCAATTTTCAACCTCCCCACAAAGCTTAAAAATCTGAAATGGGTGAAGGGCCATTAGGCTTTTAGGCTTTCTGTTTGAATCAGAAAAGCCTGCAATCTGTGAGCTGGGTAGAAAGGTGAAATCATTATGCTTATGGCCACTTCGTTAAGAGTTCATAATAATATTTATTATTACATCTATCGATCAAAAAAAATATTTATTATTATAAAGAGGGTGGTGGGGTCACTGGGGTGGGCATTCAGTAATAGTAGTAGTAGTGCCCTACATGTTCATGATGAGTAGTGATCTCGCACGCTTGAGGCCCATGCGTGGCAATCATACACCTCTGTGATAAAAGACAACATTTCACTCTGCTACACACACTGTCATCACTCCTGCAAATTCAACATATTGGAAAAATGATCCAAAGTCTTCCAACTTCCCCCATTCCCAGGATCATGGTGCATTTAGCAATATTTTAAAAGTCGGATAGATTATTGAATTGAAAAAATTATCGATTTATGATTTATTGTTTAAATCGATGGTTAAATCAGTATTATAATAAATATATTATTTAAATTTTAAAATATATAATTAATAATATTTAAGTATATATATTTTATTAAAATTTTAAAATATATAATTAATAATATTTAAGATATTATTTTTATTTTTATATAAGTAAAGTATTTTAAAAATCGTATAATGTTTACATATAAAAAAACATATTGAAACGACATATTTATATAAATATATCGTTATAATATCTCATTTATAAAATAATATAAATAAATAAATAAATAATCTATAACAAAACATGTTCAGTTTATGAGCGCAATATTTTATTGAATTTTTATTTAGTTATAAAACTTGTCACATAAAGTCTTTATTATTCGCCCCATGAAATGGCGTCGTTTAGATATAAAACATTATTAAAGCGTCGTCGTTTTAAGCTTTAAAAAAATTTGGCAAGACAATGCCCAATTACCGTTTGAGAATCGGTCGATTCGTTAGTTCGATCGTCGATTGAAGCGGTTATCGGTGATTGGTCGTATTGTTTGCCGTTTAGGCCCGGAATCGATTTTATGGCCGTTTGATGATCGAATCGATCGGACCAACCAATTTGATCCAATTTCCAATTTAATCTGATTTTCAAAACATTGTCATTTAATTACCGCTGTCACCTTATCCGTGCCGACGTTTCAAACTTTGACACTTAAAAGGGATTTTAATGGACGTTTATACAGTCTTTTTTTTTTTTTTTACTATGAGGGTATGACTGATATACAAAAGTACATCAAATTATTTTTAGAAATGAAAAGTTTATTACAAAATTGCACTCATAAGCCTCGAATATTTTGTGCCTCCATACATTCTGCGCTACTCTCATATCATTTGCTATTCAGATTTTGACTCTAATTGAGACCCATTACAGCAATTCTGAAGAAAAATCTTCTATTAATCATTTGGAGAGGGGTTTTTCCTTTCAATTAAGCTCAAGTCTCAAACCCATTGTCACCTTTGCAATTTGGAAATAATTTGGGAATTTATGTGTTCTCCCATCTAAAAGTAGAAGTAGAGAGAAGAACTTACCGTGGCTTAGAATTGTAGACACAAAACAGCGTACTCTTTGATTCCTCATCCATCCATAGTTTATATAATACAAGAGTTTACTTATCTGAATATTTATTTGTTGTTTTCATAGGTCTGACCCGCAATCGAAGGGAAACCCCTTGTGGAGACAAGTGTTAAGTGGGGATTATTTTTATTTCATCTTTTCGATAGACAAAATCATGGTGTTTTTGGTTTTTACCTCTTTCTACTCACCCGGGGACCCTCTTTTAGTACTTATCTTTAGTTTTACGAGTATTGCTCTTCTTTTCTTTTCTTTCCTTGCAAGTGATTTGAGTGGCAGCCTTTTGAAGTTTTTGCTCTTTTTCTTTTTCCATTTGGGTTTTATCCCATTAATGGCACCATTATTTTTTGTTGTTCTCTTCATATCTTCTTTTCCCCTTTCTTTTCAATCGTGCATCTAAGAAAAACGAAAAAAAAAAAAAAGGGAAAATTATGCTAAGGGATACCAATTTTAAAGCATTGAAAAAATTAGGATCAAGATAACTTATTCCAAGCTATGTTCATCTTGTGGTCAAATATTTGATAAAAAAAGTTACAAATGAGTGAGCCTTATGTACGAGTTATATAACTATTGAATAAAACCATAATATAATCTGAGTATTAAATAAGACTCACACCTGTAACCCACTTTATTAAATATTTGATCACATGATAAATCATGCTTGAAATAAGTTATGTTGACCCCCATTTTTCAAATAATTTGAAATTGATAAATCTTATAGTAATAATCCCTAAAAAAAAGGAAAAAAAAAACAAGACAAATAACGTACTCTGTATTCATCTTCACATATAACGGCTAATTTTCATGCTTAGCTTGCAGTGTGTGACACAGCCAAAGGGTCTAAGAAAATGGCTGCATTGAACCCCTACTTGTGGGGAAAAGGTGGGAAAACATGCCTTCACATCTCCATCTCTGTTCCATTATACTCATAGACTGTTCAAGTATGGCCAAAGCTAAATGTATTTTTTAGTACATAATTTTCAACTTGCTGCTGTCACAAGGTTATAATATATACTTTTCTCTGTCTTTTTCAACCTTTTTTTTCATTTTCTTGTGGCTAAAGAAAGGGAGTTTGCACAATTCCTCATGAGGGTACCCTCTTTTTTTATTTATATATTTAGAAAAAAAAAGAAAAAAAATATGTGGTCAGAGGCTTTGGGGCATGGTATCCTCTTTTCTTGAGGCTTAAAGTCTCTAAGTATGGCCATATAACTACCAATTTGGAGGGCCCATTTGTTGAATGATTATATCATCCTCACATGGAGGCCACTTAGAGGAGGCTCAAAGGTGGGGTTAAGAGGGGTAAGAAGGTAATTTGGATAGGGTTATGGAGGGAATGGCACGTGATGTTTGAATGTTGGGAACATCGGAAAGAGGAGAGGTCGTGGCCAGATATGATGATGTCAGTGACAGCATGTGATGGAATCATGTGCTCTCCTCATCCCTTTTCTCCTCCTACAATGGGTTTGGGCTAGAAAACAGGAAAAACATGACAAAGTGTTTTTGACAGTTTCTATTTTATTTATTTTGTTTTATGAAAACAGAAAGCCAAATCCTAAAGCATATGACTTTTCAGTACTTGGGTTTTTTTTTCCTCAACTGCGATCCAATTTTGAATCACAAGAAGCACCCATAACCAATTTAATCCATTTTCTAGCACACTTCAAAAGGACTTTTTCACCTTCTCTTATAAAATCGTATTTACAAAGGTGAGATAAGGTGCACAAATTTTCGATTTTTGTGTATGTCTTATTTTGCTTCTCAATTTTTTTGGGTGACAAGATATCTTTTACGTTTATTTTCATATTAATCATATTTTTATTGTTAAAATGTAATAAATAGATAAACGCAAGTTAAAACACTTATTAAACACCTCATATATATCAAAGTTTTCAGCCATATTACAAATTTTTTTAACAAAATAAGCATAGGTAACTACAGAAGTAACCATTAAAAATATTATGGGACATGAGCAAAATGAAACAGAGGCACAAAAGTCAAAGTGGCGTTTGTGAACCTTATCACTTACAAAGGTAGAGGTAACTTTTGCCTTTTACGTTTCCTTGCAGGAAGAGGCATGGAAGGTTTGTAAATTGTAACAAGGAGAGTATAAAGGTTTGGTTTCCAAGAGCTTTTAAGAGGTGAAGGAAAAATATGCTCGACAGAAATCATGTGCTGCTGCTGTACAAGAGAAGCTGTCAAGCAATGGTCAATATTCTTAGGCGTCCCCCTTTTCCCATTGGTATTCCGAGGAAGGCCAAAATGCTTTAATTTAGGATAAGTAAAAATTTATGGATTGATTCTAGAATAGATTTGAGTCTTGTGACTCTTGGTGTTCACATGCAAAGATAAATGCAGCCCCCCTACTGCCCAAGAACCGGATCATAGACTCTACACATTTCTAATGACAAAACTGTTATGATAGCAAGTTGGTTCTAGTTGTAGTATCATATGTATTATATTCTCATTATTTTCTACTTTGATTTTTTCAATAATTTAGAATTTTTGTATACATTTTCAATCAGTGAGAACTTGATAACTATCGGACTGGTATCTTAATCGCTCTTGACCCAAAGATTCCTCATGGCTTCAAAACACTTCAAATAAGTAAAGAGTAGCCTATACCCTTTTTTTTTTTTGAAAGGAAATTTCATTAACAAACAGAGAAAAAGCTACTTAATAGGAATAGGTAAATCAACAAGCTACCTAACTTACATAGAGGGGAACAACCCCTTTTCAGAGAGCAGATGAGTTACAGGAAAGAGCTATTTTTGCTAAAAAACATGCCTAGGGATGTTCCCCTCCCACAACACATGAGAAAAACCATAAAAATTGAGACCATTAATACCTCTAACCACATCCTTCAAAATGTTTCCAAAGTTACATTGGGGGTTGCCATCCCTTTTGGCAACATTAATCACTTGAAGACAATCTGGCACCAAAAGAAATCTATCCACCTTTAAATCCCTAGCCAGTTGAGCACCAAGTAGAAGAGCTTTAGCTTTTGTAGTATTAATTGATATTGGTAGATTCCATCACTCATGAACTGCTCTCAAAATCCTTCCTTCACCATCTATATATAAAACTCTCAAACCTATAGTCTTGTCTGTCAAATTAAAAGTTGTATCTATATTTATTTTCACCATTTCCTTCTTAGGTGGACACCATTTTATATTCTTCCGTGGTTTCTCATACCCTATAGTCATATGACTATTAGGGTGCTCAAAAAGGGCAAATGACTACCACCATACTACTAGAAGATCCTAGTATTCCAAATCTACCAAGATAGCACCAGAAAGTGTTCAAATTCATGAGATGAGATTTTTTTTAGCAATTTTTATAATTAGAAACTAAGTGCTCCAGAGGATTTAAAATCATTTAGCCTTGAGGATGAAAATATGTCCAGTTTAACTGAATATATTGATCTTAGATTTCTGAATATATAAGTATATCATAATTGAATATTTAAATAATCTCGATAAAGTATAAATTATTTAAAATTATTCATGGTTTACATAATTTTTAAAGTTTGATAAAATAAGTAAAGATATTATTTTATAAATGTAATGTATATATTAATACTTGATTTTAAATATATAAATATAATGAATAATAGATTTCATTCTATAAATATATTTAATTATATCGTATAAATTATACTATATACATACATATTAGTATTATTATTATTATATATTTAAACAAACAAAAGTAAATGGATTAATATAAAAAATTAGTATTATTATTATTATATATTTAAGCAAACAAAATTAAATGGATAAATATAAAAAAATAAGAGATTATAATAATTTTTACACAGAATAAATGAGATATATTAAACACAAAAATCACAAATTATTTAATTAAAATGCATTCAACAATATACATCCACAATTTATTTTAATATTGTGACAAATTATCTCTTATACATAATTATCAATAATAAAAAATATTTAAAAATATAACGATTTTTTTTAAACTTATAAAAATATAAAGATAACCACCCATATATTAAAATATATTTTTAGGATAATATTAAAGTTTAAAATAAAAAAAAATATAAAGTTGACTGAGTATCAAGGCAAAATTTAAGGGGGGCATGAGCTTAAAAAGGATGATATTTTGATAAATCGATGATATATTGTTGATATTTCATCGAAAAAAATCGTTCAGATATCGTGTCGACTAATATCGAATATATCGACCATATATCCAATCGATTGATATATTCGATTTTTTAAACCGTACTTGCACCTTAATTGAATAATAGAAACTACAACTCTCCCAAATCAGTTTCACATAACGGAAATTCCAGAAGCAATGACCATTGAATTCTAGTGCCATACCACACCTAAAACAATAAGGGTGGATTGACATACCTCTTTTAGACAGATTATGATGCATCGGGAGCCGGTTTTTACTCACCCTCTACGCAAAAAGCTTTACCTTATGAGGGACATTAAGATTCCCTATAAATTTTAACCATGCTTTGTTTTCCTTGGGATTCAAAGCTTCACTAAGATCTTTAGCAGCTAAAGTTTTTCTGTACCCACTCCTAACGCTATAGTTCCCATCCATAGAATGACTCCACATCAGCTCATCATCATTTTCCAATGACCCATAGGCAGGGAAAGGATTCTAAGCACACCATTAGGCTTCAAAAGCATCTCTAGAAAGTCTTTGTTCCACTCCCCATTGGCAAGCCTCAAATCAGCAACAGAAGCATCAATAGGGATATAAGGAGGGTTAGCAATACTAATTCCATTTTTATCTAACAACCAGTAATCATTCAAAACCCCAATATTCTGTCCTAAACCCACTCTCCAACGACATCAGCTCTCTAGCAACTCTGTTCACCAAACCAAACTTCTCCAAACATAAGAATCCATATTCCCGCACCTAGCATCTAAGAAACTACAATTTTTAAAATCAGCTTATTTTATAACCCTACTGCTAAGTAACTCTGGATTCTTAAGGATTTTTCACCATTGTTACGCCAAAAAAGCCTAATTAAATGCTTCTAAGTCCTTGAAACCCAAACCACCAAAGCTCGTCCCAACTACCCCAGTGAATTTTATTGGTTCCCTCTCTTCTTCCCCACCAGAATCTAGCCGCCATCAACCTATAGAGGTCCTTAATTAAACTTTTAGGCAGCTTGAAACAGTTCATAGAAAAGTTGGGGATAGCCTAAACCACAGATTTCTAAAGCACCTCTTTACCAACTCGAGAAAAGAATTTACCTGCCCATCCATCAATTTTATTACAGACTCTTTCTTTAATGTAATTAAACAATTATTTTTTCCTTCTACCAGAACAAGAGGGGATCCCCACGTATCTCTCATGACACTCAACCATTTTCACCCCAAAAATGTCATGTATCTCTCATGACTTCGAAAAATTAATCTTTTGACCAGAAACTGTTTCATAATTAGCAGCCTTCAGTTGATAAGAAAGGCCTTCCCCACAAAAAATAATGAGATAAGGGAAGAGAGGGTCCCTCTGTCTCAGCCCCCCTCTCCGGAATAATTTTCCCTCTGACCTCACCAGAGACCAAATTCATGCACATCTCGATCTTTTGGATCCACTTATCAACATACCCCAACTTTCTCATCTCCTTGGCCACAAAAATCCACTCTATCCTGTCATATGCCTTTGCCTTGTCCAGCTTGTGACAGCCACAATGTTACCATTGCCAAAGCAGTCCTTTTTCATAGTATAAAGGCCCTCAAAACCAATAATAGAGTTATCTTGAATCTGCCTTCCACCAACGAAATCACCCTCAGTCTCAGAATAACCAAACTCATGGTACACTTCAGTCTATTGGCGATGCATTTGGAGATAATTTTGTAAACGACGTTGCATAAGCTGATGGGGGCAAAAACCAGCCACAATGACTAGAGTTAATAGAAGATTCAGCCACAAAACGACGTGGCATAAGCATTCAGAACATTCAGGCACACTTCAACCACATCATTACCAACCTTACCACGTACCAGAATTTCTTATAAAAAGAGCCAGGCCAAGGGCTTTTGAGGGGTCAAGGTCCTTAAAAATTTTGTAAATGTCATCATGCGAAAAACTACTTAAAGGCCACCTATTGGTATGCTCAGAAATTTTAAAAGTAACAGGCTCCAAAAACTTTTGAATTTCACTGATGAACGGATTAGAAGTAGAGAAAATATTCTAAAAATGCTCAAAGAAAATACCTTCAACAATTTTGATGTCCTTCTGCCAACTCCCAATATTGTCTTTGATACCCTTAATCTCAGGTTCCTCTTTTCTTCTTAAAGCTTTGTTATGGAAAAACCTAGTGTTCCGGTCTCCCTCAGGCCTCAACAAGCCAATAGGTTCTGCTTCTTTGCTTCCAATACCTCTCCTCACTAAGAAGCAGAGTATTCAATTCGTTCTCCATCATTTCCCAAGTTCCCCAATCCACAAGGCTGGTAGAATTGGCAAGATCTTTCATAAGTTGCTTCCTCTTGTTGATCTCTTCAACATCCTTCTTCCTCTTGTCTTTGTTCCAGAAGCCCAAAATTCTACTACACCTCGCAGTTTTCCCAACCAAATTGCAAAGCAGGCCATTACCAGTAATAGAACCCCACTCAGACTCAACAATCTTCATGATCAAGATCAACCCAGGCCCCCTCAAAGTGGAATCGAGTTTTCCTTTTCCATCTTGCCACACTCCGCTCCTTCTAACAAAGCAGAAAATTCAAACAAATCGGGTAGTGATTCAAACGCCTCCCCACAAGGCGTTTTTCGACAACCCAAGGGAATTTTTGCGAGGGCTATTTAATTAAAAGAACTTTGGTGAGTGTGTTTTTCTTACAAATTTCTAGTTTTCTCTAAATAGAAAATATTACATCCAATATAATTACTAATAAAGCCTCACTCAATTGTTAAGGATTGGACATGGCATAAAAAAGAACCAGATTCGAGTTTCCATAGGAGGAATAAGATACTGTATCATAGTGATGCCAAGTATTTTGATGTCAAAAAAGAAAGTCCAATATAATTAATTTAGAATAAATAAATAAGATATTTTAATGATTAGGGCTGTACTACCAAGTGAATAGATGTAAAAAAATTCGATATAATTAATTTAGAATAAATTAATAGGACATTTTTAAGATAGATTTTATGATCTAATACAAGAAAATGCTATCATTGTATTTGAGCGTCCAAAAATTTGAAGGAAAATGCTAGAAAATTAAATAAAGAAAAAACAAAAATAATGAAAATTAAAAATTAAAAAAATAAATTTAATGTTAATAAATTATTATTTTTATATAATTTCAAACTCATTTCTCAAGATTAAACGAAAAAACATGGAAGGGGAGAGCACGCCATTTCAAAGTTTTTTTTAAAAATAATTTCAAACTTATTTTTTATTACTTTTTAAAAGTAAATAAATCCAAAACACGCCATTTCAAAAGAGAACCTTGAGTACAATGAGGGAGAATACGTAAGGGGAACATGTAAAAGGAGTGCAAAATTATAACCATCATTTTTACAAGCTAAACTGAAATGTTTTTTTTTTTAATAACTGTGGATATGCGGATTATACATCTTCACGCCCCTTGCAGTGATACGTTATCGGTAATTTATTGGGGCGGCGGAAGTTAAAAGAGTCGAGTAAGCGCTACTTGATGCTTAAGAAGCTGGCCAAGTGGCGAATTGAGTACTTGTCACGTCATTCTGTGTGGCCCATGTGGACAAAATAGAAATGTTACAATAGAACAATCAGTTTCACAACTTCAAAACATAAAAGAGTCCAGATTACTTGTTTATCTATTTTTTCATCAAGGACATATAATAGTAAGGAAATCCAAACTATGGTGATCCGGGTGGAAAGAAAAGTGGGATGGTAAGGGGAAAACCAACCATTGCCTACAAAATGGGTAATGCAATTTCAAGAAATAATGTTCCACACATCAATCCTGGATAAAGTGAAACGATAAGGGATGATTCATCCAAAACAAAAGTACCTGTAACCATCAAAAATCGGTTTTAAGCAACAAAAGAGAGTAATTAGCTGATTGCCACATTCATTATAATGTCAATTTAAAACATAATAAGTGCTGAAGAATGGGAAAGCAGAACTACAATCATGGTTGAATCTTTCGTGTCACAGCATAATGACAAAGTTCCAGAGAACAAAACTGAAACACTTAAAAACAGTCAACATTAGTAAATAGTAGGATTCATGGATATGGGCGTTTGAATTAATGGTTACAGAAGATTGTGACAACCAAGTCTGCTCCCCGAAGATTAGATAACATATGCCTCTAAGTGGAAGTAGAGAGAAGTTAAGAAAAGAAATGTTAACTTAAAATGATTAACAAAATAAATTCATGGGAAGGGCAAGAGTGGAGTGGACTAAACCTTGTTTTTAGGGAATGAGTTTCCTATGAACATACCCCCAAGACCTCCCACCAAACCAAGATTTAATAAATATAGAACTACTAATTTTTTTAAAAGCTTAAACTTGAAAGATTTAATTTCCTATCCGTATCATACTGTTTAAAAATTACAGTTTTTTTACAACACGACCATCACTCTTACAATTTCAACGCATTAAAAAGTCCATATTTCTTGCTTGCCTATTTTTCATCAAGGACCTACAAAGAAACCAAATTATGGAGATCTGGGTGGAAAGAAAAATGGGGTGGGAAGGGAAAAACCAACCAATGCCTTCCAACAAAGTGAAACAATGAGGGATGATTCAACTCAAAAAATATCTTAAACACTACAATAATTAACAACCTGTACGTCTTGTGCAACAAAAGAGAATAATTAGCTCATTGCCAGATGCACAATAATGTCAATTGCAAACATAATAAGTCACACCACAATCTTTCTTGTTGCATCTCACTGACAAAATTCCAGTGATACACTAAAAAAAAATCAGTAAAAATCACTAGATAGTTGAGTTCAGGATATCGGTGTCTGTGAGTTAATGGTTACTGAAGATGGTGATAATTAACCTAGTCCGGTCCTCAGAAATTCATATAAAACATGTATAGTTGGAAATAGAGACAGAAGTTTCAGTTGATGTAAACATGAGCCTGAAGTGGGAAAAGATAAAATTTATGCAGTGCGTAACAATAGAGGGCAAGACACGAGGACTCTGGAAGTTCACGGAGGAGGCATAGAAAGGCAAACAAACAAAAAACACCCTCCTCTAAAACCCCATTAGTGAAACAGCGTATGGTCCCACACAAGGACACTAAACCAGAAAGTAAAATTACAAATGAACATAATTTTGAGTGATCGATCTTGTAGACTTGACCTCTTTGAAGTATCTACTAACCTCTCCAGACAAATAATCCAAAACAAGATAAAAAAGATGATGCTGTTTATCTTTTGCTACTATGAAGTATGAAGCATGCATTATTTGGTAGTTATCAGAAAGAATAATAGGTTACATGATTTGAATAAAGCAGCATTCGGTGGTGGGATCCAATCATTTGGTGCTCTCCTCATTTGTTGTGATTCTAATGTTTTGTAGAGGAAACCATATTTCTTCTTTAAAACTTGAGGATAACAATAAAGGGAGGTCTTAGTTCTACAAATGCACCCAACCAAAGGCCCATCGACTCATCCATCAACCCGCTGAAATCTATACATCTCAGACACGGCATACCTGCAAATCTGGCCACTCGCCCATATACCAATACTCATCAAAAATATACCCAACTATGTCCCAATAAAGCCAAGAAGCTTATACACATTTTAATACAAATATATATTAAAATTATAAATTTTAATACATATTATCCCAAAAACATCAAGCCACAACCCAGCTTTCTTCAAATCTACTTAAATCGAGCTCGTCTCTCGGGAACGCCCTATACCCGAATGATATCTTTTCGACAAGTACAGTTTATCGCCAAGAGCTTAATCACTTGAACCCAAGCATTTCCACCCAGCAGATACGCAATGATCTAATTTAAACACACACCGCAGAATGATCCTACTGAATGCCTAAACGACTAACCTACGCCCCGGAACTCACCGACTCTCTACACTCGCTTATGACATAAAACGAAAACACCATTTTTCAAAACAAACTTGCTGCTCGAAAATACACTACCGAGTTTCAGAAAATATGGGATTACCCTCCGAGGCGAATGTGTTAGAGAACCTCAAACAGCTTCACTGGCCTCATCCGAAACGATCTGTTGGACCGTCTCCCAACCCTATTCTCCAAAAAATCATCATATGAAATTCCTTTTACAACTACGCTCTATTTTTCTAAAATCTACGTCGCGACTCATACCCAATTTCTGTAAGCAATTCCCCGACGAGGCTAAACGACATGCTTACTTCTACGTCATTCATTGCATTATACTGCGATATATATATATATATATATATATATATATATATATATATATATATATATATATATATATATATATATATATATATATATGAGTATTAATCACATTTAAATCACATACAACATGTTATGTAATTTCAACACAATTTACACCAATATACAAATATATATCAATATGCAACATTCTCAAATTTGCATTCATAACACATGTCATTCAATATTGATCAACCATCACCCAAATTAGCTCATTTGAGCAATTCACAATATCATCTCCAATGACCTACAAACACAATTATATTTTATAAAATTATGTCATTATGTTAACACATTAAAATCATGTATTAACCTATCTATTTCCACACCAAACATGTTATACAAATTCTTAATCCATTACACCAAAAATTAGCTCATATGGGATAATTAACAAACACGAGCAATTCAATTTAAATCACTCCATCATACACATTTTCATAAAATATTTCTCAGGAATGATTATCTATGTGAACAGTAAACCCCTGCCACTGCTCACGCCAATCACCCAACATCAATTCCACTTAACCCGAATCCAACGCCATTTCCTACTCATACACACAACAAAAATACGATTTAACGATAAATCACAACACAAGTAGCCCAAATAAATTCATGACTATACAAACGGTGCCCAAAATCCTAACACCTGTCCCCAAGTTTTCGACCGACCAAACTACCACAAATTTCAAATCAACTCAATCATTAACAAAGACTTAAACAAAGCCAGAACTCCGCAGATAAAACCTCAATTCTCACCTGAGTTTGTCGAACTCCAGTTAAACCTGCAGCCCACGCCAAGGTCTCTCGCCGTAACGACTTTCCCTTCGTCCAAGAACTGACTCATCCGACAATCAAATCTGGCAGGCAGGTTCTCCTCTCTCTCTCTAGGTTTCAAAACTCAAGCCCACTGCATCACCATTCTCCCCTTCTCCCCTCACTTTGTTCTCACGGCTAAGATGATCATCGCTTCTATTTCTGGCTCTTTCATTTACAATTCAAAAACGCTCTTACGCCACTAAAATCTTGATTGACACTCTGCACTATCCCGACCGGTCCAATCATCATCCTCAATGCGAACACGTTCACATGAAGATACGCTTATAAGCTGACTCATTACATCACACGTCAGTTTTACAAAAGACTGACATCGCAAGACTCCGAACGCTATAAATCGAATCGCCCTGACCGACGTTATACTGGGATTTCCCCTCGAGACGCATTCCAACTACAGTTCGTTTCACATCCGAGATCTGTAAAATTCGATTTTTGAATTTAAATCACGATTTCTTGAAGCATTTTTCGGCAAATTGCATTTTCCTTTGGTGCTTTCACACACAAAATCTAAGATATTACGAATTAAATTATAAAAGACTACCCTCTGTAGCTGTCCTTTTATTTAACACAAAGGTAAAAGCTATGCTCATGTAACCCTCAACATGAACACAACTTTAGTTCAGCTATGTAGAAAACCAGGTAACTAATTCACTGCAAATATAATGGAAGAGAGAAAATGATGCCAAGTTCATAATATTTCATTAATTTATAATATTCAAACATTGTGTGTGCAAAAATAAAGCATGCTGTTAAGTCCCTTACTTTGATTTGTAAGTCTTGATGCAGCTTGCAACTTATGCAGGAAAAAGGGTCTGTACATAAACTGAAGCACTCCACAAATCAAATTCTGGGGATTTGGTCTCAAGAGGATCATCTATACAACACAATCAGTTCTTATTGCCTAAATATTTTTTCAACTTTCACCCCAGAATATGAATATCTGCATAAACTAGGTATCTTACATGACACAACTTAAAAAATGCAGAAAAAAGCAATCAAAGTTAGCCCCCAGCAGAAGCTGGTTGCAGCAATTATATTGTCAATTTGAAAACATTGCAAAGAGAAGTTAACATTCCTGCAACCCAAGTTTCCAACCGGAAAATGACAGAAAAGATAATTACTTGGAACTGTGAACTTGAGATGCTGCAACTGTTTTATCTCCCTTCTCAGATACCAAGCCAAGTTCGAAAATATCAATTTTTCCTTGATATAATCACAACTGGAGCCTAAAAAACTAAAACACAGATCCTTCTTCACCAACCCATTCATTTGAAGAACTTTCACCACTGAACACCGTGGAATGATCTTCTTCTCCAAACTGGGATAAAAGACTGATGGATATCTAACAATAGCAGCAGGTTCCTGGCCCATCTTATTTACCAGAAAATCCATCACTCATTATTTTCTTCACCGAAGGCCTCATACATAAGGGATCCAATCTGAACATCAACATAATCTCATCATCTGTCAAACCCCACCACCTATAAACCTCCATTTTAATCTCAAATGTAAATCAAGGGACTTTCTAGACATCTCCCTCAAGACAAATCATCCTATTATAGCATATATCTAATTTACATATAAAAGTCAGAATTTATTCTTTTGGGCGTTAGATTTGGCCATAAGCAATAGATATATATATATATATTCACAACTGATTCATCGAAACGAATCTATCTCCTCCAATTCTTTTGTCTTGCTTTCTACCTGGTATCAAAGCCTAGGGTTTGAATTTTTCCGTAAAAAAATGCAAATTTCATGGAAGGAATTTGAGGGAATCTAGGTCTCGGGAAGGTGTGCTTTTGAAACACAATGTTTGAGAGAGCATGACACACGACATCCGTCCCATGTGAGGTGTGCCAACCTCCGCCGCCCCACCCACCAAGTTCGATGGTCGAAAAAGAAGATGCATTCCACACGTAGACCGTGGCAAAACAACCCTGCTTCCACGCTGGTTTGTGTGTGAGGGTGCGTGGGCCATCCTCCGACAACGCGCCTCCTCCTCGAGCATCGTCGGCCACGGACAATCCTCCCCAGCCACCTACATCCCCTGTCTGATGCCTGCAATAGTGTTTTTCAAAAGATTTTGTGTCCAATAGCCAATGTTTTCCTAAGGTGTGGTATTTTTCTTGGAAAGGTGTTCTTCTTCTTGCAAGATCCTATTTTTTGGGTATTTTTCAAATTTCATATTTACTCAGTTAGACTTACTTCTACGACTAACATGAAAACCCTCAAGAGGAGTCATGTCATTATTGCCACAATCAAGAGATTAGATTGCTAGAATTGCATGTCATGTAATGTACCACCGATCACAATAGGAGACATGCAATTCAAGTTTATTTACTAGCATTTTACTTCAAGCACCTCTACCTCTACTCATATCTCAGATGAGTCAACATCTTGTGTCCGTCGCGACACCAATCCCACTCCTCTAATCACTTTCAATTGCTTCCGAAGTTTACCACAATTTCTTTAATTTAATCTTATGGGTAAACTCACTCTACAATTTAATTGCAAAGATCTCATTCTTTCCTAATCATCAGATGATTTAGGATCATTCAACTTAACTGATTATCGGGCTTGAAAAAGCAGTCCATAGTCTCTACATCCTTGAAACAGAGGTGCCAAAGTTTGTTGCTTATTCTGAGGTTGTTACCTCATTCGAATTACATTGTTACTTAGGTCATCCTTCTCTCCCTTTGTCATAAGCCTATATCCCCGCTTTCTACCCTATCCTCTTATCAATCGTGAGTCGGCCAATATACTGCTTCACTATGTAATTTGTTCAGAAATACAACCAGATCCAGCTTCCTTTCAGCTAAATACTTTGATGTTCGAACCTTGTTCACTTTTTGTTCGACCTGGCTTAAATATTTCATTACCTTTGTGCATGATTTCACGATCTGCTTTGCCTTTTATTAAATATACTCAAACCCTCACTTAACACTTATACAGGAGCCTTACAATTTTCCCACAACTACGTCAAATTGGAATGGAGTTGCTTAAAATGAATAAACCGATTTTATGTTCATTATAATGGGTTTAGTTTATGACACCGCAAGTGCACAGGTCATACAGAAAAATTCACGTAGCATTCAAATATCATTCCCATGCATTGACAAGAATTTTTAATTTCAACTACCCCAACTACTCAAGATCCATACTATTTGAACCTCCATAATAAAGTTTATCAGTTAGAATTTAAAGGATAATTGTCTTGAAGAATGCATCTACAAGCAAGGAAATTAAAAATAGAACAAATAAAATGATGTCAACTAAAACAAACTGGACTAAATCGCCTTCAGAAATGAACACTAAAAGGAAATACTGTGGAACAAATTAATTTCTGATTGTATCCCATTTAGACTCTATCCTGAATTTGGATATGGATTTGTCAAAGAGCCTTGATAATGCAGTTTGGATTTCTCCCTTAATTCACCAATTAGAGGTCCCTGCTTCTCTCTCAAGACATGTGGATCTAATCACATTTGTATTCCGATCATTCTTATAAGATCTCGGGCATTTTTCTTTTTCAATACTTCATACCCATTTTAAGATCGCAGATTTCGCTTTCCCAAGACAGGTCATCAAGAAAATCTCACAAACATTGATGACACTTCCTTTAAATCTAATGGATCTTTCTCTTTCCTTGATTAGATCTCGACTAACACAAGATTGATATCCTTCCATTATATCAAGGTGAGATCTCTGATTATTTAAATTGATAAATAATCCTCTTCAACTTCAACTAACTTCAACCATGAAATAAATTCCGAATTTATCTAAGTCGAACTCTCAGCTCGGGCAAGAGGTTCTCAATGATACTAACATACCCACCAACCGAATGTTCCAAGCTCTCGTGAATCTCTATCTCATGCCACCAAAGCGGCCTCCGGAAATCGTAGCAGTAAAACAACTCGAAGGGTACCGATACTACTATTGGGAACAATCAATTTAAGAACAATATCAATCAAATAAACCCCCCAATTTCAGTACTTAATTTATGCAAAAAGACTGAACTAACGCATAACCAAATTAAAGGGAAGCTATGCTTTATCAAAACTACATCACAATGACAATGGAGCATCGATCATACACCAACAAATAGTCGTAATAACTATAAAGAAAAACTAATTCCAATTGGTCCGATTCCATTAAGGCAATAATTGAAAAAGAGAATGAAAAATTAAATCCAAATTTTCCAACATTCTCGAATGTGTTAACAAGCCCAGATCCAAAAGAAAAGAAAAGAAAAAATCACCTAAATTATACAATCGAAGCCTTCTCTAATCCCCAAGGATTCGGGTCCTGAAGAGTCGCCTTCCGACGAAATACCTATTTATACATTTCAAAGAATCGCCCGATTCGGCTTCAAGTGGATTTAAATTACGGCCCAAATATCGTCGTGTCACGATCTTAGAAGCATGTCGCTGACTGCTAGGTATGCCGTGGTCCTCCGGAAGCTTGTCACAACATTCTTTTCATTTTGTTTTTGCAATCTTGAGTCGCGACTGATGTCCTATGTCACTTATTATCGTTTTTGCAATGGCTTGTTGTCACGATTACGAATTGTTGATCGCACCATGTTTAGTTGCTACTGTTGATGACTCTTGCTGCGACCACATTTCATGTTTCGTGTATTCGTGTCACACCACATTTTCTGCTGTTTCCGTGCATTTGCGGTCGCGACCACAATTCCATGTTGCGACTGCCTCTTCTTCCTTTGTTTAATTATGTGTCATGATTGTAAAGTTTCTTTGTCATTAAATACCATTTCGCGGTTAGCCACTCGACTCGTCGTGACAACTTTTCCGGTCTCCCAGTTCAGGCCGCGACCAAAATTTCAAGTGTCGCACATGACCTGCCTTTCCTTTTACCGACCTCCCGTGGTCGCGACACCATTTCTATCAGAAGCCAATTTGATCCTCGGGTCACAACCTCCCTTCATGTCAGGACATCATTTCGTCGCCTTCATGCAAGTCGCTACTCAAACCGCTTAATCTGTTTTGATTTTTTGTCGACATGGGAATTGTGTCGACAAGGTTGTTTCTTCTACCACGATTCTCGCCGCGACTTCAAAGCATGTCGTAACCGTTCTTTCTTCCAATCTTATCGCACCTCATTTCTGAGTTACAACGCTTCTACCAATTCAGCCTTTCTTCTGGTCGCGCGACGGAAAGTGTCGCGACCGAGCGGTGACCCTTCTTACCTTGTTCGTCAGTACTGGTCAAACTTACACAACATACGAACTGCTCAAATTTCATTTTGATGTCGCGATATAAAATCTTGTCGCGACTTCTCGACTAAAGGTTCGGGCCAGATTATTCCCAACATCAATTTTTCTGATAGAGATCTTGTCAACTCATCTAGCCATCCATTCCTCGCCGTCACCTTAATTATCCGCTGCGGATCGAGTCGCCTCTTTCATGTCGACTTAAAACTCGCCGAATCGATGAATTTCGTCGCGTAATTTCAATCGTCTGCCGCGACCCACCGCCGCCATTTATCTCATTTCTTCGATTCTCACGGAATTGCAACTTTTTATAAAATCGCAAAATATAAATTTGGTAAAATTCCACTACATTTCGTGACAAAAATAAGTAATTACATCAGAATACTAATAAAAAAATGGATTAAAATTCAACAGCTTTTTTACTCATCGCCACTGGCTTTATCTAATGAAAAAGCCATATGAGCTTTTTTTTCTCATTTTACAGTTTTTTGTGAATGAAATTCAAACACAATTTCATGTCTCTGTTCAAACATTGAGAAGTGATAATGACAAGGAATATTTGTCGAAACCTTTTCAGTCCTTCATGTTAAAACGGATTTTTCCATCGACCCTGTTGATACACCTCTCTATCGTGTAAATGGTAGAAAAGCACATACATCTTCAGGACGAGCCCTTGGTCTCTAAAACAATGTCCCTAAACATTTTTGAGCCAACGCAGTCTCCATAGTTTTTTTTATTAAATGTGATGCCCTCATCTGCTCTAATCGATTCCGCTTCCTTACCACCGCTGTTTCCAACAATCTTGCTCCCTATTGATCCCAAGGTATTTGAATACACATGCTTTGTTCAGGATGTCCGTCCTCAAGTTTCTAAACTTGTTCCGAAGACATTAAAGTGTATCTTTGTGGGATATTCTCGTGTTAAAAAAGGGTATAAGTGTTATTGTCCCACTCTTCGACGTTACTTTGTGTCTAATGATGTTACATTCTTTGAGATTACCCATTTTCCCTTCCATCTACTGTTACAAGTTGAGGGGAGGAAAAAGACTAGCTTGTTTATACTCTTGCCTCACCCATTGTCTCTTCCGAACCTGCTCATGTCCTTGCTCAAGTAAAACCTCCTATCACTCAGGTCTACACTCGGTGCCCACACCCCCAAATTCCGGCAGCCTCAACCACCGCTTCGACACGATCCAATTTCAACGACGATCTTCCTATTGCCAGAGCGTAAACGCTATCAAGGTTTCACCTAATTTCTCATTTTGTTCTTATAATCGTTTGTCATCACATTCATGTTCTTTTTATCGCGATCCTTTGGATTCTCTATCTCTTCCGAAACTGCCCATGATACTTTATCTCATCTCGTCAAGGTAGTGCTATGGTAAAGAAATGCAAGCTTTGTATGACAAATTATTTAACTTTGCATGCTACCTACCAGAAGAAACGTATCGGGTCGCCGCCGGTGCTCAGAGTTGGGCATCCTAATGGTTCAATGAGCTCAATCGAAAGACGATCACACTACAAGACGCTGCATCTATGGTGTATTGTTACTCACCGGAGTGACTCAAGATATCTCATCTCTAAGTCCTTTCTTTAAAGCCAATCTACAAAAGACTTAGGGATGCTAAGATACTTGGCATTGCAGTTATATGGCAAACATGGAATCTCTGACCCCAAAGAAAATACGCTCTTAATCTACTGGTCCGAGATCGAAAGTCAGTAAAACGACGTAGCTCTGGCTGGCTCAAGCAGACACCTTATTAGAGAAGGCGAACATTTGGGCGATCCCGAGTATAAAATACTAATTAGGTAGTTTAATCGCTTTACAAGAATCTCCGTCCCGAGCACGCTTCCACTCAATCACCGCCAGGTGTTTACATACGCTCGCCTCCAACGACGACCATCGCGCCTATCGAATGTATCTCTATGTTACTTGAAAGGAACCTCAGACGCAGATTTATACACAAGAATCATAAAGTACACTAATCAGTGCTCGACGATCGGGCATGACCTAAGGAAGAGACAGGAGGTCCATTTCGGATATCAGGCAAGCCATATGAATCTACCTCATGAAAGAGTAAGAAACAGAGGTCGGGCTCTCGATCTAGTACAGTCGAATATAGAACACAACTGTGTGAGATCATGTGGCTCCATCACCCCGATGGAAGTCAACATCGAGACACCCCACATAGCAAACTTTGATATTACAATCAGCTACCCTTTATATCGTATCTTAATCCTGGGCCTTCCATGAACCAACTAAGCATATCGTGATAGATTGTCATTTCGTCATGGTAAAATTCAACTCGCCTTGATTTCTATAAGATATATGAAGATCAAGCACAATCGTGCATATCTTCAAAGGCCCAAGCCGTAGACCGAGTTAATTATCATAACAAGTCGTGGCGATGATTAATATCTACGCCTCCAACTCTTATGTGGTATTATAACATATATCTAGCTTACATGTAGTCAGAATCTAATAGGAAGTGTTAGATCGACTTAGATATATATATATATTCACAATGGATCAATGAAAAATACAAGGAATTCATTCCTCCAATTCTTTTGTCTTGCTTTCTACACATCCAAAACAAACATAAAAGAATACTTCATCTTTTGGTACTGATCGGAGATAAGTAGGTTATATGTTTTGAACCAAGTCCGAGTACTGTTTTGGAACTAATCCCTAAACTAATCCTTCACACTCTCCTCATTTGGAGTAATCCAAATGTTTAGCAGCGGAAATCATGTTTCTTCAGAAGAACATGAGGATAATAATAAAGGGGTCTTAGTGTCATAAAAGGAGGAATTAATGAATTAAAGAGGAGTACCACAACTTGAAGTTGTACTTCAGTAATATATAGCATTCCAAATTCACTAGCCCAAAAACAAAGCACCCCTTTCAGGTCCTATTTTGATTTGGTAGTCTTGACACAACTTCCAACTTCCCGTGAAGGAAAAAAGGGATTGTAGATACAATGAAGCACTATATATATATATATATATATATATATATATATATATATATATATATATATATATATGTGTGTGTGTGAATTTTAGGCATCCTGCATCACTCCTATTTAAGCAAAGCAAAAAAGCAACCCAAGTTAACCCCCAGCTGAAGCAATTATATTATCAACTCAAAAAGAAGTAAACAAGCCAGCAAACCAAGTTTCAAATAGGAAAAGTGACAAAAATGATAGTTACTTGGAAATGCAAAGTTGATGCTACAACTGTTTCGTCGCTCTCCTCAGATACAAAGCTGAGTTCCAAAATACCAATTTTCCCTTGATATACATTTAAAAGCTCAGGATTATCCTGCCCGTATTTGACCACATACCTATCAAAGAAATTCTTTTCAGTATACAAACTTAGATCTTTCTTCACTAAACCCTTCATTTGAAGAACTTTCACCACAGAACACCGTGGAATGATCTTCTTCTCCAAACTGCGATAAAAGACTGATGGATATCTAGCAATAGCTGCAGGTTCCCAACCCATCTTATTTACCAGAAAATCCACCACACTCTTTATTTTCTTCTCAGAAGGCCTCATACATAAGGGATCCAATCTGAACATCAACATAATCTCATCATCTGTCAAACCCCACCGCCTATAAACCTCCATTTTTCAACCGCACTCAGAAAGCTGAGTCTCAAAGGATTGAATCCCATTTCAATAATCTTCTTGACAGTAGTACTAAACTTTTCCCTTGTTTCAGAACACTACATCAGGTTGTTATGCCACCAAATACTTAATATTTGATATGGGAACTCCAATTTCTAGTAGAGTCGCAATATTTGGTACCATAGTGTTTTGCACATTTTGACCCCAAATCCTGAATGTATTCTTGAAAGCCTTCAAACTATTTTCATTGACAATAAAAATACCCTTAAGCAAATTATAGCTGGGCATAAGATGATTTTGCAAGCTCCTTCCCAGGATAAATGGGCTTGAAACGACAATACTGCCAATGTCAGGCCCTGAAAATCCAACTGAACGGAAAAACTCCAGTTTGGGCAAAAGGGTCTTCTCAGGATCGGCAGTGAGCAAGATCGGATACTTGCTAACAGCTTTGGAGATATGGGTATTGATGCATCCATAATCTCTAAGGACTGCGAGGACGGAGTCTGCTCTTTCTGGGGTTTCAAAATGTACCTTTAGGGATGCAGATAGAGCCCCTTCTGGGGACAACCCACATGAGTTTATGAGGTAAGACACCGTGAAAGAATGTTGTTTGGGAGAACAGAAAGATCTAAAGATCAAAAGTCGGGCATTTCGAAGAAAATGCGTTTGGGTCTTTGAAATTTCAAACATTAGCCCACATTTGTGAGTGATACTGATACAACTCTTTTACAGAAGAAACTCAAACTAGTGCTCATTTCTAGAGATTGTTCGTGTGTCTTACCAGTTTTGAAGACCGTAGAGCTCCGAAACTCAATCAGCCCTAATTTGTAGCATCCGCTGCGGAAAAAGCAAGGATGCCAACAATCGGCAAATCAGAAGCAGATGGCTCGATTTGGAAAAGTACCAGCAAGCCAGATGCTTTAAACGTTTTATCACGATGATGCGCTGACGGGCGTGTGCTTTGCGGCGTGTAGAGTCGTTGGGCAGGACCGGATCGTTGTGAAATTTCAGGATGCGAGCGTGGGTTAATACGAGGCGGTAGGATGTGCTGATCGCAGCTCTAGGCGTATGCCTGCAACGAGGAAGAAGGGGTCGGTATCTGTGTACGATACAAATCTTCGTCGGTTCTTTACGAGAAGAAAAATACCTTGATTGTTTAGTATTGGCATCACAGAATCGTGTAAGAATGTTAAGCGTACCTTTCAGATGGGATGACCTCGTATTTATAGTTGAGGCTGACCCGGTTGGATGGTAATTAAATTAGCCAGTGGATGATATTCTTATTTTAGTCCATATCGGATCAAAGGAGTACGGATATAAGAAAAAAAGCGGTTAACTTGGGATAGTCTTCTTTCCTTACATAGGAAGATGTCCAGCGCGATGATAATCATTATCCTTTCTTTCCCTTATGATGGGATGCGGAATAAATAAAATATATCTTTTCATTTGTTTTAGATGAGATGTACGGGCTTATTGGACGGTTATGGATTTTTCAACCCGTCTCAGATTCGGCTTTGGGCTCAGTGAATCGGACCTCTGCTTCAGGTTGACATAAGGGGGCCTGGGTTTGATATGGAGCCCGCCATTTCCTCTAGGCCTTGGATATTGGGCCTATTTTTCGCCCATATCAGTTGCCCCGACCCTTGTACACGAAATTTGCGTGTGCAAGAACATAATTCTTCCCTGTTAAGTACCTTTATTCCCCCGCTGTAATCAGTTGGGAGAAAGAATTTGCTAAAGATGATTAATGGTGTCTCTTCGGGTTTCAGCTTGTTTTTCATATTCTCCTTGACTCCCTCAGTCTCTTTCATCGACCCCTCCTATCTCGAGTTTCTCTGATCTTGTTCCTTTCCGCTTTATCCCAGGTCTGCGTGCACTTCTTCCGTGTGAGGTCCTTTTTCGGGTTGATAGGTCGAGCTCTAGGGTTTATTTGTTCGGCTCTCGTCTATTACTATTTGCCCGTCATGGTTGGTAGCTCTTCTTCTTTGCGTGCTCGGCGATGACTCTTGTTGATGCCGGTCCCAGGCCGAGTGGGGCGTTCCCACTTGTTTGTGGTCGTTTGGCCTCGACACAACTCTGAGGTGCCTCCCATCCAGTTAGATAAGGGTAAAGTGAACACGATCAAATACCCGAGGAACCAGTTTCCTCAATCTTGCCCTTGGCATCTGTGAGCGATGGGACTGCGAGTTAATGGCTTTTATATGGAATGAATTTTCTTTGTCATTATCGACCTGCAGATATCCGAATGTGGGTCCCGGATGTTCGGCTCTTTCTCTGACCTCGGGTACCTCGGATGGTGCAGCTTCTTTGAAGTCGCCTTTGGCGATGGCCTTCGTTTTCCATTGCACCTTCATGAAGGGTTCACGCAACATTCAACATTTGTCTTTCCCAGCGGCTCCCGATGGGTGGGACATTTTAGTGAGCCTTTTGGATCTTTTTAGGGATAGAGGGTTCAGTCCCCCAGCATGGCCTACTAACCATTCATCTTTCATTCAATAGCTACTCAGGGCTTCATTTTCTTCTCAAACGGCTGACTCCTGCATTAATCGAGCCACCTTAACTCGCGGGTCATGGAAGGCTGGTGTTGCCGTGGCGGTCGTTCTGAGTACAATCTTTCGACGGGGCGATACTACAGAGTGTCCTACATTTGTATACCCGATAATCTTACATTGAGTATTTGCTCTGTTTTGGCGTGGCACAATACGAAGATGGTTGAGCGTTTTACGGTTTTACACTTTCTCGTGTTTCCGGGTGCTCGTTTGACATGCCCAGGAGAACAATCTGCTAAGCGTTAGCGGAATGTCGCTCGCCCTTATGCGAGTTGATAAAGTCAGAACGTTCTGGTCCATCTAGGTCGATGTCCGTACGATCCTCTGCTTTGAGGCCCTCGCCTCCTTCCGCATGGGGTTTCCTTTGGACCCTACATTTGTCGCTCCTTTCGGGAGATTTTAGTTCGTTTAGGGGCGTCCGGAAGTCCCACAGTGAAAGGAAAAAATCCTGAATCTGCGAGGAGGATGGTAGGTTTGGCAGTTGAAATTAGGACGCCTCCGACTGTCCGAGGCGACGGGCGTTGTCACCATTAATTTGATGCTCGGGTTGTTTCTCTCTCGCCCTCTTTCAGCTTGTTCGGAGGCGGAGAATCCTTTGGGTGAAGTAGTCGACATTCTTTGAGTAGCTATACTGTGCTTAGTATTGGTCCGCCTTACGAAAATATTTAGGTTGCCTCTGAGGAGGCGAGACGAAAGAGAAGAAAGTGAAATAAGACTTCAATATTGCCAGGATTCTTTACTCTCTCAATGCAGAACTTGCAGCAGACATTTGTTCTTGTTAATGAGATTGGTGCAGGTAAGACTGGTTGATGGCTTTGACTTTTATCTTTGAGATTAGCCTTGGTAAGTCTACAATCACGTTTATCACCATACATTTGCGTCGATCAGAGCTTTGTGTTTTGATATACGGGTTGCTACTCATTGAAGAGATCTGGCGAAAGGCCCAGGTAAATGAAACACGTAAGATCTTCGCATTTATAAGGCGAAGCTGCCACGCTCACTTTGCCGGCCTTGTGATGCGGGAAGGCGCGTCTGTTGTTGGTGAAGATGCGGGCGACTTAAGCGACAGAAGCACACCGATCGGCTCGTGCTCGGGCTGAGAGTAGAGAAGATGAGGTTGGCGTATTGCGTAACGGCGGCGGTAGTGGCGGAAAGCGAGGTTGAACAATCTCAAGTGTGAGTAGCAGTTTGAGGCTCGGGAGGGACTAGCATTGCCCAGTCTGAGCTTCAAGCTGGTTAGGGATTGACTCGTCACCTCGAGGGCGTGAGATCTTCAAATGGGACTACATACGACCCGATGCTTGCTTGGTGATAGGAAACCTGACTTGAGTGGCCGTCCTTGACCAGGGTAAGTCTTTGCTAGAGATTGCTTTCGTCGCGAGTCTTTGTTGCGAATTAGTCGGAGACGGCTAAGCGAAATGTCGCGGTTGCGTGCGATCTTCATGTGGTCGGTATAGTTGCACGGAAGGGCGAGGTTATTAAACGGCCCTGCGGGATCGAGCCGATTGCTCGGTGGAAGCTACGGGGTGGCTGGCTTTTGAGGCGGTTCTGTACTGACCTAGATTTCAATTTGATCTTCTAGTGTGAGGAGGCAAAGGAATCTACCTCTGCAAATTATTCCCAAGGGCCGGCACTCTATTGAAATCCATTTCTCATTCCTCGTCATCCCTTCCTCTGACGTGACTTTAGGAGACGATCTCTGTTTCTCACCCTCTTTTTTTTTTTTTGTTTCGTATGTATATATTTACTCATTTTTCCAGGCCTGGGGCCTGGGATCCATGTAGCTCTCTTTTCGATAAATACATATTTTGTTATAATTCGCATTCTTGTTGGGATACATATGTATTTATTCCTAAACCGATGATTCGGTTAAGGGGTTTGAGCAATTGGGCTCACTTTCCTCTTAGGGTTTAAGTATGTTGTTCGCTCGAGATCGAGGAAAGCTCGTCGAGGCGGTGGGAACTTCGTTCAGCGGATGGCCGGGGATAGCTCGTCAATATAGTGAGAGCGAGGTGCTTTCGCCCGAAGTGAAATGAATAGTGACCTAATTAGTATAAGCCAGTTTGAGCGGGGCTTCTCCATGTGGTAGGGGAGCGGTGATAAAAACACATAGTTGAATAGAGCTCGTCCGTTGGTGCGTGAAGGCTCAAACCGGAAGTGTAGTCAGGCTTGTCCATGTTGGTGATGGGAAGAGCTCGTCGGAGTGAATAATTAGATTAGGCTCGTCCATCTTGTTGATAGGAAGGAGCTTCGTCAATGTAAATTGTGAAGTGGAACTCGTCCCGTGTTGAGAGAAGTTGATGAGGAAGGCGCCGTCTAGAGTAGTAGGGTGAGGCTCGTCCATGTTCAATTTGATGGGAAGAGCTCGTCGGATTGGATAGTGAATTAGGCTCGTCCATCTGGCGGTGATAGGAGAGCTCGTGATATGGAGATTCTTGAAGTGAGCTCGTTCATGTTGGTGATGAGGAGAAGAGCTGAGCCACGGTGGTAGGGTGGGGCTAGATCGTGTTCCTGGCACGATGAAACAAGATTAAGATTGGTAGAGTAGAGGCTCGTCCATGGTGATAGGAAGGCTCGTCGAGGTGGATAATTAGATTAGGCTCGTCCATGTGGTAGATAGGAAGAGCTCAAGATCAGTGTATAGGGTGCGAGTGGGGGCTAGAGTCAGGTGTTGGTGATGAGAAGAGCTTGTGCGAGGAGTAGTAGGGTGGGCTCGTCCGTGTGGGATGGGAAGGCTCGTCAGGAGTGAATGAGTGATGGGGCTGGGTCCATGCGATATAGGAAGAGCTCGTCAATGTAACAGGTGCGAAGTGAGGAGCTCGTCAGTGTTGACTAATGAGAAGAGCATGCGAGGTAATGAGGTGAAACTCATCATGTTGGCTGATAGGAAGAGCTCGTCAGAGTGAATAGAAGATTAGAGCTGGATCCGTCTTGTGATAGGAAGGAAGTAGTCGATGTAAGTGCGAAGTAGGGCTCGTCTATGTTGGTGATGAAGGCTTGTCACGAGTGGTAAATTAGAGCTTCGTCCATGTTGGTGATGAAGAGCTCGTGAGTAATGAGTGGAGCTGATCCATATTTGGTGATAGGAAGAGCTCGTCCAGTGAATAGTAGATTGGGGCTCGTCCATGTGAGGGCGATAGAAAGAGCTCGTCAATGTAAATTTGCGAAGTAGGGCTCTTAAGGTGTTGTGATGAGAAGAGCTTGTGCGAGTAGTAAATTAGGCTCGTCCATGTTGGGCAGTGGAAGAGCTCGTCGAGGAGTGAATAGTAGATTAAGAGCTCGTCCGTGCGGCGATAGGAAGAGCTCGTCGATGTAAATTAAGTAGGAACTCGTCCATGTTGGTGATGAGAAGGCTGGAAAATGCGAGTGGTAGGGTGGGCTAAATCCATGTTGGGTGATGGAGAAGAGCTCGATGCAGTGGTAGAGTAGAGCTTCCGTCCATGTTCGTGATAGGAAGAGCTCATCAGAGTGAATAATAGATTAGAGCTCGTCCATACTGACTGATAGGAAGAGCTCGTCAATGTAAATTGCAGTAAGACTCGTCCATGTTATTGATGAGAAGAGCTTGCTTCACGTAGTAGGGGTGAAACTCGTCCATGTTGGCGATGAGAGGCTCGTACGGTAGTAGAGTAGAGCTTCGTCCATGTTGGCCCGATAGGAAGAGCTCGTCGAGTGAATAGTAGATTAGAGCTTCGTCCCATCTTGGCCCGATGGAAGAGCTTCGTCAATGTAAATTCTGTGTGAGGCTCGTCCATGTTGACTTATGAGAGAGCTACCGTGCGGGTGTGAAGTAAATAAGAGCTGATCCGTATTGTTGATAGGAAGGCTGTGGGTGAATGATTGGTCTTACAGTGGCTTTGTAGCTATGGTGGCGTTCAGTAAAATGGGTTAGTCGACTCATTTGAGAAGCGTGGCTGTGTTGTGACGACCTCGTCGAGTGAGTGAGGCTCATGGCGCGATGGCCGCGGCGGCGTTCGGTCGAAATGGGTTTGGTCGACTCATTTAGGCGTGGCACGGCGAAGCGAGCGACCTCGTCGGAGTGAACAGCGGGGCTCATGGCGCGTGTGCCAGTGGCGTTCGGTAAATGCGCGGTTGATGATATTTGGGCGGCGTGGCTGTATTGGCGGGCGACCTCGTCAGTGAACAACGGGCTCGCCGCGCGTGGCCTTAGTGGCGTTCGGCGAAATGGGTTAGTGCGACTCATTTTAGGCGTAGCGTGTTGACGGGCGACCTCATTCAGTGAGCAACGGGGCTCATGGCTCAGTGGCCTTGGTGGCGTTCGGCCAAAATAGGTTGGTGACTCATTTTAAGCGGTGGCCCAATGGCTTTGTGTTGAAGCGAGCGACCTCGTCGAGTGAACAACGGGGCTCATGGCGCGGTGGCCTTGGTGGCGTTCGAGCGAAATGGGGTTGTCCCGGCTCGTTTAGGCGGCTCGCTGTGTTGAGTAGATCACCTCGTGCGGAAGTAAACGAGCTCGCTGTGCGGTGGCGCTGGTGGCGTTCGAGCGAAATGGGTTGGTCGACTCGTTTAAGCGTGGCTGTGTTGAAGGTAGATCACCTCGTCGGAGTGAACAGCGAGGCTCATGGGCGCGGTGGCCAAGTGGCAATGTACCTGAAGCTGATCGACTCGTTTGGCGGCGTGGCACGTCTTCGAAGTGGATCACCTGCGTCAAAGTGAGCAACGGCTCGGCGTAGTAGTGGCAATGTAACTGGCCGGATCGACTCCTCGGGTAGCGTGACTGTCTTGAGTAAACGGGCGCTTCGTCAAAGTGGCAACGTGGCTCGGCGTGGCCGGTAGCAATGTAGCTGGCGTCGACTTCGTTTAAGCGTGGCTGTCGCTGATGGATCACCACCGTCAAATTGGCTTGATTGGGCGAGGTGCCGTCCATGTGCCTTTGCTAGGAGGAGCTCGTCGGCGCGAGCGGTTGGGGCGAAACCGTCCAGTGGCCCAGTGGGTAGAGCTCGCCCATGCGAGTTATTGGGCTCCGCTGGATGAGTTGTCTGAACTGAAATGGCTCCTTAGGTAGCGTGACCCGTTTGGATTGAACTGCTGCATGCGGCCAATCGACTTCTGATTCTCTTGGAAAGGTGCGATCGTCTTTAATGCGGATTGATGAATTTGGAACGTTCGGGTGACTTCTTGTACTTTGGCCTTCTTATAAATGGCGGCTTTGTTCTTTGTGGGGGAGCTTATTCTTTGTATATTTTGCTCTCGGGTGCGTAACCCGGGGAAATACAGGTGAGATAAATCGTCGGATGCAATTAGTCTTGAGGATCCTTCGAAGATTTTGGTTCGATTTCCCGATGGACCTGGCGGTGGGAGTTGTGTTGTCCTTCATGGGAGGAGTCTCCCAAAGTGGTCGTTGCATGCATGCGGTGAGTTGCTCGCTCCTCTACCCCGGGCGTTGATTGGCGGCGGAGTGCCTCTACTTCGTTCGTGTTGGCTTGCATCGCTCCCAATGTGTCAGGGGGCCTGTTGTCTGCGTCGCCTGGCGGGTCCTGCATCCTTGGCGGATTGGCGTTGCTCTTGCTTGTGTTCCGAGTTGATACCATCAGTAACTGAGTGATCAGTTTTATTTGTAAAGGAACTGTCGTTCCCACAGACGGCGCCAACTGATGATGCCTTTTCAAATACAGGCCCAGATTTTGGAGCGTGTGGGGGTGCGTTGGGCCTAACCGGGGATCGTTTGTGGGGGGGATGCGGGCGTCTGGATTATGCAGAATTTGAGGTAGGATCGGCGCACCGTTGATGCGGGATGCGGGCGTGCTTCTGCCTTGAGAGCAAGGAAGGGGGGTCGGCGGGCTATGCGGGTGGCCGCTCCCGATCTTAAGTCGAGTTTCTTTACGAGAGAAGAGAAGAGTTTGCTTAGATTGTTTAGTATTAGGCGTCCCAAGAATACGTGTAGAATGTTGGCGTACCTTTTCCGCAGATGGGATGGCACCGTATTTATAGTTAGGGCTCAGCCCAGGTTGGATGGTAATTAGAATCACTTCAATTCGGATCGATATTTCTTATTTTGATCATATGGATCTGAGTCACGGGATATAGAAAAAGCGATTTAACTTGGGATAGTCTTAACCTTATAGGAAGATGTCAGCGCGATGATCTATCATTATCCTTTCTTTCCCTTATGGTGGGATGCGGGAATAAATAAAATATATCTTTCTATTTTGTTTAGATGAGATGTACGGGCTTATTGGGCGGTTATGGATTTTCAACCGTCTCGGATTAGGCTTTGAGCTCGATGAATCGGACCTACCTTCGGAGTTGACATAAAGGGGGCTGGGTTTGATATGGGCAGCCATTCCTGCAGACGGAATTGGATATTAGGCCTATTTTTGCCCATATCACTATCAGCTCATGAACGACTCCTCTCTTCTTGCAAATATTGCAATTTATGGTGAAAGAGGAAAGGCGCAAAAGCGCTTTCTATCTCTGAATTCAAAAGGAAATGGATCTTTCCGATGCATACCACTCATAAATCTCTTAAGAAATTTTTTTTTTTAAAAGATAAATCTCCTAAGATTTGAATAGATGTAATAGGCTCCTTTATCTTTATTTTTACAAAAATAAAATAATATTACGAATGTTATAAATTTTCTCCCTTAGAGCATCTCCATCCAACAGTTAGCAAAAAAAAGCATTTAAAGCTATTTTCTTCACAAAAAAAGATTCTTTTTTGAAATTTAAATTTAAAGTTTTAGTGGCATGAAGAAGCGGTGAAAAATCCCTAAAAGTTTCGTCTATCCACAAATCTATTCTAATTTTACCCTTTCTCTTCTTTAATAATTACATCATGTACCCTTCATTCATTTATATCACTCCATACACTATAAATTTGATTTAAAAAGATAAATAAATATTTAATTAAAATTTAAAATAAAAATAAAGATTCAATTAAAAAAGAAAAATGGCCATAAATATTTGATTAAATCAATGAAAATAAATATAAATATTTTGAATTAATAATTTTAATAGTTGAACTTTTTTTGGGTTACAAATATTAATTAATTTAAAATTTTTTGTATTAAAAATAAATTGAAATTAAAAATAAAAATGGCCATAAATTTGTATTTTAGATTATTCCCAAAAAAATATGATTTATGGTTTTTTTCATTGATTAATTTTATTTTATTTATAATATTATAAATTAAAAATAATTAGAAGTTGCAAAAAATATTTGCAGGCTATCTATTTGGCCAAAAATGACTCCGGATATAAAACGACGTCGTTTTGGCCTTTTTTTAACCAAAACGACGTCGTTTTGGGTTTGCAAAAATCTGCCTATAACAAAACGACATCGTTTTGGAAAAATCTGGTCCAAAACGGCGTCGTTTTGAACCAGCGTTCACATATCCAAAACGGCCTCGTTTGGGTTGAAGTAAGGCTGCTTCAAAGCATGACGTTGTTTGGAATTAGTAAGCTGCTTCAAAGCAGCGTTGTTTTGGACGGTATACACTAAAACGACGTCGTTTTGTTATGTGTTTTAAAAAAAATTGAAGCGGCGTCGTTTTATACCCATCCCGAAAACCGAAAGCGATGCGTTTATTAACCCCTCGCTTCCCCAAAAAACACCTGCATTGCGTCGTCCTCATTTTGCGAGGCGGGGAAGCGAGTCGTTTCACCGACGGTCGTTTGAATGGAAATTTCAGATTATTTTGGAAGCGGCCGGTGGCTGGTTTTAGTCCGACAAGCGGCGGTCTGTTGGCGCGAGCGGTGGTGGTGCGGCGGCGGCGTCTGAAGCCACCTTCCGGAATATTTGAGGCAATGGCAGCGGCAGCGGCAACACTTGGTGTTAGCTTTCCTCCTTTTCTATATTAACTTGGGTGACTGTGGCTTCCTGGATTAAATCTTGATGGATGTCGTTTTCAGTTGTCTTTCATGTTGAAATTTGATTCAGTTGTTGGGATTCAAAATGGTTCACGGGTGTGCTTGCAATGTCAGGTCATTCTATGTTCTTGAGAAATTTTTCCAGTTTTCCCTTCACTTTTTTCCCCTGCCTCCAACGGATAGAAAACGAGGGTAGGATTGGTTTCTCTTTGTTTTTATGAACAATGATCGGCTATATTTATGTCGCATTTATTGTCCTTGTTCATCGACTATAATAAGTACTCCAGGTTTTACTCCTTTGGAGCTAGTTTTTACTCATCAATACATTTTTTAAATTTTTGCTCGATGTTTTGCTCCTTCTTTGAGTTTCTTTTTAAGGACCGAAACACAGAATGCCTCTTCTAAGTTTGTAATATTGGAGTTTTAATATGATGACAATAATTGCAATTTACTTATTTGAATAATACTCAGGTGTATTCAAATAACGTAATTTTTAGCATTCCAAAAAAATAATAAAGTAATTTTTATTATAAAAGAAAATCATGCAAAAACAATAGAAACTGAGCCCAAGGACGTTTCCCCAACCAATTTTCTATCTAAACAAACAGAGCCAGGAAAATCTCATCTCTCCGGCAAGTGTTGCACTTTCCAGTGAGAACACAAGAACTAGGGAGAAAGGCTCCCCTTGAAAATTGTTCATGTTTTATAAAATCCAAATTTACTTGGAAACTAAAATATTTTTAACTTATGTCTTATATTTTAAAACATATTTAAATCAAGTGTTTTAAAATAAAGTTGAAAAGTTTAGACAGAATAAAAATAAAATTGAAATACTAAAATAGAAAATAATAATAATAATAAGGATATCGTATTTTCTACTTTAAGAACTTGTCCTTAATATTTTTCAATTTAATCCTCTTGCATAGAAAACTTATCAAATGTATGCATGAGCTTTTATTTTTAAATAAATCAAATTTGGGAGTTTAATGTTTGACAAATTACATGTAATATGTAAAAAAAATATTTATTTTAGACAAATTAGAATTCTTTCCCAATTTCTTAAAAATAAATTAATGTTCAAGTTTCTATTCTTATTTTAACTTCACTTGGTCTTCATACACGTGTTTTGACGTGTAGAAGAGTTACAAGCTTATTATCCTCCATAAAACTAAAACGATTCTTGAAACTGACATAATTGACCCTCCTATCAAATTGTAAGGCATGCCTAATAAGATGTGAGAAGAGAACATCATCATGGTTCTTCCCAAATGAAAATGATACATATGCTTTATTTTCATATTTATAGAGAAACAAACAAAACCATAGATTATTTAGCAACATTTAAATTTAAATATTTTGTGGTCAAACTTTCCTAGAAATGATAGAAAATTTGCCTTATGGATCTTATTTTAACCGAATTTATAGGTTTGTTTTTTTGTGGTCTTCTTTCACCAAAAAAAAAAAGAAAAAGAAGAAGAAAGAAAGAAATGATGTTAACTTAATATGAATAACAAATAAATTCAGGGGAAGGGCAAGAGTGGAGTAGACTAAACCTTGTCCTTTGGCAATGAGTTTACATCATATAAGGTCAAAACCGAAAACCTCCCACCATAGCAAGATTTAATAAATAAAGAAGTAGAACTACTAAGTTTTTAAAAACTTAAACTTGAGAATATTTGAGTTCGCTATCATTATCATACTCCTTAATGGAATAGGATGATGTATCAGCGCCCGAGTACAGCGTTTGAGGCCTAACATCAGGAATGCCTGGATCCCTTTGAGCATTTTGGTATCAGGCGTGACGGGAAGATGAGCCGACCTACTCGCAGCGTTATGCATCTCGGGTGTGTTGAGACTTGAGCAGAACAAAGCCTCGAACAGAAAACCGAAAAAGCTAAGTGATCAAAGAAGACCTCCATCATCTGAACGTGGGACAAATGTCATTACGTTAGAGAACTATAACCCACCATCTTCATCTCACTACCGTTATGGAAATAGAGCAATTGGGAAGGCAACGCGTAGCAGGCCCCTACAGAAAGGAACGATTGAAATCTTTATAACCTAAGAGAAATAAAATTTATTGATTGTGTTACGGTTAGCGTTTCACTCAACTTTTTTTTTTACAACACGACAATCACTATCTGAAGTTCAATACATTAAAGAGTAAAGATTTCTTGCTTGCCTATTTTTCATCGAACACCTACAACAGTCAAAGAAACCAAATTATGGAGATCTGGGTGGAAAGAAAAATGGGGTGGGAAGGGAAAAGCCAACCAATACCTTCAAACAAAGTAACGCAATTCTAAGAAAAATCTGAGTAAGTGAAACAATGAGGGATGATTCACTCCAAAAGAATGTCTTTAACTCTACAACAATTAACAACCTATTTTGTGCAGTAAAAGAGTTTGTGAAACAATTAGCTCATAGTCATTGGAGTAGCTCATTCTTAAATACTGTCAAAAACTTTCTACCGTAGCCAATAAAGGATGACATATAGCGGGGCTAAGGTGAACAAATGCCCCATAGTATTGCAAGTATGTTTCATTTTCTCCTTGAACTTTTTTCTAATCTCAATATACTATTAATGTTTACTTTCGTAGCTCAGTAATACCCCCCGTTGTTAGCAAATGAAAAACACCCGTCAAAACGCTTATCAAAATCCCACTAAACACTCCACACGTGTTAGAACTTTTGGTCTGGTTGTGACTCTTTTTAACAAGGTGGTCATGGATGACTATGGAAATAAACGTCAAAAGTATCTTGTGATTAAAAAAAAGTTTAAGGGCAAAATGGAACATACACGCAAAACTCAAGGGCATTTGTGTACCTTATTCCCATACAATGAACTACCTTTCTATCGTAACATACAAATCATAACCAGGATTAAAGTTAGAAGAACTGATCAGGTATGTTCGCTCTAGGATCTTCAGCTTAGTGATGGACCAAACAATAGTAGATATTTGAGGAAGACTCCTATTAATTAAAATAATTAATTAAGAGTCTTTAATGATGAGGACGCTTATTAATTATTTTAATTAATTAAAAGTCTTTATCTTTTAACTATTTTATTTGATTAATTAGGATTACTTACTTTTTCTTGTCTATCAAGCATTCTAACTTCCTTATTTAGTCAAAATTCTTGTTTAGCAATGATTCATTTGAGCCTCTACAAATACTTAGTCATTCTATCTTGGTAAGCAATATTTTTTTATTTCATAATCAAAACCTAACAACGTTGATAAATCTCTTTGAGATTGTGTTTATTGTTTCTTAATTGAGACTTTGCTTGGAGATTTGTTTGTTTGACGATCTTCACACGTTACTCACTGCGTCAAGTGGTATAAAGTGAGTTTCTCTCAATCAATGGCAAATAGGAGTTAGTGATGACAACCAAGCCCAAGACAGTGATCGGGGATTGCAGACTGTTTGGAGATCGATTAACAAGCAGTAACAATAAATCCAAAATTTAACTCAATAGTTGGAAACAATACAACCCCAATTGCAGGTGTTATTAAGGGTTAATGGATAAGGGCATAGGAATAATGATGAGGAACAAGGCGTAGGAATTGGCCTTGCTATACCCATTTTTAATCACAGTCCAAAAATATGAAATCAAAGAAGTCTAATCATAGGATTTGATAACACTTTAGATGAGGAGGCCAACTTTGGTGAATTTGTGAATCCATGTGGCAAACAAAGAGGAGGAAGGCAGTGGAAACCAAACTACAGATGAGACAATGAATACAAACTAAAGGTAGATATCCCTAACTTTAGTGATGATCTTGATATTTAGGGGTTTTTAGATTGGTTGATTGAGGTAGACAAATTCTTTAAATATACTGAGTTGCCCGATGACAGAAAGGTTTAATTTGTTGCTTATAGGTTAAAAGGGATAGCATCAATATGGTGGGATAGAATGAGGGAGATGAGAACAAGAGAGGGGTGTGATCTGGTTCAAACATGCCGTAGGATGAAGCAATTATTACGAGGTAGATTTTTGCCTTTAGACTTTGAACAATATATTTTTTATGCTTATCATAAATGTACACATGGTAACAAGAGGGTGAATGAATATACTACTTAATTTTTTAGATTAACAGAGAGGAATAAGTTACCAAAAAGTGAGAACCAACCAAGACTTTACAAGCGGACGGAAGGAACTTTCTAACTATTGTTCATGACCCATCCTCAATTATGGCCACTTAAGGAGACCCAAGAAGTGCATTTGATGGTTGTGAAGGGAGAAGTAAAAATTAGAGATTTAGTTGTGGCTCAAATTCCGGTGGAGATGCAGACTTTGTAGGAGTTTGATGATGTGATTCTCGATGATTTACTGACAGAGTTACCTCCTATGCATAACATACAACACCATATAGATTTGATTCCAAGTGATTATCTTCCTAATGTGCCTCCTTATAGGATGAGTTCCAAGGAGAACAAAATCTTAAAGGAGAAGGTAGAAGAGTTGCTAAGTAAGGAGCATATTCAGGGTAACATGCGCACATGTCCTGATGATCTACCGACAAAGTTACCTCCTATGCATAACATACAACACCATAAAGATTTGATTATAAGTGCTTCTCTTCCTAATGTGCCTCATTATAGGATGAGTTCCAAGTAGAACAAAATCTTAAAGGAGAAGGTAGAAGAGTTGCTAAGAAAATGACATATTCAAGCTAACATGAGCACATGTGCCGTTCCAACTTTGTTGATGCCTAAGAAAGATGGAAGTTGGTGGATGTGTGTTGATAGTAGGGCAATCAACAAAATTAATAATATGCTTAATGAGTTAAGTGGAACATTTGTGTTTAGCAAGATTGACCTGAGGAGTGGCTATCATCATATCAAAATCTGTCTAGGTGATGGGTGGAAGACAACATTCAAGACAAGGGATGACCATAGCAAGATTCAACAAAGAAAGTATGGATCGTATCAGATTGTTAAGAAGATCAACAATAATACTTATGTGGTTGACTTACCAAGTTGGATGGGGATTTTAAGATCTTCAATGTTGTCGATCTTACCTTGTTTCAGCCATATGTGAGTCTTGGGTATTTAGAAATAACTCGAGGATGAGTTATTTGGAAGTGGAGGTGAATGGTGAGGATACCTATTAATTAAAACAATTAATTAAGAGTCTTTAATTATGAGAACACCTATTAATTATTTTAATTAATTAAGAGTTTTTATCTTTTACTTGTTTTATTTGATTAATTATAATTAATTATTTTTTCTTGTTCATGAAGTATTCTAGTTTCCTTATTTAGGCATGATTCTTGTGAGTATCATGATCTTTAAGATCCGCTACTCGATGGGCCTATGTCCCGTTTAGCCTGTGTTATGAAACGGCCCGATTTCATTTGCCTCATCAAGACCAGGCGAACATTTTCCAAACGAGAGAGGCTAAAGAGGCCGCCTAGGAAAACAAGGTCAAACTCTTCTAAGGCTTTCTTGAGGCAGTCCATCTAGGACTTCAAGTCCGCCAACCGGAAATTCTACCCCATATGGGAATTCTATTCCATATGGGAAGTTTGTTACGAATAAGCACCTAGAAGCGGAAAATCCACATAAGCGATATTATCAACGAATTTTCCACTTTCTGAATCCCTTACTCCTTGGAGAGTTAATCCTGGATAAAGGAAGGATAATCCATGATAAGGAATAATTAGTCGTTGATATGGAAAAAGAGATTGAACCCTGAAAATAGAAGATTCCTTCCCGAGATAGGAGGGAGATTCAACAAACCATCGTGGATAAATCAGAAAGATCCCCCATGAGGAGAAGGTAAGCAATTCCAACTGCACCCAATCTCTTCTCCCTCTCTGCATTTTTTGTTAACTTAATCATCGGAGAAGCAGTCGGCCCACCACCGCTGGATTGCCCCTTTTTGAAGGTTTACACCACACCGCTGATACCCAAGAAGTCAGATAATCGAGGTTCACATTGCGCTATTGATGCTCAGGAAATCTAACGATCAAGACCCCTATAACTTGACGCTCAAGGGATCCGATGATCAAAGTCCCAACAATTGCAGTCGTTTATGGGAAGCGAATAAAATGTCTCGACGACAAGCTGCAAGGGCTTGGCTTCAACGATTCTCTAGCAACCCCCTGTTACCTTGAACTCTTTCAACTCCCCCTTTTGCATCCGATCTACCCGAAGTAGCTCAATGTAGACCAATCTGATGCATCAAACACCTGAAGATCAATTCCTCCATTGGCGTTAGGAGATGGAAAGGAAGCAAGAGGAGCAGGCGAGACAGATGCAGGAGTTACAAGCTCGCGCTAAACGTTTGCAATGTGAGAATGATCAGTTGCGGGCCTAGGTAAAGGAAAACCGCGACCTTGGAAATGATGTACAAGATGGAGATCGTACTGAAAATCCAATAGCTCGCAATAAAGGCAAAGAGCCCATTATTTCTGACAATGGTGACGCTCCAACAGATGATGAATTGTCCTCTAGGAGGTCCCCATCCACGAGTCCTCCGCCAGCAAGGAATGCTCAGGGCATCACAAGGGCCAAATCGCGAAGGAAGCACTCACACCGCCCTACCCTTAGTGATGTCATCAGTGACGCTTCCCGTCGGACTAGAGAGCAGGCTGATAGGAGGTAGAACCTGTAACACCCCAAATTATACTCTAGTAGTTTATTACAGTTTAGTAGTATGATAAAAGTCAAAATTGTATTTTTCGAAAATTTAAGTACTAAGGGTGAATAAGGGTAAACTGGTTAAATGTCACATTAAGGACTCAAAGATCATAAGTTAAGAAGACTATATGCTATTGTAGGAATTTAGATAAGTTGATTTTCAAATAGGATGAAGTGGAAAGACCAAATGGCAAGGGCTAGGAAATTAAACCCAAAATGGGATATGACACAAACTTGTTTATTGAATGAGAGAAGTTCTCATTTTTTACTTTAGAGAGAGTTAGGGCTACAATTTGTGAGAAGAAGCCATGTTAGGCATTTCTTCTTCATTTGCTTTGGAGTTCTTCTTGTTCAAGTAAGAAGGAAAGAAGAAAAAAAGGTTTAGTTTTCAAGAAAATCAAGGTTATGAAACTATCCTAATTTTCTCCCTCTTTGTTTTTGTTTTTGTTGGTTTGAGTTGGGTTTAAAGTTGGATTTTATCTTGGTTTGGTTTGGGTTTGAATTTTCCTTTGATATGGACCAAAAATTGTGTAAAGAGACATGTAGGTATTTTAGGGGAAGTGTTGTCCAAATTTCCCTAAAACATGTGTTTTTGTGTTAGTCATAACTTGGCCTACAGACCTCCAATTTGGATGATTCTAGTTGGAGAGGAAACCTACAAACCATAACTACAAATGTCTAGAAGAGACCAAGATGTAAATCCTACTCGAACCCTGAAAAAGAGTTTTACATAAAAATACGGATTCTGTCCCCTTTATAGGAGTAGTTCCTGTTGTATGCACCATATATTGAGTTACACTGATCCAAATAAGGTAATTCAAATTTATGTACAAACTAGACATCTAGGATAATAACTTTTATAAAGGAATTATAGCCAAATTTAGTCCCCATTGTTACCATAAATTCGTCAAAGTAAAGGAACAATTTTGTATGTCCCTAAAACCTTTCTCAGAAGAGTCCCTTAAACTAGAGTAATTCCGGTTGTTTAAATCATAAATTGAGTTATACTGATCAAAATGAGGTGATTCAAATTTTTGTACAAACTGGAAATCTAGGAGAACAAATTTTATGAAAAAAGTATGGTCAAATTATGTCTTTATAATTCCTAGAAAATTTTCAAATGTATGACACAATTCCATCTTCTGTTCCTGGAAACTGTCCAAGAGCAGTTTGGAATGTTTAGGTTATACCTCCTAATTTAAAGGTCCAAATGACTTGATTCATGAGTCTTTGGAAACTTAATACATAGGTGAACATTTTGTAAGAAGATCACTTTGTCTAAAAACCTCGTTTCCTGGGTTAAAATTGTAGTTGAAAATGGACTTGGGACTTACCTCGTCTTTGTTCGACCCCGAAGCCTTTGTAATAAACATTGCCTAACCTTCGTAGATGATGCATGTAAGACCGAGAATTCAATTTGCGGAAAAGGCAAAATCGTAATTTCGATTACAAAATTTTAATTTGTTAAAAATCCGGGAAATTTATTTTCTAGATCTCCGGATGACAAAGCGGATTGCAGATTGGAATCGTCTCATGAAATCCCCATTTAGCGCGTAAATTTCATAAAATTCGAGATGGTCGTCGGAGTTTGCGTTTTTAGAGGCATCGCGGTTGGTCTTAGTAAAGCGATGTTCGATGCGACGAAAGATCACATATAACGCGATACTCATATTGCCATAAGTGGTATGAGTGAAAGCGATGAAAATGAATGGCCGAGATAATGTTGAATGTCCAAAGCGGGAAATGAAGGGACATGATAGGCATTTTGAGATTTGTTTTTAAGTCTTTAAGGACAAAGAAGAATAGTGACATTTCTTCAAAGAAAAAAAAAAAAAAAGAAAACGTGGGGAGGAAGAAAAGAGGAGATCTTGGGGAGGTTGGATCTCATTTTTTCTAGAGAAGTGTCTTCCTTCTCTCTAAAATATCGTCTTGTCTGACCGTCGGGTTTTCGGAGACAAAAGGAGCTTCTCTGTGAGAGGGGCTTAGTGAGTGCTTGATTTAGGGTTTTCGAACTCAGAAGGTGGGGTTTTCTCTGGGTGCTAGTTTCGGTACTATGTTCAATGTTTCCGGTGTGATCTTGACGTTTGTTGATCTGTTCTGGGTCAGATGATATAATACTGAATACCAAATCTGAGTGTGACTAATACGATGTATTAGGTTTCAATGATAGTAGCTTCATTAATCAATCAATTGATTATTTGAGTGACGTGACAATTCCGCTGTCGCGTCAAATGTGAAGATAACCTAGGGTTTCTGTTCCCGCGTCGATCATAAATCATTACCCAATATGTGATTGATCAGTTATTAGTATTAATGCAGTGTTTACGTCGTATCCCAAAATAGATAAAATGATAACAATAGTAGTACGTTTGTTGCCAAAATTAAATTGTTTTGTGAATATATTCATGTTCATATATTTACATGTGATTAGGCTTGTATTGGAATTGGCATGCATGCATTCATATGCCTTTGGGCTGCTGGGGTATAGGAGTGAGTGCATGAGATGAGTCTAGAGAAAATGGTTCGAAGGGTAGTCTAAAAATATTAATTATCGGAGGATAGTCCAAACTTAAAATATCAATTGTCGGAGCGGCCCAATTGATATTTATCGGAGGGTAGTCCACAAACAAATAATATATCAATCGTCGGAGAGGCCCAATTGATATATACACATCGGAGGGTTGTCCACAAAATAACAAAACAATAATTCTCATACGAGGAAGCAGGCGAGTGTGAGAGAAGTCGCGAGGACTCGGGATGCGAGTTGGTCATGTAGACATTCAAGTAGGATCATGCCTTTGCTTGAATGTATGTTTATTTTAGACATTGCACTACACTTAGGTGGGTAGCCCACTTGAGGCGATTCCACTGCGAGCATTAGCTCACCTTTGTCAAGGGATATTATTTGGTGCCGAAGGGCGATGGGGCGACCATCCTAGAGGCGGATTAGAAGAATGGGGTTGTGGCTTTGATGATGTATACATAATATTAGAACTGGGTTAAGTTTAATATGTGTTGTATAAAGTAAAACATTTGAACTCTTAGAACTATTGGATATAGTTGGTATGTTTTTATGGATATTGTAGTATGGGCCCCAGAGATTAGGTTTATCCATGTTGTATCATTGTGATTATATTGAATTTGCCCAGGACGGAGTTTCATGCGAGTGTTTTGGTTGGTGGCTCCCATCTGAAGGAGACTCTACAGATTTCTGAAGTGGCGTCGGGTAACCCGACATCCACTTGTATTCTGGGGGTTGACGTGTAGTCAACGGACCCCCGGGAATCGGGGCGTTACAATGCATGATGTGAATTAAGACATTAATGTTACATGAATTAGTGCAAGTCCATTAAAACGATCATGATAAATATGTGAAAGAACCTATGCTAAGGATACTGGTATGACTAATTTGGAAACATAAATAACTGAATGTCTGCTTATGTCCGGGTAGTGGATAGATAGACATGCCTATTGGGATCTCTGATGCTGCATCTTACCTTTATGTAGGCCCCATTTTGGTCATTACTTAGGCCCCGTTTGGGTCATTACTTAGGCCTCGTTTGGGTCATATTTTGCTATGTTATCACTGTCATGTACAGTGATGTACCTACGGGTACTTATTGTTCAGTTTCCCGTTATCCATTTCCATTAGAAAATGCAGGCATAAGGCTTTGGTTATAAAAATAAAAATATATATATATATATGTGTGATAGTAATAGACAAAAGAACATGAGAGCAGGCTCATACATTGCAAGATTTCTATTATGTGCTCTTACGGGAGATATGAATATTCTAATATGTAAATTATTTTATATGTATACGGTAATTGATGACCATTGCATGTGGTCATATATGTTATCTGTTTTCCCATTAAGCTATAAGCTTAGCACAGGTGTTTTATCCATGTAGGTACTGAAGTCATGAAACATCCCGCGTTGGCGGGATAACACAACATTAGGAGTCCACCATATGAGTTTTGATCTTGTTTTTAAATGTAAATGTAAAATTTTGTTATAATTGAATTTTGTAAGTGAAACAAATGGACTCGGAATTTATATACAAGAGCTTTTAAATACCACTAAATTTGGTAGTTTCTAAGTTTTATATTATTATAGTTATAGTTACAAATTAGCTCACTAATATCGAGAAAATCAGGTTAAGAAGTCTATCTGTGTGGCATGTCCTTACTTGAGACGAGTTGGGAGAAGGGCGTTGGAACGATCGCTTCAAGCCCCCGAACCAGTAATTAATAGGGGCGACTGATATCGTCACCGCCTATGCATCCCACCTTCGGTGCGGCGACATTCTATCACAGCATTTGCAACCTTGATTAGAACAAGTGACATGCTATCTTCGCCCCTGGGGCAACACATTCTTAATTACGAGCCGCCTCGCAGGTTTGTCTCTAATGACCCTAATGATCACATGCTCCACTGTCCAGACAATGATACGCATGACAAAATGGCTCCCATTTGTGCAAGTATTTCAGGCTAGTCTCTACTGAGGGCTTGCCTTAACTGGTTTCCATAAGCACCCGCTTAATTCAATGAACTCATTGATGAGCTTTGAATTTGCATTCATCTCGTATCTTTGTCCGGTGCGGTATAAGGAACGTGGCTTTTGCATACTGTATAAGCGGGAAGAGGAATCCATACAAGACTTCACAAGAAAGTTTGGGCAAGCCATCAAGAGGGTAGAGGCTTATAGCATGGACGCGGTCCTTCATTACTTCAGAAGAAGCTTCGGGCCATCCACTCCTTTCTTCCACTCACTGTCTTTAGACCTGCCGGCGACAATGGAAGGGTATGCAGTGGGTAGATAGGTACTCATATTTGGAAGATAATATCCTTGATAACCTAAGCATCATGATCCTGACGAGCTCTATGAAGTGCATTTGGAAGGGAATGCATACGGTGCAGGAGAATTAAGCGAAACCAAGCGATCCATGATCGATCCTGAGAGAAAAAAATGGAGCCCATAATTCACCCCTGAACATCTCATACAAGAGGCTACTGCCCCTCATTCGCAACTTTCCAAATTTCAAGTGGCTTGTACTAATCTAGAAGAACCCCTCTCAAAGAAACTCATCTGTACGGTGCAACCCAAACACGACCATTGTGCCTCATTATGATGCACTGGTACTCACCCTATATATTAGCGGTTTTGATGTGCATGGAGTGATGGTAGATCGGCGGTAGCGCGGACTTGTTGCGACTACAGGCGCCTGTCGGATGGCTTTCGCGGGCATCTTGAACAGTTTGGCCGAATCCTCTGCGGACCAGCGACACAACGACCGGCACTGGGGATACCTCCTTATACAAGCAGGACTAGTCACCTAGCAGGTTTTATTCTCAATCGTCGAAGACTTAGGACCTTACAATGCCATAGTAGGCCGGAGCTGACTGCACTCGATGAAGGTCATCCCTTCAACATATCATCAGACGGTCAGTTATTTGATCAACGTGGGGTAAGTCGACCTTCTAAGCAGTCAACTGGCCACACGACAGTGCTATCAATTATCCATACGAGAACAAAAAGAGGAGAAGAGCTCAAGGAGTCCTCCTCTTGAATATCACACCCCCGCATAGAAACCACAGTTTTCCGCTCAAGTCAAGGAGGAAGAGAATGACCCATTAGCGTGGATCCCCTAGAGTCAATGGCGCTAGACTGGTAGAAGAAGTTCACATAAGTCGGTTCTTTGCTATCTAGCGAAGAAAAAGAACAACTACAACTCGTATTGTTAAGAAACATAGACATGTTCGCCTAGAATCACTTTCGGATAGTCGAGATCAACCCGATCGCGGCCTCTCTGGCGGAATCTGCTCCTGAGCCGACCGTTAAGACGAGAAAGTGAGGCATTTCCACCCAGGATCGCCATCAGTTATTCGATCAGTGTGGATAATCTTGACCAGGCTTTATTAGAGAGAGTAAGTGCCCCGGATAGGTGGCTATGGTGGTTCAGGCGGTAAGTGGAAGTATGTGTAGACTACTGAACCTCGACAAAGCATGCCTAAAGATAGCTTCCCCCACATACGGCTGTTATAGATCAAATGTCGATGCCTCAACTAGGGCATGGGATGATGTATCTCTAGGCAGCTTTTCTCTGGAAGTACTACCAAATTCCCATGCACTGCTTTGATGCAGGCAGAGCCTTTATTACACCATGCATTGCTATCTTTGCTACAATGTAATGCCTTCCCGGCTTGAAAATGTTCGGCGACTATCAAAGGCTGGTGACCAAGATATTTCGACCACTAATGGGCAAGACCATGGAAGTCTACATCGATGATATGCTTGTCAAATCCAAGGAACGCTCCGATCACACGAAACTCAATCCCCTAAAATGTACGTTCAGAATTAGTTTGGGAAAGTTTTTGGGCTATATGGTGACAAAGATAGGGATAGAGACCAATCCTATTTAGCTTAGAGCTATTATAGAATCTCAGACTCCTACATCCAAAAAATGAGTGCAGCAATTGACTGGCCGACTAGCGACTCTCTAATGGTTCATATGTCATTTTACATACCAATTAAAGTCGTTTCTCACCACTCTAAAGAGAGCTAAACCGATCTATTGGGAATAGGAATGCAGCAGGCTCCTTAGGAATCAAAGCGGTATCTCATCGAGCCAGTCGGTTTTGGCTGGCAGACGAGGGTGATCGCTTTATACGTACCTGCTTGGTTTCAAATGTCTCCATTGTATTTTAATGCCTAAATTTTTTTATAATAAAAAAGAGTGATATATATTAAGGGTATAATTAGGCGACAGGTATTTTTAAATTTTTTTTTAGATGAATATTGATTAAATGATTATTGATTCTAGAAATAAACCCAAGTGAAAAAGAGAAAATATGGAAATTGTAAAATGGGGACCCAAGGGTCAATTGTAAATAAGTTTAGATGTCTAAGTGAATTTACAGATAAATGAATAAGGGAAAATAATGGAGACTTAAATGAAGAATAATAGAAATGGAGGACTAAATACAAAAAAAAAAAAAAATCAAAGGAAGAGCATTGTGGCATATATAAGAAAGGGAAGGCTTCCTCCTTTTTAAAAATACGATTAAAGTGATCCATAAGAAAGAAAAACAGAGAAAGGGAGAGTTGGGAAACCATCTTTACTCTCCCTAGATTTCCGACAATCGGTTCCATAGGTCTTCTGCGAAGCGAAGGAAAGTCCTTCCTCATGACAAGAGCTACAAGTAGAACCGTGCGGAGAGTTTCGACAACATCAGAGTAGGTCTTCTCCTATGTGGCCATTTTCTACCCACAAGAATGTTGGGTGGTGTCTTGTAGGGAATGTTTGGTTGTTTAAACCATGGGAAAATTTGCTTACATTGTGGTAGTCTTGTATTAACTTCCCGAACATATTGATTTTGGGTATGAAGTGAAGGGAATTTGGTAGTGCGTCATTCTAGTAAATTGTAACCACATCAGTGTGATGTTGGGCTTTTCAATTTCTTGATTTGGACCTCTGTGAACTAAGTTATAGTCCTTTTCTTGAAGAGATCGACCAGTATTCATCTGATGGTCGAGTTCGCAATTGGTCAATAGTGGGACCTTATAACGGGTTTTTGGGTCCTAAATAAAGAGAATTTGGCAATAAGTCCTTCTGTGAAATTGTAGCCACATCGTGAACTTGATGTTGAGCTTTAATTTCTCAATTCAGACCCTGTAGACAAGTTATGGTCTTTCTTTCTGAGCAGTCAAATGGTGAAATTCGGCCCATGAGATTAATCAGGCGAGGTCGTGGGGACCTATCTGAAGAAGCTCAACTGTCATCTGGAGCTCAACTCGTCATGCGAGAGCTCAACTACGATCATCTTGAGCTCAACTCATCATGCTGAAACAGCTCAGTCTGAAGGAAACTCGGCTCGTCTGTAGAGGTGACTCGTCGCCAGTCTTGTTCGTCGGTCGGTCGACTCTCTGATGAAAGTACATTGCGCATGACCTCCCGACCGTAATTGAACTCCGATTTAGTGCTTGAGCTTTATGAAGCCCGTTGAGTCAGAATCCATCATATGCCTGAAGAATGTGGGCTATCAGACCAAGGTGTTAGGCGAGCTATTTCGTCGCCGGTCTTTGACTCGTCGATCCGAATCGACTCGTCGGCGGCTGGCGCATGACCTCAACCGGAAGGTCATGTCTCCTTCGTTTGAACTCGATTTGGGTGTTCTTGGACTCTATGGAAAGATATGGTCAAAGAACACATTCACTATCACCCTGAAAGATGTTAGATGTCAGACCGAGTGTTTGAAAGTGACTGCGTCTCTTCGGTGCGGCTTCGTCGATCCGATCATTTCGTCGAGGCCCATTTGCGCGACCTCAAATTAGGAAGGTCATATCTCCTTGATTTGAACTCCGATTTGGGTGTTCTTGGACTCTATCGACCATGGAAGTAAGAATACGATGTATCACCTGAGGAGAGATCTTAGATGTCTCAGACCAAGATGAGTGCTTGTGACTCGTCACTTTGAGTGCTGGCTGATGGAATTAAGTCGGCTAGTCAGGTTGACTCGCATGACCTCCAACTTCGGAAGGTCATGTCTCCTTAGGTTTGAACTCGATTTGGGTGTTCTTGGACTCTATGGAAAGCCCATTGGTCAAGAATGCATTCATATAACTGAGGAGGATAGAAGTGTTTACTTAGAAATTGATAGATCCAGGCTCGTCGGTCGGTGACTCTTGATTCGGGATTTGTGTGTGACTTCCAACCGGAAAGTCATAACTCCTTACGTCTAGAACTCCCGATTCGGTGTTCTTTGACTCTGTAAACCCATTGAGTCAAGAATCCATCTATATATATATTGATTAAAATTGGAACTCATATTAAATTCCGAAAATCAATCTAACCAAAACTACTAATACACCACAGTATGTTGTTCTTTAATGGTTTTTGGAATGGGGTGACGAGAGGAAAAGCTATTGTGATTAAATTCGAGGATTGGAATCAAAGTGCAATTTTTGGGTTTGTTCTGCACTCATATTCTCGTTTCAAAATTTGAAATGTTTGTTCTTCTAAATCTATTCTCATTTCAAGTTTGAAATGTTTGTTCTACTACTCATATTCTCGTTTCAAATTTGAAATATTTGTTCTTCTAAATCTATTCTCATTTCAAGTTTGAAATGTTTTTCTCACAGACTCTATTCTCGTTCAAGTTTTGCTTGTTTGTTCTAAAAGCATATTGGATGATTTAATTGATTTGAAGAAAAGTATTATTGAAAATGTTGCATATAAAAATTGCATGATTATTGCAATAAATTTGTTTATCTCTGTGTCTGTGTGTACTATATTTTGCTATAAGGATTTGAGCGCCCTTAATAGAATGTTAGTTTATTTACGCATTAAGGATAGATTGGTATACCAATGGTCAAATAGCGATCTTCTTGAACTATTGATGTCCTCAGATCAACGGCCAATGAGCCGTCGCATGTTATAAAACCATGTGATCTGGAAACTGCGGCCAGGGGCCAGTGCGTGACTTCGATAATGCAATATCCTTCGAAGACATAGGTTAAATTCATTAAGAGCATGGCGAGATTGATTGGCGCATAGCGAATTGATTTTCAAAACTAAATTAGTTTGAGTGAATTGAATTGCGAAGCGAAGCGAATTTGTGAGCATATTTAGTTGATTTAAGATTGTGAGATATTGAATATAAGTGTATTTTGGGATGTCGAAAGAACTATAAGCGATTATATATATATAACAAATTGTATGTATTATATTTATATGCGATCATCCCAAAATTTGAGTTCACGATTATTAAATTGCATGATTTGATTGTGAAGCGAGAATGGTTGTATAGAGTCACTAAGCATGAAAATGCTTGGCGTGTTTGCAATGCGCCGGTGCAGAGTGATAGATAGTGATCAGCGGACCCGAGATCGAATGTCGAGTCATAAAGAAGGAAATTTCGGGTATGCTCAGGCATGTGCGCACTCATTTCATGTTTTTCTTTGGATATGGATATTATGTAGAAACAGTCGAACTCAGACATCTGTTGTAAATCATTTGAAAAACTTGAATGCCTTCATTGTAAATGTATTTTGTTAAAATATAAATGTTTATGGGCTTGCCTTGAATTTTGAAATCGCTTACGTAAGATATGATTTTGAATGATTGATGACTAGTGGCATAGGCTACGTTGGTCCGCTAAGCGAATTAGTCGGAAAGGGCCCATCAATTAGTGCAACTTTGTTCAAAGAAGATGAAAACCATAAATAGAGACCAATATTCTTCATAAGAAAATCCTACTATCTGATGGCTTCGGTATACATCTAAAGCGACGGTGCTAGCTCTCTTTGTGTGACTAAAACTCTGCCCACTTACTTCTAAGCTCACCCTATCATCGTGTTAACCAATCTTACCTTCATGGCTTCCTTACATAAACGACTTGTCAAAGGATGGCTGGGTGAGCTGTTGAGCTGGCGAGTTTGGTATCGACCGCAAACCTCGCTTGTGACAAAGGAACGAATATTGCGGAGACTTTTTGCTGAAATCCCCAACGGGGCGGACTTGGGTAACACCAAGCGGTGGATCCTTAGTCTGGTTGGCGCTGGAATGACGGGAGCGGTGTTGGCTGCGACTTAAAGCTGACTAGGAGAGGATGAAGCGAGTTATACGGGTTAGACTTCCCGGCGTCCGATAATGAGCGAATGTAAAAGCAAATCTGGCGGGTATGGTCTCTGCATGTTCCATGTCGTGCGAAAAGATCATCATCTGAAGTGACTCCCAGTGGTGGTAGGGGCGGAGTAGAATGCGAGGCAGCGGACAGTGACCAAGTATGTATGCTGGTTAAGCTCAGGCCCAGAGAACTTCATGGCTTGGAAGCTTGAGCATATTCCAAGGGGTTCAAATGAAAAGGCGGATGCCTTAGCGACAGTAGTCGCACCCCTACCAACCAAAAGAAACTTTTACTCCTCTATATATTACCGTAGGATGATCAAATTCTTTGTAGTAAGTGACGAGATAGAAAAAGCATATCCCTCATAATGACTCGATAGTCGACTACGAAACTCGAGGAGAACTCTATGATAGTAAAAATTAACCATGGATTCAGAGATTCGATGACTCAATTTTCCCATGTGAGCAGACGATTGTATAAATGTTCTCTAAATGGCCCGTATCTTAAATGTCTCTACACCAACGAGGGGCGGTATCACGTTAGTGAACTCTGAGGAATATCTGGAAACCATCGAAGCGGTAGAACTTTGGCACACAGGGCCCATACGAGCTGTGCGGCTAGCCGCGGTGGATGCAACCACCACATCGGAAGTGTGATGGCGCAGCAATAGCCAGATTTCTAGGGTGTTGCCCTCATCGCCCGACGACCATAACGAGCCCCAACCGCTTGGCCTGGTGGGAATTGATATGTTGAGCCACTACCTCACGTAACTGAAAAGCTGTATTGTTATAACGGACTGTTTCATCCAAATGGGTGAGAAGGTGACCTTAGCCTCCATCAGGAACAAAGATGTTGTCCAATTTGTATGGAAGAACATCGTCTATTGGTTCGGAATACCACGGTCGATAGTGGCTGAAAATGGGCCACAATTTGATAACAAGGTATACAGGAATGCTTGCAACGAGCTAAAAATCAAGAACTTGTATTCAACCCCGCAGTACCCTGGCGATGGCTGGCGGGAATCATCGACAGACTACTCCTAACGACTTTGAAAAAGCGTCTGCGTCTCTTAAGGAAAATGAGTAGATGAGCTGCCGGGTGTTCTATGGGCTGTAAGCGACATTTGGAAGCGGTGGGATACATGTTAGCCCTTACTTACGGGATGGAGACTATAATTCCCAAAGAAATTGGGATGCCCACACTTCAAACTGAAATTCCTAAAGAGACTAATGTTGAAGTCGTTATTAAAGACTGAATATGACAAATAATCGCGAAGGCATTTGCGGTGAAATGATGTATAGCATCATACTAGCATAGATGATGAAAATCTACCTCTTTCAGTCAGTCATGCACATTACATTTAGTGAGGAGATTTGGTCAGTCTTGAAAATCTGACTAACTTGATAGATAGCGAGTTCAATGGCCCGGGAAGGAGCCATATCACGATAGTTCGAGTGAGACGATCGGATTATATGTGTTGAAGTAATGGGCCATAGCTCAATACCCGAATATGGAATGTCATCTTTGAAGAGGTATTACAGTAAAAATTTTCTTTAGTATTACTATCGATAAAGATCGTTTTAAAATATTTCGACATTTACTTGTTGCCTGTACCGAACCCGGTGTGGCTCTTAGCCTTGGCACTCTCGAAAAAGACTAGGCTGGCGTGGCTCTTAGCTGTGCACTCTCAAGGGCAGACTATGGCTCTTGCTTTGGTGGCATTCTCAAAGCACGAGGCTTGTGGCTCTTGGCTTTGCGGCAATTTCAAAGACCATGTGTGGCTCTTAACTGTGGCGCTCAAAGAACCCGAATGTGGCTTTTAGTATGTTGGCATTTTCATAAGACCAGACTGTGGTTCTTAGCCTGGTGGCATTCTCAAAAGACCAAACTGTGGCTCTTAACTGTGGCACTGGTGACGTAATGCCCAGCTGTAGCACTTCGTAAGACAGGCGTGACTCTTAGTATTGACACTTTCAAAAAGAACAAACCTGGCTCTTGGCTCAGCGCATTTCACAAGACCGGACGTGACTCTTGCTTTGTTGACACTTTCAATAGACCAGATTATGGCTCTTATTCCACTGGCACTCTCAAAATACCATATGTGGCTCTAAGCCCGTTGGTGCATTCAAAAGCCTCGACGTGGCAGGCACTTTCGCAATACCAAACATGATTATAACATGGTACATGCCTAAGCACAACCACGACACCCTGGCTTGCCCATTAGACGAACTGGAAAATTTTCCTACGAGATATAACAACCTCGGTGTCTACGAGCGACAATCCTAAGCCAGAGGGTTGTTTGTTAATGCAAAGTTATGTCTCATAATCGCCAATGGCATCATTAGTTGCATGATGATATATGTCCAAGCGGTCGTATTGGGCCCATTACAAAAAGTTATATCTCATAAAGCGCCCATTAATCGTGGTTACACAATGGTATATGTTTAGCGACCCGTATTGGGCCCATTACAATGGTAAAAGTTATATCTAAATAATGCGCCCGATGACATCATTACGGTGATATGTCAGCGACATAGTTGGGACACTCTGAAAAATGAGGAAGAAGAAAAGCGGCCATATTGGGCCATTACGGGAAGAAGATAATCAAGAAGAAAAAGTGGATGTTCCATTTAAATCCCCGAGCCCCTCTTAGGCTTCTCCGCCACCTCTCTACGATGCACCCCGGTAGTTGCGTCTTTAGAGGATTTCAAGACAAGGGGCACCTAAGGCTATAATACTCAAAGAAAAAGTCGGAGAGTTGGGTGAACATCCTGATATGGAACCTACAGTTGATCTCCACGATGTTGTGTTTAAACACCACGACACCACGTAACCATGAAACGTGACTCCAGGCCCTCTGGCAATCTTCCTCCATGGCTCCCTTATCCTTCATAATTCACAAGAACATAGAGGAAAAGAAATCGCAGCAAGTGAAAGACTTTGTGGATAGGCGACGCAGTCGGACCACATGTATAGGGTAAATGTCAACATATGCATTAAATGCACCATCAGAAAATCATGCACCGCAGACACGTTGGGACACGTGTGCTACTCACGCACTTTGTGACCAATCACCCTCCACCTTCCTGCATGTGTTATGTGCACATTAATTTTCCAGTCTTTTCAACTTTCCATACTCGAGGTTTAGAAGACAATATCATTTAGTCTTAGTGGTTTTAAACCCACTGCGCCATAAGCCTAGGTCATTTGGCGAGAGCCCGCGACCCCGATGCGATGGCCAAGCCCACCTACCATACACAAAAACAAGGGGCAGCTCTTGGGTTGTACTTCCAAGATACCAAACGGGGCCTGCAACCTGCTAGTGCTGACCAAGCCCCATGGTGATCCTTGGCCTCTGGCTGCAACGAGCCCAGATGGTGTCTTTTGCTGTTTGGCGAGAGAAGAGCTAACCTGCGAGCTCCTAGCTTAACATTGTGGTGTCCTAAAGCGACCATCTGCTCAAGCTCAAGGAAAGGGGTTGCATAATGAAATCAATGGCTTAAGCTAGAAATTATAAGTGCCAATGGTGTCAGGATGAGAAATAAACAATAGTCAAAGTAGACAAGAAAGGTATATTTCATTAAAGCGCTAGTAGCATCCAGAGAGTGCATAAATAATGACGGCCAGCCAAGGCCCCTTTATAGAAAATTGTTATTACGTAAGAACGGAAAAATAGGGGCTAAAGTCCACTTTGGTCCTCGACGGTAGCAACCTCCATGGGTTCGTGATGCCGTTTAAGCTGCGGATCTTGATCGTTGTGGCCTCGGCGACCGCGGACATGGGAGGCGATCGGGTTCACAAAAAACTAGGAGCGGCGGGTCGATGGAGTGGCGTATACGGGACCTGCGGAATGATCCTCCACAGATGTTGTGTTTGAACACTAACACCGCGTACCCTGAGACGAATCCACCTCTGAAACATATGATACTCTTCCTCATGGCGTCCTTATCCTGCCCACGAGTGGGGAGGGACACCTCCTGCTGGTCACCAGGAAGGCTCTGCGGGGAGAGATGGCCAAGCAACCTCGGTGGGCGATCTCGGCGTGCGCTGCGCTTAGTCTCATGACCACGGGCATCTTGGACAGCGAGTCCTCCTTAGCGCCCTTGCCACCAGCATCATCTGCGCCTTGTAGCGGCGGACCACCTTAACCTCTTGCTTAGCTTCATCCCTCTCCTTCTCCATCCGTGCAATCCTCTCCCCATCGGCCTTAGCCTCCCACTCCCAATGCTTCAACTTGGACATCGCCTTAGCCAGGGAAGCGTCCAAAGCTTGGTGCTTGGAAACGGTCGACTAATCATAGGCATGACTTCTCGGCATCGTCCCGGCAGGTACGATTCTTTATCTTTGGCGGGCATGTGCATTTAGTCGTCACAGCCTGAAAGAGAAGATGTCGGAAAGTAAAACATAAATTAACAATTGAGTACTAAAATCAAACTTTACTAACTGATCGACTAGTGAAGAAGTTGTGATTATGGATGACATCGATCCTCATTTCTGGCGTTGGAAGGTCTCTATCCAAGTAGCTTGGAAGCGGGTGGGAATACTACCCAACACGTTAAGCCATCGGCACCCTGTGGGGTAGAAGGTCGGCGCATGTGTGTGGCCAGAAGACTCTTGTTGAAGAGAGGCTCGAATAAATGATTTCTCGGGCGCCCTCTAGACCGAGGGCCCTTGTGTCGCCGAATGATGAACCCCACTCTCTTACGGAGACATACGGCTGCTTGTGATCGGTCGAAGCATCCTTGACACAGTGGGCGACTCTCTGGCTAGTCGAAACGGCAGTAGCGGCTACCTCCCAGCGGGCCTCCACCCAAAACTCCTTGGTGCGAGAGATCGTTGAGATTCCATCTCAGGTGGTTCACAAGCCTCTTCAGGAACATCTTGAGGGCACCCTCAAGCGGGTTGACATGAAGCTCGATTCGAGAGTCCACGTTTATTCTTGTGGACTCTTACGAACCTCTTCATTTGGTCGTCGACTTTGGACTCTTCGCGGTACTTGATTCGAAATCGACCCCATGGCGCTAGCCACTCGCTTGCACATCCTCATAGCAAAACCGAAAACAAGACCAAACATCTCGGCCTCCTCCTCCTCAGCCGACTCACTAACTCTCGGATTCGTCCAGTCCACGAACACCTTTAATCTTGCACCAACAGCCTTTGATTGCCCGCGGTCTTCTTTTTCTTTTTTCTCTTCGTCGGCTGAGGGACAAGCTTGGGGTTCTGCAAGGCTAAAGGTAGGTGATTTGGCTGGACAAAGGGGTTCCGGAGCGGCCTTCTCTTGGGAAGAGCCCCCTTGCAAGGACCTCAGAAGGTCCGCAAGAATAAAGTGCTCTCCCTTGATAACCTCACTGGGCAAAGGACGAGGAAGAATAGGCACTATGTAAGGGGAAGGACTAGCGCCCAACTCCTGTAGGTTCTTCACAAACAGAAGGAGCTCGTGGTGGCACTCCCTCTCTATGATCTCAAGAAGCCGGTAGATGCGGTCCAACCTCGCCTTCTCCACCCAATTAACCAGCAGGCCTCGCCTGCGCTTACCTATAAATCATCAAGAGGATAGGCATGTCAATACATCAACGACCTAGGGAAATGTGAGACATACCAAAACGGCATACAACAAAACAGAGACAAACTACAGGAACAAAAGGAATTTGGTTGGATCAAAGGAAGCCTGGAGAGCCAAGGGTCCTCATACCACGGGCCTTAACGGGAGACGACCCCCCTTTGCCTCCATCTTGGGAAGTCGGGAGGCGGTTACAAATTGGCAGAGATTTGTGGGCGACATGGACAAGCAGCCTCCAGTCCCCAACTTCAAAGTATAAATGAAGCAGTCTCACAGTGAGATATCCGGTTTGGTAGAAAGGTCCGGCCCCTGCTATGACCAGTAATCGAAAAACATTCGAATGTATGAGTGTAGGAGGTGCCCAACAAACTGCTCCCGTGTGAAGTAGACGGCATTATCTGCCTCCCCTATAGTTGTGGTAGCCGCACCATCTAACATCTCTAGACTAATTTCGGTAGGAATTTGGTCGTATAACCTCAGTTCCTCTACAGACATGGCAGCAACTAGACTGCATGCAGTAGGCGTTTCCCCGGGAGTACCCCTCCTACACCCAACCTAACTAGTCGAAACCTCTTTGTGACCTCTTATCATTCTACAAGAAAACAAAAAAATAAAGGGAAGAAGAGGGGGTTAACTTGAGGTCCATAAAGCAAAAAAAGAAAAAAAAAACCTCGAAATGAGAAAGAAATCTCCCTTGAAGGAATTTCTGACCTAAGAGCAAAACTTAAAGACATGAGCCAAAAGCCCAAAAACCAATCTTAGAAACAGTGGGAACACCTCCAACAACAAAGACCTCCAAGCAAACACTCATGAAAAATCAAAACGGTGAGTAGGTCTCCAATAGCTCCTTTGAAAGGGAAATTTGCAGAAGCGTAGAGGAGGAGGAAATATAGGAGTAAAAAAAAAAATTCTTTTGAGAAAAAGTAAAAGAAACCACTCTTGAGACCACTATCCCTATTTATAGGGGTGGGGCGTCGTCAGACGCATTAAATGTGACGCCATAACAAGATACGTGTAACGTCCCAAAAATAGCCTTCTTGTTTTATTATTTTACTTTATAGTATTTTATGCCATTTTTTTTCTTTTTTTTATTATTCTATTTGTTATGTTATTGGTTTTAGGTGATATAAATATTGATAAGTGAAGTGTAATTAGAATAAGTAGAATGACTAAAATGCAAAAAATAAAAATAAAAGAAACCCAAAATGAGATAGCCAAACAAGGCCTTGTAATGGACGAGGATAAGACCAAAAATTAGTCTTATAATGGGTATTTTTCACATTTTGGAAAATGGAGAGAGCTAGGGTTATGGGTTCTTGATAAGAGCCATTGTTGGTGATTGTTCTCCATTTGTTCAAAGTTTTGCAAGAAAAGAGAAGAAAAAGGAAGTGATTAGAAGGTTTTAAGAAGAAATCAAGGTATGGATTCTCCTTTTTGATTGTTAGGAAAGTCCTAATTCATTTTCGTTTTTGTGCTTAGGGAGAACCTAACTCTTCCATCTTTGGGTAATTTGTTCTTGAATTGGAGATGTATTGCTTTGGATTGTTTTTGTTTGGCTTGTGGGATCTTAAAGACCAAGAAGTGTAAAAAGACATGTATAAGTTTTGAAGGGGTGTTGTCAAAGTTTTTTTTTTTTCTAAAACGTATTTTTGTTTTGGCGTAACTTGGCATGCCCAGACTCAAATTGGATGATTCAATTTGAGATGGTCTATAAGAATCATGGCTGAAAATGTCTGAAAGAAATAGAGACCTAAATCAGTCCAGAAAGAGCATCTTTGTTGGTGTTTCCGAGATGGACCAAAACAGAGTCTAGAAACAGGAAAATTTCTAGGTTGTGTCATGTTTTTGTTTTGGCCAAACTTGGCCATAAGTCATCCAAATTGAGCGATTCCAGTTGGGAAAGAACCCTAAGAGGTAAACCTACAAGTATAGAAGGTACCAAGAAGAAAACCTAACCCTAAGTCCCCTGTTTTTGAGACTAAAGTGAAAATACGGGTAAGCTGCTGGGTTATCCTCTGTTTTGGTACAGTTTTGGTGTTTTGGTCATAAGTTAAGTTGTAATTATCCAAATGAGATGATTCTAATTTCTACTGAAAATAGATTCATAGAGCTATTATTTTCTTGAAGGAATTTTGGGTAAAATATGGCTCATTTGTTCCTAGAAAATTTTGCAAGTGAAGGTGTATTGGGTAGAAATCAACCCTAACCAGAAACCCTAACATGCACGACTAATTTTTCTTTGTTTATTCTCTAATTGTGATGTATTTGTAATGGATTAGGGGTTGGTGATGATAAAACTTGAGCAAAAATCGAGAATCAAAGAATATGAGACAAGAATCGGCAACTCTTTTGGTTTGTTCTTCACATTTCTCTTCTTGTTTCAATGTTGTGTTTATTTTGTCATCAAACCTGAAGTGTTGATATAAAATCTGCATGTGTGTTTCTGGTTTGAACCATAAATAAATTGGTTTCGGTGTTGGTTAATTGATCTCAAGTGGATTAACATGAAAAAGGGAAGGCAATGAATGTTAGTAAGCGAATCATGTGTAGTCGAGTGTGTATTGGTGTGTATGGTTCGGTTTTGGTGCAAAATTACTGCATGTATGTGTTTAAATTATGTTTCTAAATTTGTTAAAGGTTTGGTGTAATTGAAAATTTGCGTAAAACTCATGTGTTAAGTGGGTTAAAATGAAGAAAAAATGATTGGATTATGGCCAAATGTGAGATAGTGTTTTTATGAGATTTTATGTAACTTTTGTGTGCAGAATTATTGACTTTGAATAAATTGGCTTTTAAAATGGGTTAATCGGATAGTTAACGTAGTAGTAAAGTAGGCATATTGGTTGTAAACTTGCGTTATTGTCGAATTCTTGTGAATATAATCTAGCAACTTTTACTATGACTAATTAATAATGCCCTTAAGAGAATGTTAGTCGTCATATTCGAGTTAGGGATAGATTGGTATACCAATAAAGATAAATGTAGCAGTACTACGAATGATATGTTCTATAATGACATGCAGGTTGTAACCCGGTAGGAGACGAGTATCGATAGTGCACAAAAAATATAATGTAAAAATATACTTGATGCAGCCTTCTTCAATGATCTTGAGTTATTAAAAGTGTTAAACCCGGTCGGCTGGCCTTGAAGGACCCGTGTCGGTGATTCCGTTATCCTAAATCTTGAAAATTTCAATTAGATTCGTTATAAGGGCAAAGTGGTAATAGCGTGTGAGATTGTGTTGTGGCGAAAATACTAGTATATCTTGAGCATGAAGATGTGAATTATCATGTTTTTATATGTGAGATAAAATGAATTAATGTTAAACTAGTATAAAATGTTATATATATAAATATTGCATTGATCACATAGACGGTATCTTTGAAATGTTGTTTGGAAAAATATATTTAAATGTAGTTGTAACGAGTAATGTATGCCTGTAGCCGAATATTATTTATATATACATATATATGTTGTGTTGATTGTTTGACATGAGAATAGAAACGTAAAAAACTACTAGGCATGAAAATGCTTAACGCGTTGATTTCTTACGCGCAAGTACCATGTAGATAGTGGCAAGACAGAAGACCGTCGAGCATAGAGTCATCGTCACACAATTCGGAGTATACAAAAATGCTCTGTTTCATGCATACCACTTCATTTCATGATATCATGTGATTATTTTTGTGGAAATCAAAGATGTTTATGTCTTCATGAATAGTAAGGGGGTGAACTCCAATAATATTTTGTAAATGTTTTAGAAAGGCGTGTTATACTAAAGAATAGATATGGGTCATCTTGAAATGATATGATGTATATTTCTAATACTAATGAATGGATTAGTGATGATATCATATATTCATATATATTGTATGTTTATATGAAATGTGTTTTGACAAATGATTTCATGTTGTCTGCGTCTCCGAATCCGGTTTGTCGGGTCAGGCTCGAAGGCGCGACAATACGCATGATGCATATTGGGAGGTGTGCGTCTCCCATGCGCCTTAAACTCACGTGAGCATCACCTCCGAATGCATTTAATGCACTAATCATTCCTCACAAACCTTTCAACTCTCAACATTTGAAACAACAATATTTTCCAGCAATCGAAATAGCGCAAAAACTCTAATAGGATGAAAAGGGGGGCATTGTGAGTATCATGATCTTTAAGATCCGCTACTCGATGGGCGCGCATCCCGTTTGACCTGTGTTATGAAACGACCTGATTCCATTCGCCTCACCAAGACCAGGCGGACACTTTCCAAACGAGAGAGCCTAAAGAGGCCGCTTGGGAAAGCAAGGTCAAACTCTTCCAAAGCTTTCTTGAGGCAGTCCGTCTAGGACTTTAAGTTCGCCAACCAGCCATTCTTCCCCATATATGAATTTTATCTCATATGGGAAGTTTGTAACGAATAAGCACCTAGAAGCGGAAAATTAGCATAAGCGATATTATCAGAGCATTTTCCAACTTCCGAATCCCTTACTCCTCGGAGAGATAATCTTGGATAAGGGAAGGATAATCCCTAATAAGGAAGAATTAGTCATCGATATGAAAAAAGAAATTTATCCCTAAAAATAGGAGATTCCTTCTCGAGATAGGAGGGAGATTCGGTAAACCATCGTAGATAAATCATAAAGATTCCCCATGAGGAGAATGTAAGCAATTCCAACTACGCCCATTCTCTTCTCCCTCTTCGCATTTTTTGCTGACTTAATCATCGAAAAGACGACCAACCCACCGCCGTCAGATCGCCCCTTTTGACAGGTTTACATCGCACTGTTGATAGCCAAGAAGTCAAATAATCGAGATTCACATTACAGTGCTAATACTCAGGGAATCTGACGATCAAAGACCCCTACAACTTGACGCTAAGAGGATCCGACGATCAAAGTCCCAACAATTCTTGTTTAGCAAAAATTCATTTGAGCTTCTATAAATACTCAATCATTCTATCTTAGTAAGAAATATTTTTTTTATTCAATAATCAAAACCTAACAACTTTGCTAAATCTCTTTAAGATTGTGTTTATTGTTTCTTAATTGAGACTTTACTTAGAGATTCATCCATTTGACGATCTTTGCACGTTACACACTACATCAATATCCGGTTTCCTAAGAACTGGGTAATGTGTATCCTTATTGTAGAAAAAATGGAAAATGAAATTAGAAATTGTGTACCAAAAATCTGCAAATGGCAGTGTCGAAATTAGTTTGTAGCCCGGTACGCCCTCAAAGATCAGCCACAGAAGATCCAAACACATTCCATGGTTTGGAATACCACTTTTCCATTCATGCAGGGAGTTATTACACTAATATCACATCTAGTTGATGAAGCTGTTCGTGTTCTGCTATAACTAGTAATTTACAAAATGAAGATACAAGAAAAAGGATAAGGATGATTTAATTAAATGGGTAAAAAATCACTTCCTCAAAGAGTTGCCTTTTTTGGTTCTCTTAGGTGGGTTGATTCTGTTTATGCTTGCACGACATTTTGGACAAAACCAGTCCACTTCTGGAACCTCTGACAATGGAGGATCACAGCAGTCAATGTGAGTACCAACCCCACACCCAATACTACCACTTGCATTACCACAGATCAGCATCACTTCTCCTCGTTCATGAGATCCACAAACTTCACAATTTAGATCATTAATGGAGTTATCCGGCGGTGTGAAGTCAGTCAGGTCCTCCACAATCTCTTCTGATCGCTTTATCAGGTTAGCAAATGATTTTTCTGCCCAAGCATGAGTATTGTATAGCACATGTTTCTCAAGGGAGTATCCAGGTTTGCACACATATTCCACCAAATAATCAGGAACGACGCAGGGTATCTCATGTCTCAGGAACTCCTGCACCCACAAATCAACGTGTGGCATTCCAGGGCTTACAATGGCAAAATCAACTCCTGAATTCAAGAATCGAGTATAAGGTGGGGAAGTTGCCAATATGGTCCCGTCTCCTGCCTTCACAGCACGCTTCAAAGTGTCCTGGTTGATGACAATGGAGAACAGGTAAATATATTGGATTCTAGAATGGTATTAGGGGTTAAGGTTTGCTGCACTGAGTTTTATAGCAGTCTTATGTGACAAAACAAGGAACTAAATTGAAGATTTTCCTTATGCTTACAGAATTGAATATATGGATAAACTTTTGGACTAACAAAAACAAAAATTGGAACATACCAAAGGGGGTGCAATGCATTCTCCATAAATTATAATGCGCATTCCATAGAAGGCACCATGACCTGTCCGCTCCCTTAAGAGGCGCCACTTCCTAGGAGCCTCTAGATTGATTGCACCATCTTCACTAAGGCCATTTTCATTCCATTCATAAGGCTCCTCTGCCAGGAATTTCCCTGCCTGACTGCTAGCCGATAAATAATCTGTTTTAAGGATCCACCTGTGTTCAAGATAGAACCAATCAACTTCATTAGGAATGAAGGGCCTAGTATAGGCAAACATACCAAAGTGATTCCAATATCCAGACTTCTAAGAGCACAAGAAGTTTTTAATAAAGTACATGCCAACTGGCTAAAGAATACAGCCTGATGCAAGAGCTGCAAATTGAGTAGGAATTGATATGAAAATTAGGAAGAAATGACAGTGGTGCTGATTGCAATATACCTCCCAGAAGCTGCAGCAGCAAAGAACTTCTCTGTCCTGCAGAGCGGATCCGGAACAATGAAGTGTGTTGCCTGGTATGACCAGTGATGAGAATCTCTGCAACATCTTCCTTTCAAATGTTTAATAACTTTCTGAAACTCCTTTCTTTGTAGTATATGCCCACGCAGAATAAACCATGCAGGCTCAGTTTTCACGATGTTGGAAGCCTTTCCTTCTGGTGTTGAGTCAGCATTAAATTTAGGAGACTTCTTTGTATTCGTTACTGGTGCTCTATTCGACCCAACAGCTGATTTTCCAGGTTGCTGCTTTCTCTGACTTGTAGTTTTATCTCCATCACCTATTGGCTTGTTCTCCTTATTGACCTCAATGGAGTTTTTCAACTTCATCACAGGTTTAGTACTGGTACTAGTTTTACCAGCAGAATCTGGCACTCTGTTCTCCTTCTTTGCCTTCTTAACATTCTTTTTACCCTGAGCATCTTCTCCATCCACATCTTTCTCAGATTCTGTTGGCTCCAAAATGGCAGGAACAGTTTTTCTCTTGGTTCTACCTAGAGTAGATTTGTTCCCTTTAGCCATTTTCTGTTTTACGGGGTCTGATTTGACAGTTGATTCACCTGGCTCGCCACAAACTGCCTTTTCAGTTTCAAGATCATTTTTACCTTGCAATGATCCCATTCCATCACCATGCAGGTTCAAGATGTTCACCTTGGTGCTATTTGTCATATGCTGCACCTGTTCAGATATTTCTTCCATCAGCGTATCTGCTTCATTTGTCCGCCCAACCACCTCAGACTTCTCATTAACTGCCGTCACCAACACATTTTCATCCTCTGGAGCTTCAGTTTCATCCTCCAAAGATTCATTCTTATTCTCAACTCTATTTGCAGATGTTGGAACATTTTCTGTCACCAATGGTTTGGCTGCTTCTACATTAACAGTTTGAGAAACCAGTTCAACTCTACTGGCACTAGAAAACATAGGAGCACTTGTTGTGTTCTTTGCAGCAGCATTTGCAGCAAAAGTTTTATGGGAAAAAATGGAACCCTTCTGATTAACAATCTTATTAGCACTTAACCTAGGTCTGGAACCCAAGCTTTTCTTGGCTAGCATCTTTGTTCGAACTGGTTTTAAATGTGAGTTATCATTGTCCCCTTTGATTAACCCTAAGCCAGGACTCTGGGATTTCTCAATGTTGGTGCTTTTGCTACTTGGAGATGAAACCTTACCATCTTGCTCCTGATTCTGTGGCTCTGTTGTTTCTCCAATCACTTGTGGTGTTCCATGAATATTAGAGTCTGCAGTCCCAGGCTTAGTGGCTGAGTTGGGCTTCCCCGATCTCCCATAAGATGTTTGAGCTACCTTCTCCCCGACATTTCTATCTTGCCCAGTCTCTGATATTGCAGTTTTGGAGATAAGCAGATCCAGTGTCATTGATTTTGTAGAAGAGTGAGGAGATGAGTTCCTTCCAGAATTCAAAGTAGCAGTAGGGCTGCCATTATTGGTGAAGGGAAGAAAATTATTTATCTGGATGGGACTATTTATCAATGATGCAGACTCCAATCCTGCACTCCTATTACCCCCCAATGGACTCCTTGAGATGCCCAATTCTGAATCTTGCCTCCTCTTTTCTGATTTAGAGACAGCACAAGAAACATCAGTCTCTCTCTTCTGGGGCAAAATATCACTTAGGCTTTCCTCATTAGGTTGCTTAGTTCCTTTCAAAGGAGTCTTTACAGGGTCAGAATCAGCACCATTCTTGGCTTCTTCAACTCTAGGGGGAGAGATATTAACACTGCCATTGACTTTCAGGGAAACTATATCTGATTTCAGAGAGCCACTTGCATTGCTTGAGTTTTCTCCTGAGCACGTTGGAAGTGAATTTCTCAGTGGGGTTTTCCTTGAATAACTTAAAAGAATTAATTTCGCTTCAGAGAGAGGAGACTTTGTACCACTTGTAGAAGGAAATGTCAAGCTATTTCTCAAGTTTGCAGAAACTGGAGTTCTATCACAATTTTCAGATTGCTCACCACAGGCAGTATCCTTGGCAGCTCCAGCTTCCAGACCAGCAACCCCCTCAGGATGGTTGATATTAACCTTATTCATGCTTGATGCTTGATTGGATCTCACCTCTCTTCCAGCGATTGATAACATACCATCAACATTCATAATATTTAATAGACCTGTAGGTCTAGTTGAATCTTGTGGTGTTTTGGGAACTTCCTCTGCTGATACAGGCAATTCATGGGCCTTTGGTGTCCCAATCTGTAATTTAGGAGGACTTCTATTCACGACTTTCCCACCAGATTGCTTCATTGGTGCACCTTCTTCTTCAGAATCTTTAGCTTCAGCCTCCAACATTTCCAACTCATAGCCACTGGTAAGAAAGAATAGATTTGTACAATCTCACACTCAATTAACTCATACAAGCTTTCTGTCTAAAAATAGAATCACCATAACCATCCATAGAATCAAAAGAACAGAATAGTAAGATGTAGCATTCTTTTCTATTAATTCAGGGCAGAAACACATCGATCACAGAATTTGAACTTTCTCAGAAACAGGTAAATCCAATTTTTCTCCATGAAAAATAAAAATGGAAATAGTTTCAGTACACCCATCACTACCATACAAAAAACTTTCTGAAAAAGTTGGATACAGCATGTGAAATGCCCACAACAAGAAGATTTTGGGTTTCTACATATTTACTTCTAGCAAACTTGAATGCTTAAAGCAACCATTTTACTCACACTGCTGATGGTAGCAATAAAAAGAATGATGAAAAGTGAGAATCAAATGCAGGGCATGTTGCATCCAAAACAATCTCACTGATGACAATTGTACTATGAATTTTGATTGCCATTGATTTTTATTTCATCTGCAATGTAGTATTCCCTGTAAGAGGATTAACTCCTAGAATATGTGCATCATCTGTTTTTGTCCCTGCCCAACCAAGAAGCGATGTGGCAATTGGCAATATCTATGTAGCACAAAATCCATCCAATTCATTTATTCAGACTCTATCCAAAATGACCTTGTTTTTTCCATTAGGTATTAGGCAAAGTATGCTGTGACCATATTATTTTTCCACAGGACCTAACAGGGTTAAGGTTTTTATCTGGAGAGAGAAAAAAGGTTGTGTTCACAATCATTATCTGGAAAATGGCATCAAGTAAATCTCTCTCATTCTCATTTTGCATTCACGATTATTCTTCCCTCTCCCTTCCTATAAACAGCAATCACTTCCCAACCTCAAATTCTTTCCTCGTATGAAATCTTGCTTTAGAAAACTTGGTACATAATTTTCTGTTGAAGTCATAGGTGGTATTAAACTTACATTCTTCACCACTTCTCATCATAGTCAGAAAATTTTAGAAGACAATTCAAGGGCAATAGCAAAAGGAAGAACTTATAAACATGACATAACCTAAATATGGGAAGAAAAATTCGTATGTTTGGGAAGGCACACCTGCATTAGCAACAGCACAAAACAAAAGAAACAATTTCAAATAGCTTACCTCATGGCATAGTTCACTTCCGGAAGAATTTTCCAGGCCTTTAAACTGCAAAAGAAACAAACCTCATCATTGAAAGTTGGATTGGTAAATGAAAGATGCAATCTCATGACAATGACTTACTCCGAAAATATCTTACTGCTTTAGTATAGACTCCAGTACATGTAAGGAAACCTAACAAAGACATACCAATCCTCCAGCCAGCAATGATTGACAAGTTTTATTGTCTTCAGCTTTTTGGCAAGTTCATACTTCTCCCCTGAATAAAAAAGGATAGTTGAATCAATTTTTCCAGTTGCCCATACAGTCTTTATTGAAAACATATGATCTAAGTTGTTGGACAAGCATGTATGACAGATTAACAACATTTCAAGTTGAGAATTAGATCATACTTTACCTTAAAAGATAAATGAAAGTGTCCAAAAGTATCTATTTACAAATGTTTTCGTCATTTTTTTCTTGCTAAAATTCTTATTCAAGATACCATGTCAATGAACCAACCATTGACTAATGAGCTATTTCAGAACTTTGCCATTTTTTAAGAAATTTCAAAGAATCTAAAACAAATAAGTTTAAAATGGCAATTCTTCTATTAACTGCAAGGAAAAATATGCCTTGAATATATATGGGGGCATTTGGTAAGTGTTTGAAGAAACATATGGGTCAAGTTCGAACAGATCATAATTTATCAGGAAAAACTTTAATTTGCCTTAAGTTAGATTATCAAATGAAACATTCACCAGACAATATACAGACCAAACAAGGAACAAACTAAAAACCAACCAAAAAACAAAGCATAACAGAAATAAAAGAAGGCAAATGTAGAGAAACACCATCTACAGTTTGTTTTATATAGCTTTCATTCATGAGGACAAGGAACCATACCTTCAAATTTGTAGCATATAAGATGAGTAACTTTACTTGCTACTAATGGCTTAGAAAACTGTGCACCCATCAGGCCAACCATTGTCTGAAAAGAAAACAGATCCAAATTGTCATACAACATCCTTTAGGAAAACAAAACCCATTACAAAAGAACAGACACAGAAAATCTTTTCTCACACTTGTGAAGCAACTATTTTGGGGACGTTATCGGCAATCATAAATGCAAGGACATAGACAAATGGCAAGTGAATGATAAAATAAAGCAGGAAATTCATACCATAACATCATCTCTATCTTGCCCATGGTATCCCGTCAAGCAAGCAACTAGAGATTTAGCACCCGGAATTCCGTTCAAATCTTTTAGAGGTCTGTACATGATCTGTAAGAGAACAAATATAAATGTCTAACAGCAACATATAAGCACAAAAAAATATACATCAAAACAAGAGTCAAATAATCATGATTGTGCCTAACATTATTCATTTACCAGTAGAACTTCAGAACTAATTAATTAAAAGATCTCAACCAAATGATTAGATTACTTGGATAGAATCCCAGCTGATACAATGGAAAAATATAACAATAATAATAATAATAATAGTAACTGTTTTCAACTTCATTAAGGGAACTATGAATCAAAATGAGAATCCAAATTAGAAGGCCGCTTGATCACATATAGCTATAAAAATCAAAAGGGCAACAGTTTTGAGTTCTATAAGAAGTCCATCTCATTGAAAATGAACTCGTTTGCATATTTCTTCCGTACTAATTCTTCAGCGTTCATTACAGTGGTCTTGAAGATTAAGTTTGCATCCTCCATCAAGATGAACAAAATATTAAAGGCGAAGAGCAAATGGGAAGAGAAACCCACTGACTCAGGGACAGGCATGCCCATATCAAAACTATGATCAACCCACAAGCTAGTCACAAGCATCTTTCCATCATTTCGAGCAGCAACACAAACGGGATCGTCCTACATAACAGAAATACTGAATTAGTTGAAATTCTACTCAAATTTCAAAACTTTAACATGAGAACAAAATTGATTTCCTGGTTGAACCAAAAGCAAGAGCAAAAAAGAACAAATTACCGAGGAAATTAAAATTAAAAAAACTCACAAAAACAAGCTTATCCACGATAACATGAGTACAATTCTGGCTGTAACGACCAACATCAACTCCACCTCCATTAACAAGCTTAGACCGAACCTGCACATCAACCAAATAAAAAAGTAAACAAATGCACCATTACTGCACTGTCTCACTGATTCAGTCCAACTGACTGCACTTCAACCCAGAATAAAAATAAAAAATAAAAAATAAAAAAATCGAAATAAACAGGGGAAGAATAGAATCAAGAGACCTCGCGCTCGTGGATGGGATCGAATCCGAAGAGGACAAAGCGGACGCCAAAGAAGGTATTAGACGAATTGTCGAAATTCGAGTAGCCTAGGGCCTCCATCGTTTGGTTGGGAAAACAAAATCAGGGAAAATATTTGGGGACGAGACTGAGAAGAGACTGTAACGTTCTTAGACCTAGAAAATGAGAGAAAACATAGAGGGCTTGGTTATGGAGTGTCTGGGAATGAATGAAGATAGCAGTTTTGACTTGTGATGAATCCGGGAATTGAGTATGGATTCTGAATGTGAGACTTCCCCGGGAAGAATGGGAACAGTGATGGTAGATGAATTATTGGAGGGATTTCTTCTTTTTCCCTTTGTGTTTTAATTTTTGGTGTACTGGCGGGAGAGGCGAAAATGTCACACGTGTGCTTGTCTGAACCAGCCACGTGTGACGTCATGCGACGTCGTTTTATTCACCGGCATAAACATCGTTCTAAATTCAACCAAACCGAGATTGCCCGTCACGTAAAATGTGTTATTTATCGCACCGATATGTAAATTATAAACAATATTATAAATGTATAAATAAAAATCTATTTATTAAATTATAAAATTTTAAATACTATTTAAATTGTGAAACTTTGTATTAAAAGATTAACCACAATAATCTTCAAAATCGAATTTTATAACATATATAAGAAAATTTGAGTACCAAATATTATGATTTCATAATATTATAGATACGTTTTTTAACTAAACAATATGTTATATTTTGTTTTATATGCAAATCTCACATTGATTAAAAAATGAGTTTGTTTTTATCTCATAGCCTATAAAATGGTTTTTTCTCTTTTGTAATCTTATACATGTTCCCCATCTTTTTTAGGGTATTTGTAATATTGCCCAATTATTTGAGTATTCACTTTTTTACTCAATTTCTTAGAAAATTAATTTGTGACCCAAAGTTTGTAATTCTCTTTGATTAATAGAAGTGCACCCAAGGACATAGGTATTTATACCAAATGTCGTTAAATACTTTGTGTTTACTTTCTTTTTTGTCTTTAGTTATTTTACTTGTTTCATTATTTAGTGCGTTTGCACAACAAGTGGTATTAAAGCTTTAGGTTATTTTATAAAGATGCTTACGCACAGTACTAACCTGCATCTTTCCATATTAAATTCGTTTTAATTACTGAGAAGCTGAAATATGTTAAAAAGAAAGATGATAAGCTATGGGTCATGCGAACACGATATTCCACATCAAAAATTTGTTATTGAGGAGCTGACTGTTGAAATCCATTCAAGAGAAGCTCTATTATCTGGAACATCGGTGAAAGTTCTATCTGAGAAGCTCCATTATCTGGAATATCTATGGAAGTTCTATATAAGGAGATTCGTATTTTAACAACATTTAGACCAATCTAGCCTTTCCCGATAACTTTTGTTATGTCTAAGGAGACTAGTCTAAGTGGGACTGTGATGATCAATTCAATATTTCATAGGAACTGTCCTGGTATTCATAGATGCGGTTGTGTGGAAAGATGAAAGAATCTTCGTCAAAAACAATGATCACAAATGCAAAAGTAAATGTTGATAATTTTGATGGCTGAAATAATTTATGCTTATGGCAAAGTGGTATGAAGGATGCACTATATATACTAGATTTGGATTAGGTTTTGAAAGAAACAAGACCAGATGACACCTGTGAGAGTGAGTGGGAAAGGTTCGATATAAAAACTTGTGGATTGATTCGTTCTTGTCTGGCTAAAGAGTAAGGGTATACGTTTCTACAAGAGACGTATGTTTATAGTTTGTGGAAGGCGTTAGAAAATAAATATACGAAGGAAAGCAATGAGAAAAAATTATTATGTCTCTAGTTAAAATCAAGTATGAGCATTAATTCCCATATTGATGAGTTTAATAAATCAATTGTTGATTTATTAAACTTATATGAGACCTTCAAAGATGAACGTAAGGTTATGTTATTGATTGGTTCTCTTCCTAATGACTTGGATCATCTTTGTATCACCCTTATTAATGGGAAGGAAAAACTATCTTTTGAATAAGTTTGTTCTACATTGTTGAATTATGAAATTCGAAAGAAATATCAAAGAGAACATTGGAATGAGTCAGTAGAAGCATTGACAGTGAGAGGTCGTTGTCAAAATAAGAAATGGGAAAAAAATGGGAAATGTGACATTAAAGAGTAGACTAAGGAAATATGAGTGTGCCTTTTGTCATGAGGAGATGCATTGGAAGAAAGATTGTCTTAAGTTGGAAAATAAAGATAATGACAAGTCTATGTCTGATGCATGTGTCATTGAGCATGGGGGTGACTCTAGTGATTATGAGTTATGTATGATTGGTCATCAAACTATTGTTGGTTTTAATGAATGGATTTTGGATTCGGGTTTTACCTATCACATGTGTCCACATAAGAAGTGGTTCTTCAAGTTTGAAGAAGTTAATGGTGGAGTTGTTTATATGGGTAGTGGTGATGTTAGTTATATCACTAGGATGAATTTAATCCGATTGAGGAATCATGATGAATCAATTAGAGTTTTGACAGATGTTCAGTATATACCGAAGTTGAAAAATAATTTCATCTCTTTGGGGGCCCTAGAGTCCAAAGGCCTTATCATGATTATTCGAAATGGAGTTCTAAATGTCATTTCAAACGCTCTTTTTGGTTATGAAATGCACAATAAGAAATAATTTGTATTACTATAATGGTAGTACAATGATTGGAGTAATGGTCAGGATTTCTGGTAGTGGTGAAGATTCGGAGATTACTAATTTGTGGCATAGAAGTTGGGGCCTGCAGCTGGAGTAGTGAGCAAGTATAGGCATGATCCTAGTAAATAACATTAGCAGACAATGAAATGAGTTTTAGGGTACTTATTGAAAACCATAGATTTTGGCTTAGTCTTTGAGCAAGATGATACATGTGATCAGTATGCTATTAACTTTGTTATTTTTTATTTATTTTTGATAGGCAAACAACATAGTAGGGGTGTTCATAAATTGTAAAAAACCGCCCAAACCGAACCAAACCGAACTGAAACCACGGTTTTCAAAATTCATAGGTTTGGATTGGTTTGAAATTTTTGAAAAACCGACACACATCAATTGGCTTTAAGGATTAGGGTGAAACCGATGGAACCGAACCCACTCAAACCTGCTATATATATATATATATATATATATTCAGTAATCATAGACATAGATAAACAATAGATATATTATATTCAGCCCATGTTTCTCCATTAGGCTATTCAGCCCATTATATTCTATTCAATATTCAACTCATCTTATTTCATTAAACTTTTAAGCCCAGTTACCTAGCCATATATGCATAATTGCATATATATATCTTCTTTAAGTCTTAACCTAATTTTTTTTGTCATTTTCACGCACAGCTAGAGGCTTACCACAGTGGCGGTTCGGCAACAAAATCATTCTCCGACTATCCCACTCATCTGCAAATCTCCTACAACCCAGCCATCTACATTCTTCTCTTAAACCTCCATCGTTTCCTGCATTTGTAATCTCGTCTCTTGTAAGTGAAATTTCTATGTTATTTTTTTCTTTTTTCTTGTGTATTTGTATTTGAACTAGGTAATGAAAGAACTCATCGCCTCTTGTGGGTCTTTAAATTCGATTTCCTAATTTATTTTAATTCCTGTATTTGTGGGTCGTGTAAACTCATGTTGAAAAAAAAAGTTACATACAACATCGCACTTTTCAAAGGCAGCTTTGGAATTTATTGACTTTTTCAGCCGAATTTATTGACTTTTTTCCACATCTTGCGAAATTCAAATTAAATTTATATAAGGAAAATAAAATTTTATTTTATTTTTTATATCATCTAAAAATATTTTTAAGGAGTTATTCTAAGCTAAATGTGGATGTTATCATATAGACCATAAATATTAAATTCCAAGTCTAAAGTATTAAACTTAATAAAAAAATTATTCTTAAATAAATTTTTAATTCTATTTATGATATTGTACTTTCTATATTTACCATAATATAGCTTTTACAATGCCTATTAATTGTGATGACATAAATAAATTGAATTAAAGTGTTTAGCTATAAAAAAAATTGAATTAATTTCATAATTGTTACAAATAGAATTTAGTGACAGATCATACATAGTAAATTTCAATAAATTTAATTTCTTCAAGTCTTATTTTTTTCTTATGATATTTCTACTAACTTCAACCCGTATACAACATGCAAACAATATTTTAGATAATCCTTATCAATTACCCCATGTTGAAATTAGTAGCTTAATATATAGAAAGTGAATTAATATTTTTTTTTTAAAGCATATTAAATTGTAGGTATTTAAGACTTTAGAAGATAATAAAAAGTAGACATTTAGCCACACACTAAGAGAGTACTATACCCTTTATTGATATCAAAACATGGGTTTGATACTTATAGATGTTAAAATAGTTAAATAAAAAAATGGAATTTTGTTATGAAGATGCATATAAAAATATGTAAAAATATAAATGTTTTTGTTATTCATATCAACCCTCCATGGTCACTTATGTCCATTTTTGTTATTTTAAAACATTATTTTTATTTATGAAAAACAAGTTTATATTTCAAATTCAATTTCTTAATATATATTATATCTTATTAATTGTTGTAAATGGATGAGGACGTGTCATTAAATGTTGAAGGTTACATCGAAGAGGGAATAATATCAAAAAATGAAAGAGAAGAAGGCAAGGTGGATAAATTGGAAAACAATAGCTTTGAAATGACAAAGAAATATGAAGGTAAAAAATCATCAACTCTACAAAAACTTAAAAGAACGAAAGGAAGTGGGGGTAAAAAAAATTTATGCAATATGGGATCATTTCACTATAAAGTCACTGTGAGAAAACTAAGTGCATCATGTAATTAGCTGACAGTACTCTCTTTCCTGGGGCCGACAGAAATTCGGCCAAGAACCCACAAGAACCTCCCACCAAGCTCGCCGACCCAGGACAAGTTACCATGAAGCTAAGCCGTTAAAACCGTCAAACTCAGATTTGAAAACGGGTTATAAAAATTTTCACTTTTTTATATTAAAATCACATCTTTAGATTTAATCTAAAATCCCAAAGATAACGACGGCATCTATGGTCGCTTCCAAAATACAAAAATCACCCGTATAAAAATACAATTCCCAATGTTTTCCCAAATGTCCAACTGTTAATAATAAAGCGACCTCCCCGGGTCCTCATCAAAATAGCAAGATAAGCGATAAATCCAACATAATTCTTTATCTGAACTCCTCGTTTTCAAACCATGCATGCATATTTTACAAAAAGATATTTACATATACAAATGCCACATTTTAACTTCTTTTACTATTTTAATTTACACTCATCTTATATATAATCACAACACAAATAAGCCTAGGATCGAGAATCGAAATATCTTATTCAAGACTCGCACCGAAAAATTATTTTAAAAAACGTAAAATCCATACAGAGTCAACTGCCTGAGCATTTCATAAGTTCTAAATGTCATTGGTTCTGCTTGTACCTCCCAATAAGGAAAATTGTACGTAAATGGCTGTAAACTGCTTATGAGAAAACCGGAAGCTTTTGCTATAAAAATCATTTCAAACTGCTCAAAACTATTTCATTATTAAACCGTTTCGCCGCCGAAACCGGCTCAAAACTAATTCCCGCCGTTGAATCGCTCAAACTATCACGAAACCGGCTTCGGTGGTTAATATCCAAACAGAATCAAGTGAATAGAACCACCTAGGGCTCCATTTCAAATACCCGGTTATGCCCCCTGAACCTCTGGGACCTCGACATCGTAGTGAACCCTAATTACCCGCTTAAGATGGTCCATGAACATCGGCCGGGATCTATATAGCATACGAACCCTATCCGGCATGTGATGGAACCCTAACCAACACTTATCATGCATGCCAAGTCGGGCCGCCACAACTATATACCACGTAGGCGACTCACTATATAAATATATGCGATCTAACTTCAAATTGCCGACTGTGCAATATATTTAGTCATAATATCCCATAACCTTGCCATGCACAATCCAAAAAATACATCCGACCTCACTGAACCTAGCTATGCCACTAGGGTTTTACAATCAGCCAAACTGCTTTTAAATACCAATCAACTTTATATTGAGTATAACAATTGAGAGGTAATAAAATGCTTTATAAATCTATATTTTCAAAGCACTTTACAAACTTGTACTTAAACATTCATTTTAGAAAATGATTTTGAGTACTCACTTTTCTTACTAATTTCTTTCAAATCTCGCTACACTCTAGATTCTCAATGATGCTCAAATCGCCACACAACTATCCAAAATTACGAAATGCCTCGCTCAACGCGTTTTAACCATAAACATACACAGGGCTTTCAAAGTGACTATATTGAACGAACTTCGATTCTAACAAAACTTTACGTGCTAGTCCCATTCGATATGGACATCGATAATATGATGTGAAATTGACCAAAATGTCCATACACATTAAATGCCCCATAAAAACTATCTGTTTTAGCAAACTTGACTCTAGGGATCTTCCATAGAGTCTAAAAATACCCGAAATATTTCAAAATTCGTCCGACTTTGTCTGACCATAATCCCAAATTCTCAATCAAAACTGCCTATAAACAAATCCTAAAATTCAACCCGACCGTCCGAACACACCAAAATTCCAAAAATTCCTAAACTCGCCTAAAAATTTTGGGACTAAAGTTTACGACCTTTACGGTCTTAAGAAAATTCTGCCATTATATAACCTTTAGGCTTGAAATAACACAAATAGGCAAATTTTCTACCTTTTGTAAAGTTTGGAAAAAGGCTAAAATATTAGTACCTGCGCAGCCTCACAGATAAATTACCCTGCCTTCGTCTCGACGAACATCTACGGTCCACTTCCGTGAACTGAGAAAGAACGAAGAAAAAAAAAAAAAAAAAAAAAAAAAAAAAAAAAAAAAAGAAAATAAAACAAAATCGCTCCTGACGCCCTCTCCACGCTGCCTGCCTTCCCGCAGCTTTGATTTTATCCTTTGATTTTCGTTTTTTTTTTCTAATATTATTTTTCTTTAATTTATTATTCTTATTATTTGGATAAACTATTTCTATTGCTTCATTTAAACCATTTCTATCCCAAAATTTATTATCCTAATTGAATATTCTTTAAATATTTGCAATTTTTCGAGATTTTTCTTAAAACTGCTTTTCGTGTTTCACTCTAAAACCCATCGTTTAGAAATTATAGAAATATTCCTGATTCATCTCTAATTTAACGAAACTTCCCTGGGTTACTAGATTTCGCGAGACGAACTTAACGGCACAAAACTGGCTACATCCTAGATCTAGAGAATTTTCGAGACTTCATGAACTATTTTGGCAATTTATTATTATTTTACTATTTAAACCTTCCATTAATTATACTTTCACCCCTCCACCTTCCTTAATTCGTAAAAGTGCCACAATTTTTGAAAATTTTATAATTTCACCCTTAAACCAATTTTCAAAATTCTATAACAAGACTAAAATAATTAAGCTCTTGGTGCACATACGTGTTACATACATACCGTACACCTCTCGATCTTAGACAAGCATAAATCCTCCCTTCCTAAGAACATTTCGCCCTCGAAATGAACAAAACTAATATAAAGAGGATACCTTAACTAAAACAACTGAGGATATTGATCAAGCAAGATCTCGGGAGTTCCTCCGACTCCCACGTAGCCTCCTTAATCTCAAGGATTCTCATAAAACTTTTGATCAATGGAATGACCTTATTCCGTTGTAACGCTTCTTCATGATCTACCATTCGCACTGTCAAGCCCCTTATAGGTCAAATTATCCTTTAGTTCTACTGCTGATATCCGAAAGTACATGGGAGGATCCGAATAAAAATTTAATGGAGCATGGATACATGAAAACTATGAACCTTTCTTTAGACAACTCATGGGTCTAATCTATATATATCGTCCCACTGGGCAAAGAATCATGACCCATGTATCCGGGGCCTAGCTTTCCCGCTGCCTTCCAACCGAGCACACCTTCCGCGTAAACTCGAGAAGACCCTATCGCCCACCTTAAACTCAGAGATCCCTTACCAGCGCTTGTCCCATAACTTTTCCGTCCTGCTCGTTATTCTGGTCCGTCTCCCACAATCCGGATCTTATCTAAGGTAATATGTACTAACTGGCTCATCGCCTCCTCTCCCTACTTCATCCCAAGATACCTTAAAGTACTATTGACTTCCTACTATATAATGCTTCAAATGGCCATGCCTATACCGGGATTGATAACTTGTCAGAAAACTCTATCAGATAAATGTGTATCCTGGTACCTTCCTTAACTCTATCACGACGTCAAGCATATCCTCTAACGCTCATTAGTTCTTCTGACTCGACCATCGGGTCCGGTGGATAGAAAGTCAGGCTAAAGTGCAATCGAGTCCCCATGGCACTCGTAAATCGGACCGCCAAAAACTGATGTAACTGGCCCCGCCCGAGACCATCATGAGGAACACCATAATCTAACCATCTCCTCCACATATAATCAGTCAATTTGTCCAATGGGTCACTACAACTCGGGAGAAAATACTCGCTGGGGCCTATCCACCATCACCCATATGGCATCGTGTTGTCTCCGAAGTTCCTGGAAGCTCGATAACAAAACGGTGGTAATCTTATCCCACTTCCATACTGTGAATCTATAATGTATCTTTCCTCGCGGGCTTCGGTGTTCGCCTTACTACGACATGTTAGGCATCCGATACGAAATTCGCAATTTCCTTTTTCATGCCCTTCCACCAATAATGCTCCTCAAAGTACATGATACATCTGCGCTACTGTGGTATGGCATGGGCGCTTTCTAAGAGTGAGCCTCTTCCAAGATTTCCTTTAGTTCACCTATTTCAGTACACACATCTCGACTCCTCTAACTATTACGCCATCGCTCTCCGATCCGGAACTCCGGGTTTCCACCACCTCAATCTCTCGCTCTCAACTTAATCATCTCCAAACCCGCTTCCGACCTTCCTGATCCGATCCACGAGAAGAGGACGAACATAAAATGATGCCACTGTTGTTCTCAGATTACCATCAAGAATCGAACTCCCAAAGATCTCAACCCATCAACAATGGGAGATATACCGTCATAGATAAGCATAGGAACCTCCTAGCTTCCGGCTACGTGATCTACCACTGCACGTTTTCCTGGACAAGACTCTATCGCGCAATCATAATCCTTAATCAATTCCAACCACCGGCGCTGCCTTAAGCTGCTCTTCGAGTAAAGATATATTGGGTGTGCTCTATGATCGGTGAATATCCGACAGTGGAACACCATAGATAATGTCTCCAGATCTTTGTTTTAAAACCATCGGCCGTTAGTTCTAAATCATGGTCGTAGTTCGCTTCAGTTCTTTAATCGACGGGAAGCATAAGCTATCACTTTACCATCCTGCATCAAAACACGCCCTAACCCTTGTCTGGAGGCATCACCATACCATAATCAGTCTTTTCCTCGACCAGAGGCATCGGGAGCCGTTGTCAACTTCCTCGTCTCACCCTCAAAACTATGCCGACAGTATCCGACCACCGATTCGATCCTTTTCAATAGGATGGTCAACGGCTGCATCTTCGAAAAATCCCTTAACAAATTTCCAGATTAACCTCGGCTAACTAAGGAAACCGCGAACTGTAAATACTCGGGCGGCTTCCCAGCTCTCACTCATATAGCTTCACCTTCCGAGATCCACACTAATACCTTCACAAAATGATATGACCCAAGAAAGCATTGCCCAACCAAAATCGGCACTTACTAAACTTAACGTATAACCGACGCCTAAGAATTCGCACATCAACCGAGATGCTCTCGCATGTTCCTCTCGAACCGCTTGAGTATACGAATGTCATCAATGGAATACGAATACAAACTTATCTAAATACTGCGATCAATACCCATGTTCATCAAATCCATGAACGCAGCCGTATTAGTCAACTGACTGGCATCACCAGAACTCGTAGTGACCGTGATCTCTCGTCCCGAAGGTGGTCTAGAAACATCATTCTCCCTGACCAATCGATGGTAAACACCCAGTCAATCTGTAATATACCCGAGATCCATGCAATTGGTCAAATAGCTCATCTATACGAGAAGTGACACGTTACGCATTGTCGCCCGATTCAACCAAGCCTATAGTCTATACACAACCGTAGCTTCTCCCATCTTTCTTCTTACGGAAGAGAACTCGGAGCTCCCCACTAAGTGAGGTATCAGGTCTGATGAAGCCCTGCTTAGCAATTCCTCCACCAGCTCTTCAATTCTTTCAACTCACGGCGCCATTCTCAGATGGAGAATGAGATCGCTTCCGCCCCCTGAGCCAGTTTAATAACGAACTCACTTTCTATCCGGGGTAAACTCAAATATCATCTAGAAAGACATTAAAACTCTTTGACTATGGGGATGTCTTCCACTGCGGTCCCCTGGTTTCCTATCCACTACACAAATGCCAACAACCTCTCGCAACCTTCCAAGGCTTTTCGAGGCTGGCCATGGCATTAATGACTAGGGCGATCTCTCTTCCGATTCTCGAAATATCACGCCGGGTTCCTCCGGGTCGAACCAATCTTACTTCTTTCTTATAGCAATCTACAGGCTCTATGTCTCGGATAACCACCATACCCAAGATTATATCGAAATCATGGATACTCTTAACACTCATCAAGTCTCGTTGGAAAACTTATTCGATCACCAACTGCAGTTCGAACCATCCTTTCTGATATCATAGTATCCCCATTGGGTACGGAAACCACCATACGACCATCTATAGGTCAGGGACTCCTATCCGTGCCCCTGAATGGTACCTAAATAAATGAATGAGTGGCTCCCGTCCACCAATGCATATGCATCATGATCGTGAACTGAATCATACCAATAATCACGTCCGTGATGCATCCGCTCCCGCAGGTGACTCAGAATACTGAGCCCGGTACGGCCCACCGATCCGCACCGGGGCATCGCTCCGCTCCCGCACCCTACCACGACTACTGTGATGGTATTGCCACCTCTTCCTAAACCACCCCTAATGTACCGACTGACCGCTGGTGCCCGGGTAGATGCTAACAGACTCCACTTCAGAGGTCTCAGAATACTAACTCGTGGGACGCCTGACAAAAGTGACCTTCCCGGCCCGCAATGGAAACATCCCCGTCATATTCATCCTACCGAGATGCCTCCTCCACATGTAAAGTACAACGAAAAGATGATCCTAAAGATCTACCAATTTCCTGGGCCGCCGTGATCGAACGGACTCTTGGCTAGATGCTACTTCCCCGCATCGATCCTCTACCGCCTATTCCACTTCTTTCCTTTCTTTCACTAGACCGACCGGTGCCCGTCGACTCAATGCTAGAACACCTCTCTTACCTGGTCCGTCGCCCGAGTTAGAACTCGAAACCGCCCTTTCTACCTTTAGTGCAAATTCCTCTCAAACTTTTCATAAAATCTGCTTGCTTTGCTTTTTGTCAGACTAGTAAACATCGGAAACCAAAGGTCTCTACCGTACAAAGGGAAGAACTCCTCGTGGTCCACATCACCTTTTCCTGCATCAGGTAAGACCTCATGTCTACATCAACTCATATAATAGCTAGAACACTAACCCTATCTAACCATAAGTACCCTGCCTCTGGGTCGCCAGTACCATCATAAGTTTTAGCTTCCCTAATTTAGAGCACGTTTCATCATGCCTTCTCGCTTCGAGGCTCCTGCTTCGACGGTAACTACCGTGAATAACTGCATAACTTGATCCATCGGTCAAGGTACCGCCACTGAGGTCCGCCCTCGATGGTTCTGCTGGCCGATTCATCATGATCTATCAATCTAAGGGTGTGCTCGATATATCTCTTCGTGGTGCCTCCCATGCGGTCCTAGATCTACCTTCTATGACTCGCCCAAGACATAATGCCGGAATCAAGACAAAGATCGCTGACACTTTCAATATTTCCGATGCATGCAAGGATTAGCAAAACAATATAGGCCGCACAGGAAAAATCATTATAAAAACAATTCTATAGGAAATATCATGGAAAAACGCTAGCCAAAACAAAGTAACTATCGCCTAAATCGCTTTCGATACTAAGTCGACTGCACCCTTCCTAGCGACAGAAATCGCCGGCATCCCACAAGAACCTCCCACCAAGCTCGCCGACCGACAAGTTACCATGAAGGCCGCAAACCGGCTGAAACCAGATTTGAAAACGGGGTTATAAAAATTTTCACTTTTCTATTAAAATCACACCTTTAGATTTAATTTAAACTTACAAAGATAACGACCGCATCTGGTCAAGCCCAAAATACAAAATCACTCGTATATAAAAAAATACACTCCCAATGTTTTCCAAATGTCCAACTACAAATAAAGGACCTCTCGTCCTCATCAAAATATAAGATAAGGATAACCAACAATTTTATCGCAACTCCGCTTTTTTCAAACCATGCATGCATATTTTACAAAAGACATTTACATATACAAAATGCCACATTTTAACTTTTACTATTTTTAATTTACACCTTATCTTATATATAATCACAAATTACTACTAGGATCGAGAATCGAAAGGTCTTTTCTTATCAAAGACTAAGACTAAAATTATTTTAAAACAAAACTATGAGCCAAACGGGCTCAAGAGTACTATAAGTTCTAAATGCCGCCGCTCATTGCTTCGTAATTCTCCCACATGCAAATCAGACATAAATGGTTGTAAACTGCTTATGAGAAAAAACTGAAGTTTTTGCTATAAAACCATTTCGAAACTCGCTTCAAAACTATTTATGCCGTTGAAACTGCTTTCATTAAAAATCTGCTCAAAACTAATTTCGTCATGAAACTGCTCAAAATCCATTACTCAAAACTCGCTTTCATGGTGGTTAATATCCAGTGCTATAACAAATCAAGTACCAACCACCGTGGCCCATTTCCGAAATACCCTAGAAGTGATGCCTCCTGGAACTCTAACCTAACATCGGTAATGAACCCTAACACTCACCGGCCAGATGGTCCTGTGGCGGAACACGGGCGGATCTATATAGCATAATGGAACTCGAACCAAAATGCCGTGATGGAACCCTGAACTAAACACCTCATCGCTATGTACTAAGCTTCTGGCCACGATAACTTATATACCTCGACGCAGAGATGTACTCACTATATAAATATATGCTAGATCTAACCCAAATTGCCGACTGTGCAATATATTTAGTCATAATATCCCATAACCTTGCTATGCACAATCCAAAATACATCCGACCGGAACCGAGCTATGCCATCTAGGGTTGCCACCAGCCAACTGCTTTAAATAATCGAAATCAAACTTTCCTCACGAGTATAAATAATTGGGAGGTAATAAAATGCTTTATAAATCTATATTTTCAAACACTTTACAAACTTGTAATTTAAACACTTCATTTTAGAAAATGATTTGAGTACTCAATCTTTTTCGACTAATTTCTTTCAAATCTTCACAAGACTCTAGATTCTTCTGATGCTCAAATCGCCTTACACAATTCATTCAAATTACTTAAAAATGCCTCGCCTCAACGTTTTAACCATAAACATACACAGCGTCTGTGCCGACTATATTGAACGAACTTCGATTCTAACAAAACTTTACGTGCTAGTCCCAATTCCGATATGTGGACATCGATAATATGATGAAATTGACCAAAATGTCCATACACATTAAATGCCCCATAAAACCATTCGTTTGGCAAACTTTGACCTGTGGACTTTCCATAGAGTCTAAAAATACCCAAACATTTCTCAAAATTTCGTCCACTTGCTCGACTACAATCCCGAATTTCAATCAAACTGCTCCATAAATACTCTACCAGCCCCGATCGTCCAACACAAATTCAAAATTCCTAAAATTCCTAAACTCGCCAAAATTCTTAGACTAAAGTTTACGACCTTTTACTTGCTTAAGAAAATTTCAAGCCATTATATAACCTTTAGGCTTGAAATAACACAAATAGGGCAAATTTTTCTACCTTAAAGTTTGAAAAAGGCTAAGATATTAGTACCTCATGCGCAGCTCTTCTTCTCAAGGTATACCAATTTTACCTTCGTTTCGATCAACGCCTGACATCTAATCTCCGTAAATCGAGAAAGAATCTAAAGAAAATAAACAAAAATCGCCTGACGCTCTCTCCACGCTGCTCAAGTCTTCTCCGCAGCTTGATTTTATCCTTTGATTTTCGTTTTTTTTTTTTCTAATTATTATTTTTCTTTTAATTATTCTTATTATTTGATAACCATTTTATTACTCATTTGGGTCCATTTCATCCCAAAATTTATTTATCCTAATCTGAATATTCTTTAAATATTTGCAATTTTTCAGATTTTTCTAAAACTGCTGTGTTTCACTCTAAACCTGTCGCCAGAGCTCAGAAAGAGTCTAATTATCTGAATTTAACGAAACTTCCTCGGGTTACTAGATTTCGCGAGACTCAACCCAACTACACGTACCGTTTCACATCCGAGATCTAGAGAATTTTCGAGACTTCCCTTAACTATTTTGGCAATTTATTATTATTATTTTACTATTTAAACTTCCATTAATTATACTTTCATCCCCTCTACTTTCCTTAATTGCAAAGTCAAGACAATTCTTTCGAAAATTTTATAATTTCACCCTTAACCAATTTTCAAAATTCATAATGGTACTAAAATAATTATGAGTTCCTTGTGCACATAATGGTTACATATACCGTATTAATTCCTCTTATCTTATGTCATAATTATTATACAACTTATGCTAGTGGTTATGGAAAGAGTGGGACTAGTAATTTATGGAGTCACTTGCAATCAAAATGTAGAAAATCTTCTTATAGAATGATTGATAAGAAACAAAAGATCATTAGTTTTGATACTAAGGAAGAGGTCGAGGATGGTAATGGTGCTAAGATTGAGAATTTAAAGGTTGTTAAGTATGATCTTGAATCAATTAGACAAGCCTTGGAATCAATGATTATTCATGATGAATTGCCTTATAGAGTCGTTTAAGGAAAGGGATTTAAGGATTATTCTCACTTATTAAAACCTAGATTTGTAATTCCTTATCACATAAGTGTTTGGAGAGATTGCATGAAACTTTTCATGGAGAATAAAAAACTTTTGAAAAACTATTTGAAGATTGAACGTTTGTACTTAACAACTGATACTTGTCATCTGTTCAAAATTATAATTATATGTGCTTAACTGCTCATTGGATTAATCAATATTGGAAGTTACATAAATGAATTTTGAACTTTTGTCAAGTTCCTAATCATAAAGGAACCACAATTGGAAGGGTAGTTGAGAGTTGTTTGTTGGATTGGGGCAATGAGCATGTTATCGCAATTACTGTTGATAATGCTAGTTCTAATGATTTAGCTATTGCATATTTGAAAGATTAATTTTCTTGGAGGTGTAAGGTCTTAAACAATGAATTTTTACATGTTCGTTGTTCTGCACATATTTTAAATATTGTTGTTCAAGATGGTTTAAAAGAGCATAATGAGTATGTTATCAAAATTCGAAATGCAGTTTGATATGTTATATCATCTCCAGCTAGACTTTATGTTTTTAAAAAGTGTGTTGAACACGTGAAAATATCAAATAAAAGTCTCTTGTGTCTTGTTAGAGACTAAAAATTCCACCTATTTGATGTTGGATGCAAGAGAAAATCTGAAGCAAATTTCTTGTTAGGTTACAATATCATGATGCTAAATATAAGAAACATTTTGAAAAAGATAAAATTAAGGGCCCTTTAGAAAAAGAAGATTGTAATAGAGGAAGGGTGTTTGTTAAGTTTTTGAAGATGTTTTATGATGTTATTTGAAGTTTTCAGGATCTTTACATGTTACTTCAAATATTTTTTTAAAATAATTGGTAGCTATGCAAAGAACATTGCAAAAAATGGCTAATGGGGGGATAAAGTGATACTCTATGCATGTAGAATGAAGGAAAAATTTGCCAAATATTGGGAAAATTTTAGCAATGTCAATTATTTATTATATGTTGCTATTGTTTTAGATTCTCGATATAAGATGAAATATGTAGAATTTTGTTTTGAGCAAGTATATGAAGCAAGTGAAACTGTCACAAAAATTGCTTTGGTTGAATCAACTTTCAATCGATTGTATGAATGATATTATGATTTTTATTAAAGTGAACTTGAATGAAATTAATACTCCCACTATATTAGGAGGAATTGATAATAATGATAGTGATGATATTGATGATGCATTTGAAAATAAATTGTAAGAGGGGGCATCTTTGGAGATAAAATCTAAAATTGGAAAGTATTTGTTAGATAATCTTGAAAAGTTTGAATCTTCTTATATTTTGGATTGGTGGAAGTTTAATGCTTCTAATTATCCGATTCTCTCAAATATGACAAGATATATATTGGCAATTCCTATTTCAACAGTCGCTTCTGAATTCGCTTTTAGTACAAGCGGATGTATACTTGATGTATTTAGGAGTTCATTATCTCCTAAAACAGTTGAGACACTTGTTTGTTTACAAAATTAGTTGAAGAAATATCACACAATCAATTTGCATGAAATTTTAGGGGAGGTTGAAAAGTATGAAGACATTACACAAGGTACATGAATCTTTTGGTTTGGTAATTTATATTTTTGTGATATATAAAATAACAACTCTTATTTTTTCTATGTTTTGCTAGAAATTGGAGAATCAAGTAAAATTATGGAGGAAGATCCAATGGAAGAGGATATGTGAAGCTTTGAAATGTAAAGTTTTTTTCTATGTTTGTTTGATTGTGTAAAATTCATATTTTATTGGACAATTTGTATCAATGTTTAAGAGAATTTGTAGTACTTAATTTTTTTAGGTATTTTAAACTATTTTTCTTATAATGTTTGTTGAAATTTTATTGTACAATTTTAATTTAAAGTTTATGAAAAAAATGTTGACTATTTTATTTATAATTATTTCATTTACATACATAAATTGAGTCTGAAACTCGCAACCAACGTAACCGCAAATATTAGGCTTGGCTGGTTTGAGTAATTTTGATCGGTTTTGACTCCATTGCGCTTTTTCAAATCGATGTTATAGGTTTGGATTGAATATGATGCTCAAACCGATCCAAACCGATCTACGAACACCCCTAATCGTTAGCTTGTTACGACATGGTGTTATTCGTCATTTTGTTGCAATACTTTATTTGTGTGGAGGCGACTTAGATAAATAAAACGGATTTGATAAGTGCAAATATCAAATTGTGGTCGTTGATATATTGAATAATGGGGAAGTTATAGATATTCTAATTATTATATCATCAACACTTTATAGGCTTTATACCAATTCAGGTTTTTAGTTATTTGCATATTGGATCAAATTATGGTTGTTGATGTGTTGAATAATGAGAAGTCATAGATATTTTAGTCACTATACTGCCAAATTTATATGCTTTATGCCCATTTATTATATATAATTTTTAGTAATTTGTATATTCGATTTATGATATATTGTGAGTTTGAATCAATAATGTTATTTTTTCTTAAAAACAAATTAATTTAATTTAAAATAAGTGATCCAAGTAATAGGTAATAAAACACCGTATTCAACTTAAACCTAATAGTGGGAAAATGAACTAACGTGGCATAAATATAATGTTATTCTGTTCTATCTACCTAGGCATCTCCAACGGGCCTGCCTGTCGCGAGCAGTCTAATCGTTAGTCCGTCCTGCCTCACGGCCTGCCTAGTTTTAATTTTTTTAAGTGCTCCGGCCGCCCCACTCCGGCTTTATAGCCAAGGGCCTCGACGGGCCTGTATGACGGCCCGATGAGCCTGCACGACGGACTGATTGACCCAGAGCCGTGCGGGCCGTGACGGCCCAGCGCCGGGCTCCCTCCCTACTCCCTCCGCCCTTCCCAACGCCCAACGGTCATATGACCGCATATCGCTACCTCCCTCCTATCTTCTTGCAACGGTCACATGACCGTTGCTCCTCTTTTGTTTTTTGTTTTTTTTTCACTTATTTTTTCTCTATAAATACCACACAAATTCTCTTAATTTTTCACCAACTATCTCTTAATTTTTCATACTTCACCACTTTTCTCACAATTTGCTTCATATTCTTTTAATACTTCATTTTTTTCAATTGTTTTTCATATTACACAGACATTGCATAAGAAATCAAGATCGGCGGACTCCAAGTCAATTTTATTTTGTGCACTTCGGCTTCGATCTAATTGAGTAGTATTTCAATCCTCTACTTTTTCTTATTTGTTTCATTTATTTTGATTCATTATTTTATTTTTTAGTATAATATTTTATTAATAATTTTAATATGGATAAATGCATGTGCATCTTCTTTCATTCATGTACATCATTAAGAAAATCATCAAATATACGAATTTTTTGGATATCAACAATTTTAGAAAATAATAAAAGAAATAAAGCAAATGTAAAATTTGTAAAGAAACTTCTTAAACATGATCAAATTCGGCACAAGTCATTTAAAAAGACATAACGAATAATGTAAATTAAGAATAATGTAGATATTATAAATTATATGCACAGAGAAGATGAATGCGAAAATTTAAAAATATTTTCTATGATGAGTCCGCTTGTCAGAAATAATAATGATTAATAAGAGCCAACAACCTTAATATTGACGAACCGATAATTATTCAGAACATCCAAACATTGATTAATCATCAATTCAAAGGTTGGTCCTGAAATACTATTAAAAAGAGATATTATGAAAAAATTTCAAACAAGTAACGAAAATTTTAAAAAACAATATTTGTACCAAATAAGAATTGTTTACATTCAAGAGTCGGACATCTTTAATGCATGTAGTTTTTATGCATTACTGCTCATTATATAGATAGTGAATGGATGTTAAATAAAAGAACATCATTGTCAATAAATACTCCACATAAATATATTAAATATATCAACTTTAATAAACGATGAAATTATATTGTATTCATGATAAAATATTTATATTAATGATTAGATAATGTTCATAATAAATGTATAAAGAATACAAAGATTAAAAGATTTGCAAACAACGATTTATCATAAAGAAAATTATTTCATTTATTGTCATGTTACACATATTTTAAATTTGATTGTAAAGATGGATTAAAACAAGTCGATAAACATTAAAAAAATTAGGTATATTGCATATAATATTAATTGTTCCTGCTGTTACTGAATTATTTTTTATTGTTGCAAAAATTGCAATATGAAAGTTAAAATATAAGTTTAGACATAACAACTGCATTAATTTACTTATGTTTTTACAAAATATTACAAAAATATAAAAAGTATACAATTATAAGAAACAAATTCATTCAAGAATAATAATAACGACGTAGATGCTGATGTATTAAAATGACATGACAAGAATATCATGACCTTCACTTGCATCTTTAAATTTTGATACTTTAACAAATTTTTTCAGAGTTTTATTATCCAACTTCACATCGGCCACATGAATAACTAAGATTTATAATAAGACTTCAAATTATTTAAGCTTACGAATTTTAATTATTAATTTTTTGTAATGATAGAAAAATTAAAAATATTGGGGAGAAATACCTTAATTTATTATATCGTTTAATTAGACCCTAGATTAAAATTCGACGCTAGATGCACGGTTGTCAATTATTTACAATGAAGATCAAATAAAATTGAAGAAATAAAAATGAAAGAAATTGCTATTATATATTTTATATAATATTTATAAAGAAAATACGGTAATAATATACATAAAATCATCATCTACTTACAGTTCTCCTATCTTTTTTATGTTCTTTAAATGTTCAAAGTAGAAAAATGCAACAACTAGTTATCCAAATAATACAACGTATATAGATAGATATATCACAGAAAACACCCCATTTGAAGACACGAAGATTTTCTGAGTATTTTAACGCGGAAAACAACAAATTAAATACCCGCCAAGTATCTATTATTGCACGCGATGTATTAACCGTGTCTTCGTGAGTACAACAAGATCTAAGCCTAGTGTGGAAGAGTGGTTAGCAAAAGAGATGTAATTTGTCACCTCAAAAATCGCTAGCAGATGCTTAAAAGACGGAACAATGACAAAAGATTGCATGATCATGTTCGAAGCCGATCTAGCGGTTGATAATAAGATAACTTAAAAATATCAAGATACGAATTGATTCAAGATAGCTTCCCACAATGTAAAATAACGATTAAAATATTTTATCGAATGATATCAGATTTTATTTTCTTACAAGCAGTGCTATTGTAAATGACGACAACAAGAAAGCCACAACCTAGTCGATGTGCATTATTTTGTAATGATGTGAAACTTTCATACATTTCTAAACGAATTATATTCGATTAATAAAATTTTAAACGATGTATTTTATTTGGATTGTTTTTTAAACTTACTTTTTATTTAACTTTCAATACAATTTAAATAAAAACCCACACGAGGCTGGGCTTTAGGCGACTTCATGGCTTTGATAGCTCTGGCTGCCTCCATAAACTGGTTTAAACGGGCTTTGGCCGGCCTTTGGTAGGTCACAGCCTGTGCCTCGATGATTCGGCCATCCCGTCTGCCTGCCCGGCCCGAACGGCCACGGCCCCGCCGCCCCTTTATCCAAGCCAAACTTTCCTGAAGCCGCCTAAGCAGCCCCATCGCCGAGCCGGGCCTCGGGCCCCGAGACTTTTGGAGATGCCTATATCTACCGACTAGTCTGAGATCTTTTGCCATTATTCTTTACATACGTGGCAGCTCTATGTAACACCACGTCGACATTCTAGACGTCTACCCCGAAATCAAGAAGGGCATTTTGGGAACTTCACATTGCAAAGCGACCCAATAGTTAAGGAAGGACTCGATGGGGGTCGCTCTGTTAAAAGGACCTGCTCCCCATCAACGTTCGCATATCGGGACTAGATTCAGTGAGTCACTCCGGCACAGATGGGTTGGCTAACTCGGTTTATCGGCGCCGTCACTTTCTTGGCCGTCGGAGTTATATTCTCGCCGGAGACATTTGGATCCAAATCGGACGGTGGCCATTCGTCAAAGCTAACTGCTGCCCTCAAACTTGCTCACCTTCTCTGCTTCGCAACCGCTTGGGGCGCCGCTCTCTGGGTTACCTTCATCGGCGGCATCATAATGTTCAAGTAGTAAATTATTTTCTACCCGAGTTTCCATATTCTGCTTGGTTTGGTAATTGGTTACCGTGAAAATCTAGGTTATTTTTTCCCTGATTTTCTCGGCGACCAAAAGGAGGTACTGGATGGTTCCTCTATTTTTTTTTTTTTTTCAATTGTAATGATTGAGAAGTGTAACGATGACTCAGGAATCTTCCGAGGCATATGTTCGGTAGTTTGCAAAGCAAAATGTTTCCTGCTTATTTCTCGATGGTTGCCGTTTGTTGTGCGGTTTCAACGGCGTCGTTTGGCTACCTACATCCATGGAAGTCGTCTTCTACTGCCGAGAAGTACCAGCTAGGATTTCTTCTCTCGGCCTTTGCTTTCAATCTCACCAATTTGCTCGTCTTTACACCAATGACGATTGAGGTATATTTCTCTCGAATGTATGGCTATATTGGGCATTTTGGTGATCATTTTTGCCTATATGTTTCTGAAATTTGTTGTTTTCCACCATTTTTGGGCTCTGACAAGTATTTGTTATAATTGCCTTGAAAATTTCCTTTCTTTTGGAGCGAATAGGACCATAAACACTTGGCAATATAATTTACTGCCTTATAATTTCACATGTTTCATCGGTGACTAACCTTGCCATAGACAAGCATATGCATCAAATATCTAATGTTAAAGGCAGGCTGTAATTTTTGGGTAAAAGATGTTTGTGAAGAAATGCTGTGTTCTTTGTTTTGTTTTGTTTATGTGTAGTGAGAGTGTTATGTTCTGGTGCTAAATTGCTGATATATGATTTGTATGATTTGTATGATTTTTGACAGATGATGAAGCAAAGGCACAAGGTGGAGAGAGAGCAAAACATTGGTGAGGAAATTGGGTGGTCAAAGAATCAGGAGGTTGCCAAGGTGAGTCCAAAGCTTGCAGCCATGAACAAAAAATTTGGTATGATTCATGGACTTTCATCCCTTGCCAATATCATGTCATTTGGCAGCCTTGCAATGCATTCATGGTTCCTAGCTGGTAAAATGGACCTGTAATTTGATCTCCATTCCCGTCTTCGGGAAGGGCATGTCTGCCATAGATTTATGTTGAGAACATATCCCCTTATTCTCTTGGATGAACAATCCTGATTACTTTGTGGCCAAGTTATGTAATACTTGCAATGTATTCGGAAAAGATACTTGTTTGTGGACACATTTCGAATAAAATTTCATAAAGGTGCAATGGTACTTTTTAGATATTCCTATTCACAGGGATGAAATCGTTCTATTTGGCTTATGTAGAGCATTTGAAGTGTGTCCATTTTTGTCGGTAGTTAGGTCATTGGTATTAATGTTTTCATTTATAATATTGTTTGGATGATTTTTTTAATTTATGAAAGTTTGTGTCTGCTTCACCTTGACATCTTCCATCCACAAAATGATTCTGTGATAGATTTATTTAAGAAAATTTTGATTGATCATAATGCTAGCTTTCTTCTAGGAAAGAATAGCTAGAAAGTGAGGTTATGATACTGTGGATAGATTTATTTAAGAAAATTTTGATTGATCAGAATGCTAGCTTTCTTCTAGGAAAGAATAACTAGAAAGTGAGGTTCAGTTCATACTGTCTTTATTTTTGTATTTAGTTTTCCAGTATGCTATGAATGGAAGTATGATCCCTCCAGTTCAATCATTAAAATATCATCAAGGATTCCATATTTTGTGCCTGAATTTTTCTGGTTTTCATAACCATTGAGCTTCTGAAATTTGATTCCCAACAACTTGCATATCAAATGGGGAAAATTTAAAATTTAGATGATATACCACATTTTTACCTGGGCAGTGCAGATAGATCATTTTATTTCCAGGGAAGAGAATTGAAGTACTAATGGGGCTCATTTGAAGAGCTATGTGAATCCTAATGAATTGAGTCAATCTCATGAACACCCAAATGCTTGTATATGTGATTGTCTGCTTATTGCAGCAACCACCCCATCCTTCTAGATATATAGTGTTGAACTGGAAAAAGAAGGAACTTATCCATGGGTGCTAACTAAAGTAGGATTCTTTTCTTAGGAAGCAGTTTGGAAGAGTTTGATTCTAGATCACCTGAAACAAAGGGGATGAACTTTGGCAAATGATTTAGTCTTCCTTTAGGAGAAATCAACTTACTATGTCCTTCATTGCACTAAAGTGAGAATCTTATGGCCCTTATTATTCTCATCGTTTAAAGTTGACTATGTCCTTCATTGTGTTGAGGAGAAATCAACCGACTGTCCTTCGTTGTACTAAAATGAGAATTTTATAGCCCTTGTTTTTCTCATCGTTTAAATTTGAGTAGTTGTTGCATTCTACAATTAGAAAAACACCATCAAGTTGACAAGGGACCTTTAGGAAAAAGAAGTGTATGAAGGTGTGGACTGCTGTTTTTTCTTCATGCTTATTCTAGACCATTAATAAGGAGAATAATTTTTGAGCTTTTGTCACTGAAGAACAAATAAATCAAGCCTCTAAAAGTCTTTGCTTGTGCTCTTGTCTAGCTTTGGAGTATAAAGTCTTAGATGAGCTTCTACTTCTATATTATATTTTGATTGATTGGACTGGCTATTATTAGAGGAGGGGTATTTCTTGTTAATTTCTCCATCTTAAATTAATGATATTTTGGGATTTTTGTGTGCTCTTCGCATACCTTGATGTTGCTTATAATGTTCTAATTTGCCTGTAAAAAACTCTTGGATGTATTGAACCATGAAGTCAATCCTTTAGATCTGAAAAAGATTTAGTTGATAAGCTGGTAGTTTTACAAACTTAAATTGGGGCTTTATGGTTCGCTTTCAACCAAGGAGAGGTGATTTATATTGCAGACCCAGTAAAGATTGATAACACCGGTTCCTCTTTGTCGGTTGGTTTGCTATTTTACTTGATGTTGCAACTTGCAAAGATGTTGGTATGAAAACATTTACTGTTCACATAAGGCATCTTGGCCTTTTAGGCGAATGCGTTTATTTATGTTTAGGGATTTCTTTCATCTCGATTCCCCAGGTAATCTGAGTTCAAAAGAAGGAAACTTCAGGAATTCCATTGCTAAAAACTGTTGGAAGTCCATGATGGCCCCTAACCTGCCTGATGTTACTGCCCTACAATATCATCTATAAGCAAGTAACTAACCAAAAGGGGATAGGGTTTTCGTCTAACCCTTGGACTGGGCAGTATAGACGAAGCAAAAGAGGGTTGAAGTACCTTTAGTTTCCCACCCAACTAGGATTTTTATTATTTATATTTATTATATTAACTTTAATATTAAACACCACTATGTAAGTAAAAAAAGGATTCTATAATTTGAGCACTTATATTTAAATTACATAACCAAAAATTAATGAGTAACGCTGAAGTCTTTTTTCTTAAATTTTTATATTTATTTCGATTTGCATGCGTATGAATTTCTTATTTTAGATAACTATTTTTGAATCCCATGTAAGAAGATTTTAATTTAGTATTACTTGCTATTATTTTCCTAAATTTTGTAGTAAAAAGAGTTTTTATCATTTAAAACTAAAATCAAAATAAATTTGAAGTAAATCTAAAATTAGCCCTGACACCTTTCGTGTATAATTTTCAAAGAGTAACATTAATGATAATTTAAAAATATTTGTGGGTAAATAATTAAGATATTTACAAGTATTAAACTTCTAAGAAACCTTCTCTTACTAAATAATGATTTTTTTTTAAATTAAAAAGATAATAATGGATAAATAATATACTTCAAAATAATAATAATAATAATAAATATCATGGTTCTTACTCTTATAAATATAGGAAATTAGTGACGATTTTTATTGCAAACTTGAAATTTGTTGTTTGCTATTCAAGAAAGAAGAAACAAAGTCTTGCATTAATGGAGGATTGGAATATGGGTATGAGGTTCTCTCCGACGGATGAAGAACTCATAAAAGAATATTTGTGGATGAGACTAAATAACGGAACATTTCACGCTGGAATCATTAAAGAACTCAACATCTATGACTACGAGCCTTGGCAACTTCAAAGTATGCAAAATGCCAGTGTTTTATTTATTTTTTATCTTTTTATTTCTTGTTTTAACGGTTGAAATTAATTTTCAAGATCGTTAAAGTATTTAATTTTTTTTATGGTTTAATCGATGAAAAATTTATAGGGAAAAAATGTGATCCTAAGATAGCTCATTGTGGACTTAGTTTTTCCCAATCTAATGTGTGATTCTCGGGACGACACAAGTTCTTGAAATGGTTTAATCGTCATTCTTTTAATTAATTTATATGTTTATTCTAACTATTTTTTCCTTTACAAATTGTAGGCCTCGCATTTAACTATGGAATGTATTTCTTTACTCCTATTCGTAAGAAGCATTTCTAAAGGCTTGTATCAGACGATCACTCAAAGAAGGTTATTGAGCTTCTCACAAAAGCTCTGGTCATGGTGCAGATAAAGAGCCAACAAGATTTATTAAAAATAATTACATATGTGAAATCTATTAAATATCAAAAGGATTAAACAAATTTGGCCACGTAATTGAAAGATGTCGATTAATCAATCACATAATTTGGTAGTTTGTTGGATCCATCAAACCAAGTCGAAGGAAAATGATAGAAGAAATTATCGTGGTGTAAGCTCATCTTCCAACATCAATCCTTCTAATCAAATTGAATTTTCTATTCCTATTTTGGATCATAATCTTAGTCAAGAAGTTGAGGTTAATCTTATAACCAATGATTATTATCCCAGTTATGAAGATCATACTTGTATCATAGAAGATCTCCTTGATGAAGAAAGGGTTGTTCCTATGACCAATGATTGTCGTAATCCCTATGATTATACTTGTATCAAAGAACGCCTCCTTGATGAAGATGTGAATAATCTTATGGAAGAAATTTATCCGACTAATACCATAGAGGATCTCCTTGATGAAGATATGGATAATCTTATGGTCCAGATATATCCTAATCATAATGGTTAGACTTAAATACCATAGAAGATCTCCCTGAATAAACTCATCAAGGATTGGATGTAATATGAGCTTTTATTATTTTAGTTATAGGTAAGAGTAGAAGCTTAATTTTGAGGAGAAAGTTCATGTATTTAATTGATTTAGTATTTTTATATAGTACATTCAATACATCATGAATAATAACGAATGCTTTTTACAGAGAATAGAGGATTTTCTGGTAATGTGAAATTTAGTTTGCTTTTGTTTAATTTAAGTACTGAAATTATATGTAAACATATAAAGTCGTTTTTTGATTTTAGATTTTAGTGATAAAAAAAAAGAAAAATATATATGCTATAGAAAAAAATAGTTGTCAATTTTATAAATGCATTTTAAAATTTTCAGATGATTGAAATAAAAAAAATTTAAAAAGAAAAATCTCGTTATTGAGGTTTCCATAATTGTAGCTATGATTTTGCAAAATATTTTAAAGCTTTTAACGGTTCAATAAATTATCCAATAGTTTTAGTGTCTTGAAACAACTCATATAAATCAACCGAGGGTGATGAAACCTTTGATTTTAAAATTATAAAAACAAAAAAAAAGAGATACTCATCCTTTTAAAGTTACTATTATTTAATCTAATAAAAAAATAAATAAAAATTTGAAGTTTCTTTTGAGATGTAATCATTCTCTTAAGAAATATCAGATTAATTCCTTTGTAAATTAGATTATGTCATTTAAAAAAAAAAAGTTAAAATTTTAAAATTATTATAGATTTTATATTACTTGAGTGTGTTTAATAACTTTTAAATTGAAAATGATTGTTTTTTATTTTAAAATCAATTTTATTAAATAAAATTGAATTTTACAGAAATTATTTATCTTAAAATTTAAAATATGTTTTTTAGTCAAAATATAATTTAAAATATAATAAGGATTGTTTCACACTTATTCTTGTAAAAGTGTTTTTAGCTAAATCGTTTTTTTTAGCATTATAACATGTTCCATATGTAAAAAAATAATTTTATATTATTAAAATTATCAAAAAATTTAAACTTTAATTATAAAAATAGGATATCATAGTAAATAAAAAATTATTACATAATATATAAATAGATATAAAAATTTATATTAATAAAACCTAAAATAATTATTTTCATGTGTATAAAAATTTTAAATTTTTTTACAAATAGATTTGAATTAATGAATAAACATATATTAATAATTTTATTAATAAAAACCTAAAACAATTATTTTTATGATCATAAATTTTTTTAAAAATATTTACAAAAAAAAAATTGAATTAATGGATAAATATATTGTACACCCTAAATTTGGTTTGATTTAAATTTTACCTTTTTAGTTTTATTTGATTTTTTCATTTGTGGTTTATTTTACCTTATAGGATTTGATTTGATAGAATTTTATGTTGGAAAAGAAGGATTTCAAGTTCAAAGGAAGAAGAAAGTTTTTTTTTTATTTTCTTAAAGAAGAGAAGGAGTTTCGATTTATTTTTTGAATTGAAGGGTGGAAGGAGAGACGATCACAGAGGAAGGACTGATAGGTATAATATGACAACTAAATTTGTGCATGTATACACATCGCTAACAAGTAATGAAGTGCAAAGTAGAATGTCGAACCCACAAGGACTGTGTTATTAAGTATTGACCTAGCTTGAAATCTATTTGGATGGATGGACAAATCTATGTTGAAAATAAGATAAACTAGCATGCAAAATATTACCCGAAATCACCAACGAAGATTCAAGACTCAATATAAAAAACCTAAAACATTCTAAATGTAATGTCCTGAAAATACCATAACAATTTTATAACATGTTCAGGGTATAAAATAAATTAAATTATATTTTTTCAGAGTTTAAAGGGTTAAAAACGAAAAAATGATAAAAATCTTGAAAATTTTATAGGAGCCAAATAAATTTGGTAAAAGTGTCAAATGAGAACTTAAGGGTTATAAATGAGTAATATAAGTGCCAAAGTATAAATGAGATGAAATGAAGCTTTAAAATGAAAAAAATTGAGAAATGATGAATTAGCGTGTAGCTAAACGTGACCTTAATCATGTAATGGACAAAAGGCCAATTTTTGGTCTTTGAATGCCATAACCCACATTTTAGGCAAAGGGAAGAGGAGAGCTAGGGCATACTACGGTTGAGGAAGAAGATAGGAACTTGGTGATTTTCCTCCATAAGATCAAGGATTTAGGTGATAAAAAATAGAAAGAAAAAGAAAGAAGAAGATTTAAAGAGATTTGAGGTAAGTAAACCAAACCCTAACCCCCCCTTTTCTTGTGTTTGGGTCGAGGAAAATCCCAAATTTGAATAAAAGTGTTTTTATTGGTTACTCTAAATTGTTTTTGGTTGTTTGATTGGTTGTGGTACTCAAATGAAGAATTTTTGGTTTTTAGGGGAGATGCTGTAAAAAATTTCTCAAAACCCATGTTTTTGTTTTGGCTATACCTTGGCCATCACTCATCCAAATTTATAGGTAAACTAAATTTCAAGGAGAACATATCTCCGAAATAAAAGATATTCAAATTTGTAATTCATTGACCTAGAAATCACAAAAGTGAGGCTCGCTTTCTGCCAATTCTCAACCCGGCCTGATACGCTTTGGTGTTTGGAGCGCTTTTCCCAGATGAAAGCGCGCGCCGCAGGCACCAGCTAATTACCATTCAATTGAGTGATTAAAATTTATGATAACTAGACTTCTAGGAGAACAAATCTCTCAAATATGTATCCAAATTTTTTGATTCCATTTAACCCAAATTCATCAAAGTGAGGCTCGTCGCCAATTATGTTCGCTATGGATACGCTTCGGTTTGGAGCAGTTTCGGTATTTAGGTCATAACTTGATCACCACTCATCCGAATTGAGTGATTCAAATTTCTGGGTAAACCAGACTTCTAGAAGAACAAATATCCCTGAAATAAGTATATTAAAATTTGGACCCCATTGAACCCATAAAAGTTATCAAAATGAGGCATATCGATACCTAAAAAGAATGATAAGAATGTCTAAGGATGAGGAAATGAGGAAAACTTAAAGGAACAATGTACCGGAAGGGAGTTGGGTAGAAATAAGACCTAAATAGAAACCTTAGAATACCCAACTAATATATGATTATCATTCATGACGGATTAAATAACGCAGGAGAAAAGCCAGAGTTGAGGCTCTAGATTCCGAGGACAGAATCTAAGGATCAAGAATATTTTTGGTTTGTTCTCCACTTCTCTCTAATTCCAAAGTGTTTGAATGATTAAGCAAATGATTTGAATTGATGAATGATTTATAAAGAAAAACATATCGATGTGTTTTAATTGATTTGAAGCAACCTGACAGAAATGATTTTGCATAAATAAAGATCGCACATGAAAGATTAAAAATGAATTGTTTATATAATCGTATTACTACCATACAGATTTTGCTACGAATTTATCAACGCCTTAATGTAATGTTAACCGTTAAATTCGAGTTGAGGATATATTGGTATACTAATAATGGTCAAAATAGCAATACTGCGAACGAACGTGATGATGTGTCACTCCGATTCAGAGTCGAGCCGGACGCATCTGGCCGTGTTCACGACTGATTTTTAATAACCAAATAAAGAACTCCAATGCATCACGCTTGATTTGTTATCCAAAGGCAATCAAAGCATAAGTTAAATTGCTTAAGTATAAATTGAATGATAAGAAAATTGTGAAATGCACGATTAAGGTTAATGATTATTGCATACGATAGCCATGATATTTGGAATAATCAATAAACTGTAAATGAACGTGATATGAAATGAATATACGTATTTAGACACATCATCATTTAAAAATGTTAAAAATTATTGTTTAGAAAAATTGCATGTTTTGACTTAAACTGAAATGGAAGAGAGTACTATATGATTCCACTAAGCATGAAAATGCTTAGCGCGTTGCTTTTACCAGTTGGAAAAAATGAGTTTGAGCACAATAAATTAGCTATCTTTGAACTAAAATTACAATGGGTCCCACAAACTCTTTTCGGTGGGTCCACATGGGAATGTGTCCTCCTCCATGAGGAGATGAATATTATATATTGAGTCGCTCAAAACCATTAAGAGTGAATTAGAAATTGCTCAAACATCACCCTAAAATGGTAACTAAAGCGTTTAGTTTTCAGTTAAAAGTTCTCAAGGCCCCACATCTGGATGGGGAACAAGACTTCTTAAAGGGTATATATACACCTACCTTAGAAGGTTTAGTCCCAAACGGCACCCTAGTTTTGTGGAAAGGTGAGGAACTAGCTCATGCTTGGTCATCACACACCCGCCGAGCCGATTCTGGGTCTCGGAGCTAGCGAACTCATTTTTTACAAACTCACATTTATGCATAAGCGTAGGTTACCATTGACCGGTTAAGTTTTCCACGCAGACGCGATCAGACCTGCTCACCATGAATGTAATGCATATGACCCATCTCCAAGCTCACGATCAGACCGACACATGAAAGTGTGTCTATAGGCCACACAATCACTCATTCAAATTCATTCATTCATCCGTTCATATTCATTCATCTGCTGGAGATACCGAGTTCGCACACTGTTCGACAAACAACAAATAAGAAGTGCTTTCCCTTATTGTTAGAGATCATTTTAATTACGGGAGACTAATTGCCAAAAATTCAAGACCACCATGTAAGCAATATTTTGTTTTAAGGAGATTGTGTCCAACACAGGACTTGATTTGCAAATAGGTTCCAACTGATTGCTTTAATTTTTATTCTGTTTTCCTGCAAACAATTCCTCATAGACATAATGATATAGGTTCTGCAAACTGTTTTGATTAAACGTGTTATTTGTTCGTCTCTTATGTTATGTTCGTTCTATTTTACAGAATTAATAATTAACATTACCATCGCGCAAGTATCGAGTGAACATGTAGAAAGACATAGACCGTAGTAAATTAGAGTTATCGTCAAAGTCACACAGAGGATAAGTAAAGCTTCGTCACATGCATGAAATTATTCGATTCATTTTGTATAAACACTATTATGAAAATTGAACTCTGATTATGTTTTGTAAATATTTGGATATTAAAAAGGGCTAATAATACCGCATTGTATAAAGGTGGGAAATGGACCAAATGAGCATGAAATGCCACATCGAATGAAAAAAGAGTTTGTAATCAAATGATGGGTTACCTTGAGAGACCTTAGCTTCTATAGTGATGAGACACCTTAATAAAGAGGATTGCCATTGTGCCTTAACCGAAAAGAAAGAAAAAAAAACAAAAGAAAATGAGAAAAAGAAAGAAAAAGAAAAGAAAAAAAAAAGAAAAAAAAAGAAAAAAGAAAAAAGAAAAAAGAAAAAATTAAAAACTTGATAGGCCGATTTGTGCTATGTAAAATGTGTATGCCTCATATAAGTGCACGGTCGCTCAAGTAATATAATGATAAGTGAGTATCGTTCCTCCACCTGAGAATCACACAAGACTGACTCTAATATAACCTATGCTCTATTTGGATGTTGGAAAATCTATAGAATAACTCAAAGACACTAATCTAGGCATGCAAGAATGACTATATAAAGACTAAAAAGCCTTAGGGCATAGATTTCACATAAATAATGATGTATGAACCTCCTAACCCAATTAATCGATGATCAATTTCATCATGAAGATGACGATTTCACTAATATGTATTCGAATCTCTATCGAGCATCTGCACACTACCCTTAGAAAAGGTTATACTGCATCTTTGCCTCAAACCATCATAACTAAGAATGCATTGAACCCTATAAATCTTAATACCACACCTAATCTCACTTATATCTCTATCTCATGATAATTGGGATGGTAAATCATCCACGGTCTAATTTTAATCCTCACTTCTCATATTTTGAATCAAACCACAAATCATGCAAATATCGTCGAATACCCACAAACATTAAGATCCAAATGAAATAATTAACATAAATATGAAAATAAAAACATCAATCAATATAAATTAGAGAGATTCATACAACTATGTCTTTGGCTACATTCAACCTCAAGAAAACTAACTAAACATATGGAAAAGTAAATACAACCATCAAAATAAAGAAAACTTAAAAGGAAAGAGAGAAAACAAATTTGGCGTTGGTTCTTCTTCTCCTCCATTATCTTCTTCTTCCTCAAACGTTATTCCTCTTCGAAGAACGAACCCTAGAAATCTCTCCAAGAACAAGCCCTAGGGTGTTTCCACCCAAAGGGAGCTTGTTCTCCCTCAAAAATGCCCAAAATCGCACCCCTTGTGTTTAGGGTTTGTGCTTTAAAACCCTTCAATTATGAACTCAAGTGGGCTGAAAATCGACCCAAACCACAACCCTAACATCGCAATGTCGATGTCGTATTTTTGTAGCTTTTGCAACGTCATGCACATTGAACGTCGCGGACGCTTCTAACGTCGAGACGTTGTCATAATTTTCCTCGTTAATTAACCAGAAGACTGCACTTTGTCATCCGAACTTCGATTTGGGTGATCTTGGACTCATTGGAAAGCTTAGAGAGTGTAGAATCTAGATATGGCCAAAAATAAAACTTTAGAAATGATGATAAAGATGTAAGTTACAAAATGCTCCAACCAATCACTTTTGAACTCTCTTCTCTTCTTTCTTCAACTACCAAGAGTCATAACTTGATCATTCAAGTCCAAATTGAGCTTAATAAAGCTCCATTTGAAAGCCCTGAGAAGTCTCCTATCCGTCCATATAAATATTGTGAATCATTTGGGATCATCTTGTAGCTAAAAACATCAAACACAAGAGTCGTCGCGCATGTAGTTTGTTGATTTTTGAGCTTATCTCTTTGTTTTTACCCATATTGTCTTTCATGGTTGACCTAATCACAAATTGAACATTTAGAGCATTAGATCACTTATTTATATAATAAAACTACTAAAAATATAAGCAAAACATATTGATAAAATGAGTATAAAGTATACTCATCACACCCCCAAACTTAAATCTTTGCTTGTCCCTAGAGGTGGCAAATCGTCTCGATCTGGCTGGCTAGCCTGGCCCCGTCACCAGTACCGGGTCGGGCCATTAAATTATTGGCCCGAAAAAAACCGGGCCAAATTTGGCCCAGCCCGATATGGCCCGACCCGGTATGGCCCGGCCCGCCCGAATTTTTTTTTGCCTTGAAAAGACATTTTGGCCCGACCGGCCCGGTTTTTAGTGGCTGTCGGGTCATAAAATTTTGGCTCAAAACTGGAGCCAATTTTGTCTGCCCGCTTTTGTCTGCCCACCGTTGGTCTCCGCCTCAGCTCGTCACTGATTGCCACCTCTACTTGTCCCCAAGTAAAGGAAACAGAAACATAAAACAAAAAAAACACTAAGATAGATATGAGTATGAGTATGGTGCTAGTACAAGTTAAGAGAAAGATTGGAAAAGTTCTAATAAAACATGTTAGCCAAAAATGGGATCCTAAAACATTTATCATCTCTAAAAGACGATGTATTCAAATGTTATGTTGATCAAGACAAGTTTTGCCCCCAAGCCCTCAATAAATCTTTCCTAAAGGGACTCGGTACAAATGATGTTTTAGGTCTCAAATATTAAGGTTCCAAAACACTCTTCAACTAAACTCAACTCATTCCATTTGAAAGAAAATTAACAAAAACAGGATAAGAACGCACATTTTATTCAACAACTATAAATAAAAAGTAGGAAGCAATGCTAAGGAGTTTTAGAAAAGTGTCCATAGAAGGGATTCTAGGGATCCATTGTGACTCCTACCGCTGGTTAAGAGCATCTGCATTTAGTTCTTGAACTTCACCACGAACACTCAATTAAAAACCAAAGCACCTACTTGTGAGTAAACTCACTTATTTGTATTTTTGTTTTTTTTTTCTTTATTTTTCTTTGTTTTGCTTTTCTTTTTCTTTTTCTTTCTTTTTCTCATTTTCTTTTATTTTTCTTTTTCTTTCTTTTCTATTGGGGCACAATGACAATCCTCTTTATTGAGGTGTCCCATCACTATAGAAGTATGTCTTCAAGGTAAGTCTTAATTTGAGAAAATAGGTTGAGCCAAAGTGTGCATAAATGAGACCCAGTGTGTGTAAAAGGTAGAGTTTCATTAAGAAATGATTTCTTGAGAAACAATGAAGCTATTCAAGCTAAGTCTCCCACAACCAAAAGATACACTCAAGTCCTAAATCAAACAAAAGCAAAGGTATCCCAAATTTGACTAAGAAACAATTTAAGCACAAAACCAATGCATTCTTAAAACCATTACTAAGCACCAACCTAACTCATGTGAGACACAAAACAAACAAAACAAAGAAAGAAAAAACTCATGCAAATGACAACCAAACAACCAAAGAGAAATAACTAAAATAGGTAAGGAGATACAAAAGCTAAATTTTTGAAAAAAAAAAATTTTGAATTCTTGAATTCACCACCCCAAACTTGAATTAAACATTGTCCTCAATGTGAAACAAAAACAAGAATGGATAATGAGTACTCCCTGAGGTCGATCGGGTTCGAAGTGGTCTAATGAATATGACTTTGCTTGAGGCAAAGATGTTAAAAGGGATTAGACTTAGTTCCAAACAGAGAGTAGAGGCTTGAAAATAGAAGCATACATATGGAATGAAATGAGGGAGGATGTTGAAACTGATTTCCTTGTTCAATTTTTGTTCTTTGAACCTCCAAGATACTATAGACTTCCACTTTTCAAGATTCTCCATATCCATAGCCAAATTTGAACTCTAAAAACCTGAAAAACAACACTAAGAAACACAAGATCAAACAAGAACATTTATTCAAAAACAAACTTAAAGGTAACTAAAAAAAAGAAAAGGGAAAAGGAAAATTTTTTGAACTTGAGTTGCTTCCCAAGAAGCTGCTCCGTTTTTCGAGTCTAGCTAGACTCTACCAACTATGGATATATTGGTGATTCTTGCCTCTATCATTCTCTAAGAGGCGATAATTGTGCTCAATTAGCAACTTGAGCACATATTCTTCCAAGATCATTATTTTTTTTGTTCACAATGGTGGCTTCCATTTCCTTAAACAAGTTAATAGTGCACTCCTTTGTCTTAGGAATAGGGTTCGTCTTCTCATTTTTCAACTCTTCATGCATCTCCCCCCATGTAGCCTTCTCTAGAATAGTCTTTACAACTTCATCATTTATCTTTTCATGTGATTTTGGAGAAGTTGGCTCATCTTCCTTCACACCTAAGGTTTCCAAATTTTTTGCATCATTCTCCACTGTTTGAAACTCCTCATGTTCTTCATTACCTCTTAAAGTGATTTCTTCATTGTAGCTCCAATTTTCTTCTTCTCTATTCACCTCAAGAGTAGATGACAAATTCTCATATTGTCATTCAAAGGACATTGTAGTCATATTATCTTGTTCTTTCATATATTTTGCCACTAGTTCTTCTATACTCATACTCTCTTCTTCTTTAGGTTGTTCTTTCTCAAATGTAAGTTGAGTACCAAAAGTGGCCATTGGAGCCATCTATTCTTTCACGCTCTTGAATGGCGTAGGCTGAATTTGAACATTATCCCTTGTCAATTCCATGAATTAAACTTGAGATGTTGCACATTCAACATGAACTATTTCCAATTCAGCCATGGCTACTTCTAACTTTGTCATTCTCTCCTATGAAGGTTGACTTATCTCATTTGGATCAAGAAACCTAGGCAACCCAACTTGAGAGTGGTCCATTTCTACCATTGATCCTGAAAATTCAGGTTGTGCCATGGTAGATTCAACTTGAGTTCTTCTTACTTTATCCATAGCTTCTTCTAGTCTTGATCTTTGGACTTGTGGAGATTGAAGAGTGTTATAGCTTGTATTCCATGAGGTGCTAGGGCAATGTTGCCAACCCGGGTTATAATTGTTCCAATATGGGGTACCTCCATACCGAACTTGAGTCATGTGCATATGTGGGTTCCTCACTTGATTTGTCACTTTTGACAGATATTCATCGCCATTTGCCTCATTCTGGGCTTGTTGATTACGATAGTCAATGCATTTGTCAACTCCTCGATGATAGGATCCATTGTGATTGAAACCTATAAAACAAAAAAATAAAATTCAAAAGGAAAATAGACGGAAAGGAAAATAAAACAAGACTAACTATATCCAGAGTAAAGTAAAGCTATTTCAAATCAATATTAATAAAAATACCAATTCTCCGGCAACGGCGTCAAAAACTTGATAGGTTGATTTGTGCTATGTAAAATGTGTACGCCTATGTGCGCAAGTGCATGCATTGCCTCAAGTAATATAATGATAAGTGAGTATTGTTCCCACGGAGATTTGGGTTACTAAGTACCGACTCTAATCTAGCCTATGCTCTATTTGGATGTTGGAAAATCTATAGAATAATTCAAAGACACTAATCTAGGCATGTAAGAATGACTGTATAAAGACTAAAAAGCCTTAGGGGCATATAGATTTCAATTTAAACAACGATGGGATGAACCTCCGAACCCAATTAATCAATGATCAATTTCATCATGAAGATGGTGATTTCACCAATGTATATTTGAATCTCTCAGCATCCGTATTAATCTACCCCTTAGAAAAGGTTATACCGCATCTCTCGCCAAACCATCATAATCTGGGCGATGCATCAACTCCAAATCTTAATACCACACCTGTCTCACTCTATATCTTTATCTCATGATAATTAGATGGTAAATCATCCATGGTCTAATTTTAACTCTCACTTCTCAGATTTTGAATCAAACCACAAATCATGCAAATATTGGCCGAATACCCACAAACATTAAGATCCAAATGAAACACTCACCATAAATATGAAATAAAACATCAATCAATATAAATTAGGAGAGATTCATACAAACATGTCGTCAGTTACATCTAACTCGTTAAAACTAACTAAAACATAAGTGGAAAAGGAAATACAAACATCAAAGGAAAGAAAAACGGAAAAGGAAAAAGAGAAAACAAATTTGGCGTTGAAGCTCCCTTCTTCTCCTTCATTATCTTTTTCTTCCTCAAGTGTTCTTCTTCTTCCAAGAACGAACCCTAGAAATCTCTCAAAGAACAAGCCCTAGGGTGTTTCCACCCAAAGGGAGCTTGTTCTCCCTCAAAATGCCCAAAATCCTTCCCTCCTCAGGTTTCTAGTGGCTCGCGCTTTCTAAACCCCACTATGTGTGACTAAAACCCGGGGTCCGCTGACTACCCAATAACTCGTCATCACAAGTGGATGTCGGTTACCCGACGCCACTTCAAAATCGGCAGAGTCTCCTTGCACGGAGCTCACCCAAATACAATACCCGTATAAACCCGTTCCAACAAATTCCAATATATCATCACACGAGTAAACCCGCCACTTGGGCCCATAAACAGTACTCATAACAATATCTGTAAAATATACCAACTATGTCCAATAGTTCTAAGAGTTAATAATTTACTTCATACAACACACATATCAAAAATTAGAGAATTTAATACACGTATAAAATCATCAAAACACAACCCGGCTTTCTTCACAACCCCGGGCCCCTAGGACGAGCCGTCCCCGCACGCCCCTCGTAGTCGTGAAATACCATCCCCATTGTGGTGAGCTAATGCCTCGCAGGAGGAATCGCCTGCCACTACCACCTAAGTGCGCTGGTAACGTCTAAAATAAACACAATATCCAAGCAAATGCATGATCCTACTTGAACGCCTAACTCATCATCTCGCACTAAATTTTCATCGACCCTCACACTCGCCCAAGCCCTCGCATGAGAATTATTATTTTGTTTGCTCGACAACTTCTAATGTGTATATATCAACTGGTCGCCTCCGACGATCGATATTTTTGGGCCAGATCACCCTCCGAACCATTTTCTGCATCTATCTCATGCATTCAATTCTATAGTCCTAGGGTGTTCTAGCGCATATAACGCATTTACGCCAATTCCAACAGCGCCTAATTCACATGTAAATATATAAACATGCATATATTTATAAAACATTCAATTCACACAATCATGTCAGAATTCTCATTTCCATACATCAAAATTAGCTCACTATTAATGATCAAACACGAAAGCAATCTAACTTTGAATCATCGATCAACACATTTTCTGCCAATAAAAATATATTTTGAGAATCAATGAATAGCGAAACCTCGATTACTATTCCTCTAAAAATCACAAATCATCGGCTCAATTTAGTGAACTCGCACCACACCATTCCCGCCTCTCTTCACATCAAAGATGATTTATTTCACAAATTTCATGATTTACTCAAACCAAATGTACCCTAAAACAAGCTATTGTCGCACCATGGCTAAAAAAAATAGATTTGATCTTGGCCCCATGTTTGGGATTCCATCCAACTACTGCTCAAGGCCTCATACCAACCATTGAAAAATACCTTCCAACAAAGTGTAAAAACCCAAGTAGGGGAGAAACTCTACCCACGGAGTTTGAGGAAACCCCTAAATCGGCACTAAGCGAAACCCCTTTCAAGGTAGAGCTTTCCTTCTATCCTCGGCATCACGATGGTTGATTTGGCCGAAAAACTATAGAAGGACTAAATGCCAAAAATGGATAACGCATCACCACCTGGTTCCCTTCCACGTTTTCGCTCTTTTAATCTGTGAGACTTGGCCCTATTCATGCTTTATCTTTTAGTGCCATTTAAAATTTCTAAACATGACCATTATGTCCCTATTTTCCCAGTTTTGACATTCCTATGACTATTCCTACGCCCATCTTCATAATTTCTACTCATGCTAATGGCAGACACGAAGATTTGTTATATGTGACTGGCCACATCGAAATCGCTTTCTTTACGACACTAAAACGGATGCATAGTCTTTCGAATTTACGAAATTTTGATGCTAGCTAGATTTCTCGCGATATCATTCAACGTGAAACTGTCATCCGAGATCTAGAGAATAAATTTTTAGATTTTTAACCAAAATTACAATTTTATAACCGAAATTACTTATTTTGCCATTTTTTCCGTAATCGAATTTCTGCCCATTCTCCTCTTAAAGGGAATTTCGTCCTAAATTGACAATATAATCACTCACATGCATATGCAACGTGCACTTACCATGCAGTAAACATCATTTAAATCTTAAATCCATCAAACCACGATCTTCATCCCTAAACAAGAAGGGATAGTGGCCCGCATCGTGTCCTCCTCTCGCTCCCACGTGACTCATCCACCCACAGTGCCCATGCACTCACCAGCCCCACGGTCTCATGTCAGAAATCCCGATCACCATCATCCAGGTACCGCACATTGTCCCTCCCAAAAGGTCCCATCGTTGTCAACTCCAATCCGCCTCAATCCATCACACGAGCTGATCCGGGAGGATACTTCCCGAGCATGGAGACGTGAAATACCTTGTGACACCTGACATGTCAAGTGTAAAGCCAACCGGCACGCCTACAACGCTATCCTCAGTATCTTGAAAGGCTTCTATTTAATCTCTGCATGATACTTTCCCACGCTCGTCAACCCGACCACTCCTCTCTGCAAGATAACCTTCAAGCAAGCATGATCTCAACCCCTCTAACTCTAAGGGTCACGTCAGACATCCGCGATAGCTCTTCACGGCTCGAGACGTGAGAAGACGCGGGTCGCATCAAGCTCACCTTCTCGGAGGTGTCTCTTAATCGATCCCACTCGCTGATGGAGCTCCCTTCCACCTCATTCAACACAACCAGAATCTACATGGCCTCCCATACAATGCCTCATATGGTGCCATCTGTATACTCGCCTGACAATTGTTGTTGTAGGCGAATCCCACTAAGGGCAATTGATCCTCTACCCTTATGACTTAGGACGTATGCTCGCAGCCAGGTTCTAACACCGTGATATAACCTCATAACGCAGAACCCTACACACAACCTCCCATTTCATGGCAGAACGTCGACCTTCCCAAGGTCACAATCATCGATTAATCCACCCGACCATTGACCTAAATTCCACGCCATGATGACATCTATATATCGAGCCTGCCGCTCAACAACACCCAATGCAATTTCCAAAGGGGTATCCAAATCTCAGTCACTCCCGACTCTATTACTCAACTCTAAGTCTGGTCGATAACCCGACCGTGGTGTTTTCATCTCGACAACTCAACTCCCTCTTCTGCTCACACTTCGAAACTCTCACACCCGAATCAACTATGACTTCATTGGACGAGTCCTAAAGACAACCATCCCACACTCACCAAGAGTGGTGAATGACCATACCGTGCACCCACACCCGACTCAACGCGATGTTACCGTGCACACGAACGCAATAATGCCATACCGTGACACCCTATCCCGGGTCCACCATGAGCAGAATCTCTAAGATCTCACACTCATAATCTCGACCCATCATCAACTCACCCACATCCTAGGAAGAACATCTATACCTGACTTCAAAGGCCCTTAACTCCTAAGCCTAAATCCAAGGTCATGTCTGCATGACAACCTACCAAGGTCCCAATACTAACAACCCATGACTATCAACCCATCCATGTCAAGCCTCACATCAACAACCAATATGTCTACACCTAAGGTCCACTACGCTCAATAAGGTAACTCCGATCCGGCCCTCGACTTCACCCACACTCCGCCCCCTTCCGTCTATTCGCGTTGGCTGGAAGTGCTTCAGATAGCACCTAAACTAAACCGTTCATCCACTCCGCATTGGGAAAGGAGGAATGAACCGTGACATTTCCCATTCTGGGCACAGCCTAATCGACCGAGCCACAAAGTTCCGGGATCCCCGTCTCGGGGCAACCCGTCCCACTACGCCCAATCCCGGCCCCGGTCCCGAACCCGTGAAGCGTAAGCTCGCTCTTTTCCCCAACTGAAGAAGGTCGATCCCTCCTCTCTCAAGTACCAACACCCGTATCCGCGTTCCGAAAGCATCCTCGATCTCTCTCTCTATGGTCGTGGCCGTCCCAAATCCATGGAGTCCATGTCCCGTAGGCGAATCTACGATCCCGCCTAATGATAACTTCTCACCATTCCCCGACTTCCCAATACCCAAATCAATCCCAAGAAACCACGCATCTCGAAGATTGACATCTGCCTCCCAACTCATCACCGCCTCAACCTCTCAGTCGACTAACACTCCTAGGCCGACACCATGTGTCCCAAAATCTCCCGCAGTTTTTCAAAACTCGCAGACTACTAAACTTAGCGCATACCGAAGGTCTCTCAAGAATCAGAACACAATCCTCAAGTGATACTCATGCCCTTATTCTCGATCGAGTGTATCAAAATGTCATCCACGAAGATTACGCATAACCGATCTAGATAGTTGGAATACCTCAGCATGAGATCCATGAATGTCGTGCATTCGCTAATCCAAAGGCGGGCATCACCGTGAACTCAGTGCCCATACGCCATTCTAAACGCTATCTTAGTGGATATTCGTCTCCCAACCCCCACCGACGGTAACCGCTGCGAAGGTTCATCTCTGGAGTAGACTCGCCTCCTTCAACCGATCAACAAATCATCAATCCTGATAATGGGTACCGACTCGATCACCCCGTTCAACCGTCGTATCAATGCACAAACAATGGTCTTCGGTCTTCTTAGCAAACAACCGAGCGCCCATGGTGAAGTGCGTTTGGCCTAATGAACCCTGTCCGGGTGAGTTCGTAATCGACTCGAGTTCCTACAATCAATCGGTGGCCTCCCATGCGGAGAGTCATAGAGATGGGTGAAGTACCAGTGGTAACTCAATACCGTTCATTTACTCCTCCGTGGGAGGTAGTCCGTAGCTCATTTGGGAAAACATCCACATAATCGTACACTACTGAGGTAGATCTAAGTCTCTGCCCTCTCATCCTCTAGTAGGCTCGCCAGCTAACCCGCTAACCCGCCCCCGACACTTGACTCAGATACCGTCGGGGGGGAAGAATGTCATGCTTGTCCCCCTAAAATACCACACGAGTACCATCCCCGCGCATTTGCGGTAACCCTCCCACGCTACAATCGAGCAACGACCGTAGTCGCCATCAATCCATCTCTGGGGGATGACATCGAACTCCCATACGCCGTCCATGATCCTCAGTCCACTGCGGAGCAGAGTCCCCGAGATCTCCAACTCGCAACCTCGACATATCATACCTATTCTCGCCCTAATCCCTAGGAGAGAACTCACATACAAAGGCTCTTCTAAGGTCTTTAGAGGTCCTTGCCCATTTCCACCATATTTGGGCCTCACTCTCTAGCTGGAACGTAGCTAACCCACCCCGGTCGCCGAGGTATTCCATAACCTCTAACACCTTCTCGACCAGACGAACCACGGTCTTCCACCATTTGGTCCCTCCCGTGAATGTCGCAGGATGATGCGCCCTAACCTCCGGAGGTTACTGGGGGACCTTCCCGTTTACCGCTATACCACCGTGCGAGCAACCGTAATACCTATAAATCTCGCAGCCCGACAAACACCCCGTGGTGCTCGACCAATACCCTGCGGACGCCCTTCACGCCTCCTCGCCCCTCTACTTCAGCCATCTACACAATTAACATGGCAAGCAAATCTCAATACAAGATTCTAAGGCATAAACACAAATTTCGAGACACTAATCATATACACATAAATCAACAGATAATAATATCAGTTCTACATTTACGTAATGCAAGTGCAATCAATTTGCATTTAAAATATCATTAACAGTACCTTATTTTAAAATCTCTCATTTTGAAAATTTTATTTTTCTAAAATTTTGTTCAATTTTGATTTGATTTGATTTGATTTTTATTTAATTTAATAAATTTTTTTTCGAAAATTTTTGTGATGAATGGGCTTCATGAACTGGCTTACGAACAATGTCCAAAATTGACTTTCAGAATAAAGATCAGGTCAATCGTCAAAATTGTGTCGAGTGCAACTGCGCACAAACTCACGCCCCGCTGAAGACGCCTTCAAGTCACACACAATGCTGCGTTGCGCTTCGCTGCGATGTTTCGCCGCGCTAAGTACGCACGCGCTTTCTGCACCGCCGTTGCGTCAGGTGTTGCCAAGGCGTTCAAGCGCGCTTCGCTTCAGGTTACTTAACGCCGCTTTCGCTTCACGCAGGTCGCTACGTTGCCGCGCTTCAAGGCGCTTTCGCCAAGGCTCGCATGCGCCGCGCTACGCGGCACTGCGACGCTTACGCACGGCCAGCCGCTACAGGTTTCCGGGGCCGCGCACTCAAGGCCGCTTATGCTTCAACGGGCGAGTTCATTTTCTGTGTTTCAGATATTTTGGCGTTACCGGAAATCACCCAAAAAATATATATTTGTTTTTGTTTTTTTTTTTCATTTTCCAGTACCCCCAAATAAATTTATTAAAATTTATTTTATTCCACATTTTTTTTTTCAGGTTTACACACTGTAAAAATCTTAGAATTTTTTTTTTTTCACCTCATTTTTTTTTTCTCATTTTCCAGTAGCCTCCTTGCTACCTCTGCACTTCATACCATTCAAAGAAAATTTTAACTGTGAAATTTTGGTCATTTTTCAGGCAAAACTGAATACTTTCCGGCTTCCACAAAACCCACTGCTCTTGTCCAACCGCAGAGCCGTCCGCACTTTTTCTGGACCATTTTGTCAAAAATTTTCTCAACCAACTTGTTCTCACACTAACTCCTAGTGTTCAACATTTTAGTTTGTCTGTCTCCAAGTGCCATCCACCTAAGCACAATCCAAACACAACACATGATCACACATCATTCATGTTATGCATACTTTCAATAACAAATTTATCAAATCACACAAAAACACAAAACACATGGATGTAACAATAGTCTCCAGTTTTCATTCCGTGATTTCTTGTAATCTCATAATTTCAACTCAACATCGAACCACACCCAAGGCGATGTTTTTACTCGACTCATGGCTCCAAGCCCAAATCCTCAATATCTAGGTTTCCATATACCATACTCTTACACTCCAACCACCCAAGTGGCGATGGATGCCCAACCCGAGCTCCCTAGGTATTCGTGACATACCTAAGCCTCGATACCAAGTCGTGACGCCTAAAACCCGGGGTCCGCTTGATCACCCGTCAACCTCGTCGAATACAAGTGGATGCCGGGTTACCCACGCCTACTGTAACCCAAAGTCTCCTTTGTACCTGAGCTCTACCCAAATACACACCAGATAAACCCGTCTCCAAACAAATTCAATATATCACATGAGTAAACGTCACTTCCTGGGCCCATAAACAAAGACTCATAACAATATCCGTAAAACATACCAACTATGTCCACTAGTTCAAGAGTTAATAATTTACTTCCATACAACACATATATCAAAAATTAGAGAATTCTTAATACACGTGATAAAATCATCAAAGCTCCACAACCTCGACTTTCTTCACAACTGGCCTCAGGACTAGCCGTCCCCTTGCACCAGCCTCCCTCGTAGTCGTAAAACAATATCCCTCGATGTGGTGAGCTAATGCTCGCAGTGAATCCACCCCAAGTGGGCTACTTCCTACCTGGCGCAAACAAGTAATGTTTCGTAATAAACACACATTCAAGCAAATGTAATGATCCTACTTGAATGTCTAACTCATCATCTCGTACCCGAGTCCTCACTGACTCCCTCACACTCGCCTAAGCCTCGTATGAGAATTATTATTTTGTTTGTTTGTGGATAACCCTCCGTCATGTATATATCAATCGGGTCATTCCCACCATTGATATTATTTTCAGGATCACCCTCCTATGTATATCAATTGGGCCGCTCGACGATTGATATTTCTTAGTCGACCACCTCCGATAATTAACATTTTTAGACAACCCTCCCGAACCATTTTCTTCTAGATCATCTCACGCACTCACTCCTATATTTAGGGTGTTCTTGCCAGACATAATGTACGTACGCCAATTCCAATACGCTTCATTCAGCACGTAATATATAACACGCATATATTTACAAAAACAATCAATTCACAATCATGTCATGTAAATTCTCATTTCATACATCAAAATTAGCTCACTGTAATAACGATCAAACACGAGCCAATTCAACTCAATCACCAATCAAACACATTTTCACACAAAAATATATTTTGAGACTGCTTTGAATAGTGAAACCCTCGCCATTATTACCGAAAAATTACAAATCACGGCTCACTTAGTGAACTTAATTCACTGCCATTCTCGCCTCTTTCACATCAAAGCATGATTTATTTCACAAATTTCATGATTTACCAACCAAACAGCCCCTTAAAATGCCACGGGTTGCAATTCATTGCTAAAAATTGTATCAATCTCAGTCCCATGTTCTGGGACCGATCCAACGGCCGTTCAAAGCCTCATACCAACCGAAACATCAAAATACTTAACAAAGATAACCCAAGCAGTGGTAAAACCCCACCTCACCGGGAAGCCATGAAACCCTAAACCGGCACTCCACGCCCTCCACGCAGGAACACTTTCCTTCGTCTCAAGACGCCGACGACGGATTACTTCGAAACTGCAGGCTGGCGCCATTCTTCTTCTAAATGCCAAAATGGCTACTGCATCACCACCTGGTTCTCTTTCCATGTTTTTGGCTCTTTAATCAAGGTAGAGACGGTCCTTATTCATGCTTTGTCTTTTAGTGCCATTTAAAATTTAAATAATTTGATCATTACGTCTTCTTTCCTGTTTTCGACATTCTAGACTATCTCTGGCCATTCCATCTTCATCATTTCTACTCACGACACTTACAAGACATGAGTACTTGCTATATGTGACTTTCGCCGATCAAAATCGCCACTAAGACCTAAACGTTGATACCTAGTAAAATGTGTAAATTCGATCGCCTTTAATTTAACAAATTTACGCCATGCAATAGATTTCACTGTACGATTCCACCCGCAAACTGCTTCATCGTATATCTAGAGTAACAAATTCTCGATTTAATCGAAATTACAATTTTTAACAAAATTACGACATTTTTCCGTAAATTTAATTTCTGCCTTACAAATTATGAGCTCAAAATGGGTTGAAAATTGACCCAAAACCAACTCCGAAAGTAACGACGTCGTTTGGCAACGTCGGGATGTTAAGTGCCGCACTGCAGAACGCCGACAGCGTTGTCGTTGCCTTTTCCCCGCTTTTACACCAATTTCGTAAGACCATAACTTTGTCATTCGAACTTCAATTTGGGTGATCTTGGACTCGTTGGAAAGCTTAGAGAGTGTAAAATCTAGATATGTCCAGAAAGAACACTTTATAAATGATGATAAATATGTAAGTTACAAAATTCTCCAACTGGTCACTTTTGAGCTCTCTTTTCTTCTTCCTTCAACTACCAAGAGTCATAACTTGATCATTTGAAGTCCAAATGGAGTGAATAAGGTCTCTTTGGAAAGCCTGAGAAGTCTCTTATCCATACATATAAATATTGTATCCATTGGGATCATCTTGTAGTTGAAAACATCAAAACATAGTATCTGCTACTGCATGTGTAGTTTGCTGATTTTTGGGCTTTATCTCTTTGTTTTTGCTCCATATTGGCTAATGGTTGACCTAATCACAAATTGAACATTTAGAGCATTAGATCACCTATTTATATAATATAACTACTAAAAAATAAGCAAAACATATTGATAAAATGAGTATAAAGTGTACTCATCAGGTCCCTTTTATGTTAAAGTGGTATTTATGTATATATATTTTCATTGAGTATTTGAATTGTGTTTGGAAAAGTAATTGTATTTGGATTATTCGAAATGATTCAAAAAAAAAAAAAAAACAAAGAACAAGGACCGTCCCGGGTCCGTTCGGGCCTCCCGCTTTGAGTCTGCACTAAGAGGCGTCACAATTAAAAACCCTAAAACATCGATTTCACTAAGATTATAATTAATTGAAGAAATTTGGATTTAAATGAGTGTGTTTTGTTTACTTTTTGTTAGCGGATATCCTTATGTTGAAATTGATATCTCTCGTGTTTTCAACACATCTCTTTAGTTTAGGTTAAGGCCATCTCTGCCCAAACCACTAAACTCAAGAGTCATTAAGCTTAAGAATCATGTTTACCATGTTAAACCCTAGGATATCTCTAGCTCTAGGCGTTGAATAATAATTCATATAGGTCCCCTGTGAAATTTGGCTTCTCAACCTAAATTCAAAAGCAAATAATCAAATAAGTAGTGGTCAACAAATTATTTGTAATGAAAACAATATGAATCATCCAATGAAATAAACAATTATATAAGAATTAATCCAAAGTTCTGACAATCCAATCAAATAAAGGTTACATCGTAGCCCTAGGAAAACAAACTAAAACATACTAAGAATAAAATAAAACATAAAGGGAGAACATAAGGTATAAAAGAGGAAAATTTGGGTTTTCATGAGGAATCTTCGTCTCCTCGGATATCTCGTCGATGAGGCATCAATTCGACCCCAAGACTCTCGTCGTCGTTCCCTAATCTCCAACTTCTCTCCCCTTCATCTAGAATCGTGCCCTTGGGTGTTGTCCACCTAAAGGAACTCTCTCTCCCCAAATTGGTCTCTTATTGTGTTCGCTTCCCAAGAATACTCCAAAAATGGGATAAAACTGGAGTTGGGCTAGACATAAAGTTGCGACGTGGCAAAGCCACGTCATGACATGTGGGGCAATATGCTATTGGAATGCTCAATTACATCGTGACGTCGTGGTTCGCACGTTGGAGCGTGGTGATGGAAATGCTGGTGACGTCGCGATGTCAAGGCTCCATGTCGCAATGTTGGTTACTACTACATTTGATACTCCTTTCAATTCACGTCGCGACTTAAGCTGCTGCTTCACTATTTCTCTTGTTTTGCTTTGTTTTTGAATCGAATCTGTCCCAATTTTTTCCATTTGTGTCCAAGGGATGACCTACACAAAAAGATAAGCATTTAGAATGTTAGAACACTTAATTTTAACTAAAAACTACAAAATAACACATAAAACATCAGGATAAAATGAGTATATTCAATACTCATCAAGGATGAACGACTGTAGGAACAAAGGATAGTTGGAAAAAGAGAGAGAAGGGAGTGTGGAAGAAAATGATAGATTTTTTTGGAGACGTTGACCTTAGAGGTATTTACTCCAATGATTTTCTTTTTTTCGTTTATTTTATTTATTTATTATTGTGATTCTATTAGGCTATTTCAGTGCTCAATTTAGGAAATTCTAATTTCTCTTATGGATGTGATGGGGGAAAGAGAATACATGATTTTTTTTTTTTTTGATGCAAATTACAAAAAGTTTTCCTAGGCCATCTAAGCCCAGACTTATCTTTATGCAAAACATTTATATCAGGCGAGGTTCTCCATCTAGTCACTATCCCACTTCGGCCACACACACCATTATTTACAAGACAATCTGTTGCTTGATTTTCCTCCCAAGGGATAAGTTGGAGATCTACTTTCTAGTTCCATTTTATCATCTTTTTACATTCCTCTACCAGATTGCTATGAAGGTTTCTCACCGTTTCTCTGTTGTTGACCTATTCGTAAACTTGTTAGGAATCGATTTCAGCCACCAATTATTTGATACCCATAATATGTTAGGAAAAAAAAAATCTAGTATGGGAATTTGTGTACGGATTTTGAGGCATGAAAAATCACTTTCTTTAAGTGTTTATTTCGCTCCCACTATTGATTGCAAAAAGAGAATCCACGAAACCACTTTCAGGATACAATAAAATCCCAATTAATTGTTTTGCAAACCAATTAATTTATTGTTGAGAACGTCCTTAACTTATAGAGAATGAAGAGGTGCAAGAAGAATGTGTGAAAGATAGTTAAAAATGTAAAACGAAAAAACACATCTTTTGGGCATAACTGAAAAATATTTACAAAACAAGGTTGGGCTTGAGTTTTATTTTCATTTTTGACTTTAAATATATAATTTAAAGCCCAATACATTCTTCTTTGGTCCATCCTATTTGAATGGTTTAGTGTCTATCAACATTTAAATAAATGTTGCACTCTCCTCTTTTCCAATGTGGACAAACCCACACACACACACACACACAAACTACACTAGCATAATCCAAGCAGTTTGTAGACCAATTAACAAAGCCCATAACTCTGCCTCCTCTACCATGCAAGCTCCTTGACAAAAGGAAAAGCCTCCTAGTCAATCACCTTTTTTGTTTCTCAAGAGTACTCCTTCGGCAAGGTTAAAAGAGAATGCATGATTGTTGTTCGTAAGTTGGAGTATGTGACATGTTTTATTTTATTTATTTATTCAATTTTTGATTTAGTCTCAAAGTCTGTTTTAGTTTGTTACTATTCTTTAGGAATAAATTTATTTGTTAGTTAGTCAAATACCATGCTGATACATGTAACCGTAAAACGTGGCTTAGTTCTTGATTTCTTTTGTAGGTATATGAGAGCCCTGCTAAGCTCATAAACGAGAAATATTCACCCACAACAAATAGATTAATTTTATTGGATAAAGAGATTCCAGTCAATTACCTCTCTACAAGTTATTCCCCATTTATTGATTTAAAAGTTCACAAGAACTCTTATTCATTTTGCCACCTCTACGCAAGTGTGTGTATTTAAGGGTCAGATACGAAATATATATTAAAAAATGAATGATCTCTATTAAATCAAAACCCATAAAAGTTTCGAACTTAAGAAATGATCGAGCGTGAAAAGTGTAAGAGTCTTCTTTGTTAGGCAACGGATCACATCTCAACCGAGAGTGATTTTTGTAAAATCAGCGACTTCTTAAATTTGATACATTACAATCATTGGTACGCTCGTGGAGAATTTTGTGCGAATCTAGAAAGGAAGACTGATATAATTAGCAGCGAATTCCAGCAGCATCAGAAGGAGCACTACTTAGTGAGGCAAAAAAGAAGGCAATTGATGAAGCAAAGTTAAAAGGATATGAAGGCAAAAAACTCTCTTCCAGGCCATAGATAGATCGATTCTTGAAACTAGCTTGAACAAGGAGATAACCAAAAGTATTTGGGACTCCTTGAAGCAAAAGTATCAAGGGACAACTCGAGTACAAAGAGCCCAACGACAAGCTCTTGAAAAAGAGTTAGAGATGCTGAATATGAAGATGGTAGAAACTGTGACCGAGTATTTTGCTCGTACTCTCACTATAGTGAACAGGCTGAGAGCTAACAAGGGGAAGATAGACGATGTAGTAGTCATCGAGAAAATATTAAGATCCATGACATCAAAGCTTGATTATGTGGTATGTTCTATTGAAGAATCAAATGACCTGGATGCTCTTACCATTGATCAATTGCATAGTAGTCTTCTAGTACATGAGCAGCGCATGAAAACTCGTGTTGTGGAAGAGCAAGCCTTGAAGGTTACATTGGGAGAGTCTTCAGGGGAGCGTGGACGTGGTCGTGGTGGAATGCAAGGACGAGGAAGACACATTTTTGACAAATCCACTATTGAATGCTACAACTGTCATAGGCTTGGGCACTTTCAGTATGAATGTCCAAAGAAGGAATTTTAAACAAAAGCCAACTATGTTGAAAGCAATGAAAAGATGTTATTGATGGTATATGTGGATGATGAAGAAATCAGAAAAGAAGAGTTATGGTTCTTAGACTCCGGATGCAGCAATCACATGTGTGGCAAACGGGAACTTTTTTCAGATTTTGAAGAAAACTTCAGAGAGAGAGTGAAATAAGGCGACAATTCAAGCATGAATGTGATGGGAAAAGGTAATATACGAATGCTGGTGAATGGTTATATACAAATCATTATTGGTGTATTTTATGTTCCAAGATTAGAAAACAGCTAGCTAAGCATTGGTCAGCTAGCTGAGAAGGGACTTTCAATCCTCATACAACGAGGGACATGCAAAATCTACCATTCTGAAAGAGGACTGATTATGGAGATCACAATGTCTTCAAATCGAATGTTCAAGATGTTTTCTATCACACAACTAAAGGAGGAAGCATGTTTCAATTCTTTCATGGAGGATTCAACTCGACTTTGGCACTTCAGATATGGTCACTTAAGCTTTAATGGTTTGAAAACTCTTCAAGAAAGGGGTATGGTAAGAGGGATGCCTTGTCTTGCAATCTCTTCAAACATATATGAAGATTGTTTGGTGGGAAAACAACAGAGAGATCCATTTCCACGAAAAAGCACATGGAGAGCTTCTCAAATTCTTGAACTTGTGCATGTTGATATTTGTGGACCAATCAGCCCAATGTCCAACAACAATAAAAGGTACATGATAAGTTTCATTGATAATTAAAGTCGTAAAGTTTGGGTTTATTTTTTGGTTGAAAAATTAGAAGCATTTAATACTTTCAAAAATTATAAGACTCGAGTTGAAAAAGAGTCTGGTTTGACTATAAAAGGTGTTCGGACTGATCGTGGGGGTGAGTTCACATCCCTTAAATTCAATAATTTTTGCAGTGAGAATGGTATTCAAAGACAACTAACAATTGCATATACTCAACAAAACGGTGTTGCAGAGCAAAAGAATCGAACAATTATGAATATGGTTTGAAGCATGCTTGTAGGGAAGAAGGTTCCCAAAACTTTCTGGCTTAAAGCTGTGAATTGGACAGTCCACATTCTTAACAGGAGCCCAACACTTGCGGTAAAGAATAAAACTCCGGAAGAAGCTTGAAGTAGATTAAAACCATCAGTACACTACTTCAAGGTGTTTGGGTGCATATCACGTGTTCAAATCCTTGATTGCAAAAGGACAAAGCTGGATAATAAAAGTGTAAGATGTGTTTTTCTTGGAGTTAGTGAGGAGTCTTAAAGCATATAGGTTGTATGATTATGTTTCAAACAAAATTATAGTAAGCAGAGATGTGGTTTTTGAAGAAGACAACAATTGGGATTAGGGAAAAAGTCATAAAGAAGTTACTTTGACTGACTGGAATTAGGGTGATGATGGTAGTGCAGGTGCTGAAGTTGAAAAGGCTGAAACTGGTGAATTTAGCAACATTGAATAAAGCAGAGTTGACAGCTCGAATGGATCAAGTGAAGGAAACTATTTAGCTCAATTGAAGATCTCTCTCTTGAAGAAATGATAAGAAGTCAACCAATTTGGATGAGAGATTACGACAGTGGAGAAGATTTATAAGACATGGCAAATTTCGTAATGTTTGCTGTCAATGATCCAATTTCATTCAAAGATGAACTAAAAGATGCAAAATGGAGAACAACAATGGATGTGGAGATTGAAGCTATAGAGAAATGAAACATGGGAATTGACAAACTTTCCTACTGAAGCAAAGAAAGTTGGAATGAAATGGGTATACAAGACGAAACTCAATGAAAATGGTGAGGTGGAAAATATAAAGCTCGCTTGGTTGCAAAGGGATACACCTAAAAACATGGTGTCAACTATACTGACGTTTTTGCACCTGTTGCACGTTTAGAAACAATTTGGTTGGTGATTTCTCTTGCAGCTCAGAAGGTATGGACCATCTTTCAGCTAGATGTGAAGTCAGCCTTTCTTTATGCAGAATTTAATGAAGAAGTTTTCATCAAGCAACCTCCTGGTTATGAGAAAAAAGGTGTTGAACATAAAGTTTATAGATTGAAAATAGCTCTATACGGATTAAAACAAGCTTCACGAGCTTGGTATAGCCGAATAGAGTCATATTTTAATCGATGGTTTAATCTTTGCTGGAAACGATGAGAATATGTTTACTGAATTAAAAAAGTCTATGATGCATGAGTTTGACATGAAAGTCCTTGGGAAAATGAGATATTTTCTGTATAGAGGTATTGCAAAGTCATAAAGGGATTTTTATTTGTCAAAGGAGGTATGCACATGAGGCAATAGAAAAGTTTGATATGGCAATTCAGTTCATAATCCCATTGTTCCAGGTTGTAGGCTCATGAGAGATGAGAGTGGAGTAAAAGTGGACAAAAGACGGTACAAGCAAGTAATTGGCAGCCTATTGTATTTGATTGCAACTCAACCTGATATCATGTTTGTGGTAAGCCTCTTGAGCAGGTATATGGAGCATCCGACAGAACTTCATCTTCAAGCTACCAAACGAGTATTGAGATATTTGAAAGAGACATTTGATTTTGGAATATTTTATTACAAGGGAGGAGATGATACACTAGTTGTGTATACAGATAGGACTACGCTGGAGATTTAGGTGACAGAAAGAGTACTTCAGGTTATGTGTTTCTATTAGGTTCAAGAGTTGTTTCTAATAGAGTATATTTAAGATTCCTTTTATTGTCTCAATGCTTTTATCATTTTGCCCTTGTATTGGTATATTTATATACCTCAACTTTCTCAATAATAATCAAGTCTCTTTCATAACATGATATCATAACCATAAGCGTAACAACAAACACTAGCTGCTGCTGCTGCTTATGATCCACCTCCTTCGTTAGCCCTTATTCTCCCTAATGGCCAATGCCTCTTCTTCCACTACTACCGTAGTGCCCTCTTGTACCCCCACGGTCTTGACCGGAATTGACTCGCCTCAGAACTTAGTCATTCTCAACGTTAGTGCTTAGGCACCGCTCAAACTCACAACCACGAATTACTCTGCTTGGCGGATACAATTCACATCTCTCTTATTTAGGTACGACTTACTTGAGTTCATCGATGGCTCAAAGCCACGTCCTCCGGTGACGATAACTCTGCTCGATGTTGCTTCTTTCTCCCTAAATCCGGATTATACTCTATGGCTCTGATAAGATCAATTGCTTATTAATGCAATTATTAGATCTGTCTCTCCCAAGCTCGTGTAGTTTCTCTCCACCTCCACCACATCTCGGATTATGTGGGGCACCCTCGAGAAGACATATGCTTCTCCCTCCCGCAGACGGATCATGGTCCATCTCTAGAATCTTGTCATTCCTTAGCTAGGTACTCAGACCATTACAAAATACATGCAAGATGTCAAACACAACATTAACTCTCTTGCTCTCATGAATGTCCCCGTTGACTTTGATGAGCTCTCGCCTGTATCTTGGAACTGACTCCTACGACCTACTCATCCTATCTCATGCCTCCAAGTTCGGGGTGACCCACATTCGAGGAATTGTTCGAGCACCTCCTAAACTACGAGACCCAACTCCGACATTCTGTTCCTCTAGCTCTTCCCGCCTCCATTTTAGTGACTGCCATGGTTACTTTGCCTAGTTCCTTGTCCCATCGTCGATCAAACAACCATGGTGACCGCAACCCCAACCAGTCTCTGTAGTCCTGGACATCACCTAATATCCCCTAGTAATTTGCTCGACCTTCTCTACCAACCCAGATCGGGCATAGTCAGTATCTTGGGCATGCTCCTCTCATGTCTTCACGACACCTAGCTCCACCGTCACAGTTCGGGTATAGTTGCTACCTCGGGCGCTGTCAGCTTTGTGGTATAACCGGGTACTTTGCTTTGCAATGCAGTCATCTATCCACATCGGCACCCGGCTCTCTTCTACCCACTCTTGCTCATGCTTTGCGCCTGACCTTCATTGCACCTTATGCCCACACTGCAGTCCATCCCTCCACTCTTAGTACCTCTTTGGATTGGGTTGTTGATTCAAGCGCTTCTCACCATGTGACCACGGATCTTGCTGCCATGGCCCTTCATGCACTGTACGCTGCCTCTAATAATGTGATTATTGGTGATGACTTAGGTTTATCGATTGCCAACATTGGCTCCTTCTCCCACTTCTCCTTACACCTTATTTTTTCTAATGTCGATATGTGCCTCGCTATGTCTAAGAATCTTATTTCGCCTCGACCTTTGCGCCGATAACCCCATAATGTCCTATTCTTTAACTCTTCTTTCAAAAAGTGTGGATCGCTACACTAAGGCCACCTCGGTTCAAGGGCAAAGATAGAGACAAGGTCTATTACGGCCAAAGTCGTCCCCCGCCTTCTCGCCTCTACCATCCTTAGCCTCTGGCCCTCCTCGCTACTATCTCTATGTAAAGCAATCGTCTTGGTCATCCGCCCTTGCCAAATTTTCAAAATTTCTGTTGTTTTAAGCATTCTTTTCCTGAAGAACATTTGTGTTTCCCTCTCAGAGCTCCAACATTATTAATAAAAGCCACAAGTTACCTTTTGCTAAATCCAGCATCCCCTCTTCCTCTCCACTTGATGTCATCTTTTCTAATGTGTGGACCTCACCCATTTCCTCTTTTGATGGTTTTCATTACTACATTATTTTTGTTGACCATTTCATAAAGTATATATGATTTTATCCATTACGTCATAAATAAGATGTTCATTCCACCTTTGTTGCCTTCAAGCACCTTGTTGAAAATTATTTCACCACCAACATTAAAACACTCTACATCGATAATGGGGGTGAATTCCTAGCTCTTCGATAATTCCTTGTGACCTATGGTATAACTCATCTCACTACACCTCCCCACACTCTTAAACATAATGAATATTCTGAATGCCGGCATCGACATATTGTCAAAACGGGTCTTACTCTCCTGCATTAGGCCTCCATTCCTTTGACCTTCTTGCCGTATGCTTTTGCTATGGTTGTTTATTTAATCAATTGAATACCTAAAGTTGGTCTCTCTCTTGGTTCCTCGTTAAAAAAGTTATCCCACAAAGTTCCTAACCTATCCAAACTCTGTGTCTTGAGTTGTTTATGTTTTCCCTGGTTGGGTCCATACTATTCCCACAAACTCAACCCCAAATCTAGTCCGTGTGTCTTTCTTTGCTACTCCCTTACTCAGAGTGCCTTCTTCTGTTTTGACCCTACTCTAAAAAAAAATCTTTGTGTCCCGTCATGTCAAGTTTGTGGAGAATGTTTTCCCGTTGTCTCCCTCCCACCCCGCATCGCCGCAATGTGACAAAGACTCTCGCCTGCTCGTAACGCTCCAAAATACCCTAGAATTTTTATCATAAAAATTATATATTCGTATAATTTGGGCCAACTTGGGTATTTTTCTGAATCATACGAATATTGATTAAATGATTATTGAATCCCTGGAATAAACCCAAGTGAAAAGAGAAAATATGGAACAAAACGGGGACTCATGGGTCAATTGTAAGTAAGTTTATATGTCTAAGTGAAATTAGGAGAAATAAATGAGCAAGGGGAAAATAATAGGAGACTTAAATGAAGAATAATAGAGAAATGGAGGGACCTAAATATAAAAAAGAAATAAAGAAAAAAAAATCAAGGAAAGGGCATGTGGCATGTAGGAAAGAGGGAGGAAGTTTCCTCCTTTTTAAAATACGATTAAGAGTAATCCATAATAAAAGGAAAATAGAGAAAAGGGAGAGTTAGAGAGAGAGGCTCTACCTTCTCTCTAGATTTTCTGACGATTGGACCATAGGTCTTTGGCGAAGCAAGAGGGAAAGTTCTTCCTCGTGACAAGAGCTGCAAGTAGAGACCGGAATCGAGGAGTTTCGACAAACTTCAGGAGGTAGGTCTTCTCCTACTTTGGTTATTTTCTACCCTAAGGGTTGTATGGTGGTTATCTCGCTTTGTGTGAATGTTTGCTCGGCCGATTTTAAACCATGGGCTCGCCACATCAGGTAGTGCGCATTAGTCGGACCTTAGAGATGATTTGGGTAATAAATAAAGGAATTTTGGTAGTGAGTCCTTCTGTAATTGTAGTCACATCAATGAACTTGATGTTAGGATTTTGAATTTCAATCTCGACCTCCGTAGACCAATTTATCGAGGTCAGCCTCATAGAGGCTCGGCCAGACCTCATCCTCGCAGGAGGTCACAGACCATCCCAGGTCACAGACTATCTCGAGGTCACAGACCATCCAGAGATCTGCACTTCATCTTGTAGAGGTCAGCAGTAATAGCTTGTAGAGGTCACCGCTAGAGGTCACCTCGCCAGCCAGCCTTTGTCTCGGAGTTGACTACGATGACCTCCCAACTTCGAAGGTCATAACTCCTTCAACCGAACCTGCTTGGGGAAATTTTGGACTCTATGGAAAGCCCATAGAGTCAAGAATTCATTCATATGCCTGAGGAGGATAGTAGATGTCAGACCGAGTTTACCGAGGTCAGGTCATCTCGGGGCCGCTTCCGTGAGCTAGGCCGGGTGTGTGACTACGTATGACCTCCAACTTAAGGTCAGCAACTCCTCTGCCTCGAACTCCGTTTCGTGTGTTCTCGGACTCTATGGAAATCCATGGAGTCAAGAATCCATATACATATAGCTTATTTGGAAATTGGAACCTATATTAAACTCAAAATCAACTTAACCAAAACTACTAGTACACACGGTCAATATTGTTCTTAATTGTGGTTTTGAAGAAATAAGAGGAAAAGCCAAATCACTGAGATTCCAAGGGATTGAACTAAAGTGCAAAGATTGGTTTGTTCTACCCCGACTCCTATTCCTCGCTTTCAAGTTCCTTGTATGTTTGTTCTTATTTCCTATTCTCGCTTCAATATATTTGGAAATGCTTGTTCTAAATGCATAAGAAAACATATTGAATTGTTTTAAATGATTTGAACAAACTTGGAATGTAAATGTTGCATATGAAAATTACATGACTATTGAAAGTGAAATCCATTTATACAAATGTACATATTGTATTGTACTTTGGCTATAAAGGATTTAAACTCCCTTAATAGAATGTTAATCGCTTAGTTCAGATATGATAGATTGGTATACCATCAGGGTCAAATAGCAAGATCAGCAAACTATTGTATTGATGTGTCACTCCGATCAAGAAACAAAGGGGGAATTTGATTTAGTGTTCACTAATTGATTGTTTATAATCAAATTGTACCCAATCCTGACTCAGATCAGTGTTATAAACCGTTTGATACCGCCTCACAGCCTCTAGCAGACTGCGTCTATGACTCGACATCCTCGTATATCGAAGACATAGGTTAAATTGCGCATAAGTATAATCGAATTGATTGACATAATCAATTGATTTGCATAATCGAATTGAATTGCGTGAATCGAATTGAATTTGTGAGCATAATCGAATTGATTTGAGATTGTGAAATATTGAATATGAAAGTATTGGACGATTTCTAATGAACCATAATCATTGTATATAAACAAGTATATGTATCAGATTTGTATCGATCATCCATAAAGATTTGAAAGCTTAATTGTTAAATTGCATGATTTGATTTAAACTAAACTGAGAGGAATGATTTAGTATAGAACCAATTAAGCATGAGTAAATGTTTAGCGATTGTTTTACCAATGCGCAGTACCGAGTGATAGATAGTGACTTAAAGCTAACCCATGATCGAGAGCGTCAACATAAAGAAGGAAATTTCTGAGTATGCCGACATGTGCATTCATTTCATGTTTCTTTGATATAATATTTTTGTAAAAAATTAATTTGAACTCGAACATCTATTTTGTAAATCATTTTGAAAAGACTTGATGCCTTCATTGCAAAATGTATTTGGTCAATGTAAATGTTTATGGGCTTGCCTAATCTTTGTAATCGCATAAAGAAAGATATGATTTATGATCGGGAGTGATTTGGAAGGGCATCCCTGACTCTGCTCGTGATCCGCCTAAAATGGCCTGCCAAAAAGGTCCCACACTACATGTATCAATTAATTCTGCGATCTTCCAAGACTCCGAGCTCATGACCTCCCGAGTACTTCCCTATCACCCAGCCCGACCTCCCGCCGACTAGCATCTCCCCAACCTGTATTGCCGAGCTCAACAGACCTCCTAACTCCTAAGTAACTCCCAATCACCCTGCTTAACCTCTCGCCGACCTACGTGCCCGACCTCGCTCACACCTTTCCATCAATCTTCTCCCTCTACTGGCCTATTGGGTTCGGTACCCTCCCCCTCCTAACCTAGCCATACTCCCGACCCCTTACCCATCCCCCTTTCCCCATTAAACCACCATCCCATGCAAACCCGATCTAAAAGTTCCATCATTAAACCCAGCCCGAGATATGGCCTCACCACTATCTTTCCACCTATCTTTGAAACCTGCACTGTCACCTGAGCTCTCCAAGATTTGGAGTGGGTTCAGGCCATGCAGTATGAGTATGATGCTCTCATCCGAAATGACACTTGGTTTCTCGTTCCCCTGAGCTCGGGGTAGAACATTGTGGGCAAAAAATGGGTTTTTCGCATCAAACAAAATCCCGATGGCTTTATTGCTCGGTATAAAGCTAGGCTTGTTGCTAAAGGCTTTCACCAACGGTCAGGTATTGATTTTGATGAGACTTTTAATCCCGTGATCAATCCTATCACCGTTCATACCGTGCTCAACATTGCACTCTATAGCTAGTCGGGCCTTCGCCAACTTGATGTTAATGTCTTTCTCAATGAGAATCTCACCGAGGAGGTCTATATGGCCTAGCTGTAGGGTATGCGCAATGCCAAGTATCCACATCACGTATAAATGCTTGGCACAGCTATTTACGAAGCTCAAACAAGCTCCCGAAAGCATGGCACTGTGGAGCCACGTACTTTCTAATCTCTCTCTACTGTTACATCCCGTAACCATTTTCTTTGTCTATTCGCGGCAGACTTCCTCCTCCCTCTTCCTCCCCTCCACTTCCAGCACTTCTATCTACTTCTTGGTCTATGTTGATGATCTGATTATTATAGATAGTGACCCTCACTTGTTGACATTATTATTAGACAACTTGACTCTACATTCTCTACCAAGGATCTCGGGTCACTGTCTTACTTCTGTGGAGTTAAGGTTCTGGTTACCTACTCGAGCCTTCTCTTATCTCAATAAAAATATGTCATTGATATTCTAAGCAAACATAACATGCTCGGCTCCAAACCTGTCTCCACACCTCTTTCCGTGGGTACTTCTCCCTAATTGCTAATGATGGTACTACGTCGGTGAATGCCACCATGTCGGGTGATCGGTGGCCTCCAACATCTTCGGATGACTCGATCGGATATTTCCTTTGCTGTGAACAAAGTCTCCCAGTTCATGCACACGTCGTCTGAACACCATTGAGGAGCAGTCAAACGTCTGCTTTATTATCTTAATGGCATGAGATCCCTTGCTATCTGGCTTCTTGCAGACACTCCTCAGACATTGCACGGTTTCTCTGATGCGGACTGGGCTGGTAACCTAGATGATCATACCTCCATAGGTGCTTTTCTCATATTCCTTGGTGTGAATCCAATCTCTTAGAGTTTTGAAAAGCAACTTACTGTTGCTCGGTCTTCCATTAAGGCCGAGTATCGTGCCATTGTCACTGCTGCTGCAGAACTGCAATGGGTGAAGTCGTTGTTATCGGAGCTTCTTGTCCTAATGCAGTCCTCGCCCACTCTGTTCTCGGATAACGTTGGTGCCACTTATCTCTCTACTAATCCTGTTTTCCATTCTCGCATGAAACACCTTGCGATTGATTATCACTTTGTTCATGACCTGGTTCAGTTGTTTTAGTTACGTTTTGCTCATGTCTTTACTGGTGACCAACTTGCTGATGCCCTCACCAAATCCCTATCTCGACCTCGCCTCCTTTCCCTATGTAACAAGATTGGTGTTGTCTCTGGCACACCATCTTGAGGGATTGTCTTAATGCTTTTACCTTTTTTCCTTTGTATTGGTATATTTATATACCTCAACTCTCTCAATAATAATCAAGTATCTTTCATAATAGTTTCATGATCATCTAAGAAACAATCTATAGTTTCTTTGTCTTCCATTGAAGCTGAGTTTGTTGCAGCCGCTTCAGTTGCTTGTCAAGCAGTGTGGTTAAGGAGAATTTTGGAGAGTCTTAATCATGTTCAGAATGATGGTACAACAGTTTTTTATGATAGCAGTTCAATCATTAAGCCTTCTAAAACTCCCGTACTTCATAAAAACTATATGTAATGGTTTTGTTTTATAAAAGAATTGTAACACACACGTTATGTGTCTAACAAGTTTTTGGTGTCATTACCGAGGACTTTGTTTTTCTACTGATATTAGTTGAAATAATCTGGCTTTAATTTGGATATTTTTCTTTCTTTTTCTTAATTAGGTTATTTTCTAATTATTTTTCTTTATGTTTTTGTTTCTGTGTTTTGTGTCTTCCTTGTAGGATCTAACTGTTTATTAATCAAAACACTTAGAATATGTGAATGACAGGGAACAAAAAGGTATCAAAACAAATTGGCTCATGAATGAGTATATGTTGATTAATCAATCACATAATTTGGTAGTTTGTTGGATCCATCAAACCAAGTTGAAGGAAAAAGGTAGAAGAAATTATCATGGTATAAGCTCATGTTCAAACATTAATCCTTATGATCAAATTGATCTCATCTTATCGGACAATCTTGATTTCCCTATTCCTATGTCATATCATAATCTTAACCAAGAAGTTGAGGTTAATCTTATGGTCATTGATTATCCTAATCCGGTCATGCTTATACCGTAGAAAATCTCCTTGATGAAGAAAGGGTTGTAGTTTATATCTAATGATGATCATCATATCAAACATAGGAAGATATCTTATTTGTTGAGATAATCTGTAATAAATAGAAGATTTCTTTGATGAAGATATGGATAATCTTATGATTGAAAATTATTATAATCATAATGATCATACTAATACCATGGAAGATCTCCTTGATGAAGATATGGACAATCTTATGGCCAAGATTTCTAATTATAATAGTCAAACTTATACCTTAGAAGATCTCCTTGAGTAAACTCATCAAGGACAAGATGTAATGTGGGCTTTTATTATTTTAGTCATAGGTAAGAGCAAAGCTTAATTTTGAAGAGAAAATTTATGTATTTAGTTGATTTAGTATTTTTATGTAGTACTTTCAAAATATCATGAATAAGAACAAATGATTTTTATAGAGAATAGAGGATTTTCTCATAATGTGAAATTGAGTTTACTTTTGTTTAATTTATAGATAACGGATTAAAAGAGGCAAAATTAAAAGTTACTTGTAAGAATGATCTTTTTCTTTAGAATGCAAATAAAAGTAAAAATAAAAACCGAAGACACCATTTCCACCAAAAATGCCCATAGGAATATAGCTATAATGTTAGAGATGAAACAAGATGTCCATGGGATGTAGTTATTAGGTGGGGTATTTATTTTCTCACTTTTCAGGATCATTTTTGTCCCAAATGGTAACATTTTCTAGGTTACTTTTGTAATAGGTCATTCTTGTAAATATTTTTGGATCCATTCCTTTTAATCCAATTTTTATTCAATTTAAATAATAAAATTACATGTCATTTTATATATAAAGTCCTTTGATTTAAGATTTTAGTGATAAAAAGAAAGAAAAATATATATGCTATGGTAAAAAATAGTTTTCAATTTTATAAATGCATTTAAAAATTCAGATGGTTGGAAAAAAAAAATTAACAAAGAAAAATCTCCTTACTGATTGCAGCTATGATTTTGAAAAATATTTTAAAGCTTTATTTTTTTTACTTCAAAATTTTAAAGTTTTTAACACTTCAATAAATTATCTAATACTTTTGGGGTCTTGTGATTAGGGCTGGCAAAATTTGACCCGACACGTGAACACGACACGAACCCGATACTTGCGGGGCTTTACATTATATAATCGTGTTTGGTCATATCCGTGTTGACTCATCTAACACGTTTAATAAATGGGTCATATTCTGTCGATCCGCCTAATACGACTAAACCCGACCGACCCGTTTAATTATTATATTAATTAATTAACCTATTTAATAAGTTATTTGTGTTTAAATATAGATTATTAATTATAATTCCTTTTTATTTAAATAATAAAATTAATAAACATATTAAATTTAATAGGTTATTTGTGTTAAATATGCATGGATAATTAATTATAATTCTTATTATTTTAAATAATCAAATTAAATGGGTCATATTCTACACTCACTTAATACGAATAATAAATGAAGTTGGGTTTAAGTATAATATTGACATGTTTATTATTCGTGTCGTTTAGTTAAGAATGTTGAGCACGATTCGCATATCGATTAACGGCATTAATCGAACACGACTCCATTAACACGACCGCTACCCCTACTTCATGATAACTCATAGCCTATTTAAACATTTCCCCTTTCCCTTCCTTGTATCATTTCCTAGTTAAACATTGAACACTACACTAGTTGAGCATAGCCAACTCTATGCTAATTTATTATACTAAGGCCTAGTGATTGTGAGTACAATGGTTTTTGGCCCAAAGATCCCTATTCGTAGTGTCTGTGGATCAAAGCCCATAAGAGCCCATCTTCACACACGAATATGATCTCGAACCACGGCTTCGAAACCCTACGTAGACCATCCGACTACAATAGCACTTCTAGGATGATATTGCATATCTTAGCTGACAGTCGTTTCTAAGAAGATGGTTAGCTAATGATTGCCGATCTTCGCAAATTAAGAATACACTTTGCAAACGCAGAGGTAACCGCCTAGATGATCAAACGATCTCGAGGTTGAAGATCTGCACACTTAGCTATCCAAAAGGAAAAATGATTGACGCACAAATGAAGTACCCTCCTCCCTTCCATTTCGGAAACCAATCATCCACCTTCCATAAAAAATGGATCATTCTCCTTAATCGCAATTGTAGCTGCGATGTGAAAATGCCTAACGAAAAACAAGAGATTTACGCCCTATTTTAATCCTAAGCATCTGAGAGGCTATTTACACACCATTGCTCTGCATTGTTTATTTTTGCAAGTCCTTGCTGCCAAGTTCATGCCCTAACGATCCGGAGACTCTAAGAATTCAAGAAACAACATTGATGTTTTATATTATCAATTTTGTAGGCTTTATAGTGATGTTTTATATTATCAATTTTGTAGAGTTTATAACATTTATTATACTATTAACCTGGATATTATGGTTTTTGGTGATTTATATCTTAAATCTATAATTCTATTGTAGGTTTGAATCAATAAAATTAATTTTCCTCAAAAAAATTGAGTGATGAAACCTTTGATTTTAAAATATATATATATATATATATATATATATATATATATATATATATATATATATATATATATATAAAGTAAAAGATACTTATCCTTTTATTATAATAATAATAATAATTATTATTTTGATATTTATTCACTTTACATTAGGTAATATACTCATATAAACTTGAAATTGGTATCTATTATTCACCCAACAAGGTACTATTATTTAATTCAATATAAAAATAAAGAAACTTTAGAAGTTTGTTTTGAGATGTAATCATTTTAACATCATTTTAATTCTTTCTTAAGTTATATTATGGCATATTTTTCTTTAAATAATTAAAATTTTAAAATTATTATAGATTTCATATTATTTGAGTGTGTTGAATATCTTTCAAAGTGAAAAGATTGTTTTTTTTTTAATTTTAAAATCAATTTTATTAAATAAATTTAAAATGTACATAAATCATTTGCCTTAAATTTTAAATAGTTAAAATTTATTTGTAAAGATAAATATCATATACTTATTAACTTATAATCTTCCCCTATTGGAATATGAATTTTGGGAAACACTCAACACCTGCTAAACATTTAATTTATTGGGTCAACCATCTAAAATGTTAAAGGGTTTAATTATAAAAAGCACAATTTTATATGGAAAGGAGATTTAAGCTATTAAATAATGATTTTATATCTTAAGATTTATATAGATTAAAATTTTATCTAAAAAAATATAGTTTTCAAGAGATAAAATCATCATTTAACGATATAAAACTCGTTATTATATAAAAACCAGCTTTTTCTAATTGAACCCAAATGTTAACCCATCGATTTCACTTCTTTTGCGTGAAAAATCCATGGAATAAATTCAAATAGTCGAAATTACAAGTTACAAGAGATGGGTCCATATGATATTTTATATGTTTGACCCATATTTATTCTTTTTCTCTTCTTCTTGCCAATTGGCACATTGGCACGTGTCGCGCACGTGAGTGGTCGGTATTTGACCCAGTATGCGTCGCCCCATAAGCAGCTAATAATGTAAACTCTGCTTTTGCCTGTTTCTTCCCCTTATAGTCACATGTTCTGTTTCTTCTCTTTTCTTCTCTTCTCTTCTCTTGCTATGTCATTTTCATATCTTGGCATCTACTGTAAAATTTTTCAAAATCTCCAACTTTCAGCCCCCTCCTCCTCCTCCCCCTTCCCCACATACTACTGCGCCAACCGAAGAAGGAAATAGTCAAATACAAATTCCAAAAAAAAAAAAAAACCCACTTGCAGAAACTTCAAAAGAAACAGATGATATCCGAACATAAAAGAGAGAAGAAGACATGAAAGTCATCAAATCATAAACTTTGTATAATGTTTATGGGTAAGTTGGAAGTTTCCGTATCTATAAGCAAACAGGTTCCACCCTGCCTTGTCGGATGGATATGCATCAAGATTCAAGAGGAAGTTCAGCCATTTCGGACTGTAGACGCCTATTTTGTCTTCATTTTCAGTTTTTACGTGTCATGCGTATCCATTCATGTCATGTATGAAATGGTCCCGGCTGCAGCTTCTAGCATTTGTTTGTCGGGTTTTGGGTTCTTGGGTTCCCCCAGAATTCTGTTTCACTTGATATGTTTGAGTAATTTAAAAATATATAAAATTTTTAGTAATTTTGATTATAATTGATTTCTTTTATATTTTTGTAAGGCTGAAATCAAACATGACAAAATCATTACCTTAGTATTTTTTTTTTCTTAATACTTTTCGAGTTTCAAATCAAAGCATTAGGAATTTTAGTAGAAGGCTGGTGGTTTACTACTGATTTTATTGGCATATATACTGTTCATTTAGATTATGTATGTGCCTCTTCAGTTTAGGATACTTATATGATATACTTTTTAAGATTTAAGGGCTTCTAAGGTATTATGGCTATTCTACGGTTTTGCAAGTGTTTTCTGAATAATGCAATAGTCAAATCTTTTATTTCTTATTATCTGTTCTTGTTATTTTTCTTTTAACATCTCCCAAAGTTTCTTTTTCATGTTGGACGTGGAAGAAATAGCTAAGAGGGACACTTGGAACAGAGCAATCCATTCGGATGATGTTAAAATGATGCTTGATTATTTTGTGCACGTTTTAATAATCGATAACTGATTGAGAATATGAGGCAATCTAGTTAACTTATATTAAGAGGGTTCTCCAGATGCCGCCAATATATGCGCAAATTTCGTGTTTATTGAAGCTAAATATCACTTTCAACTTCTCTGTTTCTGTATGGTTGATATTTTATTGCTTGGAAAGTTGAAAGCTACAGAAAATGGGAACGTAGAAGTAATAACACGTTACTGTCAGTCATTTTGAATGTATATGAAAGAATTTGTTTCTGTTTTCATTGATAATCAAACGTTGTGGGGATGGGATCCCTCTCTACATGTCAATTTGATATTCTCCATCTAAAAACAGAGAAGATGAATGACACTACAATCTATTTTTCTTTTGAACCCAAATGAATAAAGAATCTTCCAACCAATTCCTGCCAGCCACCAGCCATCAGCATATGCCTCTCCAACTGTACTATGACGACCGGAAGACAGATCGAAAACATCATATATGGCGGACCCCATTAACGGGTGAATAAACTGATCTTGCTACCAGTCAAGACTAACAACCTGGTAGGGAATAAAAGTACCACCAGCAAATGCATGTGCTGAGATGCAACAAGCCTACTCAACCGTTTCAAAGATTCTCGTCCGGTCTGAACAATGCCGGAGAAATTGAATTGGTCCAGTCCCATGTTGTTAGAACTCACTGGACTGCCCACAATCACACCAGCGTGAACTCCAAGGGGTGCAATGATGGGCGGCCACCAGACCTTGCGGCGGCGCTCTCTTTTGGCTTTCCTAATGCTGTTCAGGTCCTGTCGGATCACACTCCGGACTGATTTCAAGTAGGATTTCATGTCGTGATCTCTTTGAATTGTTCCATCTGAGCCATATGCTGAGCGGTCGCTTAGGATCTCCAGCGGGTGGGGTGAGTTCAGGAAGACCAGTTTTGCTGCCAAGAGCTGCCTCTCCGCATCAATGGTGTCCGAGACAGGTATGGTGAGAAGATATAGGCCGCTGCCTGAAGGCAGCAGATGGTGATGCGGAGAGAATTTCTCTTCAGGCTGGAGGATCAAAAGCTCTCCCATTGGACTATACAAAATTTTCTGTAGCACAAAGATCAGCATTGGTATTTTCAATATCAAAATTTCAAATGGTCGGGCTATTTGTAAATCCTCAGAATAATGGAGAGAGATAGATAGTACCTGGTTATTCAGACAAGGATGGTTCCGGAAATTTCCATTGACGGCCTTGAGCAGCTCTGCAACGTGCCTAGGATAATCACAAGAGAATGCTCGAGGCACAATGTCTCGGTGCATTGTGATAGCCTGAACATGGCTCCTAGGCAGTCCAAGCTTGTGAAGCAGATGGTCACCTCCACACATGATAGATGGTGCCCCAAAGGTTATAACAGGAAGCAAGGAAGAAGCTGGAACTACACCCCTTATCAGCAACATGAGATTTACAAGCAGGGACAAGCTCCCCCCTAGAGAATGCCCTGTGAAACGGAATGTGGCGCGTTTTCCGTGAGCTTCCAGGTGGGCAAGGACTTCAGGCAACATCTGCTCATAGATTCCTTTCGCTGCCTCATATATACCTCTATGCACAGGCACATCCAGTCCCTATACCAGAAACATGTTGCATACAACATTCCTCTATCAGATTTTCTTTCAGGTTTTTCACATTCATCCTCATGCTCACAAACCATATTAAAAAAAACTACCCAAATAGTAGAAACTAGTGAAAGGCCAAATTACCTCAAAGTTAATAGGCTCAAATAGTAGATTTGCTTGCCATGATGCTAATGATTCAGAACCCTGCACGTTAAAATGACACCAACAGTTATGAGTAAAACCATATAAAAGAAAAGGATGGCAAAGATTCACAAAACATGAACAAATCATCAATCAAATAAATGTGCCATGAGTTTACTTCAACCTGAATGACGAAGAATCTTGTTCGGGTCTCATCATCGTCACATATGAACCACTCACAGGGAGATGTCCGCACCGAGTTCAAATCATTGGCAACAGCCTGCTTCACTTCCTCCTTTGCGGCAACAACAGCAGTCACAGAATCGGTGGTTGCCATGAAAGAAGCAACCTCTGAATTCATTATACCAACACTGTCATTGACTCTGTTGCTTCCTTCATCTAAATCTTTACCCGTCTCGACTTTTGAGGATTTGAATGGGATTATGCTGCTGGTGTGAGAATACAAATAGGAAGCAGCAGAGGCGGCAATCTCATAAGCATCAGATGCATTTACTGAATTCCTATTATTCTTATAATCCCCCTCCTCCTCAGATGCATTTACTGGATTCCAATTATTCTTCTGATCCCCCTTCTCCTCCTCAGACTCAGCCTCAGCCTCAGCCTCAGCCTCCTTCGGATCTGCTTCTAGTTCTTGAACTTCAGTTGGCCCCTTCTCTTCCTCGGCTTTCCTCGACATTTCTCTCTTCTCCACCGATGAACCCACAAATCGGAGTCCCTGATTCTTCAAGAGATTTCCTGGCTGAATCAATAGGGAATGAAAATAAATCTCCACTCACGTAATGATAAATCTTATATGACGTAGTCAGGTAATTTTCTAATAACTGATTCGATTGAAGCATGGAAAACAGAGCATCAACCCCAAATCATCCTCATTCAGATCAAAATAAACAAACACAAACACACAGATCCTCGAAGGCCATTCCCAAATACAATTTTTTTTTTAACATGGCCAGCGGCCATTAAATTAAAGTTTCAAGAAAAGAAAATGTCCTGCCGGAAAGATTCAAAATTTTGCATTTTTTTCTGGCACTGTATTATTCAAATTTCCGGTTAAGTTATATCACAGAGAAACTTATTCAGACTAGAAAAATCCTCAAGATGAAGATTACAAGTACAGAAGAATTTGAAAACCCACGATTCAAACACGAACTAAAAAAAAAAATCCTTTTTTGGCAGTTTTTCAAGAGAGGGAAAATATTCTGAGTGGTTGAAAAATCAAGAAAGAGGGGAAAGTTGCTAACCTTGATTCTGGGTATGGCATAGGCCAAATTGCCAAGATACGACATTTTCGCATACAGCTTGGCTTCAGGCAATGACACCCTCCGTAGAAGCCTCGAAAATGAGTCTCTATCGAATTGAACCTCCTTTCTTTCTTCTTCTTCGTTATCGACTCTGCAACCATCACAAAGCCCCTCTTCCTCTTCCCCACCATCGCCGCCGTCTTCGTGATCATCATCACATTCGCTTTTCTGATCAACCTCCACAGTCGCCTCCGGCTCCCTCCACCGCGACCTCACGTGGAGAATCTTCATAACCCAGTTCTCACTCCGCCCCTCCGACGGTGGCCCACTCACCGCCTCCTTAACCCCATCATCACCGTTCGACCCATTATCCACCAAAACGGCGTCGTCAATGGCAATGGCGCCGAACCCTTTTCCGCCGGGCCACAGAGATCTCAAAGGGTGCTTGAAAGAGAACCTCGACGACGCCGTTTTCTGCGCCACCGTTGACCTCCCCACTGCGTTAACCTGGGCTGGATTCGCTCGGACATCGACGGAGATCGCCGGCGAGATCCCTTGAATCCCAGGCAAACATAGACCATCCATTCCTAATTCTTCTTCCTAGATTCACGTATAATTAATAACTCCCAGGTTTCTTTCTAATAGTTCCAGTATTTTCTCGGGAAAACCAGCTCAAGAAAAATGCCACCCATTAACCCCTCAAAGCCTTTAACTTATAACGTGCACTCACAATCTTTGATCTGATCTGTCATTTCTTTTTCTTGACGAGAGGGAGGAGTTTCGATCCGTTCCGTATTGGTTACCTAACTTTGGATTTTTCCTCGTTTTAGAACGACGTCGTTTTACCCCTATTGGTGGCCTACCATTCAATTTTCCTAACCATTTTTAGCCCAAAACAATTCCTCCCTTTCTCTCTAAAGCATCTTCTAAAAACCAACCTCAACATTTTCTTAATTGTTTACCAAAAAAGCAAAATAATACCATCCTTGTTCTCAATTTTAATATAAATTTAGAGTGCCATCAATAGTAATTCTAAAAAAACATTTAAAAGGTAAAAAAAATTTAATTCTAAACCTATCAACTCTTGTATTAAATTATAATTTTTTTTTTAGGAATGCAATTTGAAATAATAAAAACGTTTAACAAATATTAAACAAGCCAGAAATAAACTATATAAAAATAGAAAATCACTTGTACTTAATGACAAAAATCCTAATTTTTCAATTATGAAGAGGTGAAATAAGTTTACCAGATATCCCATATTTAAATAAAAAAAACAAAGCCTAAAGCAGCATATTGGAATGTAAAAACAAATTAGTACAATATCGTAGTGTAAAGTGAATAAAATTTATATATATATATTTTAATAATCTAATCTAGGAGAACAAAGCTTTGGGTTTTTTCTGGAAACGACGGCGTTTTGATCTGTAACAGCTGAGGAGGCACACGTGGCTGAATGCCTTCTGTCAGGGAAGTGCAGCTTTTTAAGCAAGAAAGCGCGTGTTAGGACTTAGATGCACAGTTGTCCCAAAAGTTTTTGTGGATATCTGTCGGGTTGCCACGTCATCTTAGACAGAGTATATGACGTGTCTTTAAACTTTCGGCACGCAATGTTCAGCCACACTCGCGGGCATTTGCGTGTACATTTTGAAGTTTCACACGCTCTCCCCGGCCGACAACTGCCCCTTTTTGTTGGACTTGGAAAGCCTCAATTTTCAAACAGACCGGACTGGAACCAGTGTACAAAAACAAAAAGTTAAAAAGTTAAAAACAATATAACAGCTCGACCGTTTTGGAGGTTGATCAACGGTTAATTTTTTTTTTTTTTTTATAATCTTATAAATCACACATTTTTTTTGGATAAAAATACCCATATTTTTTTTAAACCAAAATGAAAAGATGTTTATATCAAAGTTAATAATTAATTAATTGATTATTTCTAAAATTACTAGTCATTAATTATCATACAAAAAATGATATAAAATCATGGAGATTTTTATACCACTAGTAAGCGCCACGTGCTAGTACTTTTTTAAGAATCATATTCTAAGTACATTGTTAAATTTTTTTTACTAAATATAACAATTTTCAATTAATTATTTTATATATAATTTAAATATATCTTTTTTTTATATTATAATATTTATGATTATTATTTTGTATTTTTAAGATATTATTATCAATGTCTTTATAATTTTAAGATAATATTGTTATTTTTTATTTCTATTCACTTTATATTACATGTTGTAATACTATATTCTTATAAAGATTTGAGACTTCCTATAAACTTATCACACATCTTAACTAATCGAGCTAGGTGTAAGGGCAAAATATTATTACTTTGTCATTTTTTCCTCTTTATTATTACAAATGTTAAATAATTTTATTAGTTGAATAAAACTTTGTGTTGAAAGTCATTCTCAAGTTGTTATAAAAATATACTCTTACCGATAGTGGCTTGAAAAAATGCAAACAAGCAGCCCACTTCCGCCGCATCCAAAGAAGAGGCACGACCTCATCAAAAGGGCTCAGCCTGACGCCATGCCCCAAAATGAGGTCTAATCCGCACCCGCCCAAAGACCGATTATGGATGATCGAGAAAGCCCACATTCTATAAATCAAACTGGATCCCATCGATAAGGGAGATAGAATAATCCCCGATAACGTATTATCCTGCAAATCAAACTAAATCCCATAAACATGGAAAATAAAATAATTCACGATATAACAGCTTATCCTACGGATCAAGCCAGATCCCACTAATAAGGAAGAAGGATAATTCTAAACAAAGTGCTCTGTCAATCAAATCCAATACCGATAAAAGCAAGAAATCTTTCGTTCAATGGGAAAGAATCCTAATCACCATCTAACTGGGAAAACATATACTATAAATACCAGGCCACCCTATCGGTGAAAGGTACGCAACACATTTGCCCTCTAAGCAGTCCATCTTTTCTCTAAGAAAAGAACTGACTTAGGCTGTAAGACCCGAGAAATTCCAATTTCTGGAAAAAAGGGCAAAATCGTAATTTCGGTTAAAAAATCGGTAATTTATTCTCTAGATCTCGGATGACAAAACGGATTGCACTGTTGGAATCGTCTCGCAAAATCTAGCTAGCACGTAAAATTTCGTGAGAATTCGAGACAAGCCGGAAGGACATCGCTTTACGAGGCATCGTTTTGATGCCTGCTCACTTTTCGATGTAATTAAAATCACATATAACACGACTACAGCCAAGGCGGTATGAGTAGAGAAATGATGAAAATGGACGGTCGAGGCAGGCGCCGAATGTCAAAACCGGAAAAGGGCATACTGTATATTTTCGATTCATGCTCATAAAAAGACAAAATAAGGAATATGACTCATCTTCTCAAATTCAAAAAGGGGAGAAAACGTGAAAAGCAAGAGGAAAGAACCAGTAGCCGATTTGTTTGGTTTTTAGAGAGAGAAGGACCACCTTCTCTGGGGACCGTAAGATCCGACCGCCTGGCCTCGGATGCTATGAGAACCGGCTCTACGCAGTACTTCAAGAGCCCACGAGGAGTTTATCAAACTCCGAGTGTAAGGGTTTCTCCCTACTTGGGTTTTATTCTTTATTTAAGTGTATTTATATGATGCTTGAGTTGATTGAGGCCGCAGGTCTTGATCGGTCCCAAACTCGTAATCGACCGTTGATTTATGGAACTAATTTACAAGCCCGTGATCGCCACGGACTGGTTGGGTGGCTAACAGGTGATCTATGCTTGATTGTATTATGATATGTATGAGGCCGGAAATGGCCGTGAAATTGAGGTTCACAAAGTGAACTGATAATTTGTGCTTTGATAGGAACAAGCACTAGGTTTTATTGTTCCTCAACAAATGAGCACAAATAATTTTTTGCGAAAATATTGCTGGGTTGGTCGTAGTTGATTCAAGTGGAATTGCTCGTGGTCTCATAATTAGCCAAAGTGAGCTAATTTCGTGTAAGAACTGTGGAATTACATGACATAATTGTGGTGATTTAAATTATAATATATGCGATTATATATTTGCATGTGTGATTGAAACCGTAATGAAATGGCATCATAATGCATTTCATATGCACTGGGTAGCCTAGAAATTAGGTGAGTGCATGACATGGAAAAATTGAAAGAAAAACGAAAACGTTTTTGAAAGGAATTTCACAGGATGAATTTCCGGAGAATTGGGTTGGGAGATGGGTAAACAGATCATTTCGGATGAGGACCATGACTGCTTCGGAAAGCTCACAAACCAATTCGCCTCGAAGGGTAGTCCCATATTTTTACCGAATATTTCAGTAGTATATTTTCAAGAACAAATAGGTTTTGTTTTGAAAATGATTATTTTCTCATACATGGCTTAGGCAAATGAGTGAGCTCTGAGGAATTCGAGACATGGGGATGGTATGTAGACATTCAAGAGATCACGAATTTGCTTCGAATGTGTGTTTACTTTGAGCATCGCATATGCACTTAGGTAAGAGTAGCCCATTTAGGGTGATTCCACTACTGAGCATTAGCTCACCCTGTTGAGGGAACATATTTTCAGGTACAGGGAGCGCACGAGGAGACGGCTCGTCTTAGAGGCTTAGTTTAGAAGAAAAGCCGGATTGTGGCTTTGGTTTTGTGATTTTATACATGTATTAGAATTCTCTAATTTTAATATATGTGTTGTATAAAAGAGAATTGGTTAACTCTTTTGAAAACTATCGGATATACGTTGTATTACGATTTAGTACGCTTATAGCCCAAGTGGTCGCTTTTACCTCATGTCAGAATTATATTGACTCCGCTTGGGGATAGTGGCTCTGCAGGCGACTGGGGTAGAGCTCCCCGCACAGCGAGACTCGCCCATTTTCAGCCAAGGCCGTAACCCGACATCCACTTATTCACAACATGGGTAGTCAATCTACCCGGTTTGGGGCGCTACAGCCTTGCACGAGCTTAGGTATACGAATACCTAGGGAGCTCGGGTTTGGGTAACAATCACCACAAGGTGGTTTGATGTGGAGTATAGGTATATGGAAACCTATAGATTGAGGATTTGTGCTTAGGCTATAGTTGAGTGAGAGCATCACCATTAGGTGTTGTTCAATGTTCGGTTTAGGTATGAGATTACCTAGGAAATCACGGGATAACACTAGGACACGACATGCATGTGTTTGAGGTGTTTTGTGTGATTTGGTGAATTATTGTATGATGGTGTGTATGCCATGTTGTATGTATGATGAATGTTTCAGGTGCTTAGGCAACAGCACAAAGGTGTTGAAAACAAATTTGGGAGCTTTACAAATACAGAACTCTGGAAGACAAAAATAAAAAGTTAAATAAATTTTAGAAATTTATTTGGTTTATTGAGAAATGAAATCAAATTTAAGTAATTTGAGGAGGAAACACTAGGGTTAGTGTTATATGTATAGAAGACTTTGAGGAAATTCTGCACCATTTTCCGTAATTAAAAGAAAAAATAAAATAATATATATATATATATATATATTCTTTTTTTTTTTTTTTTGTCTTCCAATAGTTGGGAGAAATGAAAAAAAAAAAATGAATGAAAGGTGGAGAAATTTTTTTTAGTATAAAACTGGAAAAAAAAAAGAGAAAATAAATTTTTATAAATTTATTTGGCTATGAGGTGAAGAAAATAATTTTATAAGGTTTTATATGGGGTAAAACTGAAGAAAATAAATTTTTGTAAATTTATTTGAGTGTTAAAGAAAATGAAAATAAAAATGATTGTTAGTGATTTTTCCTACTATTGGAAATAAATGGAAAAAAATAATAATAATAAGAATGAAAGTTAAGAGAAGTAGAACTGCTAGCTACCAATGTTGATATCAGAGAATCTTTGTATTGCAGAATTATTGTATTGGTAATTGGAAAGCAATTGTATTGCAAGAGGTTAAACAGGTGTGCAATACAAACATTGTATCGCAGTTGTGCTCCAGGAGGTATCAAGGAGAGAGCGGCCGGGAGGCTGGGGTGGCCGTATCACAACACAAGGTATCAGACAGGACCAAAGAAGGGCTGCAGCGAGGAGCCGCATTGCACACACTTGGGTGTATTGTGAACTCGAAGGGCTAGGGAAACAGGACATTGCAACACCGCAAGGTATCGCAGAACAGCAAGGCCGGGCCGTAGGTTATGAACTCAGACACAATACAAAGACCGTGATCGTAGAGACGCGTCGGGAGAAGACAGGCCACCACACCATCAGACGTGATTGGAGGCAAAAAGGCGCCTGGCGCGTGTGGGCGCCACGCGCTGCAGTACCGGGCGAGCGAGTTTCAGCGCGCGGCACGGCACGCAGGCACGGCGCTGGCGAGCGGGCGCCGCCGCAGCGCCAGCCGGGCGCGGGAGCGCCGCCACGGGCGCAGGGGGCCGCGGCGCACGGGCAGCCACGCGCAAATAGGCGCGGCAGGCGCGCGCACACGGCCCGCGCCAGGCGGCCCGCCGCTGTGGCCGCACTGACCCGCTTTTTGGCCCGATTTGACTTAGTACTCGTTTTCGAGTGAAATTCTGACATTGTTCGTGAACTCCGGCTCATGAACATTGTTCATTACAAAATTTTCAATTCTTTAAATTTAATTAAAAATGAAATAAAATCAAATAAAATTAGACAAAATTTTTGAAAAATAAAATTTTCAAAAATTGAAATTTTCGAAAATAATTTTTTTTGTTGAAAACAATGTTTTAAATGCAAAATTGATTGCGTATACACTGATTTATGTGTATGATTAGTGTCTCAGGGCCGTGTTTATGCTTTAGAGATACTGTATTGAGATTTAACTGCCATGTTAATTGTGTAGATGGCAAGTAGAGGACAGATCGCAGGGCGTCCACTGGTACCGGTTAGGCCCCACCGCATTCGACCGCCCATCGGGCTTTGATCGCCAGCCCCATCGAGGCCGTGGATTGCCCGCGCCATCAGGCGCTGTGCAATAGTGAATCAAAAGTGTTAAGCGACATCCGGGCCAAGCAAGCACATCATCCTCCACTAGGCAGAGAGGGAGGAGTGGATGACATGCGAGGCATCCAGGATATGGGTGCTGGTATTAAGAGGAAGGAAGATCAACCTTCTTCTAGTTTGGGAAAGAAGCAGAAGGCTCCTGGTTCACAAGGGTTACAGAGCCCCGGTTATCCGGGCCAGAGACGAGTTAGGGTTGCCAGTCAGGATGGGCAAATGGTGTGCTACCATTGCCAAGAATCCGATGATATGAGAGGATTGCCTCGCAGGCGTGGATCCCGGTGTTTTTGGATCTGGTGGCGCCCCGGGGCCAAGAAGAGAGGGACAGAGAGGACATGCTTTGTTTTCCAAACCCTAAGAGATAATGAGGGACCACTACCTAGTACTTCAGATGCACGTCGTCGATCAGAATGCAACGAATCGCGACGGTTCGCGTCGAGAATCATCGCGATTACGATTGTTCCCATTATCGCGCGTCGATATGAGGCAGATTGTCCGGAGGCGAGTCCAGTCGAGGTCACGAAAGGCTGATACGTGAATAACGTCACTGATATGTCTTGTTGACTGAGGTTTCAATGGATAATATATCATTATTGCATGATTTGACTTGAAGAGGTTAAGGCCTTTAGAGAAGCTTATGTATAGATGTTCTTCCCTAGGATGGGGGAGAGAGTCAGACCGGAGCAGGTCGAGATTATGAGTAAGAGATCTCCGAGATTCGCCATGGTGGGACCCTGGTTAGGGTGTCACAAGAGGGGGCATCATTAGCTGCTCATGTGCACCTGCAGCGACCAGATCGAGGGGTGGGTACCCAAGATGTTCATTCACCACTGCGAGCGTGAGTTGAGTCGTTCTTGGGACTACGTCCACGAAGACTCATAGTTCGAATCGTGAAACAAAGAGTAATTAAAGTGTGTTTCATAAAGTAAGAAGGGTCGCATCCTAAGGTGAGAAGCCTGGAGTTAGGGGTGAAGGAGACCCGCGGTAGTATCCGAAAAGGTCCTGCAGGGTAAGAGACCTGAGAAAGATCCCCGACCAGATGGGTGTAAGAGACCCGGGAGAGATCCACTTCTCGTATGGGTGTAAGAGGACCCGGGAGAGATCCCGCATTTTTGTAAGGGTGTAAGAGACCCTGGGAGAGATCTCATCAGATGGGTGTAAGAGACTGGGAGCAGATCCCGAATCTATGTATTGTGCAGAGACCAGGAGAGATCTTGAATTTCTCAGAAGGGTGTAAGAGACCCTGGAGATGTCCCAAATTTCTCGTGAGGGTGTAAGAGACCCGGGAGCTATCCCGACTTCGTGTGTGTAAGACCCGTGGAGAAATCCGAAATTTCGTGGAGGGTGGTGAGACCCCGTGGAGTTATGCGAAATTCAGAGGGTGTAAGAGACCGGAGCTATCCCGACTTCAGGTGGGTGTAAGAGACTCGTGGGAGTTATTCAAAATATCTCGTGGGTGTAAGAGACCCGTGGAGATATCCGAAATTTCAGGTGAATGTAAGAGGCTTGGGTGCAGTAGGGGCCGAAGAGTTACGCTTGCCTCGAGATGAAAACACACCTGACATGGTTATCATGCACTTAGAGTTTGGCGGATGTGGAGCCTGAGGACTCGAGAGGAAAACACACGGACATGGTTATCACTGCACTTTTTAGAGTTGAGTGACAGGAGTCGGGGTGACTTGAGGTGATACCCCTTGGAAATTGCATTGCGTTATGGAGCCTAGCAAGGGTCAGATAAGGGATGTCCTTCATGACATGGGACTAGGTTGATACCATTGATTGTCAAGGATTATGACCTTGGGAAGGCCGGCTTCACACCAAGCAAGGGTTGTGTAGGGCTACGTTGCTATATGGATTATATACAGTGTTAGAGGACACGCGCTGTTATTACGTCCGGTCATATGAGGATTAATTGCCCTTAGTGGAATTCGCCTACAACAATAGTTATCAGGCGAGTATACGAATGGCACCATATGAGGCATTGTATGGGAGGCCATGTAGAGCACCGTTATGTTGGACCGAGGTGGGAGAGAGCTCCATCACTGGTCCTGATATGATTAGAGACACCTCCGAGAAGGTGAGCTTGATACGATAGCATCTTCTCACGCCGTATTTACGTAAGAGCTAAGGCCGATAAAGCACGTCCACCCTTAGAGTTCGAGGTTGGGGATCACGCCTTCAAGGTGATGCCTATAGGAGTACTGCCCGTGTTTGGTGGAAGCCATCGCCGAGATTCATCACCTTCGAGATACCGGCGATAGGTGTTGTCACAGACCTAAGCAATAAGTACACTCCAAGATGTCGTGTCCACGAGGTATTTCACGCCCCATGCTCTGAATATACCCAAATCCAGCTCATGGTGGATTGGGGACGTATTGAGGTTGATTACTGATAGACCTTCGAGGAAGGACCACAGGTATTGTTGATAAATGCGATCAAAGTTTTGCGACGCAAGACCGTGAGACTAGCGAGGTACGGAGGCACTATGGAGTGGAGAAGTCCACGTGGGAGCACGAGGATACGATGCGGGCCACCTATCCTTTGTTTAGGGATTTAAGGTACGTGGGTTTACCGCTTAGCATTTAAATGATCACATGCGTGGTGTAGTGCACATTGCATATGCATGTGAGTGATATGATTGTTCAAAATTTCGATCTAAATTCCTTTGCGGAGAATAAGACGCGAGAAATTTCAATTTCTGAAAAAGGCAAACTAATTTCGTTAAAAACTGTGAATTTATTATCTAGATCTCGGACAAAACGATTGCACCGTTGGAATCGCTCTCGCAGTACCCAATGAAGACGCAGGCTCTCGTAATTCGAGACAGTCGGAGTTGACACGTTTTATGAGGCATCGCGTTTCGGATGTCGTAAAACGATTTTCGATGCGACGAAAATCACATATAACACGTACTCATGTGCCATAAGTGGTATGAGTAGAGAAATGATGAAAATGGACGGCCGAGGTAGAGCCGAATGTCAAAACTGGGAAAAAAGGGACATAATAGGCATTTTGGGATTTGTTTAAGTCATAAAAAGACAAAATAAGGAATATGACTCATCTTCTCAAATTCAAAAGTGAGAAACGTGAAAGGCTATGAAAGCAATCCAAAGAGTCGATTGTTTGAGCTTTTAGAGAGAGAAGTGACCACTCTTCTCTCTAGAATCGTAAGACCGAATTGCCAGCCTTCGACAAGAAGGAGAACTGCCACGCGGAAAGTGGCTTCGTGTGGGTACCGGATTTGGGGTGGAGTTTACTCAAATTCCGAGAGCAGAGGGGTTTCTCCCTACTGGCTTATTCTTTATTTAAGTGTATTTATGATGCTTGAGTCGATCGGCAGCCAGATGGCTGCTGACTTGGCCCCAAAACAAACTTGGGACCTAATTGGATTTATGGAACTCACTTACAAACTGCGGGATCAAGCCACGGATCGTTTGCATAATGGTGTGATTCATGCTTTGGATTGTATTGTGATATGTATGAGGCCGGAAATGGCCGTGAAATTCGGGTTCACAAAGTGAACCGATAATTTGTGCTTTGATAGGAACAGTAATCTAGGGTTTTACTGTTCCCGAAACAGTGAGCACAAAATAATTTTTGTGAAAATATGTGTTTGGTCGAGTGATTCAAGTGGAATTGTTTCAGGTTTGATAATTTCAGCTCAAGTAGTTTTAATTTTTGGTGTAATAAATTGTGGGAATTACATGACATGATTGTGTGATTTAAATTATGTGAATATATGCATGATTATATATTGTACGTGTGATTGAACTAATGAAATGGCATCATAATGCATTTCATATGCACTCTTGAGCTAAATTAGCGAGCATGACATGGAAAATGAAGAAAACGAAAAACGTTCAAAGGAATTTCACAGGATGAATTTCCGGATAATTGGGTTGGGAGATGGGCCAACAGATCATTTCGGATGAGGATCATGACTATTTCGGAAAGCTCACCAACCAATTTGCCTCGGAGGGTAAATTCCATATTTTACTCGAATATTTTATGAAGATATTTTCAAGAACAAATAGGTTTTGTTTGGAAAATGATTATTTTCTCATACTTCACGCAGAATGCGGCGAGTCGCGAGGACTCGAGACATGGGGATGACATGTAGACATTCAAGCAGATCACGACTTGCTCAATGCGCTACATTTCGTGAGCATCAGATACGCATCTCAGCTGGCAGCAGCCTCATTTGCGTGATTCCACTATCGAGCATTAGCTCACCCCTGTCGAGGAAACATATTTTCGTGCATGTGGAGCGCACGAGGAGACTCCGCCGTCTTAGAGGCTAAAAGAAGAAAAGTCGATTGTGCTTTAGTTTTGTGATTTTATACATGTATTAGAATTTCTAATTTTAATATATGTGTTTGTATAAAAGAGAATTGGTTAACTCCTTTGAAACGTATCGGATATAGTTGTTGTGACATGATGAGTACCGCTTATGGCCAAAGTGGCCGCTTTACTCACGCTAGAATTATACTGACTCCACGTTCACGCAGAGTCAGATTTAGGGCAGAGCCCCGCACAGCTGAGACCCGCCGATTCTCGCAAGGTCGTAGCTGACATCCACTTGTATTCGCGGCCGACGGTAGTCAACGGACCCCCGGGTTTGGGGCATCACATAGGCATCGGAGCGGCCACCCGGCGGCCCGCCGACCCCTTCTTTCGCTTACACGCGCACGGCCCGTAGCCCGGGCAGACCGCATTGAAAGAATCCTACTTCAACCCCCGACGATCTAGGAGCCTCGTACACCCACTTCAGCACAGCTACCCTATCTCCGACTTGACGATCTAGAGCCTTCGGACCAATCCACAGCAGCCCTGGTTCCGGCCAACGACCTCAACACGCTCCAGCCCAGTCCTGTTGAATAAAAAAGCATCATCACTTACAAAAAAAAAAATACAAATAAAAAACTTTTGTATTTGTTAAATGGTTGGTGTGTGGTTTGGCATTAAAATCTAAAAAAATTAGTTATAATTTAATTGATGAAAATTTTATATTACTATTGAATTGTTAACCCATGAAGTAATTATATTTGACATGCTTAAAATTGATGACAAAATTTTTTCTTGTGCATTTTTCTTATTAATTTCCTTTAATCTTATCAATTTACTTTATAGTTTCTAATTTAAAAAATATGTATAATTATTTTTTAAATGAGTGGATAAAAAAAGGAATACTTTTTAAAAGTATTTTTAACTTCCCAAATATATTAGTTGATATTTCTTTTTTAAATCATATAACATATTTGTTTTAAATAATTTTTAGAATAGTAATTATTTTAATTTTTAAAATCTCATGAAGCAATTACCCTCATTTTAATTGAAAATATTTATATCAATTTTCTTATGTAAGATTTAAATCAAGAATATTAGTTGAAAACAAAAGATAACATAAACAAAATAGTAAACATGTTCTTTAATTAATTATTGTATTTTCCCAAAATCTTTCAAAATAAAATTTAAAAAATTCAAAATTTTGAGTAATGATATAGAAGCAATAAATATTCAAAGAGAACCCTTATTTTTTGGTTAGTTTGTTAGAAAAATAAAATTAATAATAGAAAATAAAATTTTATTTGTATATTATATCATATTTTCTTTGAAGAATAAAAATAAATTAATAAATAAAAAATGCATGTCATAAAAAGTGTGCTAAAAATGATGATTTTAAATTGAAGAGGTAATAGAGAAGGAATCATGTTCAAGTCTTTCTGAGAACAAAATATTACAACGTTGTAATTCCAATTAAATAGATGTCAAAAAAATTGAAAAGGTAATAAAACTTTGGAATTCAAAATCATAAATTTTTCTACATCTAAAATAAAACAATATTAGAAAAGGTTTCCCACATTTTAAAAAGCACTCAAAAGGAAATGAAATGAAATATATTATATTTTGATTTGTATTATCATCTAACTTTCTTTATACCAATCATTCAAAATAAAAATTAAAATCTCAAATTGACCAAGATAAAGATTTAAGATTTAAGGTAAAATGATATTTTTTGTATTATAAATAAACAATGATTAAGTAGTAAAATTATGAAAAGAAAATACAAAGTTTTTTTATCATCTATACAATTATGATTTTATTATGAGTTTGAATTTGAGAATTTTTTTTACATATTAAATTTTCTCCACCATGTATTCTTATTGAAATGATGAGATATTATAGAGTAAGTAAAAATTAAAATATATAAACCAATCGTGTTAACAATTTTGTTTATAGTAAAGCATCCTCTAAATATTATTTAAAAATAACATGTAATTGATAAAAATAATCAAATATTTATAGTCAGAAAGGAGTAAAAATCACATAAATTAATATAAATTTATAACAATGAAACAATCAAATAACAAATGGGTTTAATTGATGATATTAAAAATTACACTATAAAAAATATAATTCAAACATACTTTTTGTATGCAGTAGTAGTTTTTATTTATTTATTTATTTATTTTGTATGTAGTAGTTAAAACTATTATGATGAGATTTTGTATTGAAACCTATGAAATAGAACATAATTTAATTAATGAAAATGAGTATTACTATTTTTTTTTTACTATTAAATCATAAATACTCATGAAATGTTTACATTTTACACCATATTAAGGACACACAATATTCTTTCTCTATAAGTTAATAATTTCATAAATTTTATTTCACAAGTTTCTTTCATTTTCAAATGTATATATTATATTTTTTGTTAAAAATTTAATAATATTATTATTTGATCTTCCAAATATATTATTTGATATTCCATTTCAACTCATATAATACATTTAAAAATATATTTTATTAAAACACTATTTTATATATAAATTAAAGAGTGTTCTCTAAAAATTCTAAAATGTTTCAAAATAAAGATTTAAACAATTATATAACTTAATAAAATATTTAATCTAATGGTAAATCAAATTAGAAATTTTACTTTTCTACATAATATTCTGTCATAATTATTAGTTAAAAGCAAAACAAGAAAATCAAATTCATTATATTATAAAATAAAAAACTAAGATGTTCAATTATTTTGAAATGATAAATGTAAAGGAAAAAAAAACAAATTACATGCTTACAAGTACTTTAATATTCAACTTTTAACATTTATACATAAATATGGTTTTAACATTTAGTCTACATGCCTAACTTAATTGGTAGAACGTTCAAAGTTTTAAAAGGCAAAACATTTGGAGAGGGGCAAGGTCCTTGGTTTGAGTCCAATTGAGAGAGTTTACTAGAATGTAACAAGTAAAAAAAAAACATCTAAAATTAAAAAAAAACATATATAATTGTGATTAGTTACAAATTTAAATATAAAAAGTATTTAGTTTATGCAAAAAAAAGTGAATTAATTTTTTGTTTACATCTATTCACTTTACAAGAATTATGCAGTAAAGTGGCTTAACACTGACACTTCCCCTCCTTATCCCTACCCGTAGCACCCGGTAAAATTCCAATTTCCTAATAGCAAGAAAATCGTAAATTCGACATAAAATCAGAATTTCGGCTAAAAACCCGTACCACTCCCCAGATCTCGATGACGAACCGATTTCACCGCTGAATCCCGCCAAATCTAGTTAGCACGCAAACCTCGTAATATTCGGACGCTTCTGGAGTCGGCACGCTTCGGCAGATCGGCCGGTGCCGCAAAATCGATTTTCATGCGACTAAAGTCACATATAATACGTATCTACGCGCCATGAGTGGTATGTAGAGAAATCGCAAACGGACAATGGTGATAAATAATATCACCTCAAAAGTATGGACATATGGGTCATTCGAATTTGATTTTTAAGTCACTAAAAGACGAAATTAAAATATGACCTTCACAAATCAAGAAATAAAAAACGTGAATCGGAACCGCGAGACCAAAGGGTTTACTTTGAGAATTTTAGATAGAGGTAAACTTTTCTCTAAATACACAAGATCCAACCGTCGATAGCCTTCTGACAAGAAGGAGAATTGCCTGGCCGCGGGAGGCCTTCAATACCAGAATTATGGAGTTCCTAAACTCCAAGAGGTAGGGTTTCTCCCACTGAGCTTTACTCTCATTTTGTTTACTAAATGTTTCTGCTTAAACGAGCCGCGAGTGGGTCAAGCCGGATCGGTCCCCAAAACTCGGGACCTAATTGGATGTACTTTGAAAGAAAATGGAGCAACCGTGATCGCCCCACGGCCGCTTAAGCACGCGGAGTGTGCATTCAAATGTGTAACTATGTGTTATTTTGATTGAGGCCGAGAATGGCCGAGAAATACGGGTTCACAAGGTGGACCAATGATTTATTTGAGTATTGGAACCGTAAACCCTAGGGTTTTACTGTTCCTAGGAATAGTGACACGAAAATGTAATTTCGTGAAAATATGTGTTTGCTATGCAATCTCGAATCGACTGCTTGTGTTTGGATCAATAGTCGGCGAGCCAATTTTATGCTTGATATGATACCATACAACATGCTTGTGTGATTTAATTCTTTATGTGAATATATTCATGTTTATATATTTGGTGCGGATTGGGACTATATCGATTGGCACACATGCATTCCATATGCACCGTTGATCCTAGGACTATGGAGCTAGTGCATGAGATGAGCCCAGAGGTGAGCTGTCCAGGCGCCTGTAAAATATTAATTATCTTAGCAGAAATCTGACAAACTAAAAATATCAATCGTCTGAGCGGCCCAATTTAATATTAATCGAGGGTAGTCCATTAAACAACAATATATCAATCGTCGGGATGTCTAACTGATATATATATATACATCGGAGGGTTGTCCAAACAAACAAAATAGAAATTTACACAGGCTGAAGTGAGGTGAGGAGTCGTTATGACTCCCTGATCAGCCTACATAGACATTCAAGAGATCACGTATTTGCTTAAATGTTAACTTTGGAACATTGCACGGTGACTCCTTAGGTGGTGAGTAGCCCACTTAGGGCGATTCTCCTACCGAGCTTTAGCTCACCTCACGTGGGACCCCTTATTTTACGGTGCATGTGGAGCTTCAGAGGGACGGCTCAATTTTAGAGAGACCGAGAGCTGAAGGTGTTTTGGTCAGGCTGATGATACATGTATTAAAACTTTTAAGTTTAATGTGTGTATTGTATAGTTAAAAACATATTAACTCTCAGAGAACATTTAATATACTGATTCATAGTCAAAATGTATATTGAGTAATCGTTTTGATCATCCAAGTGGCCGATTGATATATCAGATATATTGACCTGTTTGGGGACAGTGTATGCAGTACCGTATTCGCAGAGCTCTCCGCGACAGCCAGACTTCGCCCGATTTTCCAGGAAGGGCCGGGTAACCCGACATCCACTTGTATTCCTGCTGACAGTAGTCAACGGACCCCCTACTCTGGGGGGCGCTGCGTGCCTTGGTATCGTGGCTTAGGTATACGAATACCTAGGGTTTCAATTGCAACCATCATCATAGGGTGGTTTGATGTAAGTAGGCACATGAAAACCATAGATTATGGATTCAAATAGGCCTTAGTTGAGTTTGGCAGAGCACACCACTAGTGGTTCATGTTCACTTTAGGTATGAGAGTACCTAGAAAATCATGGGACAAAACTAGGACACGACATGCATGTGTTTGATGTGTTTTAGTGATTTTATGAAATGCAAAGACATGTGTGAGGTGTGAATGTTTGTGCTTAGGTAAAGAGCACATGGATAGGTGAAAGATGGTGTAATATTTTGAGTTGTACAGGTAAGGTACCAAAAAAAATGAGAATTTCTAAATTTATTTGGTCTATAGGTGATGAAAAAATTTTCTAAGTTGAAGAAAATCAGAGAAAATAAATTTTTAAAAATTTATTGGATGAAAATTGAAAATACTTTCAAAGCTGTGTGGTATAAATCAAGAAAAGGAAGGAAAATAAATTTTAAATTTATTTAAAATTTGGAAAATGAAAAATGAGAAATTATTTTCTACATTTTACAAGTAGTAAAATTGAAGAAAATGGGTAAATAATTTTTATAAATTATTTGAGGCTAAAGAAAATGAAAAAAATACTTTTAGTGATTTTTCTATCTAATGAAATAATGGAAAATATATATATATATATATATGTATATATATATATATATATAGAGAGGTATATATATATATGTTATATATATATATATATATATATATGGAGTATATATGCAGATATTTATAATGAAAAATGTTGTGTTAACTGCTTCAAGCACTTCCAAACTATATTATGAAAAAAAAATTGTATTTGTGAAGGTCAATTGTATTGCTCAAGGAAAAAAAAAAAAAATTTGTATCAGGAGATTGTATTGAAAAGAGAAGCGATGGTCGGAGCATTGGTATTGCAATACAATAGTTTGTATCGGCAGTCGAGTTAGACCGGCCGAAATCAGACGCAATACGCCTAGGTGTATTGTAAGGTGAAGGTCGGGCCGGGAAAAATTTGTATCGCGAATACAAAAAATTCGTATTGTGATACCGAATAAGGTCGCCGGACTGTCGCAACACAAAGGCGACATCGCTACGCGCGCAAAGAAGTGGGCGAGTATACGGCGAAGCGGGTCAGCAGTTGTGGTACGCGGCATAGACGGGCGCTGAGTTGAGCGGCACGCGTGTGCACGCGTTTCGCGCGGCAGGGCTTGCAGGGCGCGGCTATGGGCCACAGCGCCGGGCAGCGCGGTGCAGCGGCGCGAGGGCGCACGCTACCGACACTGGGCGCCGCGTTCGGCGCCGGGCACGCTGCTCGTTACTTCGGGCCGCACTCGTGCACTTCGCCTCGCTTTTCGATTCGCTTCTACTCGATATTGTTCCTCGGGAAGTCGGCTTTTGACATTATTCGCGAACCCGCCTACGAACACCGCCATATCAAATTTTTCTAAAAAAAATATTTTAAATTAAAATAAAATAAAATAAAATAAAATAAAATTTGATAAAATTTTTGAAAATGTATTTTGAAAATAAAATTTTGTTGGAAACAATATTTTAAATGTAATGGATCGCTTTGCATTATCAGAATGTACACAATGTGTATATTGATTTCTATAAGATTAGGTCTGGCTTGCTTGATGCCTGAGACATCAGATGGGATTTAACCGCCATGTTAATTATATAGATGGCTAGTTGAGGACGAGGACGTAGAGGACGTCCATGGGGCACTAGTCAGCACCTCACCCCGACATCGACCAAATTCGCCAGAGGATAAGCAAGCCCACTGAGGTCGTAGGTATATGCCAGCCGCATCGCACCTACTGTAGCAGGGTAGACAAAGATCCTAATAACCTCCGTATGCTTCTCCGACATTCACAGTAGAAGAGATCCCACTGCCAGAGACCATCGTCCATGCAGACGAGAAAGTGCAGAAGGTGTTGTGAGATTACCCGACGCGACCTGACAGACTAGTCAAGGCTCCACTCAGGTGTGAGGCCAAGTATGGGCAGAAATACAGGACTCTAGTGATCCAGAGGCGGCGACATGGGCAGAGTCGAGCCGCTTCATGGGTGCATTTCCAGGACGCAAGGTTCAGAGTTCCTAGAAATGGCCAGGCGATGATCGTGATGGATTATGTGACTAGGTTCACGCATTTAAATTTCCGATCGGGTTGATGATCACGTGGCCACGTACTTGGCCAAAGTTAGGGAGATTCATTGAGGACTCAGATAGCAAAGATCTATGACTTGCTGATCCTGGCGAGGCCAAGTTTGATCAATGACTGTATGACCCTGGGCTCATGTCTTTAATACTATAATATGTTGGGTATAATAATCTAAATATATTTATCTGGAGTAAAATAAAGAGAAACAAAAGTAGGAATATGCATAAGTTAAATTACAACACAAAGTTAAGATTTGAGAGGCTATTGTAAGGAATAATAAATTGATCAGAATATTGTGGGAAGCTGAGGACCAAAGTGAAATAAAAAGTGTATAAGATCAATAGCGATACACCAAAATAAATATCTCATTTGGCCTCTGAGAAAGGGAGAGCAAATAATGGTGTTAGAAAGTACAGAAGAAAAGGAAGAAGAAGAAGAAGAAGATCACAGGCATGACATGCTTTCGGGGCTGTATGGAAACTAAGGAGGCAATTACTAAATTCGAAAGTATTTGCACGAACTGAGTATGTGCTGGAACCATTAATATGCGTATGTAAACTAGTGCGTATGGAATCGTGAATATTCGTATTTAATACACATGTCTTCGTGGGCCAGACAAGCTTCTAAAGGTTTTGGTCTGCATAAAGATGGATACATGTTTTAACCTCTATCTTAAGTAGGGGATGTTTAAAGTTTAACTCAACTCATTTCTCAGAAGGTTGGTTAAGAAGAGCTTTAAGTTCCTAAATATGCTAGCTGAGATGGTCTAGCAAAGTTGAACCTTAAAATGCCCTATTGTCGACCATGCAGGTAGCTGGATCTAGAACGGGCTTGGTCAGAAATAAGGAGAATTTGGCAGTAAGTCCTTCTGTGAAATTGTAGCCACATCAATGAACTTGATGTTAGGCTTTGAATTTCAATTGACTCCCAGACTAAGCAGGCCTTTACTCCTAATGTGATAAATGGCGAGGGTCAAGCCAAACAGAGGTTCTCAATAGGGTCAGTTGGGAACAGGTCGCCAACAAGGTCACAAACAAGATCACAAATAGTACTGTCAAACAAGGTTAGTTAAGAAGAGTCACAACAAGTGAGTCACAGTCAGCATTGGCTAAACAAAGACTTCGCTAAACAAGAGCCACAACAATTCCTCGTCAAACAAGGTTTGCCAAATAGCAAACACAAACAAGACTACTGGCAACAAGATTATTAAATAATGTCACAATATTACTCAAACAAGACGGCCAATAAGATTATCAACAGCATTTCGTCAAACAAAGGTCACTTCAAGATAGCCGTCACTGGCCAAGGTTGACCGCAAGATGAGATCCAAATTTTGGAAGGTCATATTCTTCAGGTTTGAACTCGATTTAGTGTTCTGACTCTATGGAAAGCCCATCGAGTCAAGAGAGTACATTCATATTCAGCGAGGAGGATAAGATGTCAGGACCCGGTGCTGAGCGAGCTCACCCATGACAAATTTCAGCTCGCCGGGCCAGTCACTCGTCAAGATCGGGATCGAGTATGACCTCCAACTTCGAAGGTCATAACTTTCCGTTCGAACTCCGATTCAGTGCCTCGACTTTATGGAAAGCCCATTAAGTCAAGAATTCATCAATAGACAGCTTGATAAGATTGGAACTCATTTTAGTTCCAGAAAACATGGAAAACAGTAGACAGTACAGGTAACCATAGTTATTTGTATTAGGAATGCCTATTATGAATTCATAAATAACTCATAAGCATACATGGTAAGCATAGTTATTTATGCATATAATGAGATATGAAAATATGATTGTATATATATATATATATATATATATATCCCATACGAATACCGAATGATAATAATTATCTCAGAATATGAGATATATACAAAACGTAAAAATACACATTGATCGGCTCGCTTAACCCTGCAGGATACGCATGCCTATTAGGGAAAAACAAATAAGTTACAAAGATACATATACGCATATTCGACCACGCTCAGTCGCATGACACAGATCTGCTGATCAGGTGGCCTGAAAGGGTCACCACGCTCCGGCACTCATGAATGGTCACCGCTCATACAAGACGATACCGTATCATATTACCGGCACTCATGGATGGTCACTATTCATTCAGTTGATGATACCTTTCGTATCATATTACCAGTATAGTACATTGTTTCACACAATGATAATGAAAGACCTTCAAAGCCTCATGGTTTCCTCGTATCCACTTTAAGGTTTATGCGTATACGAAACATAAAAGAAATGATGTATATGCAAAGGAAATGTAGAGAATATATGAAGAGAATATGAGAAGCATAAAGATCGCTATGTGATGATAGTATGCCATAAGAACAAGAAGTAAAGTACATGATGACATGAAAAGTATATAAGATGCTAAGAAATGACACTGGTTATGAAAAGGATATATATATGCGAAATGATAAGAATCGGTAATGTTATATGTGTCATATGTATCATAAAAGCGTGGTGACTCTTAATAGAAGCTATATTCTACTAAGCGTAAAGCTTAGCACGGGTGTTCAACTGCGGTAGTACGTAAGAGAAAACAGAGACCGACAATCCACACGTTAGCCAGCGCCAGCACAAAGAATAGGTGCTCGAAGACCTTTAGGTCTATTTTGTATATGATTGTAAATCCAATGTAAATATTGTAGATGTTGAAAATTTCCATATTCGGGAGCTTGTATTTATATTTTTGTAATCCGCTACATGTGAATGTAATACAAGTTAATTGTTTAACATTATATGAATATGTAAGTGTAAAGGTTATAAGTTTTAAAAAAAAAAAAAAGAGTGACCCTCACTTGACATCCTATGCCGAGTTTGGGCGTCACATGACCGATGTGAGGAGGCATTCCAGGAGTTGAAGAAGAGACTTACTTCAGCTCCCATCTTGATAGTTCCGGACAGGGGACAGGGGTACACATTGTATTGTGATGCCTCGAGGGCCGGATTGGGAGGTAAGTGTTAACAGCAAGAGTGTTATTTGATTCTAGTGCGTCGCATTCATTAATTGCTGCATCAGTTGTGATAGAGTTGGGCTTAAAGGTTGAGACCTTAAAGAAGCCGTTGTATGTGAGTTCTCCCCCAGGGATTAGGGCGAGAATAGGTACGATATGTCGAGGTTGCGAGTTAGAGATCTCGGGGACTCTACCCATAGTGGACTTGAGGATCATGGAGATTTCAGAGTTCGATGTCATCCCGATGGATCAAGGTCGATGTTCTTTACAGGATCGTTACCGGACAAGGAATATGATGAGGGTTACCGCCACGCAGCCGCATCGTAGTAATTCAGGGGACAAGAATGACATTTTGCCTCAGACAAGATAATGAGTCCAAATGTGGAAAGTTAGCGGGTTGGCTAGCGAGCCTTAAATTCCTCAGAGGACGAGGAGATCGATCTGGATCACTTCGAATAAGCAGTAAATATGGATGTTTTTCCAAATGAGTTACTCGACTACTTCCACGGAGGGTAGTAGACTTCGCATCGAAGTTACACTGGTACTTTTACTCCATCTCTATAACTCCGCATAGATGACAATCGCTGAGTCAGCAGGGAACCCGTGTGAGTCCAAAGCACAAGAGCTTACTGGACAAGGGGTTTATGAGACCGAGCACTTCACCAGCGGGGGCGCTCTGGCTCAGTCAAGAAGAGAGGTAAGACCCTTCGACTGTGCATTGGCTACGATACGCTTGAACAGGTTATAACTTAATCGGTACCCCATTACCAGAGGATTGATGTTTATTTGACTGCCGAGAGTGAGCTGAAGCTCATTTCAAGATAGACTCTCGTGACCGGTTATCATCACCGAAGGTTAGGAGATGATATATCCCTGGCAAATATTTAGGGACGCTGCTATGGCACTTTGAGTTTACTGATGCCCATCGATTGACGACGCGCCTAGCAAAAGATTCATGGATCCATGCATGTGGTGTTCCAACCCTATCTAGACTGGCTTGTCGTAGTTTCTCGATATATTTGATCTAATTCCGCCAGAGTGGGAGCATGAGTATCACTCGGGAGGGATCAGGTTACAAGTATCGAGAGACCATCAATCAGACACTCAAGTTCGCATACCAGTTTTAGCCATCGAGGAGATTTTTTGGGATACGTGTAATGCACCAGAGTGCCACGACCTAGAGAAGGTCGAGGGCAAAGTGATGAGTCGAGAGACCGAATATCAATCTCGAGATACATAGTTTTCGATCACCGGGTATTACAGAGATTCGAGAACGGGTCGGGGTTGCTGTCCATTCGTAGGATTGTAGGACTTCGCCTACGGGACATGGACTCCATGGTCAGCGGCCCCACCATGTGAGAGAGAGATCGAGGATACTGAACACCTGGATACGGGTGTTGGTAACAAGAGGGAAGATCACCTTTCCTGAAGTTCTGGGAAGAGGCAAAAGACTTCTCGGCTTCACACTAGTTTCGTGACTAGGCTAGATTGACATGAGTGACTCGGATCGCCTGCATAAAGGATCCTGTGATCCCTGGGACAAATAGAATCCCGCCATCAGAGGGACAGAGAGTATATTGGGCCTATCTCTCAACACCCTAGTAAGGGTTGGGAGGAACCAGCTGGTTTCGGGTGCTATACAAGCACTTCCAAGAACATGACAGCGTAGGGGCCAGAGTGTGGGTCAAGTCGACAGGTCGTGAGTTGCCAGCCTAAGCACGGTGGAACTCTAAGGTGGCAGAATCTATCGTCATGATCACGCCGACATAGATGAGCCGAAAACCACCGGGTTGTCAATAATTAAGACTCCAGCCGGGTTGTCATAAGTAATTTTAATACCGACATTGACTCGGGCTTGTGAGGTTAAGGCCTTTAGAGAAGCCGTGTTTAGATGTTCTTCCCTAGGATGTAGTATGAGGTCGACCTGATAGCCCGGATTACGAAGTAGCAGATCTCGATTCTTCACGGTTATCACGCTGCACTTTAATCGATGTCGATAAGAGCCGTGACTCGAGGTTTGGATACCTTCGAATCGCGATCGGGCGCTACTGAGTCGGGCAAGGGCTCGGCAAATGGATGTCATTCAAGATAATATTGACCAGATTGATCATTCATCGGATCACGCTGATCGCACCGAGAGTGTTACCGCTTACACACCGCGCGGTCATAGGTTACGGTTGCATGGAATATATACAGGTGTTAGAGGACATGCTGCGAGCATGCGTCCTGAATCATAAGGGTAGCTGGGAGGAGCATTAGCCCGTAGTGGAATTCGCCTACGACAATAGTTATCAGGTGAGTATACAGATGGCACCAGAAGAGGCACTGTGATTTGTGAGGCCATGTGTCACCGCAGGTCGGACCGAGCAGGGGGAGAGAGCTCCATCATTATCCCGATTTGATTAGGAGACACCCTCCGAGAAGGTGAGCTTGATACGCATTAACGCCTTCTCTCACCCGCCGAGCCGACGTAATATTTCATGCGATGTACGACGTCGACCCTTAGAGTTCGAGGTTGATCGCATTCAAGGTGATGCCTATGAGAGGAGGACTGGCCTCAAGAAGCGGAAGCCATCGCCGAGGTTTATCGGGCCCCCCGAGATACTCGAGAGGATAGGCACCACAAGGCACGGCTGGCTTTACCGCCACGATGTCGTGTCCACGAGGTATTTCACGCTCCATGCTCCGGAAATATATTCCAGATCCAGCCCATGTGGTGGATCGGGGACAACAGAGGTCGACACCTACCGGACCTCGAGAGGACCAAGCAGGCATTTTGATACCGTGATCGTGCTTCATGACGCAAGATCGTGAGGCTAGTGAGCGCATGCGCGGCACTGCGGAGTGGAGAGCCCAACGTGGGAGTCACGAGGACATGATATGGGCCACCTATCCCTTCTCATGCAGGGGACGGGCGTACGCTTTACTAAGCCAGATGAATGACCAGTTATACATTATAGAGCGACGCATACGCATGAGCATAGTGATTGTCCCGAATTTCGTGATCTAAATTCTTTTTGCAGAGGGGAGAATGTAAGACTCCAAGAAATTCCAATTTCTTAATGCTAAGAAATCAGAATTGACATAAAATCATTTCGTTAAAACTGCATCAATTTCTGCATCTCGAGACAAACGGATTTCACCGCTAAATCGCTTTCACAAATCTAGTTAGCACGTAAAATCTAGTAAAATTCGGTGACGCGGAGTTTCCCAAGACGCTTTTCGGCGTGATCGCCACGTGCCGTGAAAATCCATTTCCTTCGACGCGACGAAGTCACATATACACGTACCATGTGCCATGAGTTGTATGTGAGAGAGAGATGATGAAAATGGACGACCGAGGTAGTGTCAATATCAATTCGTAAAAGAGGACATAAGGGTCATTTCGTGACCTGATTTAAGTCACTAAGACGAAACAGAAGTAATAATCTTTTCATTAAATCAAAAGAGCAAAAACGTGAATTGGAAACCAGTGAGATCCAGTGGCTTCATTTTGAGAGAATTCTTTTAGAGAGAGAAACTTCTCTCTATAAACTCCAGAATTATGGAGTTTCCTCAAACTCCAAGAGGTAGGGGTTTCTCCCTACTTGAGTTTTACTCTCATTTTAAGTGTTTTACTAATGTTTCTAAGTGAATGAGGCCGCAGGTCAAGGATCGGTCCCAAAACTTGGGACCTAATTGATAAAATTCTCTTGAAAGAAAATGAGCAAAGCCCGTGACTGCCTACCACTGCCAAGAGCTTTAGTGTGCATTCATGTAAATCACATGTTTGATTTGAGCTTCAGAATGGCCGAGAAATACTGGGTTCACAAGGTGGACCAATGATTTATTTATGGTTGAAAACCGTAAACCCTAGGGTTTTATCAAGCCTTGTGGAATAGTGACATGAAATGTACTCGTGAAATATGTGTTTGGTTGGCACTAATCGACCGCCAGTTTGATCATTAGCCCAAGTGAGCTAATTTTGATGTTTGATATGATAATTACATAACATGTTTGTGTGATTTAATTTTTATGTGAATATATTCATGTTTATATATTTGCATGTGGATTAGACTGTATTGGGATTGTCACACATGCATTCCATATGCACCTAAACATCCTGACTATAGAGTTAGCATGAGATGAGCTCCAGAGAAAATGGTCTCGAGGGGTAGTCTAAAATATTAATTATCGGAGGGTAGTCCACAAACTAAAAATATCAATCGCCTGAGCGCCTAATTCGATATTCATCTCCGGAGGGTAGTCCACAAACTAAAAATATCAATCGTCGAGCGCCCAATTGATATTCACCTAGGGTAGTCCACAACAACAATATATCAATCGCTTCCTGAGCGCCCAATCGATATATATATACATCGGAGGGTCAGTCTGGCCAAACAAACAAAAATAGAAATTCTCATACGAGGCTTAGGCGAGGTGAGGAGTTTCAATGGCGACTCTGGATCCGAGTTATCGCGCACACATTCAAGTAGGATCATGCATTTGCTTGAATGTGTTTACTTTGGAACATTGCACTACACTTAGGTGGTGAGTAGCCCACTTAGGGCGATTCTCCCATCAGGAGCTTTAGCTCACTCCCGCCGTGGGACCCCTTTTATTTTAAAGGCACAGGATGCACAGGGACGCTCATCCTAGAGACTAAGGATTGTGAAGCAAAGCCGGGTCATGGGCTTTGATGGGCTACATGTATTAAACTTTTTAAGTTTAATGTGTGTATCAGATAAGAAAAAAAACATATTAACTCTCAGAACTATCGTAGATATACTGGATCTAAAGGGCATGTATATTGAGTATCAAGACAGCCCAAGTGGTCAGATTGGATATATATTGTATATATCGGGACTGTTTGGAAATGGTGTATGCGTGTGCATCAGATGTAGGTAGGAGCTCTCCGTACAGCTGAGACCGCCCGATTTTCAAGTGGCGCTCGGCAACCCGACATCCACTTATTCATGGGTTGACAGGTAGTCAACGAACCCCTGGGTTTTGGGGCGTCACACTACCTGAGATCTTAATTACTTGAGTTAGGTATTAGTGACGTCGGTGAATTATATAAAAATAATTTATGAATTATAATAATTTATTTTCCTTTAATCTTTCTTACAATTTACCTTAAATTTTTTTCTACAACTAAACATGGATGCGTTACTTATATCTAATAAATTTTAGGTTTATTGATTTTCTCACATTTTTCTCATCTATTCACTAATATTTTTCACCTTACCCTTTTTTATGATATTTTTTTGAGAGATTACTTTTTCTTAATAATATTTAGATGTTACAAATATGTTTGTTTAAATTAGTATGCACTTTTATTATTATTATTATCATTATAATTTTTCTTTGTCACCAAAATTTTCTATCAACTTTGTTTCTGGATATTTTTTACGTTTTTAAAGGTGAGGTCCATTGACGATTTTGTACTATTTCCTTGGAATCAATAACTCTTATTCAGGGTGCAGGGCTGACTGATTTGTAGAAACGTGCATATTTAGGTTATACTTGAAATGTGCTTGTTTAGGTTATAAATCAAATTATTTTCTTAATCTAAGAGTTAAAATAAGTTTGAACAATAAATATGAATTCACTACAAGAAATAGGACTTTAGGTTACCGTCACCAAATCAATGAACTCCATAACTAAAACTTATTTTTGCGGTTTTATGAAACCGTGACCAAGCGTCACAATAGTAGGCACATGCAAAGGTTTTAGTCACGACTTCCTGCGTGACCGTGACCATATGATCCATTTTTTGTAACGGTCATAGAAAAATCGTGACAAAAAAAAAGGACGATTGGGTCAAAATGGGACCTTTTTAGTCACAATCAGGATGAAAACCATGGCTAAAAGTGCCCCTTTTAGCCATGGTTTTCATCGTCACGGTTTTTCTATGATCGTCACAAAAAATGGACCATATGGTCATGGTGTTTTGCTTGATCGTGACTAAAAATTATTACATTTAAACAATTGGTTTTTTATAGATCCTCATTTTCCAAACTTATAATAAACAATTAATCTTTTAAACTTGTGTATGCAATCAAGCAACTCAACAATTCTGAAATTCAAAATTTAAAATAATACAATATATCATAATAAATTATCTCAAGCTATATAGTTAAAAACTAACATAATATGACAAAAAACAATGAAAGAGATACAAATTAGGTTTTACATTCTATCATATAATATAATAAGTCAACTAATCAACTATCACATATTAGTCATAAAAACTCCAAAAAATGAGGAGAATGTGTCATATAAAATGTAATATAATGTAAGTTTATTACTGTCTTTGTTGAAATTGTTGCATCATTTGCATCATCTGTTCTTGAAGTTATGCTTGAACTCTTTGCATTTCCATAATTTTTCCATCAAGCTCTTCTTTCACTTATTCTCATGTCTTCCTTTGAACTTCTACCAACTTATCTTCAAATGTTTTAGTTGTTATTGTAAACTGCTCGAAACTTTAGCACTGGGGCATTTTCAAGTCAGGTTGACAAAGTAGATCTTGATTGCCCCGTACTACTGCTACCAAAGACTAAGGTAGGAGTAACACCAAATCTATAGCCACGAACACGTTCATGTCTCTCTCGACCCATCACTTGGGCATATATGTCATCTTAAAATGTAGATGCTACAAATGATGCGGAAGTAGTAGAAGCAGCAGGAGAAGAAGAAGACATCCCTTTAGGTTAGGATAGTAACTGCTCAAATTGATCCTGACATTACAAAAAACAATAATAATTGTTAGACTTGTACAAATAATTTAATATGTAGCTATGATTGAAATACAAGTATATAAAATTTAGATACTTCATTACCATGATTTGCTTAGAACAATCATCAACAGGCGTTCCATCTTTTTTTGTATGTGTTAAGACAAACATTTCAACTCTATTAGGCTCAGTTTGATCGTCCCTTTTTCATGCCTATTCTTACAAGTAAAACAATTAAGTTATTTTTTATGAACTATTGATGTACAAGAAAATCTTATTAATAATAAATTAAAAACTTATTCATGTCAAATTTGAGCATAACTTTTTGATCTCGATGTATGCTTTATGACTTGCTTTGCCCAATTAGCTTCGTTTTTTTCAGAGATATTCTATATCAATTAAAAAATAGCATATCACCTATATAGTTACTAGAAACATAATAAAAGTTACTATAAATGAAGTATTAAATTAGATATAACTAATAAATATGATCTTATTTGAAGATGAGCATGAAAAGATACACTATATGAAAAAACAATCATTATAAGCTTACCTTGCTCGAGTGTGCCCCCAAAAGTATTGCCACCCCATTCATCATCCGAAGGGTGTGAGGTTTGTGGCGCAATTTATCTTCATCTGTATTATAAAGGTCATAATACTTGACTTTCATCTTATTTCTATAACTTCTAAACAGATTTCCATAATATGAAATAATGTTGCTCTTGCATGTTTCATCAATTTCATATTTCTCCTATATTTCATGAAAAAGTTATATATAATTAAGAGGTTTCATTTTCAAACAAGAACATTACAATTTAGATGAATAGTAATTGATATACCAATATTAAGACCCAATGCTTTTCCTTTATATCTTTACTAACGTGATGTCAATCTTGGACTTGGATGGGTACATTGTGTTGAGATCATACCAATGTCCTCATGTAACTAGAAAGTCTTTCACTGTTGTCATGATAAACAACTTGGCATTTTGTATTGAAATGTGTTGTTTTTTTTCGGTCGGGTTTCATGCCAAGTAAATCCAAGTTATGCGTTGGGTCACGTGTCCTCTTTTTGCTAGAGGAACCTTCTAAAAGTAAGAATGAAATTATAAGAAACATAATTTATTCTCTTATATAAAATTAAATAATCGATTTTCATTATTTGAGAAATTAAACATATGTAAATACAAATATCATTAGTAAATCTAAGCATAATTATCTTAAACATACTAGTAGTGGAAGTATCTAAAGGACCAAAATCACTAGAACTAGTAGAAGTAGTTGCAAGTGGTTGTAACTGCATGTTTTGTCAAGGTCAGTCTCGAGTCATCTTCTGAGACACCGTCAGATTTTTCCTCTTCGATGAGACATTTCCTATATAATAAAGTAATTTATAAAATGAAATATAAATAAGTTACATAAATAACATGGAATAAATTACAATGTATATATCAAATAATATATATTTATATGCTTACCAGTTTTATTAATTACACATCATCTATATCCTCATCATGAATAAATTTATTATCTCGGTTAACAATGTTTCTTTGTCGTGATAGTAGAACATCTATTTGGATAGTTTCTCCTATAATATCGCTTCTTTCCAAATTGATTAAATCATTGTCAACTAGATCATGCACATCTTGTTGACTATGAAATGTTATAGGTTGTTGATATGACTCTGAATCATTAGTAGAGACTTCTTGGTTCATATCATAAACCCCTAGAGTTTGTATTTCTACAACAGTGTGTCAATTTTCCTCATTTGAATTTTGAACATAAAAGACTTGTTTTGTTTGAGATGTAAGTACAAATGGTTCTAGGCATATGGTATGTTCAAAATTCAAACAAGTGAATCCATATTCATCATTCTTTATCCCATTTCCAATATTGATTACATCCCACCAGTCACACTTAAATAAAATAACTCTATTTCTACTAAGGTAATGTAACTCAACTATGTCAGTTAGCACACCGTAGTAAGAAACATGACCAGAAATTAGGTTCTGCCTTGCACTTTGCAAAGCCAGATACCTTTTATGCGGCCACAATAACCTACTATTTTGAGTCTTTTTTCCATTTTTTCTCGTTTTCAGGTGGAAATTCAACCCATTGATATATCATTTATAACATGTAACTGATGTACTTAGTCCACGAGACAGTGCTAGTATGTGTTTAGAAATGGCACTTTCATGTCGCATTTGTATAACCTATCGATTTAAATATAAGATTATAAAACATACATGTTTATTAAATAATATGAAATGTATATAGTGAATGATCACACGTTTCTTCAAACCAACTAATGAATTCTTTTTGTGGTGAATCAAATCTACATCTCACGAATACGAGTTTAGCCCTTATAGATTGTTTCAGGTTTCCTCTAAATAAAGATTTGTAATTATGATGCTCATAAAGACCAAAATTACATTTCTGCATGAGAATTGAAAGAAAGTTTTATTCAAGCAATCATCTTACTCAATGAATGGCGTCACTTCTTCACAATTACTTAGCACATATAAATGTGCTTGAGACCACTCTTCTGTTTTAAGAGCACGAGATGTTGATTTTCCTATTGTACGTCCCATGCATTTAAAAATGCTTAACCCTTCATTTGTTATGTTATTTGCAATGACATAATTCATTTCTTCACGATCATGTTTTGTTTCAACATCATGCAACATTCAACAAAAGGTTGCACATTCTTCTCGCTATGTACCCTCGCAATAGAACCTTTTGGATGATCTTTGCTAACACATTAGACTTTTAACGATTTAAGATCAACACTCACGTAGAAACCTATTAGATTTGTTTCATGAACTGATATTATGAGAGCATATATATATATATTATATATGTTGTTGTTAAGGTTGTTATAAGCTTTACATATGCATATATATGGTTATATATGTTATATATATAATGGTTATACTTAATTGAATGAAAACATACCGCTCAATAAGATACATCCATCGATTTTGCACTGGTCCAACGACCTTTGCCTCATCTGCAAGATGCACATGTAAATGTACCATAACATCAAAAAATGATGGAGGAAATATTCTTTCCAATTTGCAAAGTGTGACTATTATGTCACTCTGAAGGTGCTCTAATTGATCAGTTTTTAACACTTTAGAACACTTGCATTGTTGGAAGAACTACATAATTCAACTATAAAGCAAAGACAAATATTCTTATGTAGGAACCCCACGAATCAATTAGGGGAAGGAGTTGTTGCATGAGAACATGGCAATCATGAGACTTTAATCCAAAAATCTTTTGTTCATTCACTTGTATGCATTGAGAAATGTTAGAAGCATAACCATTTGGAACCTTCACTTATTTAAAAAATTTACAGAATTCCTTTTTTTCATTTGAAGTTAGTGAATAGCATGCAATATGCAATATAACCCTATTTCCTCTTTCTATAGGGTGAAGTTGATCTCTAATACCCATAGCTTGCAAGTCAAGATGACTATTCATGTTGTCCTTCGATTTACCATCAATACTCAATAAGGTGCCTGTGACGCCCCAAAACTCGAGGGTCCCATTGACAACCCCGTCAACCAATGGAATTCCTGTGGATTTCAGGTAACTTGATACTACACTGTTGTGTCCCATTTATCGGAATCCATATTTTCACAAAAATTGGGCAGAGTCTCTTTTGTTCGAGGAGCTCTACCCAATATACAACCTGTATAACATTATATCCATGATTCATCCAAGGCCTTAACAGAAGTAGTAATGGCCACACAGGGTCCATCTGTCCATATCCCTAATTTACAACTATATCACAATAGTCCATAAGAGTTTATTACAACACTATTATACAGAACATATAGTCTTAGTACCAGACTGATACTAATTACTCGTGGACATCGAGTTACTCAGCACTACCTCGATCTGTCCCTTCACCGGGACCCATTCATTCATATTTAAGCTGAAAATATGATAATAATACACTTAAATACAGTCTGTAAGAGTCCAATCACGACCCTCTCACCATTATTACATACCCGACCATATTGGCAATAGTCCAAAATAATTTAAGCACAATTATTTTATACAAAAATACATGCTAGAACTAGTTTGTCCTAAGCACTTTTTACAAAAAGATTTATCAAGGCCACATGTTGGCCTTTTTCGTAATCACGACTCGTCTGGAAGGCCAGCCCATTTGTGTAGACCCCGCACCGGGAAGGGGTCCCACTTGACTGAAATGAGCAACGCTCAAAAGAGAGACACCCTATAAGGCTACTCCCAACTATGTACCGCAATGCCATTTCACACATTCAAGTAAAAACATACACATTCCTACTCAAATGTCTACATGCCATGGATAAGAATGTGATTCACCTTGTCCCATGTCCCGATTCCACACCGACTCCCTCACACATGAATATGCCAAGTGTGAAAACCGTCATTTATGTTCCATCAATGATCATTTTTCAAAATCAAAAGCTTTTTGTTTTATAAATCAAAATCCATTGGACAAACTCCAATATTCACTTGTTTTTACCAAGTCCCGTGTGTTTTTGTGGGTAGCGAATTTCCTGGGTCTCACCGCAGTCTTCGTATACCTTCCGACACTTTTGTGAACTTTCATCGCTGGATACATATGTCTAACCAAGAATACTGGGTTTTTCACCCGATGGGGTATCTATCCCTAGTTGTTATACCTAACACACGTATTTTTCATTTCCTTTTTCTTTTATGCAACTGTGAGACTCATTTTGGATGTTATCCCATTTACTGAGCCCACCAATCAAACACCAAACACAAATAATAATTTACTAACCATGACTTCACACCCATTTAACGCGATGTCCCCGTGCATATGCAATGCAAAATTCCATTGCATGTTATATCATGTCACATACATAATGAATGCTACATGGACAACACAATCCACACCACTTACTGGTGTCATGGACAATCACATCACCTGCATATGACTTCCATAAATCATTTCATTAATGTCAACCTATCATGCAAACAATATCAACATTTACATTCAACATGTCATTCTATGATCAAGCAATGACATACACAAGCAAGCCATGTAATGACCATTGCACATAACAATTCATCATACGTCAAAATGTTGGAGTACACATATTAACATCAAAATAGGTCACTACATTATCAAGTAGTGGCACACTCACAATCGAGCCATGTCATGGCCATTTGCACATATTAACTCATCTCATGTCAACATGTTAGAGCACACACATTAACACCCAAACACATCACTCTTAGTCAAGTAATGACACTTGAACTTTAAGACCAGTTGTGACAAAGAGATGCCCACAAAACATTCCACACAACAAGCCATCATAGACCACATAATAGTTTCGAACTTAGTTTAGAAACTAGTCCCCTAACAGTCCCAAAATCTGGACACAAACCATTAAACAACCTAAGCTATAGTAGTCCCAGAAAAAGGACCATAACTTGAGTTATAAAGGTCCGATTTGGGTGATTAAAAATCCTAACATCAAGTTCTCAAATAGAGCTACAATTTCCTTCGGGGATACTAGTCCAAATTCTCACTTATTCCCAACCAAAAATCAGTTCCAAAAATCTGGACATTAGGTTTGGCCAAAACAGGGCAGCCTATGGCAGTCCCAGAAAACGGACCATAACTTGGGCTATAGAGGTCCAATTTGGGTGATTCAAAAGCCTAACATCAAGTTCTCAGATAGAGCTACAATTTCCTTGAAGGATTCTAGTCAAAATTATCCTTTTTTCTAATCGAAAATCAGCCCCCAAAATTGGATATCATAAAAGGTAAAAAAAGAGCACTATTCCCATAACCCATTATTTTGCCAAACAGCACCTTAGGGCAAAAACGGCCAAACAGCCCCTTAGGGCATTAAAACTCAACCAAACAGACCTTAGAATGGAAAATAAGCCAACGTAGGAAGAATCCCTACCTCTTGGAGCGTAGAAGAAACTCTAGGAAGTCTCGTGGACACTTCCTAAACTCGAAACCTTTGATTTCCCGAACTCCTCACTTGAATCCTTGGCGAAATCCAGTGTTTTTGGTACCCACACGTAGCCCTCATCGAGTAGATGAACTTTCGTTCTTGGCCCAATTAATTCCGACCAACGGAACTCCGTGGATCGAAGAGAGAAGTTTTGACTCTCACTCTACGGGTTTTACTCTCTTCCCGTAAGAAAATCTGCTCATTTTTTGCCCCTAAAACCGATTTTCTTTTTTTTTTTGCCTTATTTGTCTAACTTAATTCTTAAGTTTGGAGACATGGCCCGCATTGCATCATGTGTCCATTACTCATTCAGGTCTGTTTCTGCCCCGAAATAATTTATTTCATCTCAGTTAAAGTTTAATTAATTTTAAATGAACTTTACTTGAATTATTTCTTAACTCTCGAGATTCTCATAAAAATCTCGTCTCTGGGAGTTACTAGACGCATGTTACCTCGAAAATCATGAAAAAATCTGATTGTTTCGAAATTCGACTAAATTTTTCTAGGTAACTAGATTTTGCGAGACGAATCCGACTGCGAAGTCTCCGTTTACTCATTTCGCACTTCGTTTTACAATGCCAACTATACTATCGCATATATTCTTTTCAATATGCATTACATCGAAATTGTGATGCAAAATAAGGGTTTTCCAATATGGCAATTGGAAAAAAATGTTTTCTTTTCTAATTGTGCTCAAGTTTAGCATGTTCTCTTTTTCTTTTCGCCAACATCTTGTTTTTTGATGCCTTCCCTAAAATAATATGTTTCATTCCATGTAGTTGATGTAGAACATCTTCTGCAGACAATTGTTTGAGTGCTGCTCTATGCTCCTAATTTCCATTAAATGACCTTTTATCACATCTAAATCTATAATCGGTCGGTAAAAATCGACGATGACCCATGTAACACCATTTCCTTCCATTTTGTAATTGATATGACAAAAAATCCTTATTACAATTAGGACAAGAAAATTGCCCTTTAGTACTCCAACCAGAAAGATTTGCATATACAGGAAAATCATTGATGGTCCATAATATAGCTGCACACATACAAAAATTTTGTTTTGTTAAAGCATTATATGTTTCAACTCCAACCTCACATAACTCATTCAACTCACCTATTAATGGTTGTAAATATATATCAATGTCATTCCCAAGTGCAGTTGGACCAGGAATAAGGAGTGACAACATGAAGAATGTTTGTTCCATACACATCCAAGGTGGTAAGTTATATGGAATAAAAACCACAGGCCACATGTTGTATGAAATTGACATATCAGGTGATTGACTGACACTCAACCGGATCTACATCGAGGTTCAATGGAGGCGGTATTTGATCTAGTTCTAATTGGTGGCTGCACATCATTATTTGTCACTGCAGAATGCTCGACGACATATATATCCTGAGTTCATTTAGTGGGTAATAATGTTTTAGATGCATTTTTCTTTGATGATGATTAACTCGTAGGGACAGACACGCGTATTTCATCAGACAATTAACACACAATACACTCATTCGCATTTGCATGCTCTTTTGAATACAACATACAATCTAAGGGGCATACATCAATCTTAATATAATGGAGGCTAAGCTCATGGAGCACTTTTTTTGTTTCGTAATAATTGCTTGGCAACGTCTCACCCTCAGGAATAGCCTCCTTCAACAATTCAAGCAACATTGTAAATGACTTATTGTTCCATCCATTAAGACACTTCATATGAAATAAATTTTATGATAAAGACAACTTTGTACCCTTACACTCGATATAATTCATTCTCAGCTTCCCTCAATAAATTATAAAATTTGTTTGCATTCTCATTTGGTATCGATTCAAACTCCTCATGAACATGTGGACTTCTTTTAGATTCCTTATTTGGCATTGACATTTCGAATGCCTCATTTAACATTTCTTCTATCTCACCATGCATATCAGACTCATTAGTTCCACTATTGCTAATATTTGTACATTCATAAAACTTATATTCCCCATGCATCAACCATCGCACATAATTTCTAGCTATCCCATTGTCTAACAAATGGTCATACATAATTTCTCGCTTTTGTTGTAGACAATTATTACAGTCACGAGGACATATGAGCATTTCTTTTCGATTGCATTATTAAAGGCAAAGTCTAAGAGCTGTGAGACTCCTATCTTATATTCTTTGCTTTTCACAGCTTTTGCATCAAATCTTATCTATTAGCATTTTTCTCATTATCTCTACGCAATTAAATATTTCAATCAAATAACAATGAAAAGATCTTACAATCAACTTGTAATGAATGTGATGTTTTGTATCATCTCAAACTCCTATATCAAGTAGTGGTTCCTCTCGTTTTAGAAATACATAATTCCTTATGAATCAATCCTTGACATGCTTAGTTTAATTTTAAGGAAATTTCGACATTTCCTATAGTTCTCAGTACAAAATGGAATGAAATTATAAACATATTATTGATTAAGCAACTGGCTGCTAACAATATGTCACCTTGTCTAAATATGCACCCAGAGAACAAGGGAATTACTGTTTAAATTTATCAAAATGATAAAGCATAAGTGTGTGATTTCATAGATGTTATGTATTTCTAAACTGTTCAAATGGACAATTCAAGCATCATTTGTAGACAATTTCACCAATCATATGCAAAAACATTTAAGTTGAAAACTCGAGTATGACCAAAATAAATAATCCCTTATCCATACTTTTCAGCTTATATTTATGTTTCGATATATAAATCAAAGAGATAACTGTTATACAAGGATGCTTGAACAAGATTTCTAGGGTTTACTAAATTGAGAATGAGTGAATGATAGTAAATGAATGACAAACAATATTAGAAAGAATTACATAAAAACACACCATGAGACTAACATATCAAAAAATGTGTACAAAGAAATTACTAACATGTAAGGACTTATAATGCATCATATCTTTATAACAAATGCATAGTACTTTTCTAGCATTTTGAAGCATAAATCACATCTGTTATAACTCTTAAATAGCAGTAAAAGCAATTCCATAGGGGAGGACCAAAAACCAGTCTAGCCTTATAACAAGTTGAAAACATAACACAACCCCATATCTACCTAACCAGGTAGGAGACCTAAAAATGCACAAGGATGACAAAAAATCAGTCTAGCCTTATAACAAATAAAATAGAGGTCCTAAAACCCAATACCAAATCTGAGCTTATTATCCAATACCTAAAACAATTTTGAACTAGAGTCAAAACTTATTCCTAACAATTCCCACTTAATTACTGAAATCATAGGTTAGGTCCCAAGCAGACTAGCCCATTTTTTAGACAAAGGACCCTAGAAATTGCCCCAATTTGTACCAAATCCTAACCAAAACAGTTTTGAACTAGAGCCAAAACTGATTCTTAGCAATTTCTAGCAATTCCCAAATCCTTAAGTTAGGTCCCAAACGGACCTAAGCATTTTGAACTAAAACGGACTAACCCAATTGCCCCAATTTCTATATCAAATCTAACAGCCAGGTTTGAACTAAAGCCAAAACTGATTCTTAGCAATTTTAGCAATTTCTCAAATTCTTAAGTTAGGTCCCAAATGGACCCTAAATGTTTTGAACCAAACAGACCCTAGCAATTGCCCCAATTTCCACCAAATCCTAACCAATACAGTTTTGAACTAGAGCAAAAAATGATTCTTAACAATTTCTAGCAATTTCCCAAATCCTTGAGTTAGGTCCCAAACAGCACTAACTGTCTCCTAACTAAAACAACAACATAGTTGGAAAAATACTAACAAGACATATCCAAATAGAGAACAAGTGGAATAGAACAAGAAGAAAGGGAGAAAACTTACCAAGATGCAAAAAAATTGGCTATATGGAGAGAAAAATGCAAAATGAAACCCTAGTCACGGAGAATATGAGCTGTAGAGTCCAAAAATCGAAATCTTGCAGCCCACCCAAATGTGAAGATTTATGGTAAGAAGTTGGGTTTTTAGGGTTTTTGGCAAAGAGAGGAAAGAGAATGAGAGAGGAAATGAGAGCAAAATACAGAGTGGGGCGAGAAATAAAAATATATAATCGTTTCTAGTGATGAACCGGTCGACTAGGTTAAACCGGTCGATATAAACCTATCGACCGTTTGGATGCAGTAGCAATCCATTTTGGTTTGTCATGAAACAATCGACCGGTTGGCATAAACGATCGATCGATTTGTGTATACCAGTGAAACGGTCGACCGGATGGATGCAGTAGCCATCCATTTTGGTAAACCTGAAATGGTCGACCGATTCATATAAACCGATCAACCGTTTGGATACAGTAGCTATCCATGTTTTTTCGACATGAAACGGTCGACTGATTGGCATAAACGGTCGATCGGTTTATGCATACCAAGTGAAAAAGAAGAAGCTCGGGTTAGAGCTTGCCACTAATGGAACCCTCACCGGTTGAAGGTTAAGGAGAAGTGGACGTAGACAAGAGTGTGTTGAATCACTATAAATCCGATTTTGTTTTCTATATCCCTATATTGTTACTGCATTAAATTGAAGAATTTATTATTATTATGCGAAAAGTTTTTGAGAAAACCAATTCACTCATTCTCTTGGTTAGGTTGCTAAGTCCTAGTGAACTTTCACATATATTAGTAGAAATAAAATTATTGAGAAAGAAAAAAAATTGTAGATGAAGGTGGAAAGTTTAGGTTATATAATTTTAAAGCAACATCTAATATTTCATTTTTATTTAATATCTATAAATTTTTGTAAATTTTTTTATAATAAGAAATAAAAAGGTACATATTGTGGTCTCCTGAAATCTCAAAGTCAGTGGATCGTCGGAGCATTCACTAGCTGGCTGCAACCTACAAAACTAAGAAGACGACGGTGGTATTCCGTCGCCTCTCCGATGGCAAAGTTAGTCTTTTTTTGAAGACTTAGGACTTGGAGCAACAATTATCTCGATTAAGAATCTCGTACCTCGTTTGGTGTGACTTGCTTTTCTTTTATGGAAGGAGAAAAGAGGATCCGTCTTTTTTGGAGAGTAGACGATTTCTTCCCATAATGCTAGGGGAAGGTGGCTCTTATTTCGGGAAGGATGACTTATTCTACCTTTTACGTAACTACCTTCCCGATAGGGCCGCTGCTAGGAATGCATTCCTATTCTCTTGGAGGCGAGCAGACCGGCTCATGGGAGACCTTATACTTATACCATGAAGAGTCGATTGGCAGCCGTTTGGTGGGTTACTTGATCGGGAAAGAAAACTACACAGGTAAAGGCGTAGAATATGAAATACTCGGGCACCCAATGAGGAGGATTGGCGGGTTCTGGCCAGGCGGCACAGGCCTAATTCCTTTGGGACCCGGGCGAAGGATGGCCACAGGGCATCCATGGCCAGCGGCTTAAGACTGTCCCTTTGGGGTACCGGGCGGAGGGCCCAGTCGAGCATCCCTGGGTTGGCTGGCTTCTGGGCCTAATCCCTTTGGGGCTCTTGGGCTGGGCCGGCTAGCTAGGGGTGCCGAGCCTGGGCCTATGGTGCTCACAATGCCCCTATTTTCATGCCGGGGAGGAAGATCATCCCCGGTCGGAAAAAAAGAACAAACTTGACTGTCATATTATAGGAAACAGTCTACCATTAATGCTGCTTAATTTTCAACATAAATTTTGTAACTTTTTGAAACTGCATTAGATGCTATTGGGTCATTAGAGTTGATGTTGAGATTTAAAGGCAGCTATAAAAGGCTAGTAGATTAGTTGTCTTCTCTTGGGTTTATCCTCGTTTCTTAGGTCGAAGGATAGTGTGAATATTCTTTAAGACCTGGATTGTGGGATGAAGATGATGGTGCTCGGTCAGCAGGCAACGCCCTCTAATCATGGGTTGGACCAGAGATTGTATGGTTTGAGCGAATTAGATGTCGGGGGTCTTTGGGTGGATTACAGAACTTGAATGGGTCAGGACGCCCTTCTTTAGTGTTGTAGGATGTGTCCCTCGACCTCATCCTCTTCTTTTACTCTTTCTTAGCCCTCTGGCAGCTACCATCTTGCCTTTTTCTTAGCCAATGATAGCTTTCAACCCCATCTCCGTCTTTCCCTTTCTTGGCGGTTCAACGTGCAGATTGCCTTGCACGTATTTCTTTTTGTATTTGGTGTTATGAATGTTAGCTTAGAGTTGTATTATGAATGTAGCAGCAGGCATCGTATGTAATCTGTTTCACCTTTAGTGTAATTAATAAAATTGTGATTTTTTTATGACTTAGTACCTTATTACAATTGTGTGTGAACGTTACGTTTTAGTGGGCTTGTTGGATATTATAAAACTTGTTAGAGTTTGGTTTAATCGCTCGAGAAAGACTGGGCTTGGCCCTATGAGTTCACGTGCCACCCCAGAGCGCGGGTGTCGATGGTTGAGATTCGAGCAGACGATTAGTCATCGCTGCATTAAATGCGACTGCAGGCCCTAGGCGACGATATATATAGATAGACATCATTAAGTCGTACCTTTTTCCTTTCCGTGTTATTTTGGTTTATCTTCTTTCCTCTTGGCGACCAACTACTGCGAATAGGCTAGTTTGACCTTGTGTTCGTTTGTGCGACTAACTACTGCAAATAGGTTAGTTCTACCTTGTGTTCGTTCATGAGCTATTGTTGCAGGCATTCACGCATTTCATTCCACAGGTAACTATCATCGCTCCTTAGTAATGTTGGTCCTTGGTGGGTGACTGGTTTCCGGCTGTTAAAGGCTTGGAAGAGAAGGGACGTGTCTTAACACTTATTCCGCCCGGGGCTATTGCCGAGACTCGAGTGTCTGCTAGTGCCAGTGGGTATATGGCTGGGTCTAATATTCGTTTCTCCTCTCCTTTTGATCACCTTTGTAGAATGGCGAGGGGTCGAGAAGAGAACTTCCCACAGTGGTTGCCTGGAGCGCCTTGACGGCAGTATACGCAAGCAGCATCATTTCGTCCCTGACGATGGAGGAACTAAGGGCATATTGCGAGGTGCCTAATAACATTGACCTCCGGTTGATGGAGAGGCGGACGAGTCCACGTTGGGTGGGGAACACAACGGTGTGTTTTTACGGTCGTCTAGCGGTGGTATGCTTTCCCATGTCGGCCATAGTTAAACAGTTTTTGTATTTACCCGGGCGCCCTCGGCCCCTTATCCGCGACATGATTCGTATCCTGTCGGTGCGTGCTCTTCATCACGTACCAACTTGATCTCTCGTTGGTGGACCTTTCATGATTTACTTTTTAAGCATAGAGCCGGGTGGTCGGATGTCCATGTCGATTTTGAGCCCGCAACTGCAGATCGTCAATGGGCTTCCCAACTCACCTAAGACGGAGGCGAAAGGGGCGTTGCTAGTGAGGGGTCCCTGGGATGAGACCCCGGGTTTCCCCAGGTTTCCGTTTAATGTTAACCGGTCTCAGTCCTTCCCAGGTGTGTAGTCGGGCAGATGCAGTTGTCGGCCTATACCTAGGCGTTTGTTGTGTTATGATCGTGCTTGTTGGTTACTCATGCAGGAAAGGCTTGGTGAGGAAGGCTGGTAAACTGGGTGGAGAAGCCTAGTATTGAGAAGATCCGCCTTCTTTTGGGGATTTCCGAACGGGAGCGCCATTGCCAGGTTCTGCTTACTCTAGAGAACATATTTGTCGTAAGACACAACCCGACTCCTTATACCCTCCTTTGCACGTCGTGGAAGGGGAGCACTTTGTGGTTGCTTGTCACACCCCATTCGAATCAGAAGCCGAGATAGGATCAATCGAGAGGTCGGGCGCGAGACTATCTTGGGACTCATTGATGTTCTTTATCGGAGGTGACACACATCTGTTCCGTTCATATGCTAATTTCTATAATAACAAAAATCATTTTCATTTACAATAGGAATTACCACCCGGTGGGTGTCCATCGACATCTATACACATATCACGAGTCCCATTTACTTATCTATGAACACTTATACTTATACGTATCTGTCTAACGTCGGAAGTGCGGGCGGTGCGGTGAACACCTATCTACGAGGCGCTGCTCTGTGATGTGGGATGTCTGTCCTCTATCCTTGTCTTACCTTACGTACCTACGGATTGAACACCCGTGCTAAGCTTAACGCTTAGTGAGAACATAAGCATGAACAGCCCACCAATAGTGAGCGCATCACGAGCCTTATATGCATTTCATATATCTATACATATTCATATAACTTGTTACTACTTATCATCTTTACATTCCTATTGCATGTCAATCTTTTCTGTTACATGTTCTTTGTCTTTGGCATATCTTCTATCTATACTTTTACTGTATTCCCGTGCTTTGTCATCTTTTACTTATCTCTAACGTTCTTAGCGCTTATGCATTTCTATCATGTGTTCATAGCATGTTCCATCTATTCATTTAGGTATGTCTATCATATATTCATATCATATATTTCTTATTCTAGTACTTATCATTTGATCTATTATCTTTCTAATGGTTCATATTACATATCCTATTCTGTGCATGTCATATTCTTATACATATATTACTTTCATGGTTATATACTATATCATTTGTTATGTTCATTTTAAGTATCTTTGTTTTCATGCGTGATCATGTCTTGTCATCGTATCTTTGTTTCCCACGTCTTTGTATTATCATATTAACTTTTCAGATGTTTACACTCTTATACATTTTCATATATCGTAGCCGGATTGCTTATAATCTCATATTCTGAGAACTTATCATCACATAGTAGTGCTATGTTTCTCATATCATATCATATCTTTCCACATGTATTAGTCATTTATTTTATGTTTTAAATGCACTGCATAAACGCTTAGAAGTGGATAAAAGAAACTATAAGGGCCTATTTGTACTATTTGTGTGAAGCAGGTAGTCCTTGAGGAGCGAAAATGTATACTCATGCAAGCAGTGGTCCATGAGGGCCCGAAGGCGCTATACTCACTGTACAAAACAGTGGTCCATGAGGGCCCGAAGGCGTTGTGATGACCCTTTCGGGGCCACCGTGATCCAAATGGGATCTATGTCATTGACCCAAATAGGGCCTCGATATCTGTATCTGTATGCTGCAGCAACTGTATCTTCCCTATAGGCATGCCTATTTATCCCTCTACCAAGTTCTAAGCAGACAATCCAGTGTTTTATTCCATTTTCAGTACATATCTCATATTCCCGAATAATTATTGTTATCCGGTAATCATATGCGATATTACTATGATTACTATCCCCGAATTAGTTCTGTGTTGTAGCTTCATATTACGGTTCTCATATTTCTCTATATTACATATATTCTATGTTTTATCATGCATCATTTTACTCATTCTTATATTCATATATGCTTATCATTCGTGTACATGTACTCATTCTGGTAAAATGCATATCTTGTTAAACATATGTACGTATGCTTTGATAGGCTATCATATCTTATGACATATACCAATACATTTCTATACTTATGCGTTTCACTTGTGCTATCAAAGCGTCCTATCTCCGAGTAGGGTTCTGAACTTATACCTATACGGTACTTATACGATACTTGTACTTTTATCTATCTTATACTTGTATCTATCTTATATTATGCATGATATACTATGATTATCATATACGCTACTTTTTTCCTTATTTCTAGACCTAATATAAGGTTCCACTTTTATCATACTTATGTATTTGTATTCTTGACTCGATGGGCTTTCCATGAGTCCCGAACACTAGAAGCAGGAGTTCGGACCCGAAGGAGTTATGACCAGAGTTAGGGTCATACGTAGTCAAATCTGACTGGACAGCTGACCTGACCTCGGTGAGCTCGGTCTAACACCTCGGTCTGACACCTAATATCCTCCTCAGGCATATTAATGGATTCTTGACTCAATGGGCTTTCCATAGAGTCCATGAACACCCAAATCGGAGTTCGGACGAAGAAGTTATGACCTTCCGAAGTTGGAGGTCATATGTAGTCAAATCTTGAACTGGACGAGCTGACCTGACCTCGGTGAGCTCGGTCTAACACCCCAGTCTGACACCTAATATCCTCCTCAGACATATCAATGAATTCTTGACTCAATGGGCTTTCCATGGTCGAACACCGAAGCGGAGTTCGGACGAAGGAGTTATGACCGAGTTGGAGGTCCTTAAGTAGTTAAACCCGAGACGGCGACTGGGCCGCGCTACGGGGTGAGTGCAGGCCTGGCGCATGGTGTCACGCCCCCATTCCCGATCCGACCCGATTGGCGGATCCGAACCGAGTCCGGGTGCGAGACTATATACTAGTGCTGGGACTCTCATTGACAGTTCTTTCACCATTTGAACTTATTTTTGTGGTTATCTGAAGCAATTTACGTAATAACAAAAATCATTTTCATATATAAAAGGACTACGGCTGGTGAGTGTCCCTCAACATCTATATACATATCTTTGAGTCCCATTTATTTATACATGCCTGTTTTCTTTTCTAATACAAATCATCGGAGATTGCGGAGGCAGTGCGGTGAGCACACCTATCTACAGCCTTTAACTCTGGCGATATAGGATGTCACATCTTTTATCCTTGTCTTACATACGTACTGCGGATTGAACACCGTGCTAAACTGCAGCTTAATTAGGAACATAAGCTTGGACAACCACCAATGGTGACTGTCTCAAACTTATACATATGCATATCATATATCTATACAATTTCATGTAACTTTTGATTACTTATCATCTTACCTTCCCCTATTGCATGTCCCACGTATTATCACATCTTTAACATATTTCCTATCTATACTTTTACTGTTGTCATGTGTTTGTCATCTTTACTTATCTCTATCGTTCATAACACTTATGCATTTCTATCATGTGTTCCTAGCATGTTCCATCTCGTCATTTAGGTATGTCAATCATATATTCATATCGTATATGACTTTCATGGTTATAGACTATATCATTTGTTATGTTCTATTTCCAGGTACTGTTATCATGTACTAATTTCATATACTGTATTCATGTACTGTTTCATGTACTATTTTCATATACTGTTTTCCTGTTATACTTTTCATATTACTTTCTCTTTCATGTACTGTGCTTGTTCGTATACTTTTTGTGTCATTGACACTTTGCTTCTTGTACTTGTAACTGTATACTATCATCGCATAGCAGTGCTATGCTTCTCATAATCTGTCATATATTCTCTGCATTTCATTTGTTTTGTTTTTCATGCCTGCATAAACCTTAGAAGCGGATACGGGGACTAACTGTTTGTACCCGAAGGTACTGTATATACCCGAAGGTATCATCAGCATGCGAGACGGTGACTGTCTGAATAATATTATACCCAGAAGGTATCATCAGCACATGCAGACAGTGACCTATGCAGAATAATATTATACCGAAGGTATCATCAACGTATGAGGCGGTAACCATCCATGAGGGCCAGAAGGCGTAGGTGACCACTTCCCGAGGCCACCCGATCCAAAGCGGGATCTATGTCATCGACCAAACGGAGACCTCGATATCTGTTTCTTTATGCTGAAGCAACTGTATCTTCCCTATAGGCATGCCTATCTATCCCTCTACCAGGTTCTAAGCAGACAATCAATGTTATTACATTTTCTGTACATATTTCATAAGCATGATTAACTATTGTTGTCATGATTGCATATGCAATATATACCATCATTACTTTAGTTTGCATTCGTTCTCATATCTGTAGCTTCATATTACAGTTCTCATATTTCTTTATAATACATACATATCATCTCATATATGTCTATTCTATATCACATTTTGTTCATGTTTTAACACTCATATTCCATCTCTTCACTCTTGTATTCATCATATTCTATCATATTATATTATATAGCATTTGCATATAACATATCATAAATTACATGCATTTTAATTCTTATATTCCTTACATACTTATCATTGTTATTACGGGTACCCGTTCCTGGTAACATCTTATATCTTCATATACTTTATTAGTCTATCTTATCTTATGAGCATATACCTATACATTCTATACTTATGCGTTTTACTTGTGCTTTATCGAGCATTCTATCTCCTAGGAGTGCAGAACATAAACTTCTTCTTTAATACCCTTAGGTACCCTTCATGTCCAAACTATTTATCTTTTATCTTCTCTTCTATATTCCTTTCTTACCATGTATTCCAATTGACTTTACCCATATTAAATCTACTTATGTTCTTATTTCTTGTTCATATCTACTTCTTGTTTTCCTTATCCTCTTGGACCTAATATGAGTTCCACTTTTATCATACTAGGTATGGCTGTATTCTTGACTCAATGGATTTCCATAGAGTCTAAGAACACTAATGTCGGAGTTAAGCGAAGGAGATATGACCTTAGAAGTTGAAGGTCATGTGGTCGGTCTTGGCAATGACTGGGCCCGACGAAATTTGCGCTTCAGTGACGAGCTCAGTCTAACACCTCAGTCTGACATCTAATATCTTTATGGGCATATGGAAGGATTCTTGACTCAATGGAAGCTCCACTTAGGGTCAAGAACACCAAATCGGAGTTCAAGCAGAGGAGATATGACCAGAAGTTGGAGGTCATCGCGTGGTCGTCTTGATGGTGACACGGGTGACAGCTGCACTGAAGTGACAGGCTCAGTCCTAACACCTCGGTCTGACATCTAATATCTTTCTCAGGCAAATGGATGGATTCTTGACTCAATGGAGCTTTCCATAGAGTCCTAGAACACACTAATCGGAGTTGAAGCAGAGATATGACCTTGATTGAAGGTCATGCGCAGTCGATCTTGACGAGGCGGCCTGGGTGACAGGCTGCACTGGAAGTGATGGGCTCAGTCTAACACCAATACCTTAGTCTGACATCTAATATCTTCCTCAGGGCATATGATGGATTCTTGACGAATGGTCATAGAGTCCAAGAACACCCAAATCGGAGTTCAAACGAAGGAGATAGCGACCTCCGGGTTGGAGGTCATGCGCACCGGGCCTCGACGAGTCGACGGATCGACGAGCCAAATTGAAGGCGACGGGTCTAGCCTAACACCTTGGTCTGACATTTAATATCTTCTCGTGCATACGGATGGATTCTTGACTCAACGGGTTTCCGATGCAGCCCCAACACCCAAATCGAGCTTCAAACGGTAGCGAGAGCATGACCTTCCGCCGGCGTCATTCACTCGGGCCTGGATGAGCCGACTCGATCGACGAGCTGCACCGGCTGACGAGCCCGCCTCTAACACCTCGGTCTGAAATCTAATATCTTCCTCAGGCATATGGATGGATTCTTGACTAATGGGCTTTCTATATCCTAAGAACACCCAAATCGGAGTTCAAACGAAGGAGATATGACTCCAAGTTGGAGGTCGCGCGCAATAATCTCGACGAATGACCAACTAATGAGTCTGCACCAAGTGACGAGCTCAGCTCTAACACCTCGGTCTGACATCTAATATCTTCCTAGGTATATGGATGGATTCTTGACTCAATGGGCTCAGAGTCCAAGCACACCTAAATCGGGTTCAAACGAAGGAGATATGACCTTCCGTTGAGGTCGCGCGCAACACCCGACGTAGCCGACCGGATCGACGAGCTGCACTGAAGTGACGAGCTCAGCTCTACAGGACGAGCTGAGCTCTTCAGGACGAGCTAAGCTCTACATGACGAGTTGAGCTCTGCATGACGAGTTGAGCTCTTCATGACGAGGTCTGCTGACCTCTATTTGACGACCTCTATGGGCTGACCCTTCACCAATTTGACTGTTCAGAGTAAAAAGACCATAACTTGGTCTACAAGGGTCCGAATTGAGAAATTCAAAAGCCTAACATCAAGTTCATTGACGTGGCTACAATTTACTAGAAGGACTTACTTCTGAATTACCTGTATTTCTGACCCAAAAACCCGTTCTACGATCCACACGATACTGTAAATAGGGAATTTCCGGTCCAACTTCAGAACTGCACTCTCAAACACATATCTAGAGTCTTAGAGCCTTCTCAACTCAACCTTACATCGAAATGAATAGAGTTCCAAACCCAAACCATACACAAGATAGAGGGTTCTAAACCATGTATCTAAACTTTCTAGTCTAAAGCTAGATTTCCATACTCCCATAGTTTTCAGACAAAACTATACTCATAGTTCCATACAACCCAAGACATGTGTGTTCATACAAATATTCACAGTTCCATACTTTTCTATACCAAATCATAGTTCCATACACCCATATTTTTCTATACCAAATCATAGTTCCATAATTGACCTTCTTTCTTTTCCTTCTTTCTTCTTTTCTTTTCTTCTTTCTCTTCTTCTTCTTTCTTCCTTTCTCTCTTCTCTCTATCCGTGTTTGATCTCTTCCAAGACCAAAATGAGATATTTATTTTGGTCTTATTCCTTTTATTTCACTTTCCAAGGAGGAAACTTCCTCCCTCTTTCCTTCAAGCCACTTGTCTCTTCCACTATTTTTCTTTCTTATTTTATTCTAATATCTTTCTTTATTACTCTTAATCTCTAAATTTCTCTATTACTCTTGATTTAACTTATGCTTATTCCTACTGGCATATGAACTTATTATATTATGATCCTTGGGTCATGAATTGCAATTTTAGTAATTTAATCTCTTAATTATTGTATTAATTCCAAGTTCTTTCTTATTTTATTTTTATCTTTAATTTATTTCGGATAAATATACTTTTACTTTTATTATACCCTAAACAAGTCCGAAACTGTTAGGGTATATTCCGGGTTGTTACATGAGGTCTCAAGGATTCCTCTCACGCATGAGGCCTCGCCATTCCTTCATTGCAGATGACCCCATACGACCTCTCGCCCACTAGACTCGTTTAGAGTAAAAAAAGACTATAACTGTCTACAAGGGTCTACCTGAGAACTGTGTGTCACATCAAGTTCATTAATGTGGTTGTTACAATTTACCTGAAGGACTTACCAAATTTCTTTATTTCTTACCCAAAATCCTTTCTAAGGTCCGCTACCGAGCATGATAAAAATAGAAATTTTCGGTTCAACTCAGAGCTGCACTCCTTCCCAAAACACACCCCAGGAGCCTTGTAACTCTTTCTCAACTCAACCCTAACTAAACGAGCCTGGGAGTTTCCCAAACCCAAACCATACACTCAAACAAAGGGTTCCAAACCATGTATCTAAACTTCTGTGACCAAAACTAGATTTCCATACAATCTGCAATTTACATACATACTCATAAATTTCCATACAACCTAAAGATGACATCCATACCCCCATAGTTTTATATAAATATTCCTAGTTCCTTACTCAAATTTTATACTAAAATTTAGTAGTTTCACACTGATCTTCTTTCTTTTCCTTCTTTCTTCTTTCTTTCTCTTCTTCTTCTTTCTTTCTTCCTTTTCTCTTTCTCTTTCTGCTCGCTTTTGCTCTCTCTCTTCTCTCCTAAGACCAAATGAGATATTTATTTTTTTGGTCTTATCCTTATTTGATCTTATCCCTTTTTTATTTCACTTTCCAAGGAGGAAACTTCTTCCCTCTTTCCTTCAAGCCACTTGTCTCTTCCATAATTTTCTTCCTTATTTTATTCTAATATCTTTCTTTTATTACTCTTTGGTCCTCCAATTCTCTATTTTTATTCTCAATTCAATTTATCAAAATCCTACTTTGACATATGAACTTATTATATTATACCCTTGGGTCATGAATTGGTAATTTATTAATTTCATCTCTTAATCAAGTTGTATTAATTCAAAGTTCTTTCTTATTTTATTTTTACTTTTAATTTATTTCTGATAAATATATTTTTATTTTTATTATACCTTAAATATGTCTCAAAAATCGTTAGGGTATATTTTGGGGTGTTACATTGCGATTTGCGACGCTTAGTTTCTCGGCAAAGGCTTAGCTCTAGGAACTGCACCGAGGCATCGAAAGCCAGTGCAGGTGCTCGAGGCATTATCGAGATCATCCGCTTCGAAGCGTGGATTCTAGTTCGCCTCCCCGTCGTCCCGAACGCCCCTCTGCCCGCGCATGGCTAAACTCGCTCTCGAGCGGTAAAGGCCAAGCGGAAAAGGCGTCCAAGCGGGCCTAACGCATAAGGGGTCCAGGGGAGGACTTCGACTCGGGTTCCATCGACACTCCGGTCCCTGTGACTCGGAGGAAGAAGAACGAGATGAGAGAATGACGGGGCTACTCGATCGCTACGCCGCCCGCAAGAGGAAGCGGCAGGTGATTTCTAGCGGTGAGTCAGACACCGCCCATGTCCAGACTGGGGGACCGAGCCTGCCGGCTACCGATGGTCAGCCTGCCGTTGACGGAAGTTCAAGGGACCAGGCAATCATCATCCCCTACTCTCCCGAACTGGGGCTTACAGGTCGAACGGAACCGAACGGGGCCGACCGATCAGAATTGAACGAGGATGGTCCCATCCGACTGTGACTCCAAGTAATCCCCGCCTTCGGGATAGGGCCGAGGAGCAATCCTGTGTCAAGATGCGGTCTCGACGCCCAGCCCCACCGGCCTGACTGTGTGATAACCAACAACTACCTTCCTCCGCGTAGGCCGGAGCCCTCGAGGGGCGGAGGTGTGTCACCGGGGCGAGGAGGTGAAGGATACCGCGCGCCGGAGCCCTTCCATCAGGAGCGATCCTAACTAGGCACTCATAGATTCGCACATATACCAAAGGCCAAGAGTCGCTGTGGGCCTAGGCTCCGAGGATTATACAATGACCCTCCCTGCTTCTACCCCAAAGGAGTATTTTCTGCAGATTATCGACGATTTGATGTGTCCGAATCAGAATCTCAGCCCACCGACCGAGCCGGGTAAGACGGGAGTTCCACGGTGGCATTAACACATTGGCCATTTGGGCTTGCTAAACGGGTTTCTATGTGTCGCCATTGCTCAAATACGGCACTTCAAAGAATATGAGCCCGAGGCCCGCCTAAGTGACGAGCACCTAAGATTATATGTCTGTGGAATACCGAATGGGAGATGCGCAGCGCCTCACAAAGAAGGTTGTCAGGTCGTCAGCCCTGAGCTGGGAGGCTAAGGAGTTTGCTAAGAGAGCCGCCCCGGCCGAGGCTGAGAGAGACGCGACATGCCATGAGGGCAAAGAATGGCCAAGTCAAGCACTATGGGCCGCCACCACCCGAAAGACCTGACAGAGTCCGAGCTGTTCTAGTCCAACTTGCCTTAGCGCTTACGAAAGATGCCCGCCAGAGGGCGGAGTCCGAACATGGAGTCGCCGAGGCGCTGCTCTCATGGGAAGCTGGGTGAAGGCGAAGAAGAGGGCTAATAATTGGCACGACTCCGCTTTGGACATGGAGCTCGGGAACTATCAAGGATGAGTTCACGTGACATGAGAAGGCCGCTACTGACAAAGAGACAACGGAGGTCGAGTTCGACCTGGAATACGACGCCATCGGTTAAATTATGGCTATGGGTTGTCGCTGCCACGCACAACACTATGGCAGCCTCAACCTGATGGGATGCCGAATCCTTCTGTCCCGCTAACTCCGGAATTCTTCGCTAACCCCCGATGCCCCAGCACTTAGCTGCCGCCAGACCATTGGCCGCTAGCAGGAGGATCGTTCGTAGAATAAACACCAAGTACTAAGAGGAGACAACTCTTCCAATGAATCTCCTTACTGAATAGATGTCGCTAATGAGCAGTGGTTTAAGCGCTTTATCGAAGTGACTTGTTTTGTTGGGCGTTTTCGCATCTCAAACAATTTGCCTTTCTTTCTTCTTTGCCAAGTTTTGTTATACCGACATGAATAAGCAGGTCATCCGGTTTACTTGATTTCGCTGAGTGCTTCATCTAAGTGCTGCCTCAAGAAATCATATGCATCGGTTTCCGATGAGTCGCTGTTAGGTTGCCCGATGGGTCATTCACTAGGTCATCCAAAGTTTTATCATTTGATCATCCTAAGTGATCCGAAGAGACTCGCCGAGTCGGATAGTCTTTAACCGCTTCGGGCCGCCATGGATGTGGCCGACCAGTAGTGAGGTCATTCTACCGACCCATCCGGTTATGGCGTGACCGCCAGATGTTATCTATACCGGGCCGGGCAAGCTCGAACTGCGGCAAACTGACTTTGAAATTGACTAAACGAGATGTTATTCGTGTCACGGTAGTCGGGCTCGCGCCACCCACCAGAATTCACCAATCAGATGTTATCTATGCCGGGCAGGCGCATCGGCCAGACCACTGTGGACTTATAATTTGACCAAATTTCAACGCTATCTATGCCGGGTTAGGCGTGTCGCTCGCGCCACCGGACGAGGATTCACCAACCAGACGCGCTCCGCCGGGCCGGCAGCGCCCCGCACCACCCGACTGTGATTCGACCTAGCCAGACGCTATCTATGTCATCAAGGTCGCCGCCCATTACGGATCAACATCAACACGACACCCACGCCACGTCATTTCCTACACCCGGACGGTAATTCAATTCGCCTGTGACGTTATCTATAATTGGGCCGGCAGCTGGGCCGCGCCTACCCGACTTGTGATTCGACCGCTGTGATAGATATGCGAAGACATGCCGGAAGTAGATAATAAAGACATTATTTTATTGATAATACCTTTTCAAGTGCGTGGCATTCCACATTCTAAAGTTTGAGTTCCATATGTTTTCGTTTATAGCATAGGACCTCGAACTCCCGGGCCGTGTGACTACATACTGGCCCCTCTCCTAGTCGGGTTGAATTTTCTTATCGCGGGTCCGCAAGATTCTCAAAATCCTTCTCAAAACTAGATCAACCGCTGAACACCCGAGGTATTTCCGCACGCTTGTTATAAGAATTTGCCAAGCGCGTTGGTAGGATACCTTATCATACCGCTTCCGCAGTCATTACCTTCAGGTCTAATCGACCATCGATCCCGCATTTTCCGATTCTGCATAGTCATTCTAATGGTAAGTAGACCGATTTCAGGATAACTTCCATCCCGTGAGGTGAGTGCGAAGGAGAGATGCCTGGGCTGGGCTTTCGTCAGGTCCCATAGCCCAGAGCACCCTGTAAATTCCTCCACCCATTTCCCTTTACTAGCTCCAACTACAGGCAAATAACAGGTTTTGTCGAGGCTTCAGCTCGCTATCATTTCTGGGGGTACCGGAGGGTGGAGTACAAGTTTTTATCTTCAATTATCGCAAAGTCCCGATAGACCTAAATTATTAAAATCATACTTCATTATCGATACGATTGATCTTGAGATGCCGAACTGACAGAATGTTTTTCCAGATTAATCGAGTAACATCTCTATCCTTGATTGACGCGAAGGCATCAGCCTCTATCCATTTTCTGAAATAATCGGTGGCGACCAACAATAGTTTCTTTTAGGCAGGTACGGTGGGAAGCGGACCCACAATATCAATCCCCCATTGAGAGAACGACCACGGGTTAGAGATGTCGAGCAAATCTTGCATCGGCGATTTCAAGATGGGAGACATTTGTTGGCAAGGGTCACATTTCGACGCACCCAAGAACGCCCGACTTCATAGTCACAATAATACTCAGGAGCCCAATGAGCTGTTCTTCCCCCGGTGATTTCCGCAAATACCTTCGTAACCCAAATGAACACACATACTCGGCCTTGCCTCGGGAGTTGTGACATTTCCAGTATGCCCGCCTCAGTGGATCGTTTATATAAATGCCCCGTCTACCAAAAGGAGAACCTAGGCCGACCGAATCTGAATTTCTGGGTGGAGCTCTACCGCATTAGGTAGTTCTCGTGGCTAAGGTAGAAAGTCAGAAGGATCCATCCAGATTGGGAACCTCCTCTATTTGGCTTACTCGAGGATGGTATTGATTGAATTTCACCCGATAGCAAGAGGGGGGAGATATATTGTTTCCTTTATTGGTAAAGAAGCGGCAACGACGGCTAAGGCATCGACCCTTTCATTACAGTCCCTAGGGACATGTTTAAGTTTTCAGGCCGAGAGGGTGCTTAATCTCTGTTGACTAGAGAAGCATATTTTGCCATTCGGGGTTCCTTGGACTCGAATTCTGCGTTGACTTGTCCTACAACCGGCTATGAGTCGCTTCGAATCGAAAGGCTGTTAGCACCCATGGCGAGTGCGAGTTCAAGACCGACTATCATGGCTACGACTGACTCGTCATTGGGAGTAATCGGCTTCTCCAAACTGACCGCCTGCTCAATCCTTTCCATTGGGAGGTTAATTACACCGATGTCCCCGCCTCGACCAGTCTGAAGCCCCATCAACGCAAAGGGTCCACCGCCCTTTCGCCCGCAAGATCCGGGTCGCGGGATTTCTACAAGGAAGTCAGCTAAGACTTGCCCTTCTTCAAAGTCTCGGCCAGACTGATGCCATACTCACTTAGTTCCATCAACAATCGGCCATCCTTTCTGACATATCCGGCTTTATGAATCGTACCCTGAGTAGAAGATTAGTCAAGACCACAAATCCGGGATGAGCCCGGAAGTATGCGCGGTTTCATATGGTTCGTAGGCCAAGGCAAAACAGTTCGTGGGTGTATCTAGTTTCCGCTGGTTAAGGACACCGACAAAAACACCGCCAACTCGCCCCACATTCTTTAAACAAGGCGCTACTTATTGCTACATCGTGAGGTCACAGTAGAGATGTAGCGGTCACGGCTCCGGCTTACAAGAATCTGCGGGCTCCGGCTGTATCATTGGATTTCTACGAATGTCCGACGCATCTCCTCATTCCATTCACCCGCCGCTCCTCGTGAGTAGTGAAGAAGGGTTTCAAACTGGCCCGTGATCGAAATAAAACGCCTCAAGAGTGGCCAACCTACGGCCAATGTTAGATCCCTTTCTTCGGTATGGGCTCGCGATCAGAAGACGGCCTTGCGTCATGAGGATTAGCTTCTATCCCCTTTCGAAAGCTACCATAAAGCCAAGGAATCGGGCCGACACCGACCCCAAATGCACATTCTTAGGGGGTCTGGGCCATACCGCACTCTAAGGAGGTCGACAATCATTGAGATGATCGCGTGATCCGCCTGATTTCACTAGCATATCATCAATATAGACTTCCCATCGTGGCCGCGAGTAACTGCAGAACATTTCGCCACCAACCTCCGATAGGTCAGCTCTCACGCTCTTAGCCGAAAGGCATCACATTGTAAACAAAGAGAGTCCAATGAGTGATGAAGACATTTCTTTCCGCATCCTGAGGGGTGCATGGGATCTTCTGTGGTATCCCCGAGAAAGCGCCCATGAATAATAAGATAATTGTGCCCCGCCGAGGTATCTAACTGACGGCGCGAGGCGTGGGGAAGTATCTTCGACAAAGGCCGTCGAGGTCCGGTGTAATCCACAGCATACTTCCATCGCCTCCTTCTTGGAATCACTCACCACGCTACGCCCATTCTAGGTATTTAATCGCTCTAATAAATCCATTCTCAGATATCAACCTCATTCCTGGATGACCAAGTGGCGATCCGGTGAAAGCGCCTCACTTTTGTTCGACCTACTTGCGAGGGGCGACGCTAGCTTGTGTGAGGCGTGTGTGGGTTGATCTCTAGCCATATCCGCATGGAGTTCACAAATACATTAGCATTTAATCAGACACCTGGGCATAATTGGCATTTTCCCTCCTGAGAGTGGTGGTACCAACATATATGCATACGTCCTGGCTACCAAGGGGTGTGGTTTCCACTGGATCAACCGCCAACCCGCCCCCGTCTCTGCCGGATCTGGGCCGAAGGATCGTGATCGCTTATCGGCCAGGCTGGGCCCCAGCGGGTGGTTCACTAGAGCGCCCCCTCCCGCTCGTGCCCCTCGCACGCAGAGCCACAGCATTGTCGCACTAATTAACCGACTCCTCAAGGTCGACTGGCCTCGACCAAACGTAGTTGATCGCTTTGTGGCATGTGGATGGTACCCGCTTCATGGCATGTGCTGTGCTCTACCAAGATAGCATCAGATGACCCCAAGTCTTCTACTCACCCGAGAACAAAGAATCGCTGAGTTACCTACCCGCCTCGACAGAAAAGGTGATGTCCCCAATCGACAGCAGGATACCTACTGAAACCCGACAAACCCCCGTGCTTTAACAAAGATGATCCATCTGACCCCATCCCGCTTAAGGCTGTGAGACGGAGCAAATCGACCGCACGCCGGATCGACGAGAACCCCGTGGCACATTAAAACCTAATACATACACAAGACGAGTGCGTAGGGGTAAAGGTGGTGTGATAACCCGTAAGGTTACTGGGGGAAAGGATATGTGGCCGTCAACCTGCCAGGTAATTGCCGTGATATCCCCTAAGCACACTGTTTACTCGCTCTAACCGAGGCCACCCGAGCATTCTTCCGCTTGCTCTCGATTGATATCACGTTTGGCCGATCCCCAAGATAAAGTTGATGGCCTACGGGGTCTCAAGCATGTTCGAGTCCAGAATCTACCATTGCCAAGTGAGCTAAGAGAAATAGCTCCCACCTGGGTTGGCTCCCTGTGCACCTGCCCCGAGGTGCCCACCCGACCGGCCTTTCTAATGTAAATCTGGGAGGCTCCGCGCTGATCGTCCGCGGCCATGGTCCCCTCGTGATATCAGATCGTAGGGATCTCGTTGAGCCGGTCATGACCGCCCTCAGGCCACTTGAAGTTCTGGGCGCTTCTAGCCTCGCTGGTCGCCTGCTCATACGAGCCCTTAGTACCAGCTTGCCGCTTCTCTGTGGTTATCATGACGCTTGCAAGGCGGTTCTGATGTTATCTTCCAACAGAGAATTTATCCGTTGACGTCTGTGATAATTCCTCCATAGTTGCCTGCGAGTCCAAGGATAAAGACTGGAAGAACGGGGTGGTTAGCCCAAAGCTTCTTCCTAAGTTTCACACGTAATCCATATCGTAGACATCAACTGCCAGGACCGCTTGTCCGAACCTCGCGCTGGCGGAAGTCCCGGATGGACTGGCTCATGGCGACAGAATTCCGGAGGAGCCGATGTTCCCCTTTTGTCCGATGAGCACAGTACTAAGAGACTAACGCGCCTGGCGCCCGCCAAAATGTGCGTGACAGATCCTCAGCTTAGAAAGTAAAGGTGCTGTGGCCTCGGGAGGCCGGGGCCAGAACACCTTACACAGTGAGTCGGCCGTCCTCACGCCAGGATCATTGCCTGGTCAAATAGTATGTGATCGCATTTGACGGAAGAACCGCTGCATAATGGAGAAGGGTGGGTATGGAGAAGCGGGGATCGTGTGAATCCAGATATGTCAAGCCTAAGGAGTAAGATATGTCTTGTTGTCCCCGACGGTGGAGGAAAAATATTTACGGCTGGGCGGCCTCTCGGCGGCAGCATATAGACGTGCACCGCTGGACGCCCGCCCCGGCCGGACATATATTGTAAGTCGGGTATCAAGGGCCGTTGGTCCTTACTGTCTCACACCCGGCGCCGCGACACTCATGGATCTACCGGATCTGGCGAGGTGGCCTTTTCATCGGGCTTCACGGCGTCGGGATGGAGAACGGCGTGGGAGCGGGAAACTGCCGGAGGATAGCTCGTCATCCGCCTGTAGGTTGATGTCGTCCGACGCAACGACCTCTTTGTCTTTGGTCGTGGACGAAGCAGGAAACGGCGTGGAGGCTCAAGGACAGCCAGTTCTACGGGCCTCTAGCCGAGTTCGTAGGTGCTCATTTTCCTCCCGCAACCGGTCACTGCTCGTGCACTCACTGACCTCACGGCCCGCTTCCTCTTGCTTTGCTTCCATCTCTCGCGCCAAATGATAACCGGTCTTCGTGGGCTAAGTTCGCTGATTACTAGTCATGGCGGTGAATCTGGCCTGGTCCGACGGATGTCTGGGAATAACGGAAGCTCGAGATCTGGAGGTCACTGGGAGTGGGTGTACCCAAGCTCCGCGTGAAGACCTTCAGATTTCGTCGCTTCCTACGCATCGCGCCTAATCGCGGTCTCCTAAATTCTCGAGTCGCTGGATCGCCGAGCATTCACCAAATTGGTCAGAACCTCGCAAACTAAGAAGACGACGCGCATTCCATCGCCTCCATGGCAAAGTTAGTCTTTTCAAGACTTGTGGACTTCGAAAGCGTGAATTATCTCGATTAAGAATCTCGTACCTCGTTTGGTGTGACTTGCTTCTCTTTTATGGAAGGATAAAAGAGGATTCGTCTTTTTTGGAGAGTAGACGATTTCTTCCCATAATGCTAAAGGAAAGTGGCTCTTATTTCGGGAAGGATGACTTATTCTGCCTTTTACGTAACTACTTTCCCGATAGGGCCGTTGCTAGGAATGCATTCCTATTCTCTTGGAGGCGAGCAGACCGGCTCATGGGAGACCTTATACTTATACCATGAAGAGCCGGTTGGCAGCTTCGTTTGGTGGAGTTGCCGATCGGGAAAGGAAACACCTGGGTAAAAAGGCATCCGGATATGAGATACCCGGGCACCCGGGCAGAGGACTGGCCTGGGTGTTCCCCGGGCCGGCCATTACACGCCCGATTCCCCATCGACTCCACCGCGATCCGAACCGAAAGCTCCGGACGCAGACCACACGACTCTTTACTTGATATTTTTTTTTTTTAAACCGAACTAAGATCAGCGGCATGGTCCACATCTTATAATGTAATCCAAATATCATATACATTTAATGAGTGTCCCATTTACAATTACAAACCTACTTTTACATTACAACCGTGAGTACTAACTCATGTAGTGAACCCTTACAAGTGTGTTGGGCCCAAATTGCATGCTGATGTTTGTCGACGGCCTTCCGTACTCACACTGATTAAACCCGTGCTAAGTCACTAGCGGGAAACATATCTTATAACTTATACAGATACACATGCATATACACAATGATAATAAGTGTATAACAGATATCAGAAATTTCATGCATTCATATCATGGACTTATACAAGTACTTAAGCTCATAACAGGCTTATGTTTATTCGGGACTCCCGTAGGAATTCTGAGCTTGTTCTTGCCTCTGGGACTTATACTTATAAACGAGACTTATTTTGGTCGGGACTCAGTAGGAGTTCTGAGAACTTGTACTTATACTACGGGTTTACAGCAGTTCGGAGGTACCCGGTAGGTATCACGGAGATTACCGGGCGTGCTTGGTATTCTTGAAACTTATTCTTATACGGAAGTACTTGTATTACACAAAACTTATCTTGGTACTTCGTATCGTATGCTTGTACTACAGTATATCCTGGTCTTATGGAACTTATCTTTGGTATTTGAGGACACATATTGGTTTTAGGATCTTATCGTGCACTCTGGAACTTATACATGTATTTCGGATCTCATACATGTATTCTGAACTTATACTTGTCTTCTGGAGACCTCCTGCGATCTTACGGAGCATATACTTATCTTACGGATCTTATCATTATGGGAAGGTATCCGTAGGTACAATAAATCGGAACTAATCATCATCGTATCACATACAAGGTCAGATCAGATGTATACAGATACATATTAGGTATGGACATTAGTCGAGGCGGTCTGGTCGGAGAACGGATACATATACTTATTTTACGGATGCGAGTACCCTTAGGTACTCTTTGGACTTATACTTATTTTGTAGATGCGGGAGTACCAGTAGGTACTCTGAGGAACTTGATTAGATATAAGAGTATCCGTAGATACTACGGAACTTAATAAGATACAAACAGAACTTAATCAAATACAGGAGTACCAGGTGAGTGCTCTGAGGAACTTAATCAAAGGCGGACATAGCAATCCCGATACAGGTACCATTAGGTACTCACAGAGACTTGTCGGTCTGAGGCGGGGAACTTATTCGGAGACGGGACTTATCGGATACGGGACAAAACTTATTGAATCACGGGACTTATCGGATACGAGTGCAGTAGGTACTACGGGACTTATTCATATGCGGGAGTACGTAGGTACTACGCAACTTCGTCGAGAGGCAGGACTTATCGGATCTGAGAACGAGGAACTTATTCGGTCTGAGAGTACGTAGGTACTACGGGACTTATCGAATCGGGACTTATCGGATACGAGAATGAACTTATTGATGGGGGACTTATCGGATCTGGGGTACGTGGAATGCTTCTGGAATAGATACAAGGTACACATTAGAATCTTTACTCTTATTATCTATTCGGAGTTTTATCATATAAGCTGTTTTGACTTCCTAGACCCGTGTCTGAAATGAGTAGGACACAACTAATAAGTACCGAAAGATACTATCTGATGCAGTGTCGTAACACTAATCGAGCGAGGTGCGTAACACGTATTAGAAGATGTAGAAGTGCTAATCCGGAGTCATAGTAGCACTCTATCGATCTTAGAAGTACTGTCGGGAGTCTTGTGTGTCGGGAGTACCGAAGTACTAGTCGAACGAGTGCAAAAGCCATAATAGAATTACCCGAGTACTATTCGAGGACGATAGTCTTGTGTCATTTAATAAGCTGATGCTTAGGTGGTTTTACAATTATGTGAGTTAGGTAACTTACTATGCTATAATAAAGGTGTATTAGCAGCGTTATCGTTCATGACGGATCATATGTCCCTTATCTTGGTAAGGTATGATGAGCATGTAATCACACTTGCTTATTCATGTGTTCTTGTTATTCTGTGGATCTACTTTACCCGGGATTAGAATCAGAAATCCAGTCGGATGATCCCGAACTCAAGTTATGGCATTTTCATGCCAACTAACAGTCGTTCTGGAATTTCTTAGAGGGACAGTTTGAAATATTTATTTTCCAGTGCCTTGTCTCAATATTTGACACTGGATTTTTGTACTTCTTTAAAGCTAAGTTGCTGAGGGTTCTATTCCAACTAGAATCACCCAATTCGGAGCACCGGAACTCAAGATACGTTGGCTGCTTCCAGTTCTCTATGTTAAACGGATCTGGAATTGAAACTGCCTATAGCCCCACTTTGAGTGAATTTTGGACCCTTAGAGCCAGAATTTGACGATGCTATTTCTTTAAGGATTTAGTTTTGCTTGAAGTCTATTTTAATTGCCACTTGAATCACTTAAATCAGATAAGAAATGAAAGTTATGGCAATCGGCTGGTCGAAATTGGGAAGGCAGGCAGGTATGCCGGTACACTAATGTGTCTGGTACACTTTGGGTTACGGAAGGGTGTACGGTACACATTCAAGGTGTGCAGTACACATGACTAAAACGTCAGAATGTATTTTCTCCTTTTTCCATATTTTTGATCCCGATTCAACTCATCATCATGCACACTTTAAGACCATTCCATATGTCTCTTATAAGAGCTCTTTTTCTCTCCATTCCTCTTTCAATACTTATCTTATTTCAAAGACCTATCATGAATTACTTCAAAACCCATTTTAATATGGGTTATGACCCATACTCAAAGCAAAACATGATGTTTAGTTAGGATTTATTCTAAACCTAACTCAAGACTCTCAATTTAACATGAATCCATCCTCGAAGAGGATTTCTGATCTTCTTGTACTGGCCCCAGGTTTTATCCACCTTACTTTCCATAATTTTTGGGTTAAGATGAAACCCTAGGAAAACCCTAGGTTTGAGCAAAATAATCATCATACAAACCCAGAGATACATGTCAAATCTCATAGAATTCATAATCAAGGTTGGTTTCCACCAAAAATCCAAGTTCCATACCTTGGCTTGCTTGATCTCCTCTTGCTCTTCTTCTCTTCTTCTTCTTCCTCTTCACGTTTTTCTTCCTTCCCCCAAAATGAGACCAATTTTGGTCTTTTAAATTCCATGTTTTCTAAGGCCTTGTTTGGCCCTCCAAAAACCCATTTTTGGGTTAAGTTTACTTATTTGCTTTTTAAGCCCATAACTCATTCTATTTATAAATAAACTTCCCTTTATTTCATTTGGCCTCAAATCTTCTTAATCCATCTTTTGGCCTTTTGGACAAATTACAATTTTTGTCCTTAAGTTTTGTAGCTTTTCGGTCTCTCGTTTCCATGTTTAGCATTTAACTCTCGAAAACAGTCCAAATTATGCTTACAAAATACCCTAAACATATGAAAACTACTAAGGTATATTTATTTTAGGGTGTTACCGCGGCCCCAGCTTACAGACTTTAGTTCCTTTAGGGTACCAGGCGGAGGTAGTGGAACATGTGGGTCAGTGACTTACGGGCCTAATCCCTTTGGAGCTCTTGGGTTGGCCCGAAGTAGCTAGGAGTGCGGGCTGGGCTATGGTGCCACATATCGGCTCGATCCCTCCGCTATTCCATCACTAACCCCCCCAAAAAATCTCATAATCATAACTTCACCTTTACCCGATCCCTTCACTTGCTATTAAACGAATGACCCCCTTAAAAAAATATTATACTTATAACTTCATCATATATGTCATACCACGACCCTTAAAGACAAAACTAAATGAAATTCAAGTCATCATACACTAAATATAAACAATTTAAGCCAAACTAAACATATTACTTAATTTTAAAAAATTAAAATTTCTTTTTTTATACATTTGCAATATTATTATTTTTTAAATGTTATTTAAAATATTCCTCATTTTAATAATTATTATTTGTGAATGTATAAACAAATGCTTCTAATCCAAATACATATCTATATCCCAAAACCATTAATATTGAAATCAAAATTTTTCTATAAATTATATAGTCATTGAATGTAATAAAATATTTTTATCATTATCTATAACCAAGTACCAATATTTTCATCCACCAATTTTTTTTTGCATATAATATAAAAGTCTTAATTTTTATAATCTATATAGAAAAAATATTTTCCTTTTTAAAATTTTAATAAAAAGTCAAGGTAAATTTTTAACTAATTAGTTTAGGATATATATATTATGTATGTATATATGTGTGTGACTAAATTATTGATGTCAAATTTTCCCTCAATTAAATTTTACATATAATCAAAGTCAAAAACTAGCTAACTTATACCAAAAGTCACTCATTATAGTCAAAGTTCAAAACTTGCTACTTATATATTTGGTCACGGTTTTCAGTAAAACCATGACCAAAAGTACACTAATGTGACTTTGGGTCACGGTTTTCAGTAAAACTGTGATCAAAAGTGCACTAATGTTACTTTTGGTCATGGTTTTCAATAAAACCGTGACCAATACATGGAAAATGTGACTTTTGGTCACGGTTTTACTTAAAACCATGACCCAAAGTAACATTAGTGTACTTTTGGTTGCGGTTTTTCTGAAAACCATGACCAAAAGTAACATTAGTGCACTTTTGGTCACAGTTTTATTGAAAACCGTGACCAAAAGTCCTAGTTCCATGTATTGGTCATGGTTTTATTGATAATCGTGACTGTGATCGTGATTAAAACATGCTAACTTATATATTTAGCCACGGTTTTATTTGAGACCGTGACCAAAAGTGACATTCACTTAGTTTTTAGTCACGGTTTTGCTTGAAACCGTGACTAAACGATTCGCTTCAAATTTTCATGTCATTAGCATTTACGTATAGTCACGATTTTGTTGAAAACAGTGACTAAAATTCATCATCAAATATTTTGGGTGACGGTTTGCGATGGTTGCAACAAAAAATCATATTTAATCATGGTTTTACTTGATCGTGACTAAATAGTCGTTACTAAAAACCTTCTTTTTTGTAATGATTATTTATCTTTTTTTTTTTTCTTTTTTTTTTTTGAGAATTGTGTTTTAGGGTAGTTGGACCTCAAAATAATGAAACAACGCACGCACTTTGCTGGAACTCGAACATCAAAGTTTTAAAACTTAACACTAAGGATATTGATATTTGAAAATACCCTACCTAAATAACCTTAATTGAGTTGAAAATTTTAAAAAAATTAGTATTATACTCACTACTTTAATTTTACTTTTATTTTTCTATAGGATAAATTAAAAAAATAAATAAAAGAAATTTATGTGATAATCTACAATAACTTTGTAGTAATATTAAGATTTTTATTTAATTTTCTTTAATAAAAATTTGTAAAATGCACATCAAATATGGAGGGATGATAGTTACAAGACTCCTTTATAAAATGAAGATTTATCTAAATTATATATAATTCATTAAACAGTTATCTCAAAGTTAATTGCAATAACTTTTTTTTTTTTGGTTATAAGATTTAAGTCATAAATTGTGACGCCCTATTTCCCGAGGGTCCCATTGACCATCGTCAACCTGTAGAAACCTGTAAGTCTCATATTAGGAGACCTATACGTGAGTAAAAATGGTCACATTGACTCATACATTCATACTCGCCAAAATATAATCAACTATATCAAAATAGTTTCAAGGGCTGTTACATCACTCTTAATACAAAACATATATTAAAACTAGTTCGTTATAATATATATACATAAAACATGAATCAAGGCCACAATCTGGCCCGCTTCATAATCCCGATCTCTAAGGAGCGTCGTCTTCCCGAATACTCCCTGTACCTGAAATAATTTTCCCTCGACAGGATGAGCAATGCCTAGAGTGATGATCTCTTACATGGGTTACTCCCCACGTTAGTGCTCATGCAATGGAAAAACAGACACATTCAAGTGAATTCATGATTTCTACTCGAATGTCACACATGTGTCTCATGTCTGGTCTCGCCCCATTTCATACATGCTTATCGTATGGCTTAGTTTGAACAAAATATTTATTTTATTTGTGGGCAACCACTCAGATCATCACGATGGGCGTCGCTTTTGAGGTGAATTTGTTAGATGCTTCTCGGGGAAACAATTCATGGGCTCCTTCGATGTGAATTGTTGGACAATTTCCCAACACAATTCTACAAACAACTTTATGATATAATTTTATTATTTTGGACAACCCTCCAGGTTATTAATGTAAATGCCTTCGCTTTCTTTTGTTTTTCGGGTGCCCCGATGCATATGAAATGCAGTATGTTATTTCCATACAACACATGTTAATATATCAGGCATGCATATATTAACAAAAACTAACACACAACATGTTATTCTTTTATGGCAATAACATCAAAATTAGCTCACATGGGCTAATAAACAATTTAAGCAATTTATTTTGAACCGCCCGAAGCAACCTGAAACCACCACGCAAAATAGCGTGAGCAGTCTATTAGGTCTCAAAAACTAACCACGGCCGCTCTAGGGGATTTCCTCACTTAGTCTCAATCTTTGGGCGAACACGGTCATCCAGACTAGATATCCTCCCATTAAAATGGCTCTTAGCCAAGAGTGCATCAATGAGAAAACCTGCCTCTCGAAGTTGTCAAATCTCATGAATGTCTTCATCGTATACTTGGTGTAGACCAACCTTCTCTTGCTCAGGGAGGCAAGACGGTCAGACTTACCGTGAATCTTAGAGAGAAGGTAGATTCTCTCTCTCTAAACTCTATTTTCTCCCCTCATTGTCGGATACCAGGCCAAGAAAAAGAGAAGATGTTCTTTTTCTTTTCATTTTATTCCCCACCACCACTGTCCTCTTGGATTTGACTTTAGGACCATTTGACATATGACTTAATAGAAATAATTTATCTCTTATCATAACTACTTGACCATTGTGACTTGTGTCGTGGATGCGATAACAATGGTGACATTGTCCACCTACTTGTCTCTCATATCGTGTGTCTTACCATGAAGTTGTCGCATTAACTTGGCGCCGTAATATAGAAAGGCGATAAAATTAGATTTGTTTTGGAGGTCGACGAGATTGATAGTAGCTAGATTTCGAGACAATTCCAACGGTGAAGTCCGTTTCGTCATCCGAGATCTAGAAAAATTCCGAATTTTGATCAAAATTACCATTTTATCATTTTTTTTTCAAAAAAATTAGAATTTTCTCTAGTCCTACATAAATATTAGTTAAAAATAAAATTTAAAAGAAGAATACAAGAAAACCAAATTCATGAGAGTATAAAATAAAATTTTGAGATGTCTAATTATTTTGCAATGATAAAGATAGAGGAAAAAATTAAATACTTATAATTATCTCATATTTTATTTTTGGCTTAAGAAAGTAATAAATATGATTTTTACCATTTAAAATAAAAAGTTAAAAAAACAAATATGATTAAGATTAATTCAAATTTTGTGTATTTGAATGGTATTAGTAAGAAAATAAGATAATTGAGTTAAATGAATTATATAAAAATAATTATGGATTATAAGAGGTACGTAATATTTATTTGCAAAATTTTTATGGGTCCATGCACTCGATCATATCAATCATTTATTTTAATAGAGAATTTAATGTTGATATTGAATAATTTTCTTATTTATTATGAAAATATAAAAGGTATGTAATATTTCCTTGATCATGTAGTAATTATACAAATTTCTGTTATAAAAAAATCCTATTTATTAAATAGGAAAATTAAGAGGTTTCTTGATTATCTTATGGTTAAACAATTTTTCTATTTGGTAAGAAAATATAAAAGGTATGTAATAGCCTATTTTCTATAACCTATTTATTATATTCCCGTAATTGGTTTGTATGGCTGTAAATAGAGAGCTATTTATTATCTTCCCATAATTAGTTTGTATAACCGTAAATAGAGATAAATTAGCCTTAGATCATCGCAAATCAGTTTCGGACCTGTGTAAATTAGACTTTAACTGTGTTGTAGATTCAACAATTTATTCAATGAAAGGGAGGCAGAAATCATCGAGCCATTCACTTAAAATTTTGGTGGAGATTGAGGCTGAGAAAGCTCAGCATCTTGGTAAGTTTTTCTTGGTTGCTTGTCTTTTTTTGTGATTGTTGAGTTCCTCTGATGCTAAAATGGCCAGTAATAATAATTCTGAATTCTGCGTTAAATTTACGGGAAAGAATTACTCAACATGGGAATTGAATTTCGAATATATGCAACTGAAAAAGATCTATGGGACATATTGATGTGATAATGTGGTCATTATACCTCATACCATATTTTGTTTTTTTAATCGAACCATATTTTGTTTCTTTATATTTAGAATGAGAAAAAATTTGGCTTTAGAAATTATACAAATTTGAATTAAACCATAAATTTGTTCGATTTTTTTGCAATGATAAAGATAGAGAAAAAAAAAATTACATACTTATAATTACCTTCATATTTCGTTTTTAACTTTAGAAAGTGATAAATATGATTTTACCATCTAAAATAAAAAACAAATATGATTAAGATTAATTAAAAATTTGTGTATTTACATAGTATTAGTAAGTTGTATTAAAAAAATAATATTAGTAAGAAAATAAGAGAATCGAGTTCAATTATGAGGAATCCTGTACCAATTATGCATTTCAATTTGAATTAATATTTAAGCATCAACAATGGTGGGCCCCACAAAAACTCGATTTATTTTCATGATATTTTTCATTTTTGGAGTAGGGAATGAATACATGCAAATGAGAATGGGGCCATACTAAAAAAGATGAGTATCTATTACTGTATAATCTCTTCCTGTTTTGTTGGAAAGGTGTGCAAATTAATTTGCGAGTTTAATATATAGTGTAAGAAGTTGGTGGGTATTGAATTCTACCAACGTTATTGGGCTTTTATTTGGGCCGGAAATTTTAGGCATTGGGGCCCCGCAAATGTGATGGATATCACATGATCGTTTTGACTTTTGGGTGTTTAATTACATTTGAAATTATTACACGGTTTACACCATTTTAATGAATGCAACCTCCACTCACTCATTATTAACACTTTTTTTTTATTAAAGATTTTTCTAACGAAACAATTATTGAAATTAGATAAAAAGTATATATATATATATATATAAGGTTTGATTGGGTACTGTTTTTTTGTTATAAAAAATAAGGAGAATAAGAAAAAATAGATTTGATTTACTATTTTTATTCTAAAATTAGAATCTGAAAATCTTAGAATTGATAAATAAATTTTTTTTCCAAAAAACAGCCAATGGTGTTTTCAAAAATCATTTTTAGTAAGAGTTTCCAAAAATAGGAATCAAAGGCCCTTAGTGTCTGTTTGGTTTCTGTTTTAAAAAAAATTAAAGAATAAGGAAAACAAGGAGCACATATTTGGTTCATCATTTTTTACTATTTAGAAAACCATAAAAAATATTAAATCAAGATAACAAGAACAATTTTAAAAAAAAATACCCATTGGTGTTCTATGTTTTCAAAAACATAAATTAAACAGGTCTAAGACTATGTTCGTGATGTGTTTTTCGAAAAAGATTTTGAAATATAATTTCTTAAAGCAGGTTTTGAAGATTGTTGTTCAATGTTTTCTATAATAAAAGTCTATTTGAGAATTTAGAAATGTTTCCAAATATACTTTTAAAATAATTTTTATTTGCAGCATTTTATTTTTATTATTTGGCTTATTGTATGATGTTATAAACCAATTTATTGTATAACATATAGAAATATATGGTGAAAGACCATAATGAGAGTTATAATAACAATTATTCAAGTGACCTATAAAATAAAGGTGTATGAATATCTCATTAAGTAAAGAACCTTTCATTATGGTTCATAAACCTCCATTAACTCATTTTAATGATGAATAATGGAAGCCTAGTGGATGGAGCCTATAAAAGGCCAACCTTACTCCTTTGAAATTGTTCCCGAGCTTTATTCATCTCTCTAACTCTTACTTTTCTCATTTATGAGTTCTTTAGTTTCCCTTGTCTCTTTTTATATACACAGGAGAAAATATATTTCTCTTTCACTTAAGGTTTGCATTTTCTAATATTTTCACCACATGTTATCAGCACGAGTTTGCTCTGAAGGTATTATCTAATCCTAAACTTAAAGTTATTTTAAGTTTACATAAATATCAATATTTGGTTTTGATTAGAAACAAAAAGCTATATTATTGTTAGCAATTTATAATAAATCTAATTCTTATTATTTTTTCATATATCAAAAGTTTGTCAATAATGTCAAAAACTCAAGTTTATGACATTTAACGTTTTAGAAATGAATTATTATCTTGGAGAAACAATAAAAGAAGGGAATGAAGAGTCCCAATAGGATTATGCAAAGACACTAATTTTTCTTAGGCATCATCTCCACGAGGATCTAAAAAATGAGTATCTCACTATAAAAAATTGTTTCACTTTATGGAATAACTTGAATGATAGATTTGACCACAAAAAAAAAAAAAAAACGGTGATTTTACCAAAGCTGCTCTGAATTGGATCTTTGAAGTTTACAAGATTTTAAAGCAGGTCGGTGAGTATAGCACAAAATACTATTTTAAAATAAGCTTCATATTGAAGCTATGCAGAGAAAAAATCACGGATGAAGACATGCTAGAAAAAACGTTCACAACGTTTCATGCCTCTAATGTGCTCCCGCAACAATAATATAGAGAGCGTAGATTTACTAAATATTCAAAGTTAATATCATGTCTTCTAGTAGCTAAACAAGATAATGAGCTTTTGATGAAAAATCATCAGTCTCGTCCAATTGGATCCGAACCATTCCCTGAAGTGAATGTGATATCATCTCAAACCCATGGGTATTGGACATTAATTAAAGTAATTAGGTAATTAAGTGACGATTTCCCGACACTATAATAATCATCCTTCTAACCCCTTCAAAAGGAAATACCCATTTCCCCCCCAGAAGAGGAATAATGGTGAGAAAAAAATAAGAAATTTGTTTAGTTTTAAAGATATCCGCAAAAATGGATATCATATTGAAACTATGAATGAAGGTAATAAAGAAAGTTTATATATTACCTCTATAATTTATGGGAAAAAGATTGTTGCGGAAAAGCTCCCGGCATTCTCCTTTGGGTTATATCATACAACCATAAAGTCAATTGAGTTATATGTTGTAAGAGCATCTCCAACACACTCTCTATTTCTTATCTTTTAGCCACTTTAGTAGTAAACATGAAATCTACTTGACCATGGCCTCTGTTGGCTCTCACATTTCTAGTTTGCGTGGTACCATTAAATGTGGAGAGTGTTTGAGCTCTCTAAGTCTCTCTCTACCTTTTTTTTTTTTTCTCTCTATCTTTCTCTTATATATATGTTTGACTTTTTAAATTATTGGAAGTTAGGTGTAAAATAGAGTGTGGTTAGATGTATTTTAAAAAAAAAAGTTGCTAGCTAAAATAGTGAATTTAATATTTAAATATATTTTGAGTAGCTATTTTGTTAAGTGTGGTTGGAGATGCTCTAATAAACCAGAAGTTCAATGACCCAAAGATTTTTACTTTTTGGCATAATAGGCTAGGTCACCCTGGATCTTGCAAATCATAGAACAATCACATGGGCATCTATTAAATGAACCAGAAGATTATTTTGCCCAATGAATTTTCTTGTGACCCTTGTTCACAAGTTAAGTTAATGGTTAGAGCATCATTTAATAAAATCATGTCTGAATCACCAGTTTTTTTTTTTAGAAAGAATACATGGAGACATATGTGGACTTATTCATCCACCATGTGGATTTCGTTATTTTATGGTCCTAATAGATGCCTCAACTAGATAGTCATATGTATGTCTTATTTCCATAAGAAATGTTGCATTTGCTAGGCTCCTTGCACAAATGATCAAATTAAGAGCACAATTCCCTGATTATTCAATCAAGACAATAAGACTTGATAATGTTGGTGAATTTACTACACAAACTCTCAAATGACCATTGTATGTTAATTATGATAAATATTGAGCATCCTTTTACTCATGTTTATACCCAAAATGGTTTAGCAGAGTCTTTGATCAAACGTCTTCAATTAATAACTAGACCACTGCTGATGAAGACCAAATTACCAACATCTACTTGGGAACATGTTGTTATGCATGTTGCAAGTCTAATAAGAATTAGACCAACATCTTACCATGAGTATTCCATTTCACAACTTGTACTGGGTAAACAACCAAATAATTCTCACTTACGAATCTTTGGTTGTGCAGTCTATATACCAATTGCACCTACACAACCCACTAAAATAGGTCCCTAACGGAGACTTGGGATTTATGTAGGTTTTGATTCTCCGTCTATCATAAGATATCTTAAACACTTAATAGAAGATATTTTTACAGCCCGCTTTGAGGATTGTCATTTTAATGAGAGTGTTTTTCCTCAATTAGGGGGAGAAAAGTCAGTTCCAAAAGAACGACGAGAAATTACTTGTAATTCATCTACAATATCTCATTTTGATCATCGTACAAATCAATGTGGCCCCAGGACAAGGATAAAATTCATTTGCAAAATATTCTGATCCAATTACCATATGCTTTATTGATACAAAAGAAAGTGAAACAAAGATCGCATATCCATTGCAAATGTTCGGCATGAATTAAAGTCCATGAAGGACAATTGTGAGAATGAGTCTAAAAAATGCGCACAAGGCGTGGGACCTATTGGCTCAAAAGATATAACTCCCTGGAAGAGGATAGCACAAATGAGAATTGATACCCCTAAAGAGGTACATGATAAACAAAAGGCCCCTGTAGAGGCATTTGGTGAACAAAAGGCCCTTGTAGAGGCATATATTGAACAAAAGATCCCTGAAGAGGTTCGAAATAAAAGAATTAGCCTTTGAAGAGGCACAGATACCTGAAAATTATGAAATCTCAATAAATTATGTGCACAATAGAGAAAAATGGGTGGATTAAATAAGGATTATTATTAATAATATTTTTGCTTTCCAAATGGTCTTAGACATCATAAGAAATGATAAGGATCTTGAACCACAAAATGTGGAAGAATGTCGAAATAGAAATGATTGGCCAAAATGAAAAGAAGCTATGGAGGTAGAATTAAACTCGTTAATGAAATGAGACGTTTTTGGACCTGTAGTCCAAACACCTAAAGGTGTAAAGCCTGTTGGATATAAATGAGTATTTGTACGAAAGCGCAATGAAAATAATGAGATCATAAGATAGAAAACACAGGTTTCTCGTAGAGACCTGGTATTGACTACGAGGAAACATATTCTCCTGTCATGGACGTAATCACTTCCCGGTTTCTAATAAGCTTGATAGTCTCTGAATGACTGGATATGCGTCTCATGGATGTCATCACAACTTATCTATATGGATCCATAGATAATGACATATATATGAAAATCCCTGAAGGATTTAAATTACATGAAGCAAATAATACAAAGCCTCGTAATATGTGCTCAATCAAATTACAACGATCTCTATATGAATTGAAGCAATCCGGAAGCATATGGTTCAATCACCTCAACGAGTATTTATTGAAAGAAGGGTATGCAAACAACCCTATATGCCCATGCATTTTTATTAAGAAATTAGAGCAGCACACTGGTATTGTTGTGTATGTTGATGATCTAAATCTTATTAGGACTCTGAAGAGCTCTGAGAATAGCAAAACATTTGAAAAATGAATTTGAAATGAAAGATCTTGGGAAAACAAAATTTGTCTCCACCTATAGATCGAACATTTCCCTATTAGATTTTGGTTCATGATAAGTATATACTAAGAAAATTTTAAAACGTTTTTATATGGATAAACACACCCTTTAAGTTTACTTGATGATTGTCAGTTCCTTGGCGCGTGAAAAAGGACCCATTTCGTCCTTGTGAAAAGGGTAAAGAATTACTTGGACCTGAAGTACCATAGCTTAGTGTCATTGGTGCACTTATGTATCTTGCTAACTGTACTCGCCCATTTATTGTTTTTTCTGTCAATTTATTAGCCAGGTATAGTTCCGCTTCAACCCAAAGACATTGGAATGGTATCAAGCATATTTTGTGCTACCTCCAAAGAGCAACTAATATAGGTCTATTTTACTCAAAGGAATCAAAGCATCAATTGTTTGGATATGCTGATGCAAGATACCTTTTAGACCCACATAAGACCAAATCACAAATAGGGTATGTGTTTAATTGTAATGGAACTGCTATCTCATGAAGATCCTTTAAGCAAACAATGGTGGCCACATCATCGAATCATTAAGAGATTATAGCAATTCACAAAGCAAGTTGTGAATGCATATATGGCCGTCGATGATTCAATATATCAAAAATCATGCAGGACTCCCATCTATCAAAGGAAGCGACTCGTGACATTATTTAAGGCAATGTTGCATGCATTCTGAATCAAAGGGAGATAGAACTAAGCACATTTCTCCAAAGTTTTTATAGCACGCAGCTGAACTCCCGGAAGAGTGGGTGAAATTGATGTTCAACAAATACGATCGAGTGATAATCTAGCAGACTTATTCACGAAGTCGTTGGCAACCTCAACATTCAAGAAGCTAATACATAAGATTTGAAGGCTCTAACTTAAAGATATCGACATGAGGGGGAGCATGCTTATAACAAGATGTTAATGTATTGCACTCTTTTTCCCTTCGTCCAGGTTTTATCCCATTAGGTTTTACTGGCAAGGTTTTTAACGAGACAGTCATAACAAAGTAAGAACAATCTACAACATCATATGAGCATTGTACTCTTTTTCCTTCGCTAGGTTTTCCCATAGGGTTTTTACTAGCAAGGTTTTAACAAGGCATATTGTAAACGAAATTCAATTTTTGAGAAAGGGGGTAAACGGTAATTTCGGTCAAAATCCGGGTTTTAAGATCTCGGTGTAGTAGTTGCCAGTTGAAATGGAGTCTTGCGAAATTTAGCTACCACGTCAAATTTCATTGAATTGAGCAATAGAAATTTTAATTTTAGAACGTAAGAGGGATCGGGTGACACATATACCGGTATAATGCCATAGAACTTAGCGAGAAATGTGTGGTAAGAGCCATGTGGTACCCTTGAAATACATGGCTCACGATGAACCATGTAGACATGATGTAATAAATGGGAAAAGAAAATAAAGAAAAATCAATAGTACTACCAGAGTGGCGAAGGAAGGTGGGGGAAACTCCCACCTGAATCCATACAAGTGAGAGTACATCCAAGAGAGGAGAAATGAGAAAATAAGGAGAAAATGAAAATGAAAAGAAAATGAAAAGAAAGGGAATGGAACAAACAAGTAGGAAGCAATTTGGAGAAGAGAGAAAAAAAGAAAACAAGAAAGAAAGGAGAGGAGGCAAGGAGGGGGTGAGTGTGAAAAAAAGAGAAAGAAAGTGTAGAAAGAGAGAGGTCTATCTTCTGCAAGATATATGAGTTCAGCCATTAGTTTTTCGTCGGGCGAGTGAAGTAAAGTCGGAGTCCATGTGGCCAGGGAGCTGCAGCATTAGATGCCGAAATCACAGGAGTTTAGTCAAAACTCCATGAGGTAGGGTATTTCCTACTTAGTTATTTCTAGCCTAAAGTTGTTTAATGGCATGGGCGTTCTTGGTCGAGCGCCGTGGGTTTTAGTCCTGAAATTTTGGAATTTGGTTATGAGCTCAAGTCCGGATGTGTTGAGAGTTGGTTTTTAATCCAAGGCTGATGTCTTCGGGTTTTGTTAATGTTTGGTAATCTGATGATTTGTTGATGAATGGAGACCAAAATAGTTCATGTCAGTGAGAAGGCGTGGGGTGCTTTGTTTGTGGGTGAGATTAGGGCCCATTTATTGTTATTTAGCTAATCCAAATAACATGTTAATTATGAAAATATTGTGTTGATATATAACATGGATTGTTGATGGATGTGAATTATATGTAGAAAAAAAATAATTATCCATGTGTTGATAATGTTGCATGTAGCTCTCGACCTTCATGTAACATGACATAGCATGAAATGACATATTGCATTTCGTATGCACGGTCACATTGCGTCGAATGGGTGCATGATGGCTATTCACATTCTTGGTAAAGATGTGTGTTGACTTGGAAATGGGACCGTTAAAAATCAAGGCTAAGATTGTATAACAAATAATAAATACTCATCAGTGTGTTTGGTGTAGTAAGATGGGGTGAATCCCACGGTGAAATACTAAATGTATATGGACGCTAAGGCCGTCGGTAAAAGCCCGTAAAAAATGTTGAATAGGCGTGCAGCATCCTAGGGTGAGAACCCGGGAAGTAAGTAGCCCTGACAGATAACTTCATGAGTTGTCTGGAATTCAAATGAATATTGTGGTTGTCAATAGTTTAAGTCGTTAGGTAGAACCATAGATGTGATTGGTTTAACAGCATTACTTGGGTGTGTAGAGAAGTGAATTAAGGCTCGGGTTGTGGCGAGTATCTCATGTCTTGAAACGTTAAAGTATAGGTGCATTATTTATATGGAATATGGGCAGATCATTTACATTGCCACATTGCGTGGCCATTTGGGTGATAACATAGGAAAAATTCCCATTTGGACGGTCACTCGTTTGAAATATTTTTCAAGTGTTTGGAAGATACGTTGGGAGCCCGGCGATCCAGGAGTTTAGTTGTGAAAAAGAAATTTGGATTTTAGCTGTCAATTATATTTTTAGTAACGTTACGGGTTTGAATACCGGTTTTTTGCTATCATAAATAATGAATCTTGTAATATAAAAATTTAGTTTAAGGTTCAATTGGTCACGGTCATTAACATTTGAGACATGTGTTTAATATCATTTATAGGGACAATTAGGTGAAGGAATTAAGAAAAAAAATGACTGAAAATTTGGGACGTCATCGTAGTGTGATGGTGGTGAATTCAGGGTAATTATCAAATGGATTGTTTTATGATGTTATAAACCCGATTCGTTATATGGTGAATGACCGTAATGAGGAAGCCCATGTCTTGAGAGACAAAATTTGGGAAAATTAGGCGATATTTAGGTTCAGAGACGGAGATCGTAGAATCATCTCTGATAATTAATTACAAATTTCGTCAATTTTGTTGTCAACTGCTGTTGCAAATCTTAAAGAATTGTTTTTGGGGGGTTTCGAAACTGCAAAAAATCTGTGGAAGGGACATTGCCCCAACCACCAAGCCAATGTTTATCTTTCATTATATATAAAGTGCGAGCTTTTTTTATATATCTAAGTATTGTTTTCATAAATCTTTACAGTCATAATATTTTGTTTTATTTTATTTTAAATTTATAACATAATGTTTTTTGATAAATTAGTTGAAAAGGAAAAGAAATAAAATAGCCTCATTAAAAATTTCAGAATTATAATATAATGTTTGAATCTCATAGATTGCTCTACGTAATGTTTATAATAATAACGAGAAGCAAATAAACCATATAAAATTAACATAATGATATCGAATAATATATTAAATATATCATACTTAATTTAATAGTATTAATCGGGTACCAGTTTTAATCACATTTAATTAGAATATGAATCGACATAAATCGTTAAGCATAATTAGATATGAAAATTTTTTAATCGAGCCAGATGTAAGAAGCGTATCCGTATTTTCCAATATTTTCAATACTTCCGATATTTTCATAAAATCCAATTACCGATATATTCGTGTTTACCGATATTTTGATCTTTGATAATAACAACCATTCAAGTGACTTGTTAAATAAAGGTGTATGAATCTCTCATTAAGTAAAGAACCTTTCATTATGGTTCATAAACCTCCATTAACTCATCTTAATGATGAATAATGGAAGCCTTATGGATGGAGCCTATAAAAAGCCAACCTTGCTCCTTTGAAATTGATCCCGAGCTTTATCCATCTCTCTATCTCTCACTTTTCTCATTTCTCAGTTTTCTAGTTTCCCTTGTCTCTTTCTATATACAAAGGAGAAAATATATTTCTCTTTCATTTAAGGTTTGTATTTTCTAATATTTTCACATCATATATCAAAAAATAATAAATTTGAACTTAACTAATAAAATATGAGAACAAATTCAAATTAATATTAATTTCTATTTTGGTTTTATCACACCTTAAAATCACACACACACACATACATATATATATATATATATATATATATATATATATATATATATATATATATATATATTCAAATTTTAATACTTTTCTAGAACCAAAAGATATAGCATTAGAGTTTGGAATGTGGTCTATGTACCAATTAGTAATTTATAAGCTCCAAGTCCTTTTTTTTCAAATGTTTAATTTTTTTAATTTGAATAAAAGTAGAATAAAAGAGATTTCAGATATTCTACAATGAAAATATTAGAGTATGCCTGGGTGCTCATGGGCTATAATTGGGCTTTAGATTTTCTGTTTTTACAAGGTGTTCGTGAGGCCCATTCGGAACCGCCTACAAGTTCAGCCCTTCTGACAGAATATTTCTTGAATCTATATAATGAGTGCACTCCCTCATTGATAGGTGTCGGCAATTCAGGTAACCATCTTTTTGTCTCAAATTTTCGATTTCGAAACCCTATCCCTAGCCACTGTTTTTTATTTAGTTTTGTTGGATTTGAGAGTTGCAGGTGTGTTAATTAAAGTTCTTGTTTTCTTCCATGAATGTAGAACCGGATCATTGGTCGAAAGCGGGGAGATATTCTTTGATTATCTGAATTTAAGGTTTATATGGACATATGATTGCTTATGGTTTTCTAATAAGGATATAATTTTTATTAAATATTTTTAAATCTAGTCTACGGAGTAAATCCAGGTTTTGCAACTACAAAGACAATTTCTCTGTTCAATGTGTTTGGGTATGGCCATAGGAGTGGGTTCTATGAAACGTGCGAGCGGGGATGGCGTGTTCAAGATGTTTGAATAAATGACTGTGAGAATTTGGATTTAATTTTAGAGGGTTTGTGAGTTGATGTAATTGGGTACGGTTCTGAGTTGGGCCACAGTTCATTGTGTTCCGGTCTGGCAGAGTATTTGGGAGATCCCAGAAAATTATGAAAATAATTGCTAAATGAAAAGAAGGTGAACAATTCATTAGAATTTCTTAAAGAATAATGGTTGAGTCATATGTGATGATTTTTGTTTTCATAATTTGGAAACCCCCCTCAAAAAAAGTTCTGGCGAACTCTCCATCAATGTGCTACAAGAGGATATGGGAATGCAAAAGTTCATTATGGGGATGCAAGAAATTTCCAGAGTTTGATAAATCTCTGGATTTATATTCTTATGAACTTTATTGTTATATTTTTTATCAATGTATTAGGCAGAGTAACATTCTAATTTATGTTCTTCCATTTGGTGGTTGGGTGCTACATGTATATTTCTCATGTACTTGGGTTGTTCCTTCATTATTTAGCACTTATTGATGTGAACGCTTATTTTTGTGTAACAAATAAATAAATCTATGGGAACTGATCTTTTATGTTATATGCAATTGACTATTTCTCGTCATATATTAGAAGGGGAAGTTATTGTGGATAGAAGATGAACAGCTCTTCTGCAGGACCCTCTTCAAAACCCAGATCTGGGTCATCGCAGCCATCAGATTCTTCTTTTAAACGCAAGAGAGGAGTCTTTCAAAAAGACCGTAAGTAAAGAGCTTTTATCATGTGGATTTTCTTAGAAGCTTGATTTTTGCATCCTTCTCAAATCTGTTTAATTTTTGTTTGCAACAGTACAACATATGATGTATGGTTTTGGAGATGATACCAATGTATGTAGCTCTCTCTCTCTATATAATTTCTTTTTCTTAAGAATCTTATTCTTTTATGCTATGTTTGGTTTCCAAAAAATTTGAGCAGCAATGCAAGGGAAAGAAAAATAAAAAAGAAAAGTAGAAGGAAAGAAAAAATGAAGGAAAATAAAACTGGAGTTAAATCTGAAATATTATTTTTATTTGCCACTTCAAATGTACTTTATTCATTTCAACTCGTCAATATGAATATTAAATAATTTAAGAATATGCAAGTTTCTAAGTTTCTTTGAGACTTTTTCATTAGACAAACCAACATAAAAAATATTTTCTTTAGTATTTTTTTCTTTCCTAAGTACTTTCCAAGAACCAAACCCAATTTTATTCTATATCTTTGAGGAAAGGAAAATGCAAATGAAAAATAGAAAAAAAGTAAAAGGTAAGACAAAATTGTAATTTTTTTTCTCATTTGGTTATTCATGAAAGGTTAAAAGTTGAAAATAAACTTTGCCCTAATCTTCCCTGTACTGTTTTAAGGAAAATGTGGAGGAATTTGTTCTTTTTAGAATTTTTCCTCATATTATCCTCATATAAGAAAATCATCTTCTTTTAACATTTTTTTAACCTTTACTTCGTACTTTCTGAAACAAACATACACCTAATGAAACAAGTTTCTTGGTTTTAAAAGTTAATAAACACAATTATTTGGTTCATTGATTCTGTGATCCATAGAAGTGTTTTCTTGTAAGTTTTCAATGTTTTTTTTTTAAATATTCGATTCCCTGTACCTAATTTGATGATAATGACTCAGATATCAAATAATTTGAGTTACCATCTATTACTATTTAGTGGGATCGTTGTCATGGCCGGTGTTATCATTTCTTTCAGAGTTAATTTATCATTATTTTGGAGATAAAATTTAATAGTGCTGAGCTGATTTACTTTTTCATGCGTTAACATAGTTTTCTTGTCGCATGATCATGCTTTGCCTTCTGTTCCTTTTCTTTTTCTTGTTAAAACAAAGTCCACATATGTATTCACATAATGTACACAACAAGATTCTATTTCCAATGCCTCAGTATTTAATGACTTTTTACATTAATGAACTAATTAAGGCGATTGCTGCTTCTGTTGTTTAGTTGACCTCGTCAGGTTTATTTTTTGAATTCCTTATGTTTAATTGAAGTGTAATTTTATTTGTGAATTCCTTGTGTTACACTATCAGCCACTTCCAGAAACTGTGGCATTGGTGGAGGACATAGTTGTGGAGTATGTCACGGATTTGGTGAGCTGAATATCTTTTTATTTTTCTTATGTGGGCTCTGTACATGCATCTGCCATGAAGGAGAGAAGAATGCTAATTATAACCATATGTGTAAAACTTCTTATGCAGGTGCATAAGGCCCAGGATACTGCAACAAAGAGGGGAAAGCTCCTAACCGAGGACTTCTTATTTCTAATGCGGAAGGTACCTTAGCGAGGAATGGAATTTTCTTAGAGAGGTTTTTTACCTTTTTTGATAATTGACATTCATGATGTTGGTAAATTCCGGATAAACCATCTTATTCATTGGCCTTGCAGGACTTGCCAAAACTCAATCGATGTACAGAGCTGCTGTCTATGAATGAGGAGTTGAAACAAGCTAGGAAGGCTTTCGATGTAGATGAAGAGAAGTTGGCAACAATGGAGTAAGAGAGAGTGGCAGAAGATTAAGAAATGACATCTTGTTTTAACCATGGAATCCTGCTGTTAGAGGTTTGACACGTATACTCTGAAACAGTGGCCTTAAAATTGCTTTGAATATTGTAAATGAAGAGAGACCAGTGCATATTCAAAAAAAGTTTAAGATTTGCATGTAACTTCCTCATATCCAGCGGAAATAAAATAAGGTTTAACCACCATTGACATGTAATTTTCATTATTTCTTTTTGTAAGTTTTTACGATTCATAATATGGAGAACTGAGCTTCCCAAATTAGCTTTTATTAGAATTATTGACCAATTCTTGAGAGGAAAATGTGTTTTTCAAGATACCACCTTTTTTTGAGAGTTAAAAATCACTAAGAAAAGGTGTTCCTTTTTATTTTGCCTTGAATGATTGATATATTTGCTAATGCTGTTAAAAAGAGGAATGTTAAGAATTTCTCTTGTGCTCCTTGAATATTATTAGAAATTTGAAGTGAAACTTCTAAACATTCATAAGTTGACTAGGCATAGTACAAAATTTATGTAAAATTTTATTAATGTTAAAATGGGAAGTTTTAGCAAAATAATACAATAATTTGCAAACATAAATAAAGGAATTTGAGTCAATTTGGATTAAATGATTTGTTGGGTTGCCAGTGTTCAATGGGACCACTAATATTTATTAGTAGAAATTCCTAGCTACCCATGATAAGTTTTAAGTCATAACACAACGTGCGTGGACATCTGATGATCTTGGTAATGCTGGGGGAATAACCGGTCGAGGAACATGACGCAAATACAATCGGGATTATTTTTTGGCCCTCAAATTAGGCATAAAAAATCAGTGGACGGCTTCAATTATTTGTTTTATAGCTAAAATGTAGCATATACTTTATGCATATATAACAGGAATCGTATATATTAAACGAAAGCACTTGCATTGGCAATGAAAGTAAGGTTTACAATTTGTTATAATTAATTGGTAGAACTTGGTGAGAAAACAAATGAGTAACTATACCTCTCATGGGTCAAAAATAGTATGCAAAACGAGCCTAAACACAGCAGGACTACAGCGTAGACTTCCCTGAGTAGAACATGCTACTTTCTTTCAAGAAAAAAACAGGGGGAGAGGGGAAACTACGAGGCAGCCTGAAGGTTTCTATAGCATGCCTCATCATGTTACAAGGGGAATCCTATGTCCATTAACCAAGAATTTCCCGGATTTTCGTCTTTTGTTCTTCAGTCAGTGACGAAGGGAATAGAACCTCAAATTTGACATAGAGATCTCCTTTCTTTGTGCTGAAATGCAATGGCATCCCTTCCCCTTTAAATTTCCTCACTTCCTTGGGCTTAGTGATTCCCTGATCAAATGAATGGTATAGTCATGTTAACACATAAATAATTTCCTTTCATGAGAAGGCTGCTTGAAAATTTGTTTCTGCTCACCTTTGAGCCAATTTCTACGAGATGGTCATCGAGGTGTTTAATGGTCTTCTCAAAGCCAACAAGAGCTTGAACCTGAAAGAGAAAACACAAAGATCTAGAAATCAACTCTAACTAGCTTATAATCTGTTCGCAACTATTATTAGATCATTGTATCAGAGAGCTATACAAATAAACCACACAAAAAGATCAACAGCCTATTGTAAGGAGAAAAGATGTTATAACAAAAACCTCAAGGTATGTCTTTAAATCACCCTAGCCACAATCTACAACTACTGAACCGAAAATAACCCCTCCATTCCTTCTTTTTGGCAAAATCACTAATACACTTCGAGAAAACTCCTGGATATGCCAACTCATTGGGGTTGGCTACATCGATACCTACCCACACCATTTCAGCCATGGATAAAAGAGGGTCTAGAAGCAAAAATTTAGATATATGTGGTTGGCAAATAGCCCTAGGCCAAAAAACTCCAGATCATGTTCTGGCACATGGTGTACTCAATGATACAATGATACTTTTAGAGTATGTAACAAAGAATATAGGTATTACTTTATGCCAAACGCAAAATTAGCTGCCTGATTTTCCTTTTTTCTTTTTTAACTAAAAAGAGCAGTAACAATGGGTGTATAAAACACAATTCGGTGAAAACAAATATAGTAGATAAGGAAGGATATAGCTATAATGAAGGATGTATTCTGAAGAATATAAATGTTGTCTCTCGATATCAAAAAATAAATATCAAGCTCAATCTAGTGAAGAAAGAAAAGGTTCAGCAACCTAACTTGCAAGAATTTGAAGTAAACAGGCTATTCTTAGTTAGATCACAAGTATTTAGTGGCTGTCTAGCTGTGTAAATTGAGAATTACAATAAACGATCTCACAGAGTATGCAAGCATATATTAATAATAGTTACCAGTGTTATAGTAACAGTAGTGTGCAAGTCATTCCCTTCCCTTCTGAACTGATCATGGGGAGCTGTCCGAATCCGGAACTGCACCAAATGTGGTAGTTACTGTCAGTGCACAGTTCAACTCAGAATGGTTATAAAGCCAAAGTTGAAGATCAAACCTTCAGATCCCCAGGTTCTCCGTCTATTACAGGCTCACCATCTTCATAAAAAACCACCTCCTGTAGGATGCATGGAAAATGAGATTTAAAAATCTCAAAACTTAAAAAGTATTCTTTCTAACAACTAAAAGAATTATAGTGTACAAGAAACAGAGAATACCATTACATTGCACGCCAAAGCTATGAATATACCATCTTTAGGCAACATGCCAAAATTTTAAATTGCAAAATGTGATAACAATCTAAAGTTTTCCTTAGTCCTCTGAAGCTTGACTAGTGAGTTTTCGTGTCATTTAATTTATCAAAAAGAAAAAAAAGTTTTCGTGTCATTTAAAAAATGCATTTCCTCTTGAATGTTGAACAGAAGAAACAAACTGCTAGATGTTCCCAAAACTTTGGCACTCTGCTGGCAAAGGAGTGGCTTTTCTCATACGTTAATTGTTAAAGGTATTGAGTACGACAAGTCACAAGAGAAACAGAACTGGGAAGGTGAAATGAGAATTAGTTTAGATATGGCTAAAAGCCCAGTAAGAGCTTCTCGGAGGAGAAAAGTCTTGGGAATTTATAGTAAACCTCAAGTAACCACTTAATTGGAATGGATGCACTGGATTTAGGAGGCCTCGTAAATTTCCATATGAAATATTTTTCCTATTTATGCAACCATTCAAAATAAACTTTCAGTGTTGAAACATAAGATAAAAATTAAGGTAGAAATGAATCTTTTTGCACTGATATAGCATGGGAATTTAATAATCACAGGATGAGGAGAAACTACATTTCCACTATTCTGCATCTTGAAAACATATCAAAAGTGGAATTCACAAACAATTACAACTGAAAAGTCACAGATAGATATGGTCTTTAGTGTAACTTTGTAATGATACAGATAAAACAATGGAAAATAACAATACTGCTACACATGCAGGAAGTTGGAAATTGTTATTAAGAATAGAAGACCTAAAGCTTACTTGCCCATCTTGCATCCCTTTCTCAATATCAACAGTGATGAAATACCCCTCCCTTTCATATTTCACATTTGGACATTGCTCACAGACCTGAATGAAAACAGTAAAGAATGTAATAAGTGCCACAAATAATTTTTTTTGAAAGGAATAAAGTGCCACAAATATGTACAATAATGAACAATAATGAGGATGTAAAGGAACCAAAGAAAAGGGCTGAACACTAAGGTTTAATCCTTTTTAAAAATAAATTAATAACTCATAAAAATGTCTCTCACAGAAATGCTCGAGAGATAGAATACCTGCTCTGTCATCTGCTGGAACATCCCCGGACCAATTTGCTTGTGATAGACCTCATTCCGACAGTTACACCGTCTCTTTCCTGGGGCTGGCTTTAAAACATTTTTCTCCCTCCAAACCTTATGAAATAATATAAAAGATCGAACCAAAGAGGAAATTGCAAAATCAATTTCTCTCATGTGGAGTATAACAAATAAACAAGAAATACTGGCCCTAATTACTGTAACTCCATAATAGTGTGATTCTATCAATCTGCAAAGTGACTATTGCTTGTTAGCTCTTCCTATCCATGCCAGTTATAAGCAGCATTATTTTTTAGACACTGTAGGCCGTACCAGCTATATAAGCTCATACAAATATAATAAATAGTAGTTTTTACTTGGGAAGTAGGTAGAAACTAATAAATTCTAAATCAATACATGACTATTACCTTTAAGGAACCACCCATGTACAAATCTTCTAATGTTGCATCCAATTCCACGATTACATCATCACCTTTTACAATTCTCTCTTCCTCCTCGGGTGCACCTCCACCAAAGAAACTACAAAACCCTTCATCTTGTTAGCAGTGTCTAAGATTATTAAATCAAACTTCAAAATGTTGAGACATCTGAGATTATTAAACAAAACTTTAAAAAGTTGGGCCAGGGTATTTCAAATATAAACGAAGGAGAGACTGCAAACTAAAATGCTATGGTGGTCAAATAGGTATGTGCCTAAAATCACACCTGGACTCTTCAATTTCACAAAGAAGAGAAAAAAGAGGGTCAACAAGAATAGGTAAGCGAAAACCAATAAAAAAAGAAACAAAAGAAATAAAAGATAGACCAGTAAAAACAAATATTTATCACATTCCCTCCCACTTTTGATAATATGATTTGTCTTCATAATATGGATGCAACAAAGAATAAAGTAGATAAAGAATTAAACAAATCATCTAGATCCTTAATCATATAAATATTTAGTTTTTTAGTCTCTCCAAATATCAGACACACAATTGAGACCTTCTAAGATGAGTCCCCATGGCATAAAATTCTGGGAATTCCAAAGATCCAACACCTAGACACATACCCATACCTAAGATTCGACACATCCCAAACCCATATGGTATTGGTGCCCCATTACAATAACTAGCTACATCAATGGTTTGGAACAATCCCATGCTAAGACAAAGAAAAAGACAATGTTTCCACAATACAATTTTCTTACATTCATAGCCATAGCTACCCATAATGTTTTGATAATAGAAATTATAGAATAGGAGAAAGTGTCCAGCATTTTTTATGATATCATTTCTCTGATGTAGTATCACCATCCATTCATGTTGTGTCGGCTCGCCATAGGGAAGTTTAGCATCAAGATAAAAAAATTGCTAAGTTGCATCATTATAGGAAGTGTTTAATTTTCTTTCCGCAATAAAGAGAAAAGAATCTCCTTTATATTTGAAGCCACTCAACTCTTCCATCTATTGCATACAAGAAATCTCCTACAACAAGTGAGATCTCTTTCTCCCTTTTTGGAGAAACTTGGACAATGTAAGCCTTGATTTCAAGAAACATAAACTAAACATTCCAAAATTTCAATGAGAACTAGTGGCCTTGGTTCTTTTCTCTCATCTCCAATATTAGGAGTTAGAAGTCATCAAAATAATTTGATGCAGTTGATAGAGAACACAAATGAACTAGGAAGATAATCTCACTAGATATGTGTTGCGAACAACGATTGCCTATAACGACACATCTTTTTCTCCCTTTTTGGAGGAATTCCAACATGGTGCCCCTTAATTTCAAGAAACATAAATTAAACATTTCAAATTTTCAATGAGAACTACTTGTGTTAGTGTTTTTCCCCATACCTCCAATAATAGGTGTCAAGATGTTGCTAAGGACAATATATAGATAGAAAAAAAAAAAGGAAGCTGCATGGGTCTGAGAATCATCACATAAAAGGGAATCTTAAAGTTGTCTTATGGTAAATTTAATTTCAACTCGTATATGGCACTTCGTGAATGAACAGAGTGTAGCAGTTATGGAGGCATTAAATACTTTCTCAAGACGGTAGATGATGGATTCCTAAAATTACCATGACAAGACATATAAACAGAAATGTGTAATGTTTTGCAGGAAATTGTTGAAGGAAACATAGACTACTGGAACCAAATGTAATCTCATCGTATAATTTGAAGACCACAGAGGACTTCAGTAATCCTTTTGTTTCGTCCTTTTAGAAAGAAAACCATTGTCAAGCATTTTGCTCTCACTTCCCTCATTCCTTTCCAATAACCAAACAAGGCCCAAAGTTTCCCTTTTCACTAACAAAGAAAAACTATTCAGCAACAAAACGTTTCAATAAGCACAAAAAGAAGGGACCTCCACTTACGAACTAAATATGTCCTGAATGTTCATTCCACCGCCACCTCTACCACCACTTGCGGCATGCTGTTTAAGCCCCTCTTCACCATATCTATCATAAATATTCCTCTTCTCGCTGTCCGAAAGCACCTCATAAGCTATCAATCAACACATCGCACTTAAATTAATTCAAACCTCCAGACAAATGCAGTCAAATAAACCTTCAAACAACCAAGAAATCCAATAATTTTTTTTTCAAAATTCACCATTGTTAATCTCAGCAAATTTCTTATTGGCCTCCTCATTCCCCTGATTTTTATCGGGATGGTACTTCAACGCCAGCTTTCTATACGCCCTCTTGATCTGTTCATCCGAAGCACCTTTCGGAACTTGCAAAATATCATAATAGCTCTTTCTGCGACAATTCAAAATCAGTTCATTCAGTCACGAATCACACATCAAAATTCATCACAGAAAAAAGAGAGACTCTGTGTTATCTCACCCAGCAATGGCGGTCATGGCTGACGCTAAACCGCACAACAGGAAGAGCAGAATCGCTGTTCTTCGGTTCGCCATGAAGTTCCGGATCAAGAGAGAGCGAGAGAGCGAGTCTCTCAATGTAGAAATCTAAAGGTTCGTGATAAAATCTAGGGTTTATCTGGAGTCTCTCCGGTTCTCTTAGGGCTAGGGTTATTTCTATCTCTCTTTCGTCTCTTCTCTGTCTTTTTTCCTTCACTTTATCTCTCTCCAAACGGTTCGCAACGAGAAAGGTGAAGAAACCAGGCAATGGAGGAGCGAGGCTTAATACGTCACAAACGACCCCGAGTCTAGTCTTCGCTACGTGTTCTTCTAAAAACTGACCAATCAGAAGAGGTTTCTCGTTGTCTCTTCCAATGGTTATATCCCACGTGTCTTCAGTGTTTCGCCGGTAAAGTGATATTGCCAAGGGAAATCTTTACTATGTGCAAGGCATAAGCCAAACATGAGTTTGGGCCTAGAAATGGGCCGTTTTACCCAAATTGTGTTGTTTGGGGCCTTGGGCTGCTGAAGCGTCCAACGTCAGTTGTCCAGACTCCAGACATAAGGATTAAGGAGGGTGACATTGAATTTGATTAAATATCTCCGCTTCTTCCCGTACGTATGTTTATTTTAGGGAATGTTATGTTATGGGTTGCTGATTTGGGTTTATTTAAAAAATAATAACCAAGAGATTTGGTATCAAAAAAGGGTGGGCTCATTTCAAAAGTTATTAAAAAAAACTGTAATACGTGTGATTTGGTTTTTTGCTTCCTAGAATACCTTCAAACTGACATCACATTAAATCCAAAAGAAACCATAATATCAATCCCTAATATGATCAAAAAATCAAAATTAGCCCGGTACTTAGGGGATGCAAGACAGAGGAGAGTCAGGGAGAGGAGAATAGGGGAGACTGATTGAAATGAGAGAGCTATAGAGAAGACAATGCTCAGCTTCGTTAATTGGTAAAAAAATCGGTGGTTTGAAGCCCTACAGTAGGAAATTGGAGGAAAGGGAGGGAGAGAGAGAGAGCATTTTGGGAGAGAGAAAGATTATCTTCCCTAAAAGGTACATTTCAACCTTGCCCTAATATCCCGTTTTCCCCTATGTATAACGTTTGTTTCTTGGATGGTTGTAATAGGATGATGTTTGTTTCATGGGATGCTTGGTGCATATTCATGAAATGAAGATGGGTATTTACATATTTGTGTTTGCACTTTTCCTATTATTGAATTCAATGGGGAAAAATTGTGTTTGCCCATTTGTTAATTTATTGTTTCCCTTTGTTTTGGTTTGATTGCTTTTCCTAGAAATTTTCATAAGCATGTTCACTTCTTGTGAGATTTTAGTTCAAATTTTTATGTTACTCTATGTTTGCTTGCTTGCCTGTGGGTGTTAATATTTTCCGGGAATATTTCAGAAGCTCACCCAAGAGTACCTAGTTTTGGTTTCTTCTCTACCCAATTCGGACAAAAGTAAAACTATAATGTTTTATTGTAGACATGGCAACTATCCAAGAGAGAATGTTTGAGCAATCTAAAGAATGGACTATATTCGCTTCTTTTTTGTTTACATGAGTATTTTTCTTTTGGACGTTTGAAGAGGCCACCAATATGGTTATCAGAGCCTTGATTTATAGCGAATGAGAGATTTTCAAGATGATTTATTTTTCTTCCCCTACCAACAAAAAAGACCTAGAGAGCGTATACACTTATATATTTAAGATGTCTTTTGAACTTTAGCTTTTCTTTACTTTCAATTCCCAAGAATCTATTAACCTTTTATTTGATGACTAAATGTGATTATTCTCATGGTCCTTGCTTTGAACCTGAGATTATTTCATATAAATCTTCCTTTGAACTTTAAACTTTGATAGCTAGTTGTTGTTTTTGCATGGGTATGGGGCCTAAGAGGCAGCATTCCTCCTCATAAGGGAAAGCAAAGTGCCCTGTGGAGACATCTAGGAATGAAGTAAAGAGGAAAACTCAATTTGACTCGACCCTTTATTAGTTTGGGAAATGAGACATTGAACATTTATTTGTTATGCTTGAATGAATACCATTTTTTAAATTGATCGAGCCAGTCTATCCAACATTTGTTTATGCATTCTACGCCAATGTAGAGGTTTTATCGACTTGTGCATTGTTTGCAAACTTAGAGGCATTAAGATGTGTGTTGATGTAAAGAAGATATGAAAGATAGCTAGAGTCCCATTCATTGGCATAAAAATTGAGGACGTGAAGATTTGGCCGAATATCCTAGAATTTGTAGTTTTAGAGGCCATTGATCGTTTATGTGATATATCGGTTGCACATTGGACTACAAAGCCCAATGCTCAAAGTCTTTATGAAGAGACCCAACCCGGATTTCCTCTTCTTAACCCGAGGGACCCTCCTGGTACTCCTACGGATTTGAGAAAACAGTTCTTTTAAACCATTTTCAAAAGTGAATCTGTGGAGTGAACCCCTTTATACAATTACGCTTTCCATTAAAACCTTATTAAATGATAGGGTTTGAAATAATAGGTGTGCAGGCCTAAGACGCAAGCCCAAAACGGGATTAAAAACGAGCCAGTGCTAGCAATAGGCCCTTGATGACATCTCCCAAATATAGGCGAGCAAGGCAGTATCGCATCCAAATCAAACCAAATCTTACCAATAAGGGAAGTAAGGATAATTCAATAACTACTTATCACGTAAATCAAAACCAAATCTCACGATAAGGGAAATTAAGGATAATTCAATCACGCTATCTGTGAATCAAACCAAATCTCACAAATAAGGGAAGTAGGATAATTCGCTTATCCTGTAAATCAAACCAAATCTCACCAATAAAGGAAGTAGGATAATTCCCGATAAATTCTTTTAATTATAAATAATGTCGGCGATATGGAAAGAAAATCCCCGTCAGTAGAGAGAATCTTTATCACCATCGATTAGGAAAAACATATCTTATAAATGCAGAGGCATACAGTCGGTGAAAGGTGCGCGAACATGCACCAATACTTCATTCCTTAAGCGGTTGATATTCTCTTTCCACGGGAAAGCGGCTTAGGCATCGGGCGCAGCGGGCGAGCCCCGTAATCCCTCCTTTGTTTCTTGTTTTTGCGGAGAGAGTCAATGATCGAGCGTGGACCGACCCAGCTGATAGTTCGAGTTCACGGCCCACAGCGATTCCAACACGCTCCGGCTCGATTCACGGTTGAAAAGGCATCATCGATTGTAGCCGTCTGCGAAACGACAATTCCTTTACAAATAAAGTTGATCGATGGCCGATGGTATGGCTTCGGAACGCAAGCGGGGTCATGCGATCCCGAGGATGCAAGACCGGCAGAGCAACGCGAGATAGTAGGCCTCTGCGGTATACTTTGGAAACTATACGATAACACAAAGCGAGATGGAACGCTGCTGTCTCGCAATAGCGCTTGATAAGGGGTGCAGCGACTTACCGAGGCGGATGCAAGCGCCCGGGTGGGAAGTAAGACATGCCTAGGAAGACCATAACACAACCCCTTAGGAAGTCAAATCGGCCACGTATGGGCGCGGGGCCGTCACCCTAAGAGCCGCGGCTCGACTTAGAAAGGCGATATCGCGCGAGCTGGTTCGGCAGGCGGATTGGCCACGGGCCCAGCAACTTAGTTTTTAAGAGCTCAAGTTTGCTCGAGGGGAAAGGACTTATAGCCCATGAGAACCCGATTCGGCTCATGTAGATTAACGTGGGCACTGCTTATTTCCAGTTTCGAAGGCTGGCCCTTCGGGGAAATGGCATATAGCTACAAAGTCGATTCGACTCAGTGGGTCTTACGAAGCCTCGACAACTTCAGTTCCCGAAGAGCTATTTGCTCGGGAAAGGCCATATAGCCCGCGAGCGGTTCGACTCGGTAGATTAACCGAGTCCCAGGCTTAGTTTCAAGAGCTCATTTGCTGGAAGGCCATATAGTCATGGTGAGTTCGGCTCAAGCAGTTAGCCACGAGAGCCTTAGCATTTCGGTTTCGAAAACCATTTGCTCGGGGAAAGGCCATATAGCCGTAGAGGCCATTTGACTCGAGGCGGATTTGCTTACAGGCCCCAGCGGCTTAGTTTCGAAGAGCTGTTGCTTTCGGAAAGGCCATACGGTACGGAAAGCAGTTCGGTTCGAGCGATTAGCTACGGGTACAGCAACTTGGTTTCGAAGGCTCGATTCTTTCGAAGGCCATACGCCCGTAGAGCCCGATTCGGCTCGACGAGGTGTACAGACCTCAGCCCGACTCAATTTTTAAGAGCTATTTGCTTTCGGAAAAGGCCATATAGCCTCGAGCTAGTTGACTGGTGATTAATACGCGGGCTTCAGCGGCTCGGTTCGAAGAGCACAAACTGCCGGAAGGCCGTACTGGCCCGAGCGAGTTCAACGGGCGGATTAGTACGGGCCTCGGCTCGATTTAAAGGCTCGATTACCGGGAAGGTCCTTATAGCCTGAGGCCGATTGGCAGGCGATTGGCCACGGGCCACTGGCGCATTCGGTTTGAAGAGCTCGACTACTCGGGAAGGCCATCTGTGTGAGCGATTCGGCTAAGTGATTAACCCGCGGGCCTCACATTTCGGTTCGAGGCTCGGCCCATTGCTCGGGGAAGGCGTATAGCCGCGAGCCGATTCATTTCAGTGGGTGTACGGGCCTCGACTTAGTTTCGAAGAGCTTTCGGCGCTTTCGGAAAGGCCATATACTCGCGGTGATTCGGCTAAGCGGATTAGCCCATGGAGCCCCAGCGACCCCAGTTTGAAGAGCTTCGGCGCCGAAATGCCATAGCAGCGAGCGATTTAGCTTAGGCGAGATTAGCTCACGAGCCTCGGTGGCTCGGTTTTGAAGAGCTCATTGCTCGAAGGCCGTATAATGTAAAGCCAGATTCAACTCGGGCGGATTATCACGGGCCCGGCTTAGTTTTGAAGAGCTCATTCTTTGAGAAGGCTATACGGTCGCTAACCCGATTCGGCAGGCGAGATTAGCCGCGAACCTCCAGCGACTCGATTTTCAAGGAGCTCGATTGCTCGGAAAGGCCCGTATAATTCGCGAGCGATTCGGCTTAGGCGAGATTAGCCCGCGGGCCTCGATAGCTCGGTTTGAAGGCTCGATTGCTTTAGAAGGCGTATAAGCCAGGTAGAATCGGTTCGGCTTAGGCGTATTAACCCGCGGGCCTCAACGGCTCAATTTTCAAGGCTCGACTTCGAGTACCGCCCATGGTTGCGAGGCCGGGTTCGGCTCGGGCGGATTAGCCAGGAGCCTCGGCCGGCTCGGTTGAAGAGCTCCATTTGCTTTCGAGAAAGGCCATATGGTCGCGAGCGGTTGCTTTCGGTGGGTGTACGGGCCTCGATGCTTCCGGTTTGAAAAGCTCAGCTGCTTTCGGGGAAAGGCCGTATAGTCGCGAGCTAGTTCGGCAGGCGGATTGGCCGCGAGCCAAGCATCTCGGTTCGAGCGGGCCATGTAGCCACGGAGCGAAGTAGTCGGGGGCTGTGCATTTCGGTTCGAGCGGTAATGTAGCCCGCGGGCCAAGTAGCACGAGGCCCAGCTGACTCGGTTCGAGATAGGCCATGTAGCCACGGAGCCAAGTAGCTTAGTTCGCAGAGTGTAACTGCTCAAACATGCCATGTAGCCATGGAGCCAAGTAGCTCATTTCGCAGAGCGTAACCCCTCAAACAGGCCATGTAGCCATGGAGCCGTAGCTCGGGGGCCCGATGGCTTTCGGGAGCCCGGCTGGTTTGAACGGGCCATGTAGCCACGGGCTAGTGGCTCGATTCCTAGAGCAAAGCGACTCGGTTGCGGGCCCAGCATTTCGGGAGGCTCGGCGCCCGAGGCCCGGTTGCTCGGTTTGTAGAAGCCGCGACTCGGAAGGCCTCGTGCCGGGTGGTACTTTCGAGTTCACGAGCCCAACAGCTCGGGAAGAGCCTCGGCGCGAGGCCCAGCGGCTTAGTTTGCGGAAGCAACGGTTCGGGAGGGTCTCGGCGCCCAGGCCCGGTTGCTCAATTTGCGAGCGCGGCTCGGGGAAGGCCTCGGCGCCGGGGCCTAGGCTGCTTTCGAGTTGCGAGCTTAACAGCTGGAGGAGGCCTCGGCGCCTAGGGCGGTGCTTGGTTTGCGAGGCTTAACAGCTCGGGAGGCCTCGGGGCCCCGAGAGCTGCTGCTCGGTTGCCAAAGCCTTGTTTCGGGGAGGCCTCGGCGCCCGGAAGCCCGAGTACTCGGTTCTGAGCTTGCTCAACAGGAAGACCTCATCGCCTAGGAGCCCGACAGCTCGGTTGTAGAGCAACGGCTCGGGGGAAGGCCTCGGCGCCTAGGAGCCCGAGTAGCTCGGTTGTAGAGCTTAGCATTTCGGGGAAGGCCTCGGCGCTTAGGAGCCGGCCGCGACTCGGGGAAGGCCTCGGCGCCCGGGGCCCGGCTGCTCGAGTTGCCGGGCTTAAAGCTCGGGGGAAGGCCTTGGCGCCTAGAAGCAGCATTTCGGGGAAGGCCTTGCGCCCGGGGAACCCGGTGGCTTGGTTCTGAGCGCGGCAGGAAGGCCCTTGGCGCGGCGGCCCGGCTTCTCGATTTGTGAGCACTTGACTCGGGAAGGCCTCGGCGCCCGAGCTAAGTAGCTCCGAGTTTAAAGCGCGGCCGGGGCGAATAACTCGGTTCAAATGGCATAGCGGTTCGGGAGGCAGAGGCCCGGGGAGCCGTAGCTCGATTTAGAGAGGCGTAACGGCCCGAGGCCGAATATCTCGGTTCAAGGTATCGCGGCTTGGGAGCGAGAATGGCCAGAGCCAGTAGCTTAGTTCAAAAGGTAAAGTAGCCAAGTAGTAGCTCGGGAGCGAGTATAGCCAGTTTAAAAAAAAAGCCTTAGCTCGATTTCAAGGGAGCGAATAGCTCGATTCAAAAAGAGCATAAACCGCGAAAAGGTAGAGAATAGCCCGGGGCCAAGTAGCTCGGTGAAGTATGATAACCAGAAACCAAACAGCTCAAATTGGCAAGACAATAAAAAGAGCAATAAAACTAATCAAACCCTTCCTAAGTAGCCATGTGGATATCACGTCTGATCCGAGAAGCGATATAGTCATATGCACACTTCACGTAGTCAAAGGCTAGGGAGGGAGGGAAGTGCGGCGATGGGATTTGAAATAATAATAGGTGCAGGCCTAAGACGCAAGCCCAAGCGGGGTTAAAAGCGGGCCTGGTACTAGCAATAGGCCCTTGATAACATCCTAAATAGGCCAGCAGAGCCAATATCCACGTAAATCAAACCAAATCTCACGATAAGGGAAATAGGATAATTAAATGGCACAACTATCACGTAAATCGAGCCAAATCTCACGATAAGGAAGTAGGATAATTCCCAATAACTACTTTCCAGTATCATATTAATCTAACGGCGATATGGAAGAAAATCCTGATCGATAAGAGAGAATCATATCACCATCAAATTAGGAAACATATACTAAATACCCGAGGCCATCCCGGCCGGTGAAGGTACGGACTTATACCAATACTTCATTCCTAAGCGATTGATATTCTCTTCCACGGGAAAGAATTGACTTAGGCATCGGGCGGCAAGGGCGAGCCTGCCCGATCCTCTTTGTTTCTTGTTTTGCGGAGGAGTCCCGATGTCGAGCCGAGCGGATAGGCCCGGCGATTCGATTTCGGCTCGGCCCGATTCCAGCACGCTCCGGCCAGGTTAAGGTTGAAAAAGACATCATCATTAAACATGGTAGGATATATATATATATATATATATTTCACATTAAACCCTCTTTATACAATTAAACATATTGTAGAAAAATTGGGCAGAGTTTCCTTTGTTTTTCGGACATCTCCCAATTTACAACACTTGTAATAAAACATTTTACACTACAAAAATGGCACATTTACTCCCACATCCAATCACGGGATATTAAATTAAATGGTACCCCTTTCCCGGCCCGACCCGTTTGGTGGATCGGTAGGAATCCGGGAGGCCTGACATCACTTTCGAATCATATCTTTGCGAAAGCAATTTCAAAATTAAGGCAAGCCATAAACATTTACATTTAACAAAATACATTTTACAATAGAACCTTCAAGCCTTTTCAAAATGATTTACAAAAATAGATGTTCAGAGTTCAAATTGTTTTTACATAATATCAATATCCAAAAGAAAACATGAAATGAATGCACATGTCGGAGCATAATCCGAAATTTCCTTCTTTATGACTCGACGCTCCTCTATCTTGGGTCCGCTTTCGATCACTATCTATCACTTTCATTGCACAACGCATTGGTAAAAAGCAATCGCTAAGCATTTTCTCATGCTTAGTGGTTATATAAATCCATTCCTCGGTTTCGGTTTAAATCCGTCATGCAATTTTAACAATTCAAAACTTTCAAACCATTATGGATGATCAATGTAAATACAATACACCATATTTGTTATATATACAATCGATTTATAGTTCATTGATCATCCCAATAACTACATATTCAATATTTCACAATCTCAAATCAATTCAAATATGCTCACAAATTCAATGGGTTACGCCCATTCGAATTCGGTTTGCCAATCAATTCCAATTATGTCGTCGGTCGTTATGTCCTTAGCAGTTTAACCTATGTCTTTGATATACGGTCTCCGAGTCAAACGCAGTCTCCGCTAAGGCTGAGCCGGTATAAAAAACGGTTTTATAACGCAGTCACAGTCCCGTTGGGCTGCGGCGGATTTATAAAAAAATCGATTAGTGAACACTACCCGTGCGGTCCCAGCTGAGGCTGGCGATCGGGTGACACATCAATAATCGTTCGCGATCTTGCTATTTTGGCCCCTATTGGTATACCAATTTATCATATCTGAACTAAACGGTTAATATTCTATTAAAGGGCGTTCAAATCCTTTATAGCAAAATATGGTACAATGCATTGCATTTGTATAAATAGTTTATTTTCAATAATCATGCAATTGTCATATGTAAACATTTCACAATCACTTTTCTCAAATCAATTAAAACAATTTAATATGCTTTTCTTATACATTTAGAACAAGCATTTCAAATATTGAAACGAGGAATAGAAGTCGGTAGAACAAACCCAAAAATCTTTGCACTTTGATTCCAATCCTCATAATCTCAATCTCAGTTTGACTTTTACTCCTTGTCAGCCCCTATTCCAAAACCATTAAAGAACAATATTATTCATGCGTGCTAGTGGTTTTGGTTAGGATTAATTTTTTTGGAGTTTAATTTGAGTTCCAATTTCAACAAGCTATATATAGATGGATTCTTGACTCAATAGGCTTTCCATAGAGTTCAAGAACACCTGAAATGGAGTTCGGACTAAGGAATTATGACCTTCTGAAGTTGGAGGTCACACGTAGTCACACCCAACCGAGCTGACCTGAACTGGCTGAGGTGTCCTGATCTGTCCGAGCTCAGATGACCTATATGAGCTCACCTATTATCCTCTACAGGCATATGAATGGATTCTTGACTCAATGAGTTTTCCATAGAGTCCAAGAACACCCTAAACAGAGGTCGAACGAAGAAGTTATGACCTTTTGAAGTTGGAGGTCACACGTAGTCAAATCCCAAATGAGCTTACTCCTCGACTTGGCCGAACTGACCTGACTCCGCCGAGCCGACCCGACCTAGCCGAGGTGCACCTGGCCGATACACACCGGGCCGGCGTGCACCGGCCAGTGCATTGGACGAGGTGAACCGGCCGAGTCAGATTGGTCGAGCCGCACCGGTCTAGGGAAAGGGCCAACTTTGGCTACAGAGGTCCCGAATTGAAATTGCGCTTCAACATCAAGTCTACTGGATGCGCAAGCCACAATTTACTGTATGACCACTCCAAATTACCTTATTTCTTACCCAAAATCAGTTCTAAGGTCCATCTATTGCGCACTACCACAACGCGCAAGAAATTCCTGCTATTTAAAATATAACCAACATTCTAAGGCAAAGATAACCACCACACAACCCCAAGCGCTAAAAATAACCAAAGCAGGTACACTCCACTCTTGAGTTTGTCGGAGCTCCCGATCTCGGTCTCTACCAGAAATCTTTTCACGGAAGGACTTTCCCTCTGGCTCGGAGACCTATGGTCCGATCGTCTGAAAATATATATATGCAGAGCCTCTCTCTCTAACCTCCCTCTCTATGGCTCGCCTTTACTCTCTCTCTTTTTCCCTTTTTCTTTCTTAGCTGATCACTCTTAACGTATTTTAAAAAGCGAGCAACTTCTCCCTTCCTACATGCCATGCCCTTTTCCTTGATTTTTTCTTCTTTTTCTTTATTTCTTTTTATATTTAGGTTCCCTTCATTTCTGTATTATTCTTCATTTAAGTCTCCTATTATTTTCCCCTTGCTCATTTATTTCTCCTAATTTCACTTAGACATATAAACTTACTTACAATTGACCCTTAGGTCCCCATTTAACAATTTCCATATTTTCTCTTTTTCACTTGAGTTTATTTCTGGATTCAATAATCATTTAATCAATATTCATCTAACAATTCCCATAAACATACCCAAGTTGGTTTTACTATGTTCTAATATATAATAATTTTTATTATAAAAATTCTAGGGTATTTTTGGGGCGCTACAAAGTCCACCACAAGAAATTTCAAATCAAACTTTAAAATCACGTTCTAAACACCATAGAAATATAAACAATATTTTAAAACATATATACATTACAAAATAAAGGTACACAAGTAGTTATTTAAACAAGGTCTATACATTTTCAACAAGTGGTCACGTGAGGCTGAGGTGTCATCGGGCCGTATGGATGCTCAAACCGCTTCATCGCCCTCGCCGAATACATTTTATAAAACATTTGGAAAGAAATGTGAGCTAAAGGAGCTCAATGAGAGTATAGTTCATAGGAAAATAATGTTTCCAGATATAGTTGAAATACAATGTGTAAAACAATTATATAAACATCTCATTTCAATAAACATTTACTTTACTTTCTTTTCCTCTTTGAATCCATCATATCCAATGGAACCTAATCTACCGCTAACCAATCGTCAGCCCATGAAAGAACCTCCAATGAAACGCCTTAATGATCACGATGGCCCAAAGGAACCTTCATAAATCGTGCCTTATTTTAGATACCATGACACTATGGAATAAATCATATCATACAAGGAGAACCTTTCGCATTCTTTCTTATGCGATATGCATATGCATCACTCTTCCCTTCCTCTATAAAAATCATATCCTTTTCCCATGTATCATGCACACGTAAAACACTTTAGTCGACTTTACTTTAAACTTTATTTTTGTAACATAGGGTAACCATGAATTCAATCATAAAAATTTTCATATAAACATGTATATATAGAATATACATTCATAAACATTTCATTTCATATGGAAACCATAAATCATTCTTTATAAAACTATGAAAACCATAATCATTTCATTTTTTCTTAACATAAGTAAAATCAAGAAAACCACATTTCCTTTTTCATTTAAACATTTATAACACGTATATGAAAACATATGCATTTATATATATATATATATATATATATATATATATATATATATATATATATATATATATATATATATATATATATAGTATATATATTCATAAACATTTACATTTTCCTCATCTTAGTTATTTAAGCCATTTTTCCTCCTTTAAAAACTTTCCACTTCCACCTTTGTCCTTAATCACTTTCCTCCTACAAGTCACATTATCCATAAAATCCATTAATGTTCATACCTTAACAATATGCGATTAAACTCTTAACTATAATATACTTTCTATTAAATTTGAAAGCAACCCTTAAGCATTTTCTTATTCACTTAATCTCAACTTATCCAATTCACTTCCAATTAAATCAAGGCTCATGACAAACTCATTACAAGCCTTAAATCAAGCCATTAGCATGCTTAAAATGAAAAACCCATAATGCCCTTCACCTTAACAAAAATTACATTTATACTTTAATTAATTCTTTTTCTTAAAACTTTAATTCTAATAAATTCCATTAGACATTTAATCACTTCCAATTGATTAAAATCAATTGAAACTCAACTTCTTCATACTTTTCCTAAGGTGGCCTAATCCTACCTGCCACCAATTCATCATTATTTCTTCAATTTCTTCTATTTTCTTCCAACAATTACATTTAACAATTCATCCATTGCTATTGATTCAATTACACTAATCAAACCAATGCATTTCCAATTAAACCCTCGCCTAACCTCACTCATGCTATATCTCATTTTCTTTTCAATTTTTATTCCATTAATTCCTTCAAGTATTCAAGTACGTCATTAAATAAATTAAAACTACTAAACAACATCACTTTCATTACCATCGAAGGTTGACCTAAATTTACAATCCCCATAATTTCATTATTTCTTTTTCACTTTAACAAAATCAACCTATAATCATGTCAATTAATAGCTAAAGCCCTAATATAACTCAATTGAAGGTTTAGATAAATAATCCATAAAACCCTAATTGTTTACCTTAAGAGTTTTGGTGTCTTGATGTTAACTTGAATTCCAATGAAATCTCTTGTTCAAATCTACATAAAGATATGCCAAGAAATTCATTTACATCATTATATAACCATTTCCTTCATTAACCTTCAAATTCACATAGACTAGTAAGTGATCTACCTTAAAAACTTGATTCTTCACTTAGGATTTGAACTAGGTTACTTCATGGACATGATGCACACTTGAAATAGACTTGAAATGACATGAGAATTACTTGAAAACTTGGACGGTGGACTGCCGTATTTTCTCCTCAGATGCTCCCTTTGCCTTTTCTTCCAATTTTGCTCACCCAGAGTGCACCCAAGAAGCCAAGACAATGCTTAATGATATTTTTCATGCCTAATTTGCTCTCCAATTATCCTTAAATTAACCCCATGCCATTGGTTAGCATCCTTACATTCTCATTGGTCCATATGTAATCATATAGTCCAAAAGCAACTAATTCCACTTTATGCTCCATAAAATCCCAGTAACTTGAACCATAGTTAGGCTTAACTAACTCTTATGGTTTGCTAACACAAATATCCTTTTAACCTTAGTTAACCTTAACTAACCAAAGTTAAGTTCGACTTTAGTTAACTTCAACTCAGCCACTAACCATAGTTAAGGTAACTAATTTATGATAAATATCAAAATTTATGGAAAGCTCTCATAGGTCCATTTTTAATCACATAGATCATCAAACTTATATGACACCATTCTATTGGTTCTTGTTTTTCTTACTTAGATTAAGGTTACTAATAATACCCCTATACCAATAAAAATTCCGAAAATATTCCATGATCGTCCAATCATAAAATTGACCATGGAATACTCTAATTAAACTTATTTCCTGTCATGAACATGTTTTAGAAAAAATTCTAGCGGTACAAGGAATATTTTTACAACTATTTCGTAAAAAGGGCATTTTCATCATAAATCGTCGAACGTCTGAAACCCCCACCCCGCTTTAACCGTCAATTTCTTGCACTTAATACATTATTCTAAACATTTTCAATTTTCGGAGCTCATTTTTCGAAAATTACTATTCGTTTGACCATTTCCAATCAAATACACAACTTATCGAAAACTAAATTTACTATTCATAAAAACAGTAAATTCAGGGTCTTACACTTTCCCTCTTTTTCTTCATCATATCGTCATTTACTCCTTTATCCCCCGAGGAGGACATAGAGACGAGGTCTCTTATCTCGAGGCATTTTTTGTTGACTCGATTCTAGTTGGGTGATGAGTTAACATTGGCCATATAATGCTTAATCATATGATGGTTTGTTGTTAGAGCACGACTTGGGTTCTCCCTTACGGACGCTTCCTCACAAAAGTCTTCAAGGAGTTCAGGCTTTACTTGAAAGTTGAGACATAAATTGAGAGGTAATCTCCTTTTGACACTTATACTAAATCGTCCATGCGTAGGATTAAGTTTATAAAAGGAGATGATGATGTATGGGTTTGAAGGGTTGGTCTGCACTTAGGTGCAATTGATGAGGATGATGATGATGATACTGTAGCTCCTTATCAACCTCTCCTTACTGATATCCCTTATACTAAGGTCCCTCCTAATGTTGATCCGGGTACATGTTTCTCCTCCCCGAATGATCACATTGATGAGGTTCAAACTCGTTTGACCGAGAAGTTTGATAAATTGGATGAGAGATTTCACCAATTTGAGGATTTAGTGGTTGGTGAACTATGACAGTTATCGACCCGTTAGTGTGAAATGATGGAATTTCTTCATTTTGTTTTCCCTCCACCTGCTCCTCATCCATGATTCCAATATTAGATATGGCTCTTAGATATTTTTTTTGTCCGTGGGATAATTGCCCATATTATGACATGTTGATTTTGTTATCAGACTTTATTGGTTGTTGAAACTTATTTAATCTAAGAAGTGTTTTGGATACTTATGTTGTGTGGGATTAACTTATTTAATCTAATAGGATGTTTTGGATAATTATGTTGATTGAGTACTTATTTTCATATAGCATAAATGACTATTTAAAATGACATTTTAAGGTAGTTGTTCATATGTAATAGGCAAGGAACAAAATATCGGATATATCTGATGATATATCGCCGAAATATCGAATATTGGTAGGTATTGACACGATTTTTCAGTTGGCCAAAAAATTGGTAAAATTGCCGATATTTTGGCGAAATATCAGAAATTTTTTATATTTTGGCGAAATATTGAGAGTATATCTCACACGCGCATGTGCTGAAATTTCTAGAAAAATATCGATAAATATCGGAGATACATCAGTAAAAATCGGAGATATATTGGTAAAATAACAGAGATATATTGGTTATTTTGACTTAAATCAAATCCAACGGTTAAAATTAAATCATAATGGTTTTTTGACAATCCAATGACTATTTTGACTCCAAAAATTTTTATAATTACCCCTAAAATCATACAGTTTCTTTACAAACCCATCCATACACATCCAAGTTCCATTTGACTCTCAAATTATTTTTTCTTTGTGATTTATCTCAATATTTTGAAGATCTTGTTATGAATATTGACTTCATTAAGATGGAATCTCATCATCAAATAATGTAATGAAGCCACATCGGTCTTTATTTTGGTTTTAAATGACTATTGTAATGTAATTTCTAGATAAATTATAATGAATATTGTTTTCAACAAGTGTATATTTGCTTATTTATGTATTTTTTATAGTTCAACAAAGTATTTCCATGAATTTCAAAGTATTTTGTTACTTTGTTGTCATATTTTATCAAAATATTCACTCGATTACTTACCGATATTTCCGATATATCCGAAATCTAAGTATCGATATATCCGTAATACCGATATTTCGCTCACGGTACGATATCGACCAAGCAATATAGCATCAATCGGTCGAAATGACGCTACTCAACTGACACCGAGTGAAATAATGACAGAGCCTCATCCGGGCTGATTGCGGAAAATTTCAACCGATACATCACTCAATTGGTCAAGTGATGCTTCCTCAACCGATCGACTGAGAGAAGTTTTGACCGAGACCTTCCTCAATCGGTCGAGTGATGCTTTATCAACCATTTGAATCTTCACTATTTTTGACAAGGAGCGGCAAATTTCCGGTAATGGGAGATCGATAGCCCTAGATGATTTTCCTCTCAAGCTTCAAACTTTTGAGTGGAAGAGATAAGATAAGTGATTAAAAGAAGGGTTTTGGGGTATTTTTAAATTGATATTAGAGTTTCTTTTGGATTTAATGTGATGCTAGCTTGAGGGCACTTTAGGAAGCAAAACACCAAACCACATTTGCTGTAGGATTTTTTAATAACTTTTGAATTGAGCCCACCCTTTGTTGGTACCAAGCATTCCATAATATAAAATTCCCATTTTAGACCAAAAATATATTATTGAAGCCCATGGCATTGGGCTGGGTCTTTATGGGCTGTTTTGTGAAAGAGTAATTTATAAATATTCTTCATTTAGAGTGTTTTTAGGAAAAAATAAACAGATGTTTAGTAATCTTTTGAAGGGAAAATTATTATTAAATTTTGAATTTTTATGACTTTTGCATTTAAATTCTGATAAAAAGTTTATTTTTTAAATATAACAACTTTAATGAATTTTGTTTTTATATCCAAATAAGACTTTGAACCTTTACCTTATCCAACATGGTACAATGTCATTTTAATGCTAGAACTACAATTAAAATGAAAGTTGAGGTATAAAACAAAATTAATAAAAGTTGTTATATTTAAAAAGCAATTTTTTTGTTTCAGATTTAAATGTAAAAATTATGAAAGTTTAGGATTTTAATACTAATTTTCTCTATTTTGAGAAGCACTTGAGGAGGTATTAAAAAAAAAAAAGAAAAGAAAAAAAGGAAAAAGAAAAGAAAACATGGATATTCGTAAAATACCTATTTATTTATTCATAAAATATCCATTTATTTTTCCTTAAATTATCTATTTAGTTTTCCTTAAAATATCTATTTATTTTTCTTAAAGTTTTTATTTATTTTTCTTAATATATATATATATATATATATTTTCATTAATTCAAATATTTTTGTAAATATTTTAAAATTTTTAGAATCATTAAAATAATTATTTTAAGTTTTATTAATATAAAATTTTATATGCATTTACACATTTTTGCAATAAAATTATTTATTTATTACGATATCCTATTTTTGAAATTAATTTTTTTCTTGTACACTTTAGTTCAACTTAAAGTTAGTAAATTGTTTCCAAGAGACTTGAACTCGGGACCCTCTCTCTATGTCCTATACCTATTCGAAACGATGAACACTCTACCACTTGAGTTAGACATGATGAATTTTTTTTTTAAAATTAAATTTTAAATATCATTTTTGGCAATTTTAATAATATAACGATGTTAAGAAACACAAGTTAACGGCTCTCTCTAAACCCTAGCTTTCTTTCTCTCAACTTTTTATTTGTTAGACTCTTTTCTTTAAGCAAGGAGGGGTGATTTTATTTGTCATTCTTAGCTTGAAATCACCCTTCTACACCTCTTTAATTTTTTTTCTTAATAAAATGGGTTTTTACACAGATCTAGGTTTTTATATGTTCTTTTTTTATTAAGTCGTCGCATTGATGCGCTTGTGATTGTTGTCGTTTCGGTGCGGGTGTGTGTGGCTGCGTCGCTCTAAGACAACGATTCGGCTGCCGTCAGGAAAGGACGCTTATTTGTATTTGACGATCTAAATGAGCAAGTATATACGAAAAACAATAAATCAAATCACGCAGATGTTGATGTATCCAAAGCTCAGCCAATTATACTAAGTAATAAGGCATTATTAAATGTATAAACTCAACTAGCAAATGTATAGACTTTGATTCGTTTCATTATGTTATTAACTTGGATGTTTTTTCATCATTCAGCATTTTAACGATTGATTATACGTTTACTCGATATATCAGTTAGCTGTAATCAATGAAATTATTTATCTTAAAATAATAATAATAATAATATAACGCGTTTTTATACCCATACAAAAAAAAAAAAAATCACTTTTCTAGCTTCCTATGAAAGCGTTTATGATAGAAGCCTAGAGAAAACACTTTAATTAGCAATACTTAGTGCCAAATGAGCCCTAAGTCATTTTTTTATTAGTACATCCCTAAGTCAATTTAATAACTGTTTTTGCATTATTTTCTTATCTTTTATATTACATGCTCTTATAATTCCCTACGGTGATTAATTTTTTTATATTAATTTGTGCCATTCTTTGTCCTGCTAACCATGATTAGCTAATTAATTATCCTAATTTCCTTCATTATTTTCATAAAGACTATTTATAACTTAACACTACAACTTTTTAATAAAATAGTCTGAGTTGGCATTTGTTTTTTTGTTTTTTTACTTAAGGATTAATAGATTTTTTGTTTTGAATAAGATTAAGTATTTAATCATTTATTTTTTCTGAAAAATATCAACTTTTTTATTTTTATCTAAATTTTTAGACAATAAAATTTTAAATACATATGATTTTATTTATTTTGGCAAATAAGCATTTTAGTAAACTGTCACCAACACCTGGGACCCCTCCTTACCTTGATGTCTTGCATTTTTAAGTTTTGAATGATTTATATTTAGATATTTCTATTCAAAAATAAGGAATTAGAAACTTGAAAAACAAAGATTGGGTTGCACAATAACATACTTCAGTTGAGGAGCAAAAAATATTGTATTCTTGCTATTCACCGGTGTATTTTTATACAATGGACAATTAAAAAGTCAAAGACTCAGAAAAATAGGAACAAACAAATTTGAATTTTGAAGCTGATTGAAGATTGCTGCGGGAAGGCGTGATTCACGGGCTTTTAAAATTCTATTGAGTCCATAAGCATTCCAAATCAAAGTGAATATCAGCCATTATCTGTAACAATTTTAGCTCTTATCTTGAGATGATATTCAGCAATTATCTATAACAGTTTCAGCCCTTATCTGTGGGATGATTTTCAGCCGTAACAACATTATTCTTAACATCCCCCCGCAAGACGGTACTCCCATTGGAGATATCGATTTTGAGTCTGAGTTGGCAAAATGGGTGCAACGGAAGGGGCTTAGTCAGAGCATCTGCAAGTTGTTCTTTGGAGGAAATATGAGAGACAACAATCGAACCCTTTGCAACATGATGTCGCACAAAATGATAATCAATGGAAATGTGTTTCATCTTGGAGTGAAAAACTGGGTTGGCAAAGAGATACGCGGCATCGATGTTGTCACAAAAGATGGTGGGTTTGGTAGAGAAAGTGAGATGTAGTTCTTGAAGAAGGTGAGACAACCATAGTACCTCAGCAGTGCAAGAAGCAAGTGCCCTGTATTCTGCTTCGGTAGATGATCTAGCAACAACTTCCTGTTTCTTTGAGCACCAAGAAATAGCATTTCCACCCAAATAGGCAATGTAAGCTGAAGTAGAAGTTCGGTCATCCCGATTGCCAGCTCAATCTGCATCTATAAATGTAGTAAGAGTCAGATTTTGCTAGTGTTTGAGAAATAGACCATGGTGCATTGTAGATTTCCGTATATCGTGTAACCCTTAAGAAGTATTCAACGTTGATAAGTGGGCTTAGAGGTACTTAGTCCGCCTCGTTGTATTTTAAATTTCAAAGACACTAAATTAAGGCCAGCCAGGCTGTTAATTTATTAAATAAAAATCGGTGTTCTAAATTTGGTTCGGCTTCGACGGTCTAGTCTCAAGGCGTGCATTACCTATTCGCCATTTTTCGCTTTTATGCGCACTGCATTGTGGCTGATCCATACTTTTGCATTTAAAAATTGAGCCAAATTTAGCCCTGCTAGGCCCAACGTAGCCCATATCCGCCCGAATTGTCACCTCTAAGTGGGCGCATGTATGAACTGAGCAAGTTTATTTGTAGCATAGGACACATTAGGTTTGTAGCATAAGACACCTTAGGACGTGTAAAAGACAAATACTCAAGAGCACCAATAACTTGCTGAAAATGAGTTGCATCTGTGGGGGTAGAAACATCATTGAGAAGGATAGATTGTGAAGAAGACATTGGTGTTGAGAATTCTTTGGCACCAGTCATGTTCGTTTTCTCCACGAGGGCTCGAATATACTTGTGTTGATTGAGAAGAAGACGAGAAGGTGTGTGAAGAACTTCAACTCCAAAGAGAGAGCATCACCATAAACCAAGAAGTAAATAGTGGTAGTGGCAGTATGAAAGATGTATAGAGAGGTATCACTTTTAGAGTTGACAAATCCAAAGGAGATGAGGAAATCTTTAAGTTCATTATACCATGCTCACGGTGACTGTTTTAAGCCATAAATTGCCTTACGAAGCTTATAGGTAGGGTTGCTTGAGTCAATAAACCCTGGGGGTTGTTGCATATGAACCTCTTCATGGAGGGTGCCATGGAGAAAGGCGTTATTAACATCCGGATAGACAATCCATGTGGCAGCAAAGATAAGAATGAGGCGGACCATTACAGTTTGACAATAGGCTTGAATGTATCATATCAATCAACACCATCATTATGCCTTTGGCAACCAAATGAGTCTAAGACCGAGAGATACTCATTCTGAGCTTCGCTTAACGCGAAACACCCATTTGCCAACTGCGAATAAAAAATCGCTTTTTCTACGATATTTCGCCGAGTAAATCGGTTTTCTATCAAGATGGAACGATTTCTGCAACGAAAAATCGATTGAAGGAAAAATCGTTAAAAAATCGGGAACATCGGTGAATTTTCGTCGAAAAATCGAAAAATTCCGATTTTTTCCGAATTTTCGGTGGAAAAAATCAGTCGTGCATTGCACGCGCCTGTGAGGCGCGTTGCTGAAGAAGAAACAACATTTCATTCACTTCTGTTTCCATCAATTGTACACGTTGGAGCCAGCTGTTCACTTCATTGGTCGTTGACTCGTTGCCCATCACGTTCAACTCTCTCCTTCACGTCATCATGTGCATTCTTCAGCTCCTCCATTGCATATCTCAAAGACTCCATATTTTCCTGCAGATCCTTGATGTAACCGGCATGTTTGGTTGTGCAGTCCCATACACGGGTTCCAACATCCAAGAAACAAAAGAGCACAAAGGCAATAAATAGTTGTGGAGCAAAATCGTTTTTTTCTTCGTCATCATATCATCGGGAAAATCCAAGCCGCCTGCACGCTAGTTAAAAGCAAAAATCGACAGTATGAAAATCGATAAAATAGCCGATTTTTTGGTCAAAAACGCTGACTACGAGTACGTTTCACATACGGAATTTTCAAAAATATCTAAGAAAATATCGATAACATCTAAGACGACTATTTCTGATTCCAAAAAATTTATAAATATTCAAATCATACAATCTTTACAAACCCATTCATACACATCCAAAGCTCCATTTAACTCTCAATTTATTTTTTCTTTTCAAGTGATTTATCTCAATATTTTGAAGATCTTATTATGAATCATTATTTTCTACGCGATCCCTTTATCAAATAACGTAACGGCTCACACCGCCTTCATTTGGCTTTAAATTACTATCAGAATATATAATCGTCGATAAATTATAAATTAATATTATTTTCACAAGATATATTTGCTTATTTATGTCTTTTTTATAGCTCAATGTTAATTTCCATGAATTTAAAGTATTTTTATTAATTTTCGCTTTATCGATATTTTTGTTAAAATATCCATCGATATTTACCGATATTTTCGATATATCCGTAAAATCCAAGTACTGATATATCCGTAATTACCAATATTTTGTTCCTTGTTTACAACCAACAACATTTTGGGAAGGGTATGGAGGAACAAGATCCCAAGTACCATTTTGAAGAAGAGAAGTGAGCTCATCAAACATAGCTTGGCGCTCTGAGGGTATTTGAGAGCATGGCTAGCACAAGAGGGTTTAATGTATTCGGGTAATGGGTGTTTGGTAACAGTGTTGTATAACTGTTTTGGCTTAAATATATTATTCTTAGACCTGGTGGTCACGGGATGGGAAGAGTTAAGGGATGTAGAGGCCTTAGAGGTAGTGGTAGATAATGGTTGAGAGGAGGTATGAGGGCGATTAATGTGAGTTTCAGCTTGGGAAGAAGAAATTTGAGATAGAGAGTTAGAAGAAAAACCAGAGGTAGAGGAAGAGAGACTATCTTCTTCGAAGATTAGAGCAAGCAATGATCTTGATGATGATATTGGCAATGAGCATGGGACGGTAGTAATTGGTGCTTGAGATGCCATAACAAAAGAGGAAGACCAAATAGGAGAACTCATGGACGAGGGACAAATATTTGAAAAAGGGTGTTCACATTCTACAAATTTAACATGACGAGAATGGAAGATTTTGTTAGTTTTAACATCCAAGAAAATATTTGCAATTTGATGTAAGGAGTAACCAAGAAAAACACATGGGGATGATTTTAGGATCGCTCTAAGGAACAAAATTTCGTATGATATCTGCACTCGAATTTTACTGGACATATCTGAACATTCCAGAATATGCATGATATTTTTACAAAAATATCTAGAATATCTATGATATTTTCGACAAAAATATCGTAAAACGAAATTAACAAAAATATTTCAAATTTAATAAATACTTTATCGAACTATAAAAACATAAATAAAGAATATACACTTATTGAAAACAATATTAATTATAATTTATCGAAATTACATTACAATAAGAATTTAAAACTAAAATGAAGACCAATGCTATATTACATTATCTAATGGCTGATCCTATTTACGAAGATAATATTCATAATAATATTTAAAATATTGAGATAAATCACAAAGAAAAAAAAATAATTTGAGAGTTAATGGAGCTTTGACGTTGTATTTAACGAAGCTCAGATGATTTGAAGATTATAATTTTTTGTACCAAAATGTCACCGATATTTTACCGATATTTTAAAATTCTAAGACATACATCGCGAGATAAAGTCTTGAAAATAGTCGAAATTCTCAATAAATATCGAATTTCCATATTTCGCCAATATTTCGACATTTTTCTGATTTTGGCCAACCGACTATCGGTCGGCAAATTTCAAGCCGAGGCTCACAACCGATATTTCGGCCGAAAAAATCGAAATTTTGTTCCTTAGATCAAGCTTATGAGAGGCATATAGTTTTAACCAAGGAAAACAAAGGCAACCAAAATTTTTTAATTTTTTAAAATTAGGCTTGGTAGAAAAAAGTATGGTAATGAAAAAGCGAGAACGAGAGTTGGAAGACGATTGGTCAAATATACTAGAAAAGCATATGATCAATATTTTAGAAGAAGTTTAGCTTGATGTAAAAGTGTTAAGCCAGTATCAACAATGTGTTTGTGACGACGTTCAGCAGTGCAATTATATTGAGGTGTGAGGAGGTGTTTTTAAATGTTGTAAGCCATGTGTAGCTAAAAAATTTCGTAATGCAATAAATTCACCTCCACCATCAGAATAGATAGAAATGATTTTGGTTTTGAAAAAATTTTCAACCAAAGTTTTAAATTGAGGGACAATTGTAGAGACATTAGATTTTAGTCGCAATGGATATAACCAAATTGTTACAAGAGAATTTGGGAGATAAAGAAGAGAAGATGAGAGTTAGGAGTTATGGGTAATTCCTCAGTGCGTATTCCATTAAACTGGGCTATATTAATAGCCTTACATGCAACAGAAATTGACTACTTCTCAACTTATTCCTAGAGACTAGGTATTTTCATAAGACTAGGAAAAACATGCTAAAGAATAGGAACTGAATGAAACTGAATGAGACTTGTTCTCCTTGAACTTATTTGATGCAGGTGATGGTCCACTTATGACGCTGTGTGGGTTATGCAGAATGGGACACATAACAATCCCCCCCACTTAAACCAACCTTGTCCTCAAGGACGGTTAGTAGACTTGGAGAAACGCCAAGCATCTCTCCCAAGTGAGATCCTACCGTGGTGCCCATCCATTTCACTAAAAATTCTCGTCCGAGGACGATATTTGCCTTCGAATTTCACTGACCAAAAATAGCTTCCGGTTGGGGAAGAAGAATAGTGGAGTCATGCGCTCTGAGTGGTGGCATGGGGAAGAGCCGGGCTTGATATTCCCCAGACCTTCCTTAGCAGTGAGAAGCATGGACAACATTGTGGATTGGGGACCCAACGGGAGATCAATCATAGGCCACGGCTTTACCTTCTCTAACACCTTAAATGGACCAAAGAAGCAGGCGAGCTTTAGGGACCCCGAAAAGCCACTAAAGTTTGGCTTGATGCAAGGCTGACTTCAAGTACCACGTAATCCCGACTTGAAGGATACTTCGCTATGTTGATTTGCCCGACCTCATTCGTTTCTTAATGCGAGTTGAAGGGTTGTGTTGTAAATTCTCATAAGATTGTATCGCGGTCTTGTAAGTATTCATCCACGGCTGAACTCGGCGATGCCGAGCGTAGGTCGATTAAACTTCGGTGGTGGAATGCGTACCGCATTCCAAGCGGGGTTCGCGATGGAAGAGTGATTAGAAGTGTTGTAAGCGAATTCAGCCCAAAGAATCCACTTTCGACCCATTTCGGGTTGTTTCCACGCAAAGCATCGTAGATATTGTTCGAGGTGCGGTTCACTACCTCAAGCGCCGTCGGATTTGGGGGTGGTAGTGAACTCATACACAATGGGTTCCACGCATTCGAAACAAAGTTTGCCCAGGCCCGAGGAAAACCTTGTCTCTATCACTTACAATGGAAGTAGGAATTCCGCGCGGCGACCACGTAGTGACAAGCGTTTTAGCGTGGCCGTGGTACAGTGAAAGGATGTTTCAATGGAATAAAGTGGCCATACTTGAACCGATCCCATCCACAACCACCAAGATGACGGAGTACCGGTAGAAGCGGGTAGCCCTTGATAAAATCCATTGAGATAAATGATACGTGGGTGATGGGTAAAGGTTGTAACAAACACACTTGGAAGCTTCATCTCAATCCAAGTCTTGTCTTTTGTTGTGATTTCACAATTTTGCAAGAACTCCTTCACGTGCTGTCTCATCTTAGGCCAAGTGAAGCTTTGGGTAATCCGATGAAGAGTCTTGTAGAAGCCGAAATGTCCGCCCACTGGGGATGAGTGACTGTCCGCCAAAATAAGTGGAATCAAGGTGGACGTTGGACTCCATCTTTCTGAATCAGCTTGTGGAAAATCTGCTTGTGGACCAAACTTGCATAGAAAGGATCCTGACGAACCTCCTTCCGAAGATCGGGCCACCAATTTGCATGAGGAACAGATATGGAAAGAAACTGTAGCTCACCTTGGCGAGACGGGGGAATCCAGAAACGATTTCGGACCCTCTTTTGTACTCGATGATGTAATCATACCCCAGAAGTTTGGGTATTCAACGAGACTGAGCAGGTGTGGTGATGCGCTGCTCCAGCCAGTATTTGAGGCTTTTATGATCGGTTCGTACGGTGAATGGTTTCGAGCAAGTAGGGGCGCACTTTCTCACCGCTTTGACAATTACTGACATCTCCTTTTCATAGGTGGATAGTTCAATCATAGATCCTTTGAGTGCCTCACTGAAGAATGCCACAGGTTGATTGTGCTGGGTAAGGACTGCCCCAATTCCGACTCCGCTAGCATCACACTCGATCACAAACCGTTGAGAAAAATCTGGTAGACAAAGAGTAGGTGGTGTGGTAAGGGCGAATCTTGATTGTTAGGAAAGGCTGCTGCGGCTTCGCTATTGTGAGGTACTCCTTGGTCAGAGTATGGTTAAAGGGCGACCATACTTAGAAGTTCTTGTGTGAATTTTTCGGTAATAACCGGTAATCCGAAATCCCGAACTCCTATCGGTGGGGGTGTGGGCGAGCCACTCTGACTGCACTTTGTCGGGGGTCGACAAATCGCCACTTCTTAGTGATGATATGGCCTAAATATCGACAATTGACACTTTGAAGCTTTGGCAAATAGTTGATTAGTTCTGCAATGTCTGAAAGACAATCTGCAAGTGTAGGAGGTGGTCTTTCCAAGATTTAGAGTATACCAAGATGTCGTCAAAAAATACCAGGATAAATTTCCTCAGGTAGGGTCGGAAGAGATCATTCATGAGGCTTTGGAAAGTGGCCGGGGCGTTGGTGAGCCCGAACGGCATGACTACAAACTCGTAGTGTCCTTCGTGCGTGCGAAAAGCTGTTTTCGGTATATCCTCCTCTTGTACTCGAATTTGGTGATATCCAGCTCGCAAGTCCAACTTTGAAAAGAACCGGGCTCCATGAAGCTCATCTAGCAGTTCGTCGATCACGGAATGGGATATTTATCTATACTTGATTGATATTGTTTAGAACTCATAGTCGACAGAAAATATTGCAGTGCCAGTTTTCTTCTGAGGAGGATGAGGGGATGAGAAAAGGGAGGCATTGCTTGGCACGATCAAGCTTGATGGAGAGTTCCTTCACCATACGCTCTATTAAATATTACGATAGTAAGAGTCTTGATAAGAACACACTCCTTCGGATCGGTGTTGGGTTGCAGCGGAATCCAATGATCATGTAGACGCCGTGGTGGTCGGTCACTTGGAGCCTCGAGGCATTGAAATACGCGTTGAAGACTTGATTTCCTCAGTGCATCACGCTGAGTGAGGGATTTGTTGGGAGGCCCGGTTTGAAGAAAAAATCTGACTATCACCATCCAGCAACCAGCCTGCATCCCAGAGCCTCGATGTTGGCGGCTTCAATGATCCTTTATCAGTGGAAGGTGTATTTAATTTCTCTACTACAGGAAGGTCATGGTGGGGGCGTGATTGTCTCAGTCAGGTAGAGAGTTTCCAACCATTGTACACCGAGGACCACTTGACAGGCTACTGCGGGCAAGACATAATAATCCGCTGTGATGGGAACTCCTTGAATGGTGAGGTGAGCCCACGACAGCGGCTGCACACTTTCGATTTTCTCGATTGGCGACCACCACTTGAAGTTTCTTGCTCCTTGTGATGTATAACATGCTAAACCGTGAGTAGTGGCCTGATCAATGAAGTTGTGGGTGCTGCCCCCATCAATCAATACCCGGTAGGTTCTTGTTCTGATCTTCCCACTCTAAGAGTTGTGGGTGATCGGCTCGGCGATGGCGTGAAAATGTCGGTGGTGCTTGAAAACTTACGCTCCTGCCATTTAATGTACTAGTTTCCTCTTTACGTTAGTGGTCTGATCATAAACAATTGGGGTGGCTCACGGCGATGACCCGGTATTTCGTCACAATGAAGTAACATAGACCCTTTTCGCGGCGTTCGCGTGCTTCTTATTGGTGATTCGGAATGGGTGGCGGTTGGATGGAGATGTTACACAGGCGTTGAGTAGGGGTGGGCTAAGGTTCCGCGGTACGGAGTAGGAGATCCTCTGCGGCGAAGCCAGCGGCAGAATGCGACCTAGAGGTGGTTCTCTTTTTGGAGTGCATTGCGTTCTTCGACCCGGTCCAGCGCCGACTCCGATTGCATACGGCCCAATCTGGGGTTGTTTAATCTTGACATCTAGGCGAATGTCATCCGATGTGTCGACAATAACCAGTAGATTAAGAAAGGTTTGGGATAATCCATCGCCCAGTGAAGCGTTCCGAGCCTCTTGATACGCTGCCACAGCAGTTGTCTACCTTAGGCGTGTTGCGCCCTGAAATTTGAATCCTCATAATCGGTAGGACCAAATGCGTACCAAGATAACTTTGGTGAGCTCCTCCCGAGTTAGAGGCCGCGAAACCGTCATCATCGGTGCCATTGTAAAAGCCAGTACTTCAAATGAAAGGGGCTTCGTGGATTTCGTTGATCTACAACTGACGATACGAAATTTGGCGTCTTGCTCCGCCTTGTAGATCCTAACAGCAGGTGGGGTCATAACTTCAGTGAACTTTGGAGAAATGCAACTTGAGTTGGGATGGGCGTGTTTGATCAGTATTGGGGTTGAAATGGATAGCAGGTGGGTAGTGTGATGACCCTTCTCCAGTCAAGGGGTTAACTTCGGGTTGGGTGGTGGTATTGGTGGTCTGTGAGTTGTTGGTTTGTTGGCTGGTCGTGGTGTAGCGTTCTGTTAAACGACTGCGGGGCGCATGAACCTGCTTACACTAGCCTCATGTAGTGCTGTGCATCGCTGACGTAATCACGAGCTTCGGCATTGGTTACCTCGGTGTCCATCGCTGGTACGGGACTGTATGAACAAATGCAAATCTACGAGAATTTGAATCAAAATCATAAAGGTCGAGTTATGGGTAATTCTGTTAATTCCGTTCGGCGGGCTATATTAATAGCCTTACATGCAGCGAAATTGACTACTTCTCAGCATTCACAGAGACTAGAGTATTTTCATAAGACTAGGAAAAACATGCTAAAGAATAGGAACTAAATGGCCAGATGAGACTTGTTCTCCTTGAACTTATTTGATCGCGGTGGTCCACTTATGTGTGGGTTATGCGGAGATGGGACACATAACAATCCCCCATAAACCCGGCCTTGTCCTCGGGGTGAAGTTAAGTAGGACTTGGAGCCTTGACATTCTCCCCAAGTGGCATCCTCAGGCGTGGTGCCATCCATTTCACTAAAATTTCTGTCAAGGGACGATATTTGCCTTCTAATTCACGTCGGGCCAAATGGTTTCCGGTTGGGAATAGTGGAGTCATCTGCTACAGTTGGTGGCATGGGGAAGGCAGACTCAAACATTTGGGACTCTTCTATCTGGTGTAACATAGACCAACATTGTGGATTTGGGACCCAACGGGAGATCAATCGTAGGCCACTGGCCTACCTTCTCTTTACCTTAAATGGACAGAAAGCGGGCGAGAGCTTTAGGGACCCCAGAAAAGCCAGCGAGTTTGTGATATGGCTGCGACTTCAAGTACACGTAATCCCGACTTGAAGGATACTTCTACGCCCTATGTTGATTTATGACACCTGTTCGTTCTATTAAGGTCTTGCTCTCATCATTCTGATTAAATCAATTTATTAATGTTTATATCTGAAAATTTTCAGTTAGTGCAATCGTTGGTTGGAAAATGTGATAGAATAAAAAAGTGGTTCTTATTTCATTTGGATTTTGGCAGAAAGAAGTAAAGTCTGGTATCAACGTGATTTTCTTTTATTTTCTTCGTTTTCTGGAGTAACCAGCGAGGTCTGTCAATTCTCCTCGAGCGGCTTTATAACTTCAGGAAGCTGTACTGGAAGTTTTGAAATTTAGGCTTTACATTTACCGACGGAACTATTTCAGGATTCGGATTTTAGCTATGGTTGTACCTTTTCTCGTTTATTGACCTTTTGAATTGAGGTTTATTTGAGAAAATATAAGAATTGTAAAGTGTTCACCACCTAGGATTTGGACTTCATTAGAAAAACACTATTTACTTAGATCTTTTCAGATCTTCCACAACATGATACATTTAATTTTTTTAATTAGTGTATATATCTTTCTTTGTTGGAAGCAAAGATAAAGATGATTGACATGGAATGAAATTTTGTTTTCTTTTTGCTCTTTTTCTTGGAACCAAACATGGGGAGATTCAACAGATTTTCTATCTTTAGTGCTTTTAAGCTGTACCAGGTCCTTTGGCTGGAAGCCGAATTCTAGGTTTAATTTTGAATTTATCTTAAGGTGGCATTTGGAACACTGTTTTTTGTAATTTGTACATGTGAAAATGTTGTGATTCATGTTGATATGTGAAGTTATATGGAAGAATAAAATTGTTATCTTATCTAAAGGAAGCCTCTATAAGCATAGGAAGGGCATATAAAGGAAAAACTTGTCTGAAAGAAATACGAAAATCTATTAGAGTGAAAGGAAATATGCTCAGTCTCAAATATCTTTCCTTCCTTTTATGTCGTACAGCAGATAATATATAGCTTTAATATATCGGAAGGCAAGATGCTAATTAGAATTTCCCTGCTGTGGGATTCTAGCTGGTTAAAATATGAATCTTTGTAATAAAGCCTAGATAACCCTTTTACAGTTAGGTGAAGCTTAAAACATGGAAGAAACTACATTGTCTTCTCTTTACCTTTATATATAGTTATATGGGTTTTGATAACATATTGGACTGTGGTTGTTAGAATTATCCACCTAGTAGTTTTTTAAGTTTCTTACTTGCTTTGCTGGTATCTATAAGAAACTACATAGTTTACTATTTAATCTCTTTCTTTTTCTTTAAACTGAAGTGTTGGAAGGTTTTTTGTTCTTCTAATTAGACTTAGAAATCATGTAGATGAGAACCCAAAAGCCACATAGCACTAAAGGTATTTGAGAAAAAGCATAATGAAAAGTGGAGAGACAACAATTGGAGGAAGGAATTTGAAGTAATATTAAGGCTTTTCAATTTAACTGCTGAACAGTACATCCAAAACACCGAAATAGGGTAACTACATTTCTCTGTATACAATGAAGTGGTGTATTTGGTCCATTACATTTCTTTACCGAACTCAAAACAGTATTTTGGTCTTAAATGTAGAATTTCTAGGTCAAATTATAAAGTAGAAGATCTTTCTCTCACTTGAAACTGTCTGTGTTCAATTAATTTAATTAATTACTCTTTGTTATTTTTATTCCTTGAATAAGCTATCCTGTAATTTAAATTCCTCACTATGTGAAAACCGGCTTGTAGAATGAGTTATCTACAGAATATCATTTACTTCAACACTATGAATGTCACACACCCAATTTCATGTCGAAATCTTCCATGAGAAGAACTATCATACGAATCTCATAGATCTCTGTGTTTACAAATCTAATGAGCTGGATTAATGGGATAGTCACATATTGTGACGAAGCTCATTTATTTAATAATTAATGTTGTGATGCCATTTTAATCCTCTCTGGTGATGTATACGGTAAGTTAGGTAACCATCATTGGTGGCCTTATTCTTTTGCACTATAGCTTTATTTAAAGTATCGATGCAAAAACAATACATATAAGGAAGAGAGTACAAGTGGAAGACTGACTATCATGGTAGATCAACTTGTAAATGATGCATATTCTTTCTTTTTTTCTTTATTTCTCCTTACAGTATGCATATTGAAATGCGATTTACAATATACACTAATATCTTAATTGCTTGCCCAGGAAAATTGGAATATGAAACAATATATAACAACCTAATAAAAGACATTAGGCATCCATGCTTAAAATATCATATTTCAATTTTTTTGATATAGTGATGATGTAGACAAAAGGCCAAGCCCTTGAGTATCTGAGGAATATACAGGAAAGCGAGGAGAGGGAGAGAAAGACTATATACCCCACACCACAAGCAAGCGACAGAAGAAGCAGAGAATCACCTTGCGAATGACGCCAAGGAATTCCCCCACAATAGCTGTGGGGCCACCGGAAAACGAGCTTCCTCTCGAGAATCTAAAAATTTATGGTCACCTTACTTCTAATTTTATCTACTCTTTCAGAACCACTGATGAACCAAAGAATGCTTTGCTCGCCTCTAGGCGATAATGTCCATTCTAAAGGCTGTCACGAGTTTCTTTCTTTCCAAACGCGATCGAAGAGTCAGAAAAAGCTGGGTGGTCATCCTCAGCACCCACATATGGCCCTTCCAACTGAAGCATGTCCTTGACATCCTTAGGAAAACCCGACACCGACAGGAGGATAATATCACAGGACGAAACTGACCAGCGGTGGGCGAGGATGTGATGAATTGTTTCCTCGGTAGCTACACACAAAGCATCTATTGGGAAGATGCTTTTCTTCTTTAAGGTTGTCGGGGCTAGGACCTTACTATTCCTTCCCAAGTGAAAAAAGAAACTGAAAGGTTATCGACCTCAAATCTATTGCAAGGGAACCTTGAGACGGAACTTCGAGACGATAGGTTGCTGGCGTGCAAATTGTGAAGGTTGCATCCACTTTGCCCACTGAGATAACTCACATCGGTAGCGGTGAAACCCTTTCCTTTTGAAGGACATGAAGAAAGGTTCACCACCAAATCCTATAATCATTGGCTACGACACAATTCACGATTCCAGCACTTAAATTAGGTCACAAATGTTCAAGCCTGCGACCAATAGTGATGTTATTCTTAACTATGTCAAGGAGAAGAATGTTAGTTGAGGTCCACACTAAAAATCCGTCGAATCTAACCTAGTGCCATTTCAACCTGAATTTCCAGTTATCTTTCTACGAAATTTGCTGAGGATTTCCTTCCACAAGCCCACAAGGTCACGAGTGACCTTTGACAGATCATCTTTGCAAATTTGGTAAATCAAGTTTGGTCACGGTCCTCTTGGTAAATCTCCAAATCCATTTGCCCTATTCTGAAAACTTTGTTCAAAGACGTTAAAGATCTTAAGCCAAGACCTCTTTGGCCTTTGTTACAACTAATCACATCCCAATTGACCAGGTGGGGTTTCTTCTTAAGTGCTCCACCTCCCCAAAGAAAGTTCCTCTGCAATTTTTCCAACCGCTTTGCTAAAGAAATTGGCATTCTAACCAGGATCGTGGCGGTAGATAAGGAGGCTAGCAAGGTGCTCTTGATCAAGTTAGTCTACCGCCTTTGGAGGTGTAATTTCTTTTCCAAAGGGAGACCTTTTTCCGCCTTCTTTCCTCGATAGCATCGAGGCTACTAATTTGTGGGAGCCCACCCCAGGGTAGGCCTGAATAGGTGGAGGGAAGGCGCGATCTGGCCAGCCAACAGGTGACCGGGAATCCAAATTATCCACATCACCGACCTTGTAGATCTCACTTTTATCCAAATTAATTTTAACACGGAGAGGGACGAAGCCAAACAACTTGCCGTATGAGTATAATATCGGTTGATCTTCCGACTTTGCAAAAGGCGCGATAATCGTGGAGATGAGATCTGCAAAATGACCCTCTCTGCCCGTTGGCGATGCATCGAGAGAAATGGTACCCATTTGACCATGTGAGAGAATGCTCAAGGCCTCCGATACGAAATAGAGTAAGGGAGAGGATCCATCTAAGAACCTAGAACTTGAGAAGAACCCGAGGCACCCCGTTCACTAAATGAAATTTTGCGTGAAATACCACCAATCCACCTCCTCATTTGGAGACCAAACCCATTACTGCATGACCTTCATAGGACTACTAATTATCTTATTCAAAGCTTTTGATATCTAACTACAGGCCACACCCTTCTCCTTTTTTTTACGCCATCAAATCAATGATCGTTAAGCCCCATTGAAAGCATTAATCTGTGATATATACAAGGCGTTTTGGGCATCGGAGGGCAACCGTGCCTCAACCCGCACCCAAAGCGAGTTGGCCCGACACCTTGGCAAGTGGCCATAAAGAACATATAACAATGAAACATGAGGCAAATCTTATATCCTCCTTCTCCCTTCTTGGGATCAAGACCCGAAAGTGGTATTGAGACTCCTGAGTAAGAGGGTTCGAACCTAAAGTTATGGAAAACCATAATCTGCAGCACATGAGCTACTAGGAGTCTTGCCGGAGGAAATCCTTGGATTAAGGCCCCAGAGTAGCCTTGTCTCCCTCCATGTCGTTTAGCGCTTGATAAAACTGCTTCCTCCTAAAGGGAGGGTTATCTGAGTTTCTACTATCATTTGGGTTCGGGTTGGAAAGGATAACCCATCTAGCCAGCCCTCCAACTTAGATTATTTGGTCGATCGAAAACTTGGAGGATCTATCAGCTCTCTCCTAGGACAACCACACACCATTAATTTTGATTCTTAGTAGGCATTCAGCCATCAGGAGTGAAAAAGGAATCTGTTCTTGTCTCCTCCTAAACCACATTTCCTTGGACTTTTGTCTCCAGTAATTTCTTCTAGATAGCAATTCTTGAAAATACTTTACCCCTTCTTGCCTCATTCCTCAAACAGAATCACAGATTCTATGCTTCAAGCAGGTCAAAACTGTCTAAAGGAGTGCATTCCTTGTTAGCCTCGCCTCCCAAAGCAATCTTTGTTCAAGCTATGATTGAGCTTTACCTCTTTCATTTTTAGAGATGCAGAAAGCTGGAGCCTCGTGCAGAGACACCCACATACCATCCTTTCATCAAATCTAGGAAGCCTTCCACTTCCGACCACATATTCTCAAGCGAAAGGGATGGGCTATCTTCTCGACACTCAGAAGAGGATAGGGGCATGGTCTGAAGTGGGCTTAGGAAGTTTCAATTGCTCCACTTTGCCGACATGATCCAGCCCGATCTTAGGAAATGCAAATCTATCCCAGCGAGCAAATGTGGTTACGTGAGCCACCGCTCAGGGTAAATTACCTCCAAATGGGGAAGATTGACCAACTCATGATCATGATCACCTACAGAAACCTTCTCCACGTGGGTGGGTTCAAGCCTGCCGATCTATTACGTTCGAGAAGGAAGCGGATGTAAAATCTCCCCAACGCTGAGATCCTCCATAAGCCTTTGATTGCTCTAATTCTCATCCCAAAGAAGGTTCTCTCTCCTTTGAAGAAGAGGATCGTAAGCGAGTGAAAACTTCAGATAAACCATTGTGTTTTGAAACGACACACCAAAGAGAGTGATGGGCCCACTTCCTTATCTGATAAATTCAAACTTCTTTTATCTGACTTGACTAGCACCACAATCGTACTGGCATTGAGGCTTCTAATCAAGAGATATGCGAACCAGGACTCTTAACATTGTGGGAAGACATAGAACACATCCCAGACCTCTCTTAATTTAAAAAGTCAACCAGACTTCTCAAAGGGCCTTGATAGTCTTCACTCTTGGAACTATACGTTTGACACCTCGAGACTAGCTCAAACACAAGCTCAAAATCAATATCAACTCTCCACTCCCCCCCAAAGTCTTTTATATAATATTACTATCGTCATGTATTCTTTGTACTGAACACTGATAAGTTTCAAAGGACTCCATATGAAATCCTGCGTGTAAATCACTGGGTCAGAGTTTCCTTTTCCATGCTAGTCGTAGAGAGGAAGCCCGAGACCTATCAGACTCTTCAGACTTATTTTTGTCGAGCAATCCAGGATTGTTGTCCTTTCTAGAGAGTACCATCTCGATCGTTTTCTCTGGGTTTCGAAGAGGCTGACTCCTTAGGATTCTTGCTCGGGTATCTAATCAAAGGAGAGTTCTCTAGAGTTTCGATTGTCGGCAAGGCTAATACCCTGTTTGTCACATCGAGATGAGCACCACGATCACGGATGATTGATGGGTGAATGTCATTTGAGGTAGCGGGAAATCTAGCTTAACATTCCTCGTCGGGCAAACATATTCCTCAGTGGGAGGAATCACATTAAAACCGGAAGAAGAAAGAGTTGGGGGCCCTCATGCACCAGCCAGGAATTTATTTGAAGACTCCTCGGGAAGGTGCAGGGCTAAAGAAACTCTTGGATCGACAGCATCTTGTCAATCATTATGAGGCAAGCCTTGTCTACCTCTGTATTGAGGATTATGCGGGGTTACAGTTGTCTCAAAAAGGCTTATGGCCAGGACCCAGCCTTACAACACCAAGGCCCAAATAGCTAGTTGAGAGGATGACAACGAGCTCACATATAGGGTGGCCTGCCATGCGAGGCTCAAATATCCAGCCAAATAACCCGACCCAAAGTAAGCGATGCCACGACTTCATCCTCCTCCTGATCTTTGCTCTCATTGTGTGAGCACTCCAACTTTGCCCTCACATTAGAAATTCTCGTTGGGCCGATGATCCGCCTCCCACGCTCCCTTAGTGCGTGGATCATCATCTTCTCTCCTCCTCACCAAGATCAGAACCCGCACCCCATCCTCCAGCTAGCCCACAGAGGAACTTCCCACCAAAGCTGAATTTCTACCCTCTTCCTTCCCATATTTATCTCTAGCACCCTTGGAAATCTTCCTCCCTCCACTCGAACAAGAATACGAGCCCAATGAATAAATGAGAAAGCCTTAGTGCTCTTGTTGACTGCAAGGAAACCCTCGTAGGCGTTGCCCAATTTTTTCAAGATTTTTGGCTCCCATAGATGGATTGGGAGGCCCACAAGTCTTACCCACAAGTCCTTCTACTCTTCATGGTTAAATCCATTCCATTGTCTGTTTCCAACGACAAAGCTCGACCTTAAAGCTTTAGCTCCTTGAACCTGGGAGAACCTCAACTCGTCCTCGTGGCAAACTGCAACAGGACCTTCCCATCACCCATATCTGACAACCCTAAATCACCCGTCTACCACAACCCACACATCTCCTTCCCCTCGCCTCTTCTGGGGATCTGGGGGGAAAAGGATTGAGACTCCCTACCAAGCATCGGTCCAACTGGGAGAGGAGTTTGACACTTTCTTGTTCTTCGATCTCAACTTTTTATTATTGAAAATGAAGATTGTTGGTTAGAGTTGAATAATAAAATATTAATATTTTAATTAATTAATGCAATAAATTCCCTTTGGCAAACAGCAAATATTAAACTTCAAATTAAAAACACAGAATTACATCACATAATGCTTTGTAATATAATTTATTAGTTTAAAAGTATTTTTAGGTTTTAATCTATTTTATTTATTATAATTTTATTTATTTAATATAATTTTATTTATATTTAAATAAAATAAAAGTATTTCATATATCATATTTTTAAAATATTTTAATTTTCAGAAAATGAATGTTTGATAATGACAAATGATTAAATAAAATAAATCGCTTGCTAGAGTGTTTCTAAATGCGGGCCCCATCACCTCTACATAGTAGGCATACACTGAAATAAAATGTAGATATAATGGCCGAGATGCCTAAGAAAGTCACCTCACACGATTGTCTTAATTCAAATATCTTCAAACTTTTATCTAATAGGTCCTTCTCCCTTTTTTTTTTTTATAAGTAATAATGAATCCTTCTTTCTTGTAGAGACATACATGATGAAATGCAATCAAATTCCTAAGCTTTATAGAGATGTAAATTTTAGTTGGACCTTGTTCAAGAAAGAAAGTGTAAACGAAGGCCGGAAGGCATTCTTTTTTCCCTACAGAATGTTTTTTTTTCCCTATGGAATGTTTAGACAAGTTAAATGAAACAAATTGTATTACCTATGAAAAAAAGAAACAAAATTGTATTTTGACCACATTCCCCCTCTCCCTCTCTTCTTTTGCTGCATGTTTTACTTTGTACGTGTAAGAAAATATTATTTTGATTAACCTCTAAAAAAATGACAAAAGTTCAAGTTTTCTAACAATTTCCATTTATATGTGGAGGATGAGGATGAGACCAGATAACGTTTCAGAACTTTTTATGAGATGGCCCAACCTCAGGCCTGTATGGTGGATTATCATAATATATGGAATGGAGTTACTATTTCCGTATTGATTTTATGTCACTCTGCAGAATACAATGTGTTCCACTTAAATTAATATGATACATCTTATTTGTTGTTTTAAATCCAGGAATTGGACCTTATCCAAATGAAGCATAGGGCAAAAAGGAGAAAACCATCATTGGCAACATTAGACTCCAAACTGCTTTTTGTCATTCGTATACAGGTTATTACTAGCATTGTGATTTTGATGTGGTTACCCATATTTTTTGTTATTGACTCTTCAGATTTTGATCTTCCCAATTTATTTTCAGAAAAATGATATGCATCCTAAGACTAGAAAGATCTTACACATTTGAGATTGAGGAGAATCTGTATTTTGTGTTTTGCAAAGGCTAATGAAGAATTCTTGAAATGTTGCAAAGTTGTGGAGCCATAAGACAGATATGGGTAGGAGAACAAGTCCTTGTTGTTACTATTGTTGCTGCTTATGTTTCATATGTGCTGTGTTACTAGTTTCCTGTAACTTTTATTTTCGGTTTTTCATTTATAATAGTAAGTAATAATGCATTTACACTAGATGCCAGCAAGATTTGCATGACCTGGGGGGCACTTTTACCATTAGGTTGTTGTCTGCAACCTGAAGTTTAGGAAAGCCTGTTAATTGTGTCTGAATATCTTGGATGTAAAGGATTAATCTGCCCAAGTTCTGCAGCTTGACCTGTTCCCTGGGATATGGGTTAAAGTGTTTGTTCTTATTCCCTGATGGAGTGTTTGTTCTTATTACCTGATGGAGCATAAACAACCTAGGGCTGCCAGATGATGACCCAATCACTTGTTACTGATTGAGAACATCTTTCTACTGACAAATTATACGTAAAATGGGTGGAAAGAAGATAAAAATCTCATAGCAGTGTTACTGAAAATCATTTCTTCCCTTTAAATCATCAAGTGAACTTCTTATAGGCCTTAAATTATGTAACTGAATAAGCCTCAACCTACTCAGTACGGGCCTTTCTTCTTCTTCCACCCTTTTTTTTCTTTCTTTCCTATAGAACTTTTGTGCGACCCTAATACACTCTAACCATATTCTGATCTTCACAACACCAGAGACACCAAAAATAAACTTCCCTGAGGCCATTGCAAAGTATATGATGAGCAGTGACATCCTGTATTTCTCTTGATATTCTGATTTGCCATATATACACACAAAAATAGAAGGTTGACAAAATCCCTGAATTGCTACCCATCGCAAAAGAATCCCTAAAATAAGCAATCTGATTACAGGGTCTGTGTACCCAGATTCTAGGTACAGAAATCATTTTTACTATAAAAAGGAAAAGGAAAATATATGATTGGAAAAATAATTCCTGATTTCTTACTAATTCTCTAACAGAATAGTTGACCAATTTCCTATTGTTTTTACACAAGCAACACCTTGGTAGCTTGAGGTTATACACTTATTTTAAATTCACTTCATAAAATTTTTTGCCCTCACCCTGACCAAGCAAAAATCCACTTTTAGGGAGGCCTCAAGCTCCGTATTTCTTTCATTGGATAGAGGAACACTTTGTAAAACCTTTTCAAAGAGCCAAAGAAAGAGTCTTACTTTAGGACTTCTCATCCTTAGGTTTGTTGAAGAAATGGTTGCACACTCCACCTACTAATAATATAAAATTGCCAAGGAACAAGGGTTCTAATATCTAATCAGATTCACCTCCCTGTAGACACAGGTAGATCGTACATTATTAGACTCGGAATGGAGAACAAAAATGGAAAAGAGTTGTAGACCTCACCTTGTCCCTCGACACTTCTGTATTGATCTCGGGTGTCACTGAAATCTACCGGTTATATGTCATGGCTTTAGCCCCTTATGGGCTTAATTGGTTTTTGAGCCTTGTGTGCGTACATCTATAGTTCATGATGGTGCGAGTGTATGGTTCATTTTGGAGTGTCTTCATGGCCCTTTCCCTTTGTCCATATTATGCTATAGGAAGGAAGTGAGGCCTCAAAATTTTAGTTTAGTCGGGAGTTCATAGAGCGTGCCCGACCACCGAGCACTCGGAGCCGTTTGCAATATCTCCTCATTCGAGTCGGAATCGTGCACCGCTTTCATGGACTCCTTTTTCTTCAAGGAACATGCTATCAAAATTTCAGATTTTTTCTCAACCGGCTCGATTGGTTGGGAACTGTCTACCAAGAAGGTGTAGGTTTGAATATGGAGCACTTGGGCTTGTTCTAGTAATATCTCCTGATCTTGAGCTCCGAATCACACACCGCTATTGACTCTTATTCTTTAGGAATATTTTGTTAAAATTGATTTTTTCAACTGACGTAATTAGCTTGGGAACTAGTACAATGTCTGTCGCCGCTTTACAGAGTAATCGATTTTGGTGATTTCGAGCTGACCTATTCGTTCGCTCCATAATCTCCGCACTACCCCAAAGTACGGCCTGGGTCTAGTTTCGGGGCCATCTTAGGTTGCTTGCAACCCACCTTGAGTCCATTTTGGATTCTTGTGGTTACAAATGAGTTAATGACCAAATTTTCTAAGCTCGTGAATAGAAGAGTGTTTATGGGAGTCAAACCAAGATCATTTAGGGAATCTATTTAGAGTATAATAAGAGGATCAGAGGTGGTGAGAGAACAGTAGTGAAGCAGAAGAGAAGAAAGAAGAGGATTTTACACTAACATATCCTCCCACTATACCATCTCAAGTCATGATGATAACCCGTCGGCAAGAACAGACAGAGCAACGAATCAGGTATGGCATTTTGGTGATCGATCTGCTTTTAGATACGCATTCATCTCTACGTTCAACTGCGTGACTCATCACTCGCGTAACATCTTATCATCGGTTCGAACTCGCTTATTAATCTGACGGATGAACGTTCCGACAAATTCTTGAGATTTGTTCTCAACCCGACTTAATCTACCGAGAACCGGATCAACCAATTCATTAGATTTTTTCAGGATATCACAGACTTGCCTGTTCGGGTCAATTCTCGCTCATCCTAGTCGAAATTACACCGTTGCTTTCGGTTGGGTTCCTTTATTCTGTGGGAGACGTTTTGGAGAAAATTTGAAATTTTGTTCTCACCTACTAGTCGGGTCGAGAATCGATCACCGGGGTCATTAGGTTTTTTCGTGATATGTTTTAGGGAACTTTGCCTTGCTCGGCCAGGCCTTTCGCCATCTCGAGTCGTAAATTGTACAATGTTGCTTTGCTGGATTCCTTACTCGGTGAGGAATGTTCCTAATAAATTTTGAGATTTGTCTCAAACCGACAATTTTTTAGGGATAGCAAGAACACTTGCCTTGTTTGGGTAAGTTCTCACCCATCTCGACTCTAATCGCATAATCGTTGCTTTTGTCGGGTTCCTTACTTACGAGGAAATGTTGCGACAAATTTTAAGATTTTTTCTCAATTGGCTCAATCGGTTGGAGAACCGATCACCTGCTCATGAGGTTTTTTTAGGATAGCAAGTAGGCACTTTGCCTTGCCTGGGTCGGCCGTCATCTCTGAGTCCGAATCGTGCATTGACCGTTGCTTTTGTCGGGATTCTTACCGCGAGGAATGTTCTAACAAATTTTGAGATTTGTTCTCAACCGACGGTTTTTTTAGTAGTGCTAAGGCACTTTGCTTTGTTTGGGTAAGTTTCACCCATCCGGACTCTAATCATTCATTGTTGCTTTGTTAGGTTCCTTACTATGTGAGGAATGTTATGACAAATTTTAAGATATTTTTCTCAACCTACTAACTGTCGAGAATCGATCAACCAGCTACATTAGGTTTTTTCCAAGGATAGCGCGTAGGCACTTTGCCTTGTTTGGCCGGGCTTCTCCCTCATCCCACTTCTAATCGTACATTGTTGCTTTTGTTGCCCCTTAACTGCGGAGGAATGTCTCGGCCAAATTTTGAGATTTGTTCACCGTCGACCGTCAGGGGAACCGATTTAGTCAGTTCATCAGTTTTTCAGGTGGTCTGAGCAATTTAATCTGGAGCCCATGACTTTTGTGATTCAAGCCCATTCACTTCCAGACGTTGTGGCTGCGTTTAAGGTCCGAAATGAGGTTTAGTTTAGGTTATGCTGGTTTATTTTGGATTCATAAGAATTAGGGTCTATAAGCTTAAAGGTGGTTAGTTACACTAGTAGTCTGTGAGTGTTTTGTCAAGACCGATTTTTGGATGAATTGACATGTTTTATAGCTCCAATGTGTGGTGTAGCGCAATGAGTGGTCGAGATGCAATTTATGGTTGCTCCCGGCATCCCCACTTTTGATATTTAATTTTGAGAGATTGCTGTATGGTCAATCCATGTGACTAACTCTTTCCCCAAAGACATGGCTAGGACCAGGTACGTGCTTTGATGTCGGATAATGGAATTTATGTGAATACTGGGGCTTGTTTTCCCATACATGCTTGTCAGGCTTATCGACCGCCTTCATGCAAATAAGATGCACAAGGGGACCTGTATATGCCTTGGTTATATTTTGTTGAGATTTCAATGTATGATGGATTCCACCTAAAGTTTATGTGGATTCATGTCATTCGTCTAACCTAGGTGGTTAACGGATCTTTGACTCATATGTGTCCCGGGCTTAGAGGGGTAAGCACCCGATTCGCAAGCAATTAAGAGGGTGAGCGGAATCAACAAAATTTGTATCCGTAGTTCCTCCCACGCGTAGTCAAGCTTACCGCAGATAAATGTGGGTCTAGGGTCGAACACAGGATGGGTTTTCTGCATTAAAATGATTCGAGGAATCAAACTGTGGAATTAAATTTGATTTTTGGGTTTTGTGAAAACAAGGTGAGTAGGTCGGAAACTAATGACCGTAGAAGACTCAAAGTTAAGTGGCCGGTTTGCAATCAAATAAATCAAGAAAAATAAGAAAAAGAGAACTTCTCAAGCAAGAGTGCCACCCGATTTTAAGATCCTAGTTAACTAAGCAGCCCCTGCTGAAAACAACCCTATTTGAGTCAACATGATGCGCTTATGCCCCTTTTAGTTAAAAACCCTAACATTCCATTATCATTCTTCGAGGCTCTTGGAAGACTATCTAAAAAATAACAAGGCATCTCTCACCCGAGCACAGTATTCTAAAGCATGGAGAGTATCACAAAACAATAACTCGTAAATGTTATTTAACCCTAATTTAAGAACCCTAACATAAATATTACCTCGTGAGCAGCCAAGAAGGACCATCTAGGTGCTAGAACCACAAGGCATCTCTCACCCGAGCATCGGACCTAAAGCATGGAGAGTATTGGCCAAGACAATAACATCCCATGTTATGCAACTAAGCTAATATAAGGGCTATAAATACACTACTCGTAACATGAAAAGCAGGAACCACCAAAGAACCTAAAGATCTTACCCCCAGCCTCTTTACTAAGAAGGAAGTGGTTTTAGTCGGGCCATCCTCCAAGTTGTCATCCTCGAGGGTGCTCAGTAACCGAGAGCGGAGTAGCAGTGAGAGAGAAGAGGAGAAAAGAAAAAGCAAAACTAAAAATAAAAGACTTTATTTTTACAAAAAATAAAAACTTACAAAATTATTCTCCTAAAGATCGATGTTTGAATCGTTGTTTAGGTTACAAAACAAGAGGCTTATATAGCCTCCCCATGCATGAAAATACCAAAACCTAACAACTAGCTTAGTTAATGGACAAAAGAGTAATACACCAAAAATCAAGTCGGTTGCATTAATTACAAAAAGCATGACGAGGCATCAAATTTCGCTTAGGCGTGCATTTCGCTAGCTTTAGCGAAATCACTGTGTTTCTCCCGCGTCGCTCCATTGGTCATTGTTCCCGCTTCATCAATTTTTCTTCCGCTTCATTTTTCTTCCATTTTCTTCTTTCTTCAAATTTCGATATATGATGTTGAGTTTGACTTAAATCTTTCGTGTTGGATCGACTAACACTTTTGGCATGATTATCTCACAAAACCCGCAAAATTGCCACAAAATGCGACTATTAGAATATTAGGGACCGTGAATGCGAATTCCAAGTTAATTAGCATGTTTAGTACACAAAAGCACTCAAAACCTATGGCAATAAATGTGGTTCAAAATTGCACTTTTCGGGGCACTAATCACACTTCAATCCCACATTGCTAGCCCATAGCAATGAAAGAAAGAAAGAAAGAGAGAACATACAAATGATAACAAAATAATGTACACAAAAAGGTTGTAGTTCAAAAAGGTTGTGAAGAAGTAATGCCTAACCCTAAGTAAGAATTATCAAGGCCGTGTTCAATAACTATCATGAGAGAATGAATACCATACAAAATTGAGTATCAAAAGAGTCTCCCTCTCAATGAATCAACCGTAAACCCACCAAAATCTAAGTTTTTATTTTATCGCCGACAATAAACTCACAACCGCACTCTCCCCAACCCGGCTACTACCACTCACTCCAGCACGCCAACTAACCTAAATAGATCGACCCACCTCTTATTCCACAATTATTTTTAAGTGCTTTAGGGTGCAATGGTGAATCGACCTCACCAAAGTCCATGGACCGGGGATCTACCGATGACTCCCAACCAATTAAGGCTTTAGGGGCACCAAGTCATGCAAGGATCTTTCTCGACCACAAACTCTTCGTGATTTCACCCTCGACTGGTAATGAATTCGAGACTCAAAGACCTACAACTTGCTCAACTCCACCTATCCACCCATGTAGCGGTAACACAAAGTCATACCCCCAACCGTTGAAGGTTTAGGGTACCTGCTTTAAAGTCTTCGCCATATACCCCTCGGACCGTGCTCGGGTTTCAAGGCAAAGTGTTGCAATTTTTATTCTTTTTCTTTTCTTTTTCTTTTTCTTTTTCTTTTTCTTCTTTTTCTTTTTTTTCACAGGGGTCCATAACCTATTAAAGGCGGTCAATGAAACTAGGGTAAGTTATGCAAAGTAAAGGAGGTTGCACAGCTTTTTCAAATTTCATCATTGAAATCTAATGTGCTTTGTGTGTTAGCTAAAGGTGGAAGAAAAAGGTCAAATCAATAAGAATTCAACTAATCATTCACTCAACTAAGCATGAACTCAATCCCTCCACATCGGACAAGCTTCAATTTTTCAAACCACGTGTGTTAGGCAAAACCACAAAAGTTTTTTGCAAAAAACGGCCCAAATTTTGAAAAAGTGTTTATGGTATAACAGCCTTATAAAGGTGGACCCAAGAAGCCACGAACATCACAAAATGGGCTTGCACAAAATAATAACAAAACATAACACAAAATCCACTTTGCTAATTCTCCCCCCCAACCCAAGCATCTCTGTCCTAAATGGGGCTCTAATGGAAAAATTAAAGAGAAGAAGTGTTACCCATGATAAGATGTGACTATTTATGGATAGAGACCTCACAAGCTTCCATTGACACTTTATGCACTGTCTGGCTTCAAATAAACAAGTTAGAGAAGAAAAGAGAGGAAAAAGGACTAGTTGGACCATTTTAAAATTACACTTTCATAATAATCTAAAAATGTTCCTTCTTTCCATATTTGGATTCTACACTCTCTAATCTTTCCAACGATACTCGTAAGAACGCTTAAAACGGAGTTCGATGAAAAAAGCTACGCGAAACAAAATCGGAGGTTGTGCGTGGTTCTAATGAAATTCGCTGTTAGTTAAATTTCGCTTAGCTAGCGAAATTCGCTAAACTTGCGAAATTGGCTATTCTAATATGAAATTGGCGATTTTCGCGCAACAAAAATTCTCGCTAAAGCACTGCTCCTAGCGAAACACATTCAAGCCACATAATTTTCGCGAAGAATACCGCTAGCTAATAAATGGCACCCCTTAGCGAAAAATCCATGATTTCCGCTAAGGCATAAATGGTTGCGAAATTGTTGCGAACAGTTGCGACTCGCCGCTTAGCCGCCGTCGATTTTCAATATATGCTCCAAAATTTGCACAAAAGTTACTAAAATTAATGCAAGAAAATTGCAAAGAGTAAAAATTAATCTAAAAACACAAATTAACTAAAAATTAAAGAAAATTTATAAAGAAAAAATTAACAAGATCAAAATAACCACGATAATATAAAACTAAACAAGACAAAATAAACAAAAGTGGGGAACTTAGAAATGCCTAGGTCCCGGTGTTCCAACCCGAACCCGCACTCGAACCAACCACTCGTACATGCAATGTAGGCATTTGCCATCTTTTCATGTAGTGCAAAGGCATGTACAGAGGCCACTAGTCTTCTAAAGTTCGCAGCATGGCTACTAGTGGTGGGGTTGGACTTACCTTTGGGAGCCGGATAAGGCCGGGCCGGGTTTTGATTGTTCCAGGTGGCAAGATAAACACTTCGTCATCTCGAGGGAGCCACCGGGCAAGAGGTAATAAAGTGGCCTCAGACGCAATGGTGTCCAAATCTATGATGGGCTCTTGGTCCTTCCAAGCTTCATGTTCATCAGTTTTCTCGCCAACAAGGCCGTGTTTTGTTCTTCTTTTTTCCAAGGCCAAAAAGTATCACCTCGATTCGGGGTATCTCGCAGCTCTTCGTGGAGCTTCTAATGATTCCACTTTCACCCTTCCCTTTGAGGTCGCAATGAGCCCGCTTCAACAAAACTGCTTCGCCACAAGCACTCTTCCTCTTGACTCTCCTCCTCTGGATGATCAAGATGTTGGGCAAGTTTTGAGATGGATTCCTGTAAGATGTCCAATTTTTGCTCAAAGTCATTTTGGAACCCATCCAATTCCTTTGTTCAAGGAGAGCTCAATTGTCTCAGCTTTTATTGGCCTCGACAAATACTACCCTTTGCTTCTCTCGCCATTATGTCACTTTGACAATCCTCCTCCTCCTCCTCGTGGACATTATTGCTGATCAATTAGGTCTTCAATGGAATCTTGTGTTATCCGATTTATGCTCAAAGTCATCTTTCTCACCCATCTAATCTCGGGTCCAGGAATTCTCCTCAAACATGGATTTTTCACCAATCAGCATCACCTTTGCTCTACCAGACAAGATCACCCACCGCCGTAAGGTCCGTATGGCCCCGTCTGGGTGAGAAATTAAACTGGTGGTCGAGGTGACCGAGGTGACTGAGGGGTTGAGGCATAAAATGGAAGTCTGTGATGACTATATCAGGAGGAGGTGGATAAGCGAGGGAACACCATAGACAGTGCACTCATCCATTGGTCTCTATATTCCTCATGGACCTAGTGGGCTTGGGATTTCTCCCTACGTGGCTACACTGTATGCTGAAGGTCTCCTATAGTCCCTCATTGTCATGTAAGCTCTTAGGGCTTTCCCGATCGTATTGCTCCCATATGGGTGTTCCATTTTCTCTCAATTCAGCACCGAAAACAATCCCAGCTTGAAATGGTGGCCACACAAAAACAATACTTAAACTATCCCCAACACTCGGTTTTTTTTTTTTTTTTTTTTTTAACATCAAATAAAACTAAGAAAGGATCAGAATGATAAAAAGGAAATTACCAAGACTTGTGATGAGGATCACAAGTGTCTGGCGCCTCACTCTGCGCAGGCACCATCCCTAACGGGCGCCACTTGGATTCGCAGGCTACCTGCAGGGTGAGCGGAATCAACAAAATTTGTATCCGTAAGCCTCCTACCGTCGTAGTCAAGCTACCGGCAAAGATAGCGGTGGTCTAGGTCGAACACAGTGGATGCTTTCTGCATAAATGATTTGAAAGTGAAATCAAACCGGTGAATTAAATTGGATTTTTGGGTTTTAGAAAACAAAGGTGAGAAGTTTGAAAACTTATGACCGTAAAGACCAAAGTTAGCGGCCGGTTTGCAACCTAAAAATAAAATCATGAAAAACAAGAAAGAGAACTTCTTTGAAGCAAAGAGGGCCACCGATTTTAAGATCCTAGGCTAACTAAGAGCTCCCAAGAAAAACAACTCCATTTGAGTCAACACAGATGCTTATGGCCCTTTTTAGTTGAAAACCCTAACATTCCATTATCATTCTTTGAGGCTCTTAAAGACCATCTAAAAATAACAAAGGCATCTCACCCGAGCACGTGATTCAAAGCATGGAGAGTATCACAAAACAATAACTAAATGTTATTAACCCTAATTAAGAACCCTAACATGTAAATATTAATTCGTGAGGCAGAAGGACCATCTAGAGGAACCACGGCATCTCTCACCCCGAAAGATCGACCTAAAGCATGGAGAGTATTGGCTAAGACAATAACATCCCATGTTATGCAACTAAGTTTTGAATATAAGGCCAACACATCTACTTCAAAGAATGATAAAAGTGTGGGAACCACTCAAAGAACTCAAAGATCTTACCAGACCCTTTTACTTCAAGAAGGAGTGGTTTTAGGCCGCTCATCCTCCAAGTTGTCATCCTTGGAGGTGTGCCATAACCGAGAAAGGGAGAGAAAGAGGAGAGAGGAAGAGAGAAAAGAAAAAATCAAAAAATAAAAGACTTTATTTACAAAAATAAAAACTTACATAAAATTATTCTCCCAAAGACTCGATGCTTGAATCGTTGCTTAGGTTACAAACAAGAGTGGCCATATAGGCCTCCTCAAGGTATGAAAATACCAAAACCTAACAACTAGGCTGCTAATGGACAAGAGTAATACACCAAAAATTGAAGTCGGTTGCATTTACTCAAAAGCATGACGAGGCATCAAATTTCAAGTATGGCAGACATTCACATAGCTTTAGCGAAATCACCTGCTCTCCCGCACCGGTTCCATTGGTCATTGCTCGCTTCTCATCAATTTTCTTCCGCTTCATTTTTTCTTCCATTTTCTCTTCTTTCCTTCTATCTCGATATATGATGTTGAGTTTGACTAAACTACATGATCTACTCAACACTTTTGGCATGATTATCTCACAAAATCGGCAAATGCCACAAAATGCGATCATTAGAATATTAGGGACCGTAATGCGAATCGGGTTAATTAGCATGTTTAGTACACAAAGCACTCAAAACCTATAATAAATAGGGTTCAAAATTGCACTTTGGGCACTAATCACTACCTCTACATGAGTGTGTTCTTCCCACAGGTAACCCGACCAAACCGCACTTCCGTTTCGTAACCTGCTTCTTCCCGATTGAGTCATTAGGGGTTTTTGTTCTCACTTGATTTTCCCCTAAATAAATAAAAATAAAAAGTAAGTGGTGACTCAAAACAAAAACCGTTTCATCTGGGACTCGATTTTCAAACCGAAAAAACCTTTTTCTTAAATCACATTTTTTCTATCATCAACCAACATTGGTCCTAGCTTGAAATTATATCCATCTATTTATTGCTTTCCATGAACCTACCTTGCATATCTTCCTCTTTCGCTAGAGCACCACTTTCAGGTCCCTCACCAAATTTACCTAGGAATTATCCAACTACAAAGCCTCGCCTCTATCTCTACCAAAAGTCCTAATTCCATCAATGTATACTTTTAAATCCACTATACTTGTACCTATAAGAAAAAGGATCTTAGTGCCTATTATGCCTCCCTTGTCCATGCATGGGGTCAACCATTGAGTTACATTTCTTCTTTAAAGAATCACCTCAACATGTGGTATGTTGAATCTTCTTGAATGTTAGTCAGAATTAACTCGTGCGCCCTTCAGCGCCATTATGATGCATTCTTGTGTGCCTATGAAAAACAACTTCGAATGACAAATTGGGAACATGTAGATAGGGCAAGGTAGACAAGGAGCTCCAAAAGGGTGTTATTTTGCAATTTAGCAATGCCGATGTCACGAACTCACCTTTAAGGAACCTCCACAACATCCTCGATGTAGAAGATTTGATAGAGCATCCCATCAGATGGGAAGGCTAACTTCAACCTATAACCTAACAAAAATCTTACCCTCAACACCGGGAACCCGACTAACATGGATTGTTTCATTTTTCCAAGTTGTTGCTTAAGCCTCAACCGTCTTTTCAAACCAAAAACACTTTACATGAAAATGCATTACAAAATAGAGAGTATTGTCAACAAAGAGTGATGGGAGTTCACAATCCCTCTCTTATTAATCCCCACCTAAACAAGACATGAAGCATCCTTCCCTTGCCCCATCAAATCGACATGAACTCTATGACTAAAACAAATGGTATAGAAAGGCAATGCCCTCTGTTCATTTTTGTTTATGGGAATCGGAAGGATACACATGTCTCTCTAGATGGCTTAATCTCATAGTGAGATATATTATATATGCATGTTCACTAACATTCATGTAGCCACATTATATTGGTTATGCCGCATGAGTTTAAAGTGGATGCCCTGTCACTAATTTTACGAATATGGATTGCTCTTCAATTGTTTTCTCCTTTTGCATATAAATGTTGATCTTCGTGTGTGTGTGTGTGTATGGATAAGCTGATTTTTGTGAAATTATGTACATATAAGAGATAAGAAAAATGGAAATTTTCACTTATAAAAAAAGGAATTTTAATATTGTTTCTCATGGTTTTTGATAAAAGGAGACCTAGTTCATTGGAAGCTAGTTTTAAGGATCATTTAGGGATTCGAGGAGGAATTTGTGTTTACTGTGATCCAATTAATCTCATATAATCTTTTCCAATTTAATATTATAAAATTTTAAAAAATTATTTATGCTAAAAGGCACTTGAGGTCCATTTTTTTCTTATCATTTCTCTTACAATACAAATTGAACTCATGAGTCGAGATGTAAAATTTTGAAAAATAAATTATTTAGATTAAACTATAAATTAATAAAAAATTATTTGTTATTTGTGATGTTAACTTGTGCACTAACATGCCACTGTATTAGCACTAGAAACTAGCACATTAATTGTATTAGAATTTATACAATAATTATTTGAAATTTAAATATAGCAATAAGTAACTTTAACTACCGCTAGGGATAATTGGTATTTATGTGTAAGGTCATATGTCATCATTTTTGTTTCGTTAGCTATATTAAAATTTTTAAAAGTCGAGGAATTTGTACCCATATTCAACAATTGCACCTAAATTCCTTTAACATAGAGTGAGATATCCACCAAAACTGTTTTTGACCAAACACCAATTCAGTACTAAAGGGGAAAAAAAAATGAAAATTTCGGGAAGCTACATGATCATAATCTTTTCAAGGTCCACGCCTAACTCACCTGATTAACAAAGTGAAAATTATATACCGTATTGTACAAGTGGGCTTGACAGTCTAACGGACCATTGGCTACTCCGGTTTTGGCTCATCTTCCAAAGATACCATAATCTCAAGAATGTGGGTGGGTCAAGTATTTTGTTTAGTCAAGACAATACTACAAAAATTAGAACAAATTACTAGTGTCGTATTAATTGATAATAATAGGAATAATAATCGCAAGGATCACATGGTGGTCTCATTGAGATTTTGTTCATTCTCCTCAAGATATCCTAATCTCAAGAATGTGAAGGAGCCGATTACAAGAAGGGTTATGCAAAGATTGGAAGGATGTGAAAAGTTCTCCACGTACAATAACATAATTGAACGTATGCAATATTTTGCCGATTTCCTTTTGACCTTGTCAGCGATTATTTTCGAGGCCTTAGTTCTTGAGTCCTCGCCTTAATTCTTCAGCTTTGGCAAAAGGCTGGGGGAAGCATGGCATCATGTGTATAAAGATCTGTCCACGAAATTGCTAATGTGGGTCCACATTTTAAGGAGATTATGTTTTGTGGCCCTTGCTCTAATGTCGTAAGGTGGTTTTCAGGGGAAGAAAAAGCTTTGCATAAAAGTATATGATGTTGGTAATCGGAGGACAAAATCAATGAACCAATTAGCAAAATGAATTAGGAATTAATAGGAAGGTTTTAGATATAAGAAAATTTTGTTTGAATGTACATGAGAGACATTCACACCTCAAATAACCCTCAGATTAGCTTGTAACTCAGTTTGACAATGTCCTTTTGTTTTCTCGAATTTGGCTTTGTTGTTTTCTTAATGATAAAGAACCACATGGCTCCCATTTCTACCTTTTTTTAGTTAATTTCCAAAGGAAATGCCACAGATTACTGGAACCTCTACTCAATGAGAAGTTTGAGAAGAGTGGGACATGCATAACTTGTCGAACAACTATAAAAGAGTTATAAATCATTTCTCTCAATTTCCTTATATTGCACTTGATTTGTTTGTTGTTTCTCTCATATCTTGTTTGTATTTAATCATTTTTAGGAGAGTTTTGAGGCTTAATTAACGTTCTCTTGGATGATAATTTTAATTAAATTAGCATTTCTTTAAACATATGGTTATTTTATTTGTGTAAAATTTTATTGAAAAAGAAGTTTACCCGGAAAAAAGGGTCTTACTAACACTGAAATTTCATACAATTTTAAAATAAGGGACTATGTTTGCTACAATTTACTATCGACTCGGCTCATAAAGCCTACTAGGCATTAATTACCACCCATCTTAGGCCCCCGTTCTAAAGGCGCCGCCTCACCTCGAAAGCAAAGTCACTCTTCTCTTTGAAATAAAAGAGAAGTGCAATTCCACAATGTTTTACTTAGCTCGCATGATTTGTGAGAGATAGAATGAGAATAGGAATTGAGAACCCCACGCTTCACAAGTATAAGAGAAAGGTATGCTATTTTTAATTTACGCCGAAGTCGAATAGCTTTCAAGACAAATCGCTTGCTTTTAAAATTTTCACGACTTATCAGCGAAATTTTAAAAAAAGTTCCTGAGAGAAAGGAAAGATTTAGGCTTACCCAAAACATTTCCATTAAAAATAAGAAAACCTAATCATTGTTCAACAAAAGAAGAAGGCAATATACACTACTAATGCATTTATTAATCTGGAGGCTTTGGGACAGTATGGTCCATCCCGACTCCAAATTCGCTTATTTTTTCAATTTCAAACTGCTCTCATTTAAAAATTAAACAGTATGGGCTTTAGATGAGAAAATTCCCAAACTCTCCCCAAGCATTTTATTTTTTAAATTAATTTTTTATATTTGCTTTTTTATTTTTATTATATTAAAATTAATATTTTTCATTAAAATAAAATATTATGAATTTTTTATAAATTATTTATTAAAAATTATAATAATAATTATTATTTATAGTTAAAGTATAAAATAAAATAATAAAATTATTTTTAAAATATAATCTGTATGGGCTTATTATTATTATTTCTGATATACTGGCTCATATTGCTTCATTCTATCCGTTTCTACCCCGAAAAATCTAAAAATCTCGCCCTTTTGAGTCACCGACAACTTATCACCTTAAAATCGAAAAATTTCCGTTATTCTTAACTGACTTTAAACTTTTTTTGAGTCACTAGATTTCGAAACTGCAATTTACCACAAGAAATCGTTTCATTATCCGAGATCTATAATTTTCAAACTCTCGAACCCTTACAAGAATTTATTATTTTTATTAATACAGAATTTTCAGTACTTCTAATTTTCTGCCTTACAGAGAAGAATACCTCTAACTGCATCTGGATTTGAGAAAATAACTCAAACACATTAAAAACCCGATTAAATTAACAACATGCTACTATTAAGAGCGACAGACAGAACCTAAAAATAACTGCTCCATTGTCATCCCTACTCACTACCTAATGTTAAAAAACAAACAACTTAATACTTAATGCTATTAAGTACTATTCAGCATTAAGCTCAAAAAAAGTTCTATTCAACATTAAGTGAAAAAAACAAACACAACCAAAGTTTGTCTATGTATAACTAGAATTGTTTTGGACACTTGAGCAAAATTTATGATGACTACCGTGGAGGGGGAGGCAGAATTCCAAGTTATTTCATGCTCGGGCACCTCACGCGACTTTTTAATCCGAAAGAACTGCCCAGTAGCAAAGAAGAGGATGTAAGTGACTGTCATTTATTTCACGTGGATGTATTCTTAAGCTAGAAACATTTTCCAAACAAAGAAATTATTTGCATGCTTTGGTTTAGTCCGATGTTTATCAGCTTGGGGTGCTTTACTCATCAACCTTCGTTGCAGCTAAAGATTTTACAATATCCCTTGCACTAATATCTGGAAATGAATTAGAATAGGATATGTGAGATGTAAGTAATAAGTATTCATGAAAACAAATAGAAAGAAGGAAAAAAAAATCAAGCTACACAATTAATACCCCTTAATATTTATTTATCAATACTTAGAAAACACAACCTTAAACCAGAGACACATGATGGGGCTTATCAAACACACACGCGATAGCTTAAGTGAAAGAACCTAGAAAATACAAAGTTAAACAGTAGACACGATACAAACGATAACTTAATACAAACAAACATGTCTTCTTCAAAGCGTTCCTCAATCATGGACAATACTTTGAAGAAGTAAAGGCAGGGCAAGCACAATTTTATTAGGGTTGATAATTAATATCATTTAAAGCCGTATGGGGCCTGGATAGGAGTAGATTAGATTAGACCATGCATGCGGCAAGGGTAGAAGCATTTGACATCATAGCTTTTCTTCTTTAGTCTCGCATTTGAACATACCTGGGATGCCATTGAAAAACATCATCATTCATATCGAGGATAACACCATCCCATCTATCAAGTGCGTCACAATCGCGAGTAGGAGAAAGGAACGTTGCAGGAACCTGTCTTGCTTGCATGCTCACGGTCACCCTAGCCATTGGTGGCACGATAATAGTGTAAATAGACTCCAATGTGGTCGACTTTGTTTCATTTTCTCCCCACTCATATGCACTCGAAAACTCCGTCGAAATTTCTACCTGTCCCTCAAAGATAAAGGGAATGCCGCTTTTTATGGTAAGTTTGACACCCAACTTCGCAAACGCTGTTCCCTAGTCTCTGATAAGTGAGCCATGGTTGAGTGTTCGCTGGTTGGTCGTCATGTTAGTGGTCCTCACTTTGATAAGCGAGCTTCCACTTGTCGAGTGTTCGCTGGTCGGGTCGGGTCATGCTACTGGGTTTGTCGCGGCCATCACCATGACACTCCAGGTTATAGATCCTAAAGGCCCATGAGGCGAAATTGCCGCGACAAGACATGCCTCTTGATAATTGTGGGGACTACCACATCGAGGTGGGTAGTCTTGTCCTTAAGGGTGTTTCTAAAATTGTTGTTACCGAGGTCAGGAGCTACCATTACTATTCTCAACTGTAATGGGCCAAAACAAGGCATTTGAGTTGTTGGTGGTATCATCCGTGTAAGCCCAGATCCAGTTAGGGCTACGCCTCAAGAATATGTCGAAGTGATCGAACTTTATGCAGACGCTTCCATCGGGTGTGGTGAACACTCGGCTCGCACACTCAAAGTCTCGATGTCAGCCGATGCATCCCTCTATAGCCTGGGGCCTCCGAGGTACCGACTCCATTATCTCCCCAAGGCGATATATTTTGGCAACATTAGAGATTCCCAATCAATGATTCTATAGACATCGCAGAGATCATTGTTGTGCGGCAGATCCGACAAAACAAACAAATTCTCATAAGGGTGAAATCCTATAAGCATGCATAAAGTCATGCATCTTTGATTAATATTTACTACTCTCATTTTTATGAAATCAATATTTAGCTCCTCAACCAAACGATCGTTTTCATTTCTATTACACTAATTTAACTTTTGTAAGAAGAAAATATCAATATTGAGAAATAATAGTGGTTAGATGTAATAAAAATATATTATGTGACATTAACTTGTTCATAGTATATGTTAATCCTAAGTAGATACCCATTATAAATATTATTATAGATAAAACTTATAATTTTTTGTTGTAATCTTAATATTTATTACCGCTTAGTCTGTGGCTATCATTTGTTTACAACCCAGACTTCTGTTTACCTTTTGGTTTTTAATGAAGCTTGCTTTTTACCTATCAAACATAAATTATTACCAAATCATTATGGTTTGAATATTTATGTACCTAAAAATAAATAACATAATGCCTAGCATAAAAAGGTGTTCATGAATACAAAATATTCAGGATGAAACTAGTAAAGTGAAGCGTGTCGTGAGTTTTGATTTTTAATAATTATGTAACCCATTGTTAGTGTTGGTGACCCGAATTATGAAGGAGGAAACTTGCAGTCCGAATAGGGGTCTTGAAGCTCTCCCACGTGGTTGTCGCAACAACCATCCCCGTCTTTAGTTATGTTCCTTCTGGCATTGATTGACTAATTTTTAAACATAGACCAAATCTGATGAAGTAACTAACAATTCCATCCAAAGACTTTCACCCCTACCGAATGCCAAAACTCGATTGATTAAATTTGATAAAATATAAAAGCTAGCCTGTGGTTTAGCCCTTTTTGAAAAAGGACCATTAAAATTACATTTTGGTCTAAATCATCGTAAGTGCAATGTGTCATACAAGTAATAAAATGAATTTAAGTCTAGAGCATCATTCTAATGTGGTGGAGAATGATGATAAATCTAAAGATCAAGTACTCCATCTACTCAAGATCTTTGCTATTTGAACTCCAAAGTTAAAAATAGTTTGTTTCTAAACTTAAGCAAAAGTAAAACTAGATAAAACTCTATAACTACATGAAAAGAATTCAAAAAAATGGATTGGAACGTCCACTGGGTAAGGTAACACTGGGAAATAGATCAGTGTTCAATTATCAATTTCTGCATCATTTTCCAACATAGTTAAGCCATTAGTTTGAAATCCGAACTTGTCAAAGATGCAAGGTAGTATAGTTTGGATTTCTCTATAAACCATACATTTCACGAATTACATATCCATATTCCTTTCGGAGACATGGGTCTAATCAGTTACTTGTAGAATAGAAACCTCTTTCTAAGATCTAGGTGTTTTTTCCTTTTCAATACTTCATACCCATTTCCATGACAAGACTTCTCGCCCTAGGCGTGATGTCATGCCCTCCAATCTTACTAATAACTCATCCATCTAATTTGATAAGATTATCTATCCTCTTGATTAGATCTATGTTAACACGATCGTAACCTCTTATCGATCGAAGAAACCTTTGATAAATTAAATTGATACATCATCCAACTATCCTCACACTATAAGTAAGTTAATGACTTTATCTAAGTGATTTTGAGTTCACGCTTGTTCCATAATATTAGTCTAATACTCTCTAAGTAAATGCTTCATACTCTCAGTAATCTTCATCTCTATGTCACTTTGAGGGCTTCCTGGAAATCAGAGTAAGATACAGTCATTTTCTAGGTATAAGCTACTAATATTCCGAACAGTTAGCTTCAAGAACAATACCAATTACATAAATCCAAACATTCAAACTAGGTCCTTCTTTCAAGTTGAGTAGAAAATAATAATCAACATTGATCCATTCCCAGATGGAGCTTAGTTTTTCAAAGCTGGATCACAAATAATAGTGACTAAATGATTAGGTAAATTCACTGAAATTGCAAACGAACTGAAATAAATAAACTCCAGAAAATTTAAAAATACATTTAACCAAACAGTAATGAAAAAAAAAAATTTACAACGAACCCAAACAACTTCACATCGATTACTATTCAATCCCAAAAGAATCCTAGCTAAAATGATACTCTAAAAACTAAACAAAAAGAAAAGAAAAATCAAAGTAAAATAATATACAAGAGTCTCTAGCTACCTAGAAGTTCTTGGTTTGGCGTAAGCTGCACATAATGCCATAGATGCATCTATTTATAGATTTTCAATGAGGGTCAGATTTCTAGGCACCTAATTGTGATCCCCAAAACATGGCCCAATTAGTAGTTTATTGTGATATAGAAAATTGGTCGCGACATAGCTTTCATCTCTCACGCCTCAACATCTTATCGTAGCATGCATCTCTTTGTCACACATAATTTAGCAATGTCACGACATAATCTCGTTAAGGTTGTAAGAAAATACTAAAATGTAATATGTAAAACATTATACTCATTGTCCAAAAGAGGAAAATACAAATCACTCGCCTTCTTCTTCATTGTCGCGCCGCCTCCGATTCGTGGGCCCTAGTTCAGACGATTCCGATGCCCCTCGAATTCGCACCTCTTTGCTTTAATGATGAGAAGAAAAAACTAGCTACCGACGTCGCGACATCGCAACGTCAAGAACGCTGAGGCCGACGCTGCTACTCGCTGACTTTTAAATTAGTCAATCTAACGTCGCGATAAAGAAGGCCACGACGTGGGGACGTCACGATGTTGGAACGTCGCGACGCTCCAACCATCTTTATGCACTTTCATCCTCTGCTCCAGACTGCTCCCAAAAATTGTCATTTTCGCACCAACTTCACCTGCATTCACACCAATTGCACTAATATGATATTAAGCTATAAAAATACGCATTTAAATGTAAAATAACGCTAAAAACATAAGACATACGTGGGTACAACCTGAGTGTTTTAGGCACTCATCAACCTCGGTTGGTGAGGTTGGGTTTGTAACCCCCTTTGGGACCTAAGCTGGGGATCGACATGGGTGGCTCTACGGGTTGCCTTACACCCATGAGAGTACCCTAACAAGCAAGGTATCAAGGTGATCAGTTGGTCGATTCGAGATTATGTAAGAATGGAATAAAGAGCATACAAAGGGTAGAAGAGTAACTAGGGCATTATACCTCCTCAAAGATACCCCGATGTCCCTCAAGCCATACCGAAAAAGGCTAAATAAGCTCTTAAGGGGTAGTGGTCTCTCGCTTATAGTGGAGTCGAGACCGTGCCAGGCGTGCCATGACATGCGTGATGCCTGTAAGACACATACATGGGCGCATAGACATGCATGTCACCTCCTCTCCGATGTTGGCACGGGGGCGATGCTCGACACTCGTGAATGTGGGATACATGTGGGATCAAATGGCAAGTAGCGAGGCCTTAAGGCATTGTGGATAGTGCCCACTACAGAAATCGATTAAGGGCACGGGGAACTCGCTGTCTGTGGCATATCGGCAGGATCACGGGAGCAATGCCATGATCTAGTTAAGGCTACCAGAGCGCATGGTAGTGCATGGCAAGACATGGCAAAGACATGGCGCCGCGATTGCAACATGGCATCGTGATTGCAAAGACATGGTGATGCATGGCAACACATGGTGATGCATGGCAGTGCATGGCTTGCTTAGTTGTTCAGGATGGAACCCGATAATACATGGCTTGTTGGGCAGGACATGAGGACCTTGCAGTAGTGGGGTGACACTTCTATATGTCCATAGTAGCTAAGGGATGTGGGAAAAGACCTGGGTGTGCCTTGCACCTTTTAGAGAAAGGTGGAACTTGACACAACTCTTCAATAAGGACCAATTGCCAAGCCTTGAGGGAACTTGGACGCTCATGGGATGACACCTCTTCAGGAAGGAATACAACTGGTCACAAGAGTGGCAAATTTGAATTTGAATGGATTTGAATATTCAAAACATGGAACATGGCTAAGAGCTAAGCCTAAAGGGAACAGATTTTATGTCGCACACCCTCATGAAGGTGCAAATCGATCATTATCGGAGACAAATTTGAATTCAAAGATTCAAACTCGAAGCACAGAATCTGGGAAGAGACACTTGGTCTATATAAGGACCTTTGTCCTCATCAGAAGGTTAGAGAATTCAAGGGTCCTCTTGTATTTGTAATTGCCGTTGTAATATACTGGCTCTCAGGCATTAGTTTCAGAAGACAAATCCTTGTTTAGTAATACAAGTTGGAAATGAGATTCAAAATAAATTTGTGTTGCTTGCTTTATTATTTGATTGCATGTCACACGTTTCTGGGCTTAGCACCGCACACTGCGTAAAACAAATCGTTGATCAAGTTATGGAGGTGTGATTTCAAAAGTGCTTTTGAAAATATTACCAAACGCTTTTTTTTTGTCCTAAAAACACTTAAAAGTGTTTTTAGATCTAGAAAAGCACTGCCAAACTGGCCCTTAATTGTGTGCTAAATAAATGGGCTTTAGGTGGTTCTATTATCATGTATATTCATTAAATAATTTGATGCCATTTTTAAATTAACTAATATGTTTTAATGTGTTATTGGGCTAATCTATTTTCTATTGATAACTATTTAAATTCGCTGCCATGGTACACACCTTTTCCTCATTTAACTATGTTTATTAATTTATTATATGCTTGATGTGTCATCATGTTACTATTGTTGTCTCTTCTTGGTATTCATTACTTGATTACTCATTTGTCATATTTGTCATAACTTGATTATTAGAGACCTAACATTTAGAGGTTTAGAGGGGTGATATGACTTTTCACCATGCCTTCTCAATAGGTAACCTAACCCCAGAATTAGACTCGGTTTTCTCAAACCCTCATTTCCATATTATGAGTCACATCTAAAATTTTATTTTTTATTTTATTTTCCCTTAAAAAATAAAATAAGTGACATCTTCACAACCGTTTTCAAAATGGTTTTTCAAAAATACAAAAAAACGAGTCTCTTCTTTTAGTGGAAATACGTCTCAATATAACCAAAAATATGGTTCACATATATTCAAAACTTACTTAAACCTATTGAAACCATGATGAATTGAAAATTTTAAAACGTAATGTCACCTTAAAATTTCTCATATGAACTAAATAATCCGAGTTGTAACATTTGATCCAGAAGCTTTTAACCTATTAGAAATGAGCCCACTAACAGCCCCAATGCTACAAAATTTGGGTGGGCCTCGGCCAAGCCCATTATTAGCCGACTGGTGCTAAACTCGTGTTCCATTTTAGGGTTTTCTGCTCGAATGTGCATGACTACCCAGAGCACTCCATTTTTCTCCAAACGCCACAAGCCGATCGGGTTCTCGGAAGCTAGCGTACCGCCCAATCTCTATTCCCGATAAAATCAATTGTTAATCAAGCCAGAGGCCGAGAAAATTCTTTAGGTTAGATACAATCGCTGGTTGGAGAGAAAATATCGATAATGGTCAAAAAAGTGAGTTTTATTATTTCTACGGATTTTAATAAGAAAGTAAAGAGAGATATCACAGTATCAAAACGTGGTTTTCTTTTATTTTCTTCGCTTTCTAGGTAACCGCTGTGGTGTCGTATCTCTTCGAACGCTTTATAAACTGTGGAAAGCTATTAATGAAGTTTTGAATTTAGGCTTATTTTAATTTTGATGCGGAACTATTTCAAAGTTCGATTTTACAGATCACTTTTCTAGTTTCGCGGCTCTTGAATTTGGAGTTTTTTTGAGAAAATATAATAATTGTAAAGTGTTCACTACCTAGGATTTGGACTTACTGAAAAACACTATTTTACTTAAGAAATTACCCTGAATGCTTGGCTTAGTTGACCTGATTTTTTTTAAAAATCTATTATCCATCAAAAAAAAAAAATTTAAAAAATTTATTATTATGTATAACCTTTTGTTGGAAGCAAAAGATAAGAGATGGATGACATAAGAATGAAAATTTTGTTTTCTTTTTTTGCTCTTTTTTCTTGGAACCAAACATGGGGCTAGATTTTCTCTTTGAATGCTTTTAAGCTGTACAGTCCTTTGGCTGGAAGCTTCGAATTCTAGGTTTCGTTTTGGAATACAACTTAAGGTAGCATTTTGGAAACACTACATTTTGTAATTGTACATGTGAAAATATTTGTGTTCAATTAGTGTCTTTCCAGTGTTACCATGGAAGAATAAGTGTTATCTTATCTAAAAGGAAGCCTCTAAGCATAGGGAAGGGCAACATAAAAAGGGAAAAACTTGTCCTAGAAAAAGAAAATGCAAAGTAGGTAAGAAAGGGAAATAACTGAATGTAAAATATCTTTTCATACTTATGTATCATTATAATGAGATAATATATATATTTATGTATTAGAGTCTTAATAATCTGAGGAGCAATCGCAGTCTTCGGCTATTTCGGTCAGCTGATCAGCTCATTTCAGTGAAATTTCATTCGAAATGTTAACGATTCAGTGGTATTTCATCTTCATTTCGAAAAACTCAGCGAATCTTTCGAAAATATTTCGTATATAAAATTTTAAAGTTTTCTTTTTTAAATTTGATATCTTGACATACAAGGGATGTCATCAAATAATATATATATTTTGTGATGGCAAAAAATGTAGAATTTTGATTATTTATTTAGTTATAAATATATTTATTTTAAAAATAATTAATTTTCAAAGATTTAGAAGAATATGATAAATTTATCTATTTTGTGATAACAAAAATCGCCAAAATTTTTGTGAAAAACATAAATGGATATATATCACTAATGGCGGAGTTATAAGAAATGATGTTTTAATTATAAGAGATAATGATTTTTTAAACATGAAAGACGGAAAAGGAACCCCAAAAAATAATTATAAATTGTTATAATAAACATAGTTTATATAGTTAAATTATTTTATCTATATAACTATCTACCATTGTTATCATATTTATCAAGAAACAAATAGAATAATAAATTATTTAGCTAAAAAAAGGTAGATTAATGTGAATATTGAGCAGAAGAAACCCTATATGATTTCCCTTGTTTGTCACACAGCCGCCGAGGTCACACAGCAAGCAGCAAGCAGAAGAAACCCTATCTGATTTCCTCCTTACAGGTTAGTCTATGCGCTTCTTTCCTTTACTCTTTCTTAGAATTATTCGCTTCTCTTGTATTCATCGAGATTTTCAGCAACTAAACAGAACGCATAAAGCATTAACTCAATCCACCATGGAACAAAACATTTACTTGTCAGTTAAACATTGGCAGAGCTGTAGGACTCGTTATGGGTTTCGATCCTCAAGGTTCTGAGCCGCCGTGCTCAGCTCATATTAGATCTGAGATTTGGGATGTGGGGATGGAGGTACCGCCGCTCCGATCTGGTTCGGGTCCTGTTAAGGTGGGTTATGGGAAGAACAGTGATGGTTCTGATTTGGTCCTTCCGTCGGGGGAAGTAAGGGTTGTTCTTGAGATGGGAGTCATGGGGTGGCTGGTCAAATCTGGACACCCATGCTGGAAATCGCTGCCTCTGTTTGTCCGGCATGGTCCGGCCTGGGTCGGATTGGGAATACATGCTCAGGCACGATGTGACGTTTTAAAAAAATCAACGCCGGTGGCTGGGAATATAGGGCTAGTCACGATTGGGACTGAAATTCGTGTTCCAGATCCAGTTGATTCAACGGTGGTCGCATGAAGGACTACCTCGTCGGCGACAAGCCGGTATGCGCCGGAGACGACGATACTAAGAGTTGGTCTCCCTGGGCTTGCATGTCCCATTTGATAGAATTGGTTGCCTTGGGCTGCTGGTTTGTCCCATCAACGTGCAACTTTTTTCTTTTTTTTGTCCCATAGTTACTTTTCTCTTAAATTTGCTTTTCATTTCAAAACAAAAGGAACCTATCCTGTCAACGTGCAAATTGGTTGCTTTTCATTTTTTTGTCCCATCAACTGTTCCCTTATCTCGAAACCTATCCTGTGATTCCTGTCTACACAGGCCAAGTTTGAAGAAAAAAAATTCTTTACATTCAAGATTTGACTAGAAGATTGGAGAATTTTCCAAATTGTTTCAACCTTAAAATCTCAATTCCCATTTTAGCACAGCAATTTACAACAAAAGTTACTGAGCATTCACAGGATAAGAGATCTGCGAACCTTTCAAGAAAGGAACCAACATAGACTGTTTACTATGGATTACTTTCTGATGAGAGGGCTCTTTATTTCTTAATTTTATTTATTTTAGGTAAACTACTTCCCTTCAAGGTTCGATCCTGTTCGTGAGGCGGAGAAGTTCCCCATCCTTCTAACATTATCAGCGGCAGAAGTGGCAAGTGTGAGAAGGTTTCTAACGATAGGCTCTTTAGCATTTCTCTTCTAGCTTTAGCCGAACACATATATGTTTTGTTCTTTGTCTATACTATGTTGTTATAATGACTAGTGGAGTTTATCATATGTATTTCAAGAATGTCTAAAGTCTTCTAGTGGACCACAAACATCTTCAACACCCATGGACACTTCAAGAGTAGAGGAGTTTTATGTGAATATTGAGGATGAGATTAAGGAATCAAATGAACTTAATGAAAGTGAATATGTTAATTTGGAAACTAGTGAACCCTCTCCTATCACTACATCGAAAGAAGCTGAGGTTGAAAACCCTTTCCAACATTTTAAGAGACCAAGAAGATCAAAAGTTTGGGAAGGGCAACATAAGTGTTATCTTATCCAAAAGGAAGCCTCTAAGCATAGGGAAGGGCAACATAAAAAGGGAAAAACTTGTCCTAGAAAAAGAAAATGCAAAGTAGGTAAGAAAGGGAAATAACTGAATGTAAAATATCTTTTCATACTTATGCATCGTACAACAGATAATATATAGCTATGTATAGGAGGAACAAGAATGTGAATTGAAATTCCCTGCTGTGGGATGCAGCTGGATGCAAAATATGAATCTTTGTAACCAAAGCCTAGATAGCCTTTTTTGGTTGTTGGTGAAGCTTAAAACATGGAAGAAAATACATTGTCTTCTGCTGGCTTGCATTGCTCGGTTATGGGTTTTGATAACATATTGGACTGTGGTTGTTAGAATTATCCACCTAGTAGTTTTTTAAAGAGTTTGCTTGCTTGTGCTAATTTATCACATACTGCAGGAAACTAAATAGTTCACCATTTAATCTCTTTCTTTTTTTCTTTTAAAACAGGGAAGTGTTAATTTTGTTTCTTCCTAATTGAAGGAGCTTAGAAATCATGGCAGATGAGGAACCAAAACCCCTCACATACATACCTGAGGTAATTTTGAAGAAAAGAAAAAGCAATGAAGAGTGGGCAATCAGGAGGAGACAACAATTGGAGGAGAGGAATTTGAGAGGCAAACAAAATAAGGCTTTCAATTTGAAAACTGCTGAACAGTACATCCAAGAGCACCGAAATAGAGGTAACTACATTTCTCATATACAATCAAATTAGTGCTATTGGTCATTACATTCTTCACAGACATCAAAACAGTATTTTGGTCTTAAATGTGAATTTCTAGGTCAAATTTATAAGTGAAGATCTTTCTCTCCACTTGGAAACTGTCCTATTTATTTCAATTAATTTCATTAATTACTCTTTGTTCTTTTTATTCCTTCAAATAAACTATCCTATGTGTTAAATTACCTACTATCCTAAAAGCTCAAGCTTGTAGGATGGATTTAATACGAATATCATGCCTTCAACACTATAAATGTCCTGCCAAAATTTTACTGTAATCAGAAATCTTCCTTGTGAGGAACTATCATATGAATCTCCTGCCAAGATCTGCTGCATTTGGAAATCAGCAAGGCTCAGTTGCAAATACGATCGTCACATATTATGACTTGACTCATTTATTTCGCTAATTAAATATTGTGATACATTTTAATCTCTCTAGTGATGTACAGTAAGTTAGGTATTATCATGGTGGCCTTATTCTTTTGCACTATAGCTTCATTAAGAAGTATCTGATACAAAAAAACAATACATAAACAAAAAAGGAGAGAGAAAAAGAAGTACAAGTGAATGGATTATCATGGCAAATCAACTTGTAAAACTTGTTCTGTATTCTTTCCTCTTTTTCTTTATTTTATCGCATAGTATGCATGTTAGTACTGATTTAGAAATGCGCTTTCAATATATTACCATTTGCTTGCCCCAAAAAATTGGAATATGAAACAATATATAGCCAACTTACAAAAAATACAAAGAACCAATTGTAGGCATCCATTAACTTAAAAATATCATATTTCAATTTTTTTTTTTTTTTTTGGATAAGTAAGCTGAGTAGTATAAAGACAAAAAAGGGCCAAGCCCTAGAGTATACAGGGAATATACAAAGGAAAGAAAATGAAGAGGAGAGGAGAAAAGGAACATATACCACCCACCCAAAGCAAAAACGGCTAGAAGAAACTAGAGAATACGCACAAACAAGCTAACAAAAAAGAATTCTCCCACAAAAAACAACCCAAACCCTCAAGAAGAAGCGAACCACTCCAAGAAATCTAAAAGAGAAGTGGTCACTTCACCTAGGTACATACTGTTCCAGAACCACAAATTGAAAACAAAAGAATGCTTTGTACGGCGGCTAATGTCCCATTCTAAAAGGCTATACGAGTTTCTTTATTTCAAAGCAGTCCAAAATCTGAGAGAAAAAATTGAATTCTATTATCTCCTTTTTTTCCTCACAAATGAGCCCTTCCAATTAAGAAGCATGTCCTTGACATCCTTAGGGAAAACCCAGGAAACACCAACAAGGGAGAGGATAATATCCCACAGAGGACGAACAACCAAGCAGTGGAGCAGGATGTGATGAAATGTTTCCTCAGTGCTACCACACAAGAAGCATCTATTGGGAAGATGCTAGCCTCTTCTTTGGAGTTTGTCCAGGGTTAGGACCTTACCCCAAGCCGCTTCCCAAGTGAAAAAAGAAACTTTAGAAGGGACATAGGCCATCAAAATCTGCTTAACGGGGAACCTTGAGACAGAACTCGAGACCAACATGTTATAGGCATTGCAAATTGTGAAGGTTGCATCCACTGCCCCTTTCCAGATAACTCTATCCAGCGTAGTGGAAACCTTTTCCTTTTGAAGGACATGAAGAAGGTTCACCACCAAATCTATCTCTCAATCATTGAAAGCTTTGACACAATCAATGGTTCCAAGCCTCGACCACAGTGATGGATTTATTAGCAACTATCTCAAAAAGGGAGGGGAAGGAATGATTGAGGGTTGAAGGCCCACACCCAATCGGAGTCGAATAACCTAATGCCATTTCAACCACTGAATTCAGGTTATCTTGCCGAGGCTTCTTTGAGGATTTCCTTCCTGAAACCCACACCAAAAGGTCCCCGAGGAGTATTAACCCACCAACCAATATCATCTTTACCAAATTTAGAGCAAATCAAGGATTTCCAAATGCAGTCTTCTTCAGAGGCAAATCTCCAAATCCATTTGCCTAACAAAACTTTGTTTAAAGACATTAAAGATCTTAAGCCAAGACCTCCTTGGCCTTTGTTAGAACAAATCACATCCAAATTGACCAGGTGGGGTTTCTTCTCAAGAGCTCCACCTCCCGAAGAAAGAAAGTTCCTACAATTTTCAAGCGGCTTTGCCCGCGAAATTGGCATTCTAACAACGAGGATAAGCGTGGTAGATAAAGAGAGGCTACCAAGGGTGCTCTTGATCAAAGTTAGTCTACTGCCTTTGGAGATGTAATTTCTTTTCCAAAGGGCGAGCTTTTTCCGCATTCTTTCCTCGATGGCATCCCAAGCAGCTACTAATTTGTGGGGAGCCCCTAAGGGTAGGCCTAGATAGGTGGAGAGGCGCGGTATGGCGATAACCTGCCCAGTGGCTAGGGAATCCAAATTATCCCATCACCAACCTTGTAGATCTCACTTTTATCGGAGAATTAATTTTTAGGCCGGAGGTTGAGCCAAAACAACACCCATCTGAGGTAAATAAGTTGATCTTTAGAAGCTTTGCAAAAAACTAACGTGTCATATGCGAATAGGAGATGAGAGATGCTACAAATAGACCCCTCTCTACTAGTAAGTGTACATCCAGAAATGAACCCCCCGGCCACAGCCCTTCTTAGAATAATACTCAAAATCTCCATACCCAAAATGAAGAGGTAAGTGGAGAGGGGATCCCCACAATCTAAGACCTCACAGGAACTTACTGAGAAAGAACCCGCGAGGCACCCCAGTTCACAAAAGCGAAAATTTTGTAGTAGAAATACACCACCAAATCCACCTCCTCCATTTGGAATAAGCCCCATGCACACATGACCTTCATAAGGCGCAATTAATGTTGTCAGCACCGATATCTAACTTCTGAGCCACACCCTTCTCCTTTTTACGCCGCCATCTGATAGTCTTGTTCGCTATTAGCGAAGTGTTTAAAATCTGTCGACCCTTCACAAAGGCGTTTTGGGCATTAGAGACAACCGTGCCTCCAACCCTTTTTAAGCGGGTTGTGACACCTTAGCAAGTAACATAGAGGAATTGCCGGAGCAAACATAGGCCTAAAGTCCTTCGGATCCTCCGCTTCTCTTCTTGGATTAGAGACCAAGAAAGTGGTATTGAGACTCTAATTGAAGATATCAACCTTGAGAAGTCATGGAAAAGGCTCATGTCTATAACGTGAGCTCTGAGTCTGCCGAAGCGAAATAAAATCGATGAACTCAGGTTTTATTCCTATATCGAATTGTGTGATAAAAACTTCACCTACCGCAAATGGGTTCGTTTCTGCCATTCAGTTCCAGTGTCAGAACGGATAACCATCAGCTGTACCCTCAGCTAGGTGTCGATCCAGTGTGATCCACGAAGCATGGAGATACCTCTGTCTCTCTCCTGATAATACTACACCATTTTTTGAATTTCTACAGATTGGTATCGTTGATGTTTCTGTCTCCCTCTCGAAGCCACATTTCCCTGGACTTTTGTCTCCAATGAATTTCTTCCAGAGTGGCCCAATTCTTGAAAGCATCCTTTGCCCCCTTCTTGGCCTCAATTTCCTCCATAGACAAGTCCTTGGTTTCTTCCAAACGGTCCCAAGCCTCAACTTGCGAGAGTGCCAATTTCTTGTTAGCCTCTAGCCTCCCAAAACAATCTTTGTTCCAAGCTTTGATTAGAAGCTTTACCTCTTTCATTTTTTTTAGAGGATGAAGCTCGCGAACCCTCGTGCAGACACCCCCTGCCACCATCCTTTCATCAAATCTAGGAAGCCTTCCACTTTATTGTCACATTCTCCAAAGCGAAAGAGGTAGGCCCTCTTACACCCAGCACTCGAAGAGGGGATAGGGGCATGGTCTGGAGTGGGGCTTAGGAAGTTTCAATTGCTCCACTTTGGCTGACATGATCTAGCGATCTTGAAATCAAAAAATGCATCGGGCCAGGCGATAATGGTTGCAGGCCAAGCTTGCTCCGAGGTGAGTACCTCCCAATAGGGGAAGATCGACCAACTCATGATCATCAATCACCTCTAAAAACCTTCTTATGGACTGATTCAACCTGCCCGATCTATTACGTTCAAAGCGGATGGTATTAAAATCTCCCCTAACGCACCAAGGATCCTCCCATAAGCATCTGATCGCTCCTAATTCATCCCAAAGAAGGTTCCTCTCGCCCACTTTTTGGAGCGGGCCGAAACGCCGGTGAAGCCGGATAAACCCATCGTGTTTTGAAGCGGCACGAAATTGAGTGAGGGCCCACTTCCTTATCCAGCAAGACTAAACTTCTTTTATCCCAAACGACTAGCATCCCCCCAATAGAGCCCTTGGCATTAAGAGCTTCCAAATCAAGAGATATACCAGAACCCAGACTCCTAACAGTGCCAGAAGACATAGAACACATCTTGGTCTCCTGCAGGCAAAAAATATCTAACCTCTGACTTCTCAAAAGGGCCTTGATAATCTTCCTCTTGGAACTATTGTTGACATCTCGAACATTCCAACTAACAATTTTCAAAGTCATTAATAAACCTCTCTTTTCCCCTCTACATAGGGTGCTTTTTCTCTATAATTGTTGCCCCTTTTGTAGTTAATGGCAAATTGCAGCCGTTTTAATTCCCTTTCCGATCTGGTTTTCTCCGAGGATTCCTTAATGAGAGTTTTTTCCTTTTCACTTCGTAAACTTTGGAAGAATTTGAGGATTTCCTTTTCCAAGCTAGTTGTAGAGAAGCCCAAGAACCTATTGAACTCTTCAAACTTATTTTTGTCCCAGAAATCTGGATTGCAGCTATCCTTTCTAGAGGGTACTATCTCTAGTCGTTTTTCTCTGGGTTCTACAAAAGAAGGCCCCACAGACTCCTAGGATTCTTGCTCGGGTATCTAATCAAAGGAGAGTTCTCTAGAGCTTCGATTGTCGGCAAAGGCCCAATACCCTTAGCTTTGTCTATTAGATGAGCACCACAATCTACGGATGACTGATCGGCTGGAATTATGGCTAGAGGTAGCAGGAAATCTAGCATAACATTCCCCACACAGACGACATATTCCTCAGGCGAGTTTTGGCCCAAAACAGAAGAAAGAAGAAGAGTAGGGGGGCCCCTCATACCTGTAAAGATTTATTTCCAAAGACTTCTCAGAAAGGCTGAGGACCAAAGGCTCTTGGGGTGTTGGACTGTCTTTATCGGAAATCATTGAGGCCGCAACCTTTCCATATACGCTTGGAGGATTATCTGGGGTTGAAGTTGTGTCAAAGGCTTATGGGCTTGGGACAAAGCCCTTACCAACACCCTGGGGCCTAATATCCCTAGTTGAAGGGGGCCCAACCAAAACAGGCTCACATATAGGGTATGCCATACCCAAAGGCTCGGATATGTCGACTGATAACTTGAACAAAGTAAGCGATGAGCCACGACTTCATCTCCTCGATCTTTGCTCCTCGACTGACGAGCCTCCAACCTGCCCTCACATTAGAATTTTGGGCAGCGCGCCAGACATCCCTGCTCCCACGCTCCCCTTAGCGCGTGGATCATCATCTTCTTCCCTCCTCTCACCAAGACTATAACTCTGCACCTCCATCTCCGGCAGTTCCATGGGAGGAACTTCCCACCAAAGCTGAATTTCTACCCTCTTCCTTCCCATATTTATCTCCAGCACCCTTGGAAATCTTCCTCCCTCCACTCGAACAAGAATACGAGCCCAATGAAGAAATGAGAAAGCCCTAGTGCTCTTGTCGATTGCAAGGAAACCCTCGCAGGCATCGCCCAATTTTTTCAAGATTTTTGGCTCCCATAGATGGATTGGGATGCCCACAAGTCCTTCGGCTCTTCTTGGTTAAATCGACACCCATTGTTCGGTTTCCAACGACAAAGCTCGACCTTAAAGCTTTTGAAGCTCCTTGAACCTTTTTGGAGAACCCTCAACTCGTCTCCCTTCGTGGCAAACTGCAACAGGACCTTCCCATCACCCATATCGGACAACCCCCAAATTGCAATAGGTCTCAACCCTTACACATCTCCATCCCCGCCTCTTCTAGATCTAAAGGAAAAGGATTGAGACTCCCCACCAAGCATCGGTCCAACTGGGAGAGGAGTTTGGCACTTTCTTGATCTTCTATCTCAACTTTTGCTCCCTCAGAATGGAAACGAGACTGTTTTAGAACCTCGACAAACGATTGGCCCTTCTCTGTAGCTTTTAGGATTTGCGCCCCCACCTTCCATGTCTTCCTCTCCTCTTCCCTTGACTCGGCCACTTTACCCTTTTGAAGCTCTATCCTCGTTCTTACCCCCATCTCCCTCAATATTTCCGCCATTTCGCACCACCCTTCTTTTTGCCTCCCTCTCGGAACGAAAAGAGAGAACTTTTTCCCTTTGGGGTCAAAAACTTTCAAGGAGACGAAAGGACTCGCTTGGTTCGTGTTTTTTGCCATCTCGTACCTTCTACCTTCCTTCTTCTAGTTCTAAGCCCACTACTCTTCCCTCAGTTCGCGGAAGTTTCTTTCAATTCCTTCCAAGAAGAAGCCTAGGCTGGCAGGACAGAGCCATACCCAAGAAGAGAGATGTCGTCTTCTCTCCTTGACGATGCCTCTAGGCGGGCCTTTCAACCTCCCTAGATCTATGATAAAAGTTTTTGCTTCCATCGAAAAGCTTTTCGACCCTTCTGCCCCTCGTCGTTGCCTTGATCCGTCTTCTCCCTTTCTACGATGACTTTGCCACCCGTTCCCACTAGGGTTTTCTTCCATATCCCCCGGTCGCCACCCGTTCCCACTAGATCATATTTCAATTTTTATGTCAATCATAAAATGCATAACATACTAATATGCTATTATTATGCCAAAATTTCAAAGAAGGAAGTTCACCACAATAGGAGCTTAAGAGCATCTCTAATAGTGCTTTATTTTTTACTCTCTCTATATATCGAGATTTTTGGGTAAAAACCACGCTCTTGGTTATCTATTTTCATCTCTAAATATAGAGATGAATAGTGCATCTCCATATTTGGAGATTCACTATTCACATCTCTAAATATAGAGATGATAGGGTCCACATTTTAGTAAACACTATTTCCCTATTATTTCATTATCATACTACTATTATTTCATTATTGTATTATTATAATAATAAAATAATTATTTTAAATATTTTATAACATATTTTTATTTTCAAGATATATTTATTTTATTATTTATTGTTTTATTAATTTTGAATTTTTCATATACAATTTAGTAAAATGATTTTAATATTTTCATTTTTAGTATTAATTTATTTTGAAAAATTTATAAATTTTTCATAAAATAAATAAATTTACAATAATTTAGTTTTTTATTAAAAATATTTTTTGACAATGATATAATACATTTTTATTATTTTCATTTATATTGAAAATGAAGATTGTTGGTTAGAGTTGGATAATAAAATATTAATATTTTAATTAATTAATGCAATAATTTCTTAGAAATAGAAATACAACTTCAGAGTGAAAAAAAGAACATAGAAGTACATCACATAATGCTATGTAATATAATTTATTGGTTTAAAAAGCATTTTTAGGTTTTTAATCTATTTTATTTATTATAATTTTATTTATTTAATATAATTTTTTATTTATATTTAAATAAAAATAAAAGTATTTCATATATCATATTTTTAAAATATTCTAATTTCTTAAGTGTGTTTGAAAGGAATGAATAGTGATTTAGAGTTGAAAATAGAGATTGCTTGTTAGAGTTGGGTCTCTAAAATGTGGGTCCCATCACCTCTAAATATAGAGAAGATGTCAATTTGGAGTTGAAAATAGAGATACATTGTTGGAGATGCTCTAAGAAAAGTCACTCTCAATGGCTAGATTGTCGTAATTTAAATATCTTCAAACTTTTTATCTAATAGGTCCTCTCTCCCTTTTTTTTATAAGTAATAATAGGTCCTCTTTCTCTTGTAGAGACATACATGATGAAATGCAATCAAATTCTAAGCTTTATAAGGAGATAGAAATTTTAGTTGGACCTTGTTCAAGAAAGAGAAAGAAAATTATGCTTGAGGGCCGGAAAGGCATTCTTTTTCCCTACAGAATGTTTTTTCCCTATGGAATGTCTGAATAAGTTAAATGAAACAAATTGTATTACCTATGAAAAAAAAAATAAACAAATTGTATTTCTTGACAACATTCCCCCCTCTCTCCCCCCCCTTCTTTTGTTGCATGTTTTACTTTGCACGTGTAAGAAAAATATTATTTTGATTAACCTCTAAAAAATGTCGACAAAAAAGTTCAAGTTTTCTTCTAACATTTTCCATTTATATGTGGAGGATGAGGATGAGACCTAGATAACGTTTCAGAACTTTTTATGAGATGGCCCAACCTCAGGCCTTCATGATCAGATTGCTTGTATGGTGGATTATCATAATATATGGGATGGAGTTTCTATTTCGTGATTTTATATATCTGCAGAATACAATGTGTTCCACTTAAATTAATATGATACATTTTATTTGACATATCCAGGAATTGGACCTTGTCAAATGAAGCATAGGGCAAGGAGAAAACCATCATTAGCAACATTAGACTCCAAACTGCTTTTTGTCATTCGTATACAGGGGTTGGTTACTAGCATTGTGATTTTGATGGTTACCCCTATATTTTTTGTTATTGACTCTTCAGATTTTGATCTTCCCAATTTATTTTCAGAAAAAATGATATGCATCCCAAGACTAGAAAGATCTTACACTTTTTGAGATTGAGGAGAATCTTTGATGGTGTTTTGGTAAGGCTAATGGAAAATTCTTGAAATGCTGCAAGGTGGAGCCATACATTGCATATGGTGAAGAAGCAAGTCCTTGTTGTTACTATTGTTGCTGTTTATGTTTCATATGTGCCGTGTTATTAGTTTCCTGTAACTTTTATTTTTTGTTTCTTTTCATTTATAATAGTAGCAGTACACACATTTACACTAGATGCTAGCAAGATTTGCATGACCTGGAGGGCACTCTCACCATTAAGTTGTTGTCTACAACCTGAAGTTTTTCTAGGAAAGCCTGTTAATTGTGTCTGAATATCTTGGATGTAGTGATTAGTGTCTAAGTTCTGCAGCTTGACATATTTTCCTGGGATATGGGTTAAAGTGTTTGTTCTTTTTCCCTGATGGGTGTTTTGTTCTTATTACCTGATGGAGCATAAACAACTAGGCTGTCATTAAGGATGACAACTAATGTTACTTGATTGAGAACATCTTTCTGCTGACAAATTATACAAATGGGTGGAAAGAAGATAAAAATCTCATAGTAAAGAGGCATTGCAGAAATAATTCTTTTACTTTTAAATCTCATGAACACTCATGCAAATGATATGTTAGATAGCCTCTTATAACATTTTGGGCTTTCTTTCTTTTTTACTTTTCTTGCTGCTCATAAAGAACTCATGGCCCTATTCAGCTTATGTGATCTTCTGTTACAGACACCAATAAACTTATAGATTACAAGTATAGTAGAAGAAAAATCATCTCATTATTCTGTGATCTTCTGATTTTCTCTTGTACAAAATGAAGGTTGACAAGATCCTTGAATTAAGCTACCTATCTGAGATCATAAAATAAGCAATCTGATTGCTAGGGTCTGTAAATTTACCCAGATTCTAGGTATAGAAATCATTTTTACTATGAAAAGAAAGGAAAATATATGATGGAAAAATAATCTCTGGTTGTTGGCTATTATCCAACAAAATGAGTTGACCAATTTCCTATTGCTCTTACACAAGCAACACCTGGTAGCTTGAGGTTATACACTTATTTTAAATTCAGCCTTCATAAAATTTTGCCCTCACCCCTGACCAAACAAAAAATCCACTTTTGAGACGCCTCAAGCTCCATATTTCTTTCATTGATAGAGGAACACCTAGTAAAACCTTTTTCAAAGAGCCAAAGAAAGAGTTTACTTAGGACTTCCCATCCTTTGGTTTGTTGGAAGAAACGATTTGCACCTCCACCTACTAATAGTACAAATTGTAGGAACAAGGGTTCTAATAATTACATTCACACTCCTCAGAGACATTGGTAGATAAGACATTATTAGACTCTGGAATGGAGAATAAAAATGGAAAAGAGTTGTAGACCCTCAATTTTGTCCCTCGACACTTGCATTAATCTCAGGGGTGTCACTTGTACCCAGTCGGTTATATGTTATGGCTTTCGCCCCTTATGGGCTTAATTGGTTTTAGAGCCTTGTGTATGTACATCTATAGTTCATGATGGTGCGAGTGTGTGGTTCATTTTGGAGTGTCTTCATGGCCCTTTCCCTTTGTCCATATTGTGCTATAGGAAGAAAGTGAGGCCTCCTTAAAATTTCGGTTTAGTTGGAGTTCATAGGAGCAGGTTCGAATACCGAGCACTCGGGTTTGTTCTGGTAATATCTCCCTCATTCGGAGTCGAAATCGTGCACCGTTTTTTTTCATGGACTCCTTTTTCTTCAAGGAAAATTCTATCAAAATTTTAGATTTTTTCTCAACCGGCTCGATTGGTTGGGAACCGGGTCAGTCGGTTAGTCGGGTGTAGGTTTGAATATGGAACGCAGGCTTGTTAGTAATATCTCTCATCGGTCGGAATCACACCATAGTTTTTTGTTGGACTCCTTATTCTTCAGGGAATATTTTGTTAAAATTTTAGATTTTTTCTCAATCGGATCGACTAGTTGGGAATTAGTACAGTCGGTTCATCGGGTCAGTTTGTATAGAGCATTGATTTTTTGTGATTTTGGAGCTTGAATCCTACTTGGTTTGGCCATCGCTCAGGACCCGATCCCTAGGCACGATTTTGGGTCTAGTTTTGGGCCATCTTATGGGTTGCTTGCAACCCACCTTGAAGATCACTGGATTCTTGGTGCTTGGTTAAGCAAATGAGTTAATGTGACATTGCTAACCTCTCGTGAATAGAAGGGTAATTTATAAATTTGGGGAAGTCAAAGATTGATTGATTCCGGATTTGAAGGTGTGCAAAATGGAGTGGGCTCAGAGGATAAGGGAGGAGAAATACAAGAAAGAAGCTGTGGAAAAGAGAAAAAGAAAAAAAGAAAGAAAAAGGAGAAAGAAACAAAAAAGGAAGGAGGGGAGATTCTCTACATTCGGGTTTGAGTGGTTCCTCTCATCTGAAGGGGGATTTCCTAAAGTTTTGAAGGAGGTGATACCTGGTTTTGAGATGAGAGAAAAAGAAATAAGACAAGGGAGTAGTTGTGTATCCTACAGGTATGAACGTTGTACGCATCTCTCGTTTCTTTTAGATAGCGCTTGTCTTTGCTTTTGATATTTCTGACTCGTTTAGAGCACTTGGCATTGTTTGGAGTCGGTTCTTACTCATCGGTCGAATGTTACATAGTTGCTTTTGTTGGGTTCCTTACTCTGAGGAATGTTTTGACAAAATTTGAGATTTGTCTCAAGCCCGGCAATCGGTTGGGCTGGATCAACCGGTTCATTACTACCGAGGATATCTGTTATGGTACTTTGCCTTGTTTGGGTCAATTCTTGTTCACGGAGTGAAATCGTGCAGATTGCTTTGGTGGTTCCTTACTCTTGTGAGAATGTTACGACAAATTGAGATTTGTTCTCAATCGGATCACTTGATTGGGCTGGATCGAAAAGCCAATTCATTAGGTTTTTTTCAAGGATGCGATTGGGCACTTTGCCTTGCTTGGATCGATTCTCACTCATTCGGAGTCGGAATTGCCTGCTTTGTTGCTTTGTTGGATTCCTTACTCTTGTGAGGAATGTTCGGACAAATTTTGGTGTTCTCGCGGCGGTTTTAAGGGATAATAGTTAGGACACTTTGCCTTGTTTGGGTAAGTTCTGGACTCGGAATCCTACACTGTTGCTTTTGTTGAGTTTCTTGCTCTATGAGGAATGTTTTGACAAATTTTGAGATTTTTTCTCAACCGGCTCAGCTAGGTTGGAGAAGCTGATTAACCCGAGTTCATTAGGTTTTCGGGATGGAGTTAAGGGCACTTTGCCTTGTTTGGGTCGGTTCTCAGCTCATCAGGGTCGGGTCATTACTGCAGATTACTTTTGTTGGATTCCTTACTTTGTGAAGAATGTTCTGACAAATTTTGAGATTTGTTCTCATTTGGTGGTTTTTTTTTAGGGATAGTAGTTAGGGCACTTTGCCTTGTTTGGGTAAGTTCTCACCCATTTGGACTCAGAATCGTACACCATTGCTTTTGTTAGGTTCCTTACTCTGTGAGGAATGTTATGACAAATTTTAAGATTGTTTTCTCAATCGGCTCAATAGGTTGAGTGGATCAACTTGATTCATTAGGTTTCAAGGATAGCAGTTAGGCGCACTTTGCCTTGTTTGGAGTGGATCTCCTCATTCGGACTTGGAATGTCTGGCTGTTGGTTTTGTTGGGTTCCTTAATCTGTGAGGAATGTTAGAAAATTTTGAGATTGTTCTCAGCGTACCGTAGATTGGCGAAGCTGGATTAAGCTAGTTCGTTGGGTTTCAAGAAGTAGTATGATTCGATTTAATTGGAGCCGACCTTTGTGAATCAAGCCCATTCACTCCAGATCAGTGTAGGGCTATGTTTAGGGTCTAAAATAAGGTTTAGTTCAAGTTAATGTTGGTCCATTTTGGATTCATAAGAATTAGGGTCTATGTGGGTCAAAGGTGGTTAGTTAAGCACTAGTAGTCCATAGTGTTTTGTCGAGGCCCGATTTTTGGGATGAATTGGCATGTTTTATAGCTACCGCAGTGGTGTAGTAGCAATGTGAGTGGGTGAGATGCAATGTATGGTTCTCTGGCATCCTTGCTTTTGATATTTAATTTTGAGAGATTGTTGTATGGTTGAACTATGTGACTAACAGCCTTCCCTTCCAGGCGCATGGCTAAAGGGCGAATAGGTGTGTCGCTTTGTTGGATAATGGAATTTATGTGAATACTTGGTGCTTGTTTGCCATACATGCTTGTTGTGCTTATTGGCTGACTTCTTATCCTTCACATGGCTAGGGACCTCAGGTATATGCCTTTGGTTATATTTTGTTGAGATTAAATGTATCTTTGGATGCCACCGGGTTCATGATTCATGTCGTTTGTCTAACCTAGGTGGATAATGGATCTTTGACTCATATGTGTCCGGGCTTAGAGGGTGCTACCTGTGAATTACCTTCCCAATAAATAACGATCCACTGAACCGGACTCATGTTTCGCGGACTGTTTCTTCCTGATTGGAGTCATTAGGGGTTTTTGTTCTTACTTGATTTTCCCTTAAATAAATAAAAATAAAAAGTTAAGTGGTGACTCCAAACAAAACCGTTCATCTCGGGGACGGATTTTCCCAAAACTCGAAAACCTTTTTCTTTATTTTTTTAAGCGAGTTGCGTTGGCTCGTGGATCGTGTGGGGTCCACAAGAGTCCTTGTAGATAGCAGCATTGCCTTCAAATAAAGGTAAAATCACATTTTTCTATCATCAACCACTGCAATATTGGTCCTAGCTTGAAATTATATCCATCTATTTTTATTGCTTTCCATGAACCTACTCCAGATATCTTTCCCTCTTTTTCGCTAGAGCACCACTTTCTTGTGTCCTCACCAAATTTACTTAGGAATTATCCAACTACAAAGCCTGCCCTATCTCTTACCAAAAGTCCTACTCCATCATGTATACTTTTAAATCCATTATACTTGTACCTATAAGAAAAAAGGATCTTCAGGTACCTACATACTTACCTCCCTTTTGTCCATGCATGGGATCAACCAATTGAGTTACATTTCTTCTTTAAAGAATCACCCCCAACATGAGGTATGTTGAATCTTCTTGAATGTTAGTTGTAACAACCTTGGTGTGCCCCTTTCAGGCGTCATTATGACAGATTCTTGTGTGCCTATGAAAAACAACTTCGGAATGACAAATTGGGAACATGTAGATAGGCAAGGTAGACAATGAGCTCCAAAAAGGGTGTTATTTTGCAATTTGTGTACAAAAGCTGATGTCACCAGAACTGACCTTTTAAGGAACCTCTCCACAACATCCTGGATGTAGAAGATTTGATAGGAGCATCCCATTGGGATGGGAAGGCAACTTTCTCAACCTATAACCTAACAAAAATCTTTAGTCCTCAACACTGGGAACCTCACTAACATGGATTGTTTCATTTTTCTCCAAGTTGTTCCTTAAGCTTGAAACTGCTTCAAACCAAAAACACTTTACATGAAATGCATTACAAAATAGGAGAGTATCGTCAACAAAGAGTGATGGGAGTTCAATAATCCCTCTCTTACTAATCCCCCACCTTAAGCAAGACATGAAGCATCCTTCCCTTGCCCCATCAACAAATCGACATGAACCTCTATGACTAAAACAAATGGTATATAGAAAGGCAATGCCATTGTGTCTAGCATTTTTGAGCTATGTGAAATCGAAAGGATACACATGCACCTAGATGGCGAATCTCATAGTGAGAGATATTATATATGCATGTTCACTCAACATTCATGTGTAGCCATGATGCTATATTGGTTATGCTGCATGAGTTTAGGGGTGGGATGCCTGTCAATAATTATTGTTTAACATGGGATTGCTCTTCAATTGTTTTCTCCTTTTGGATATAAATGTTGATCTTTGTGTGTGTGTGGATAAGCTGATTTTTGTGAAATTATGTACATATAAGAGATAATAAAAATGGAAATTTTCACTTATAAAAAAAGGAATTTTTAATATTGGTTTCACATGGTTTCTTTTTGGATAAAAGGAGACCTAGTTCATTGGAAGCTAGTTTTATGATCATGTTTAGGGATTCGTGGGGGGAATTTGTGTTTACTTGTGATCCACTAATTCATATAATCTTTTCCAATTTAATATTATAAAATTTTTTAAACATTATTTATGCTAAAAGGCACTGAGGTCCATTTTTTTCTTTTTTATCATTTTACAAATAATAAAATTGAACTCCATGAGTTGAGACATGTAAAATTTTGAAAATAAATTATTTAGATTTCAAACTATAAATTAATAAAAAATTATTTGTTATTTGTAGATGTTAATCAAAAGCACTAACATGCTAAGAAGCACTAGAAACTAGCACACAATTTGTATTTAGAATTTCTATACAATAATTATTTGAAATTTAAATATAGCAATAAGTAACTTTAACTACCGCTAGGGATACTGGTGGGCTAAGTGTATCTATGCCTATATGTGTCATCATTTTTAGCCAAGTTAGCTATATTAAAAATTTTGAAAAGCTGAGGAATTTGTACCCATATTCGACAATTGCACCTAAATTCCTTTAACATAGAGTGAGATATCCACCAAAACTGTTTTTGACCAAACACCAATTCAGTACTAAAGGGGAAAAAAAAATGAAAATTTCAAGTTACATGATCATAATCTTTTTCAAGGTCCACTGCCCAACTCACTCGATTAACAGTGAAAATTATGTACTGCATTGTACAAGTGGGTTTTTGATGGGTCTAATGGTCATTGGCTTTTGACGGGTTTTTGGCTCATCTTCCAAAGATACCATAATCTCAAGAATGTGGGTGGGTCAAGTATTTTGTCTTAGTCAAGACAACACCACTACAAAAATTGTAACAAACTACTAGTGCTGTGCTAAATTGATAATAGGAATAATAACTGCAAGGATCACATGGTGGTTCTCATTGAGATTTTGTTCATTCTCTGAAGATATCCTAATCTCAAGAATGTGAAGGAGCTGATTTACAAGAAGGGTTATGCAAAGATTGAAGGACAGAAAGTTCCTCTGACAGACAATAACATAATTGAACAGGTATGCAATATTTTGCTGATTTCTTTGACCTTGTTGGGCGGGATTATTTTGAGGCCTAAGTTCTTGAGTCCTCAGCTTAATTCTTCTGTTTTGGCATGCTAGAAGCATGGCATCATGTGTATAGAAGATCTTGTCCATCGAAATTGCAATAACTACATTTTAGCGGAGATTATAAGTTTTTGTGGCCCTTTTGCTCTTTAACAATAAGCCAGAAGGTGGTTTTCTAGGGGCAAAAGCTTTACAAGGAAGGAGGAGATGCTGGTAATCGTGGAGGGATGTAAATCAATTGAACTAATTAGCAAAATGAATTAGAATTAATAGGAAGGTCTAGATATAAGAAAATTTTTTGTTTGAATGTGGGTTATTTTATAGGATATCTACACCTCAAATAACCTGTATTAGCTTGTAACTTAGTTTGACAATGTCCTTTTTGTTTTCTGAATTTGGCTTTGTTGTTTTCTTAATGATAAAGGAAACGCCACATGGTCTCTCATTTCTACCTTTTTTTAGTTAATTTCCAAAGGAAATGCCACAGGATTATTGGAACCCTCACTCAATGAGAAGCTTGAGAAGAGTGGACACAGACAACTTGTCGAACAACTATAAAAGAGTTATAAATCATTTCTCTCAATTTCCTTATATTGCACTTGATTTGTTTGTTGTTTCTCTCATATCTTGTTTGTATTTAATCATTTTTAGGAGAGTTTTGAGGCTTAATTAACGTTCTCTTGGATGATTATTTTAATTAAATTAGCATTTCTTTAAACATATGGTTATTTTGTTTGTGTAAAATTTTATTGAAAAGAAGTTTCATCCGAAAAAGTGGTCTTACTTGAACACTGAAATTTCATACACTTTAAAATAACAAGGGACTATGTTTTGCCAATTTACTATATACATCTCTGTTGGCTCGTTAAAGTCGCTAGGCATTAATTACCACCCATCTTAGGCCCTTACCTAAAGGCGTCGTCTCACCCTTGAGCAAAGTCACCTCTTCTTTTGAAATAAAAGAGAAGTGCACCCACAATGTTTTACTTAGCTCAGTATAATTTGTGAGAAAGATAAAATGAGAATTGAATTGAGAACCCCCACGTCTACAAGTATAAGAGAAAGTTTGTCTATGTATAACTAGAATTGTTTTGGACACCTGAGCAAAATTTATGATGACTATCGTGGAGGGGGAGGCAGAAATCTAAGTTATTTACGTTTCTCGCGCTACTGCCACTTTTAACCCCAAAGAATCCACTGCCCAAAGAGCAAAGAAGAGATGTTAAGGCGCACTTTGGCCTATTTCCTTGGCACGTGGATGTATTCTTGCTGTGGAAACATTTTCCAAACAAAAAGAAATTATTTGCATGCTTTGGTTTAGTCCGATGTTTGGTCGCAGCTTCAAAAGCTTTAATTAATTGAATCTTCGTTGTCTAAAGATTTTAAAATATCCCTGCACTAATATGTGGAATGAATCTTAGGTCATGAAAGATATGATAAGTATATATGAAAACAAATAGAAAGAAGGAAGAAAAATCGTTGCCATAATTATCACTCCCTTAATATTTATATTAACAATACTAGAAAAACACAAACTTAAAACAAAGACACATGATAATGACAAACACACACGACAAATTTGGCTAAAGAACCTGTAAAATACTTAAAAGTTAAACAAAGGGATACCGATACAAACGATAACTCAATACAACAATATGTCTTCTTCAAAGCGCTCCCCAATCATGACAATACTTGAAGAAGTAAAGGCAGGTGCATAATTTTATTAGGTTATTAATTAATATCATTTAGGCGTATAAATGATAGAGTAGATTAGATTAGACCATGCATGCAACAAGTAGTGTGAAGCATTTGACATCACAACTTTTCTTCTTTAGTCTCGTATTTGAAGTTGTAGCAATTGATGCCATTGAAAACATCATCATTCATATTGAGGATAACAACTATCCCATCTGTCGAAGTGTCACACTGCGAGTAGGAGAAAGGAACGTTGCAGGAACCTGTCTTGCTAGCATGCTCACGGTCACCCTAGCCATTGGTGCTCGAGCAATAGTGTAAAATAGACTCAATGTGGTCTACTTTAGTTTCCATTTTCTCCCCACTATATGCACTCGAAAACTGTCGAATTTCTACTCATCCCCACAGATAGCGAAATGCCGCTTTTGATGGTAAGTTTGACACCCAACTTCACTAAAACGTTGCCCCTAGTCTCTTGATAAGTGAGCTTCAGTTGTTGAGTGTTTGGTTGGCTGCTGGTCATGCGTTAGTGGGCCCTTACTTCCTTTGATAAGTGAGCTTCCAGCAAGCTGGCGTTTCGGTTTGGTTGGCTGGTCAGCGTTAGTGGCTTGTTGGGTGGCCATCACCATGACACTCTGGTTATAGGATCCTAAACATGAGCTGAAATTGGCCGTTATCAAGACATGCCCCTTGATACATTTTTCGCTGCTCAGGACGACATTATCGTGAGGTGGGTAGTCTTGTCCTTAGGCGCAGTTTCTACAAAACAGCTGTTAATGAAAGCTGTGGAGAGCACTACATTATTCTCTTTAACCCAGAATGGGCCAAACAGTGGCTTCGAGTTATGGTATCATCAAAAAAAGCCTCATCCAAAGAGCCGCGCTCCGACCGGTCTAAGTGATCAAACTTTATGCGGACGCTCCATCGGTGGTGAACACCTGCTCGCAGACACCAAAGTCTCCGACATGTCGCCGTGATGCATCCCCTCTCATAGTTTGGGCCCCGAGGTACCGACCATTACTCCCTTGAAGGCGATATACTCTTGGCAACATTAGAGATTCCTAATCAGATTCTATAGACATCGCAAAGATCATTGTTAGGCTAAGGATCCGTATAACAAACACTTCTCATAAGGGGGTGAAATCTCGATAAGCATGCATAAAAGTCATGCATCTTGATTAATATTTACTTACCTCTTTACTTTTATGAAATCAATATTTAACTCCTCAACCAAACGACGTTACCTCCTGATATAATAATTTGAACTCTTGTAAGAAGAAAATTATCAATATTGAGAAATAATAATAGTGGCTAGATGTAATGAAAATGATAATAAAAGTGACATTAACTTTGTTCCATAACATATGTACATCCTAAGTAGATACCAATATAAATATTATAGATAAAACTTATAATTTCTTTTGTTGTAATCTTAATATTTATTACGCTTAGGCCTGTAATATCATTTGTTTTATATATAACCCTCGACTTCAAAGCCATCTTTTGGTTTTTAACAAAGTTTTGCTTTTTACCTTTATCAAACATAAATTATTACCAAATCACAAGTGCCTGAATATTTATGTACCTAAAAATGGGTTTCAATATAATGCCTAGCATAAAAAGGTGCTCGTTAAAATACAAAACATTCAGATGAAACTTAGCAAAAGCAAAGTGCAAGTTGTGAGTTTTGACTTAATAATTATGTAACCCATTTCATGTTATTATTGTTAATTCTGAACTATAAAGAGGTACCTGAATTTTTTTTTAGTATAGATTATCAGGTCTATCAAACCTTAACTCAGTTTTAGACTCATGGAGCTAAGCCAAAAAAGCCATCTAACTAAACATAATTGTTGGGACTTTAGCTAGTTCCCACTGGAAACCTTCTGCTTGAGAAGTCAAAAGTTTTAGTGGTTAATTAGCTTTATGATAGAAATAATGAAGAAAATTTCAAGCTGATATTTGACATGTTAATCCGATCTCTTTTAATGCAGAACCGTATTACTGCTGCATTTGGACTTATATAAGCTGAAACCAGAGACAACCTCCTTGATTACACTATGTAAATAATACTGTAAACTCTTTGATTTCCAATTCTATGGCTGATTGTTCTTTTCTGAGCGGATTGTTGCAACAGAGAATCTATTGTCTTCAAACTGGTAACTCTTTTGTTTCCTTCTACTCTTTTCCCTACTGAACTCAGCACTAAATTAAATTTATAAATCTTTATATAAGCAACCCCTAAGTTAGTCACTCCATATGTCTTAATGACTTAGAACTTCTTTTTATTCTTCTATGTATATTTACAGTTGCCTCACTGTGTTTCAATTTTATAAATTGAAAAAGCAATTTTAATCAAAAGTGATGTTCTTTTTAATAAGTTCTTACCATGTCAAGCGAGGGTATACAGGCTATTCCTTCGTTTCACTCTATTTCTGTGTGTTTAACTTTTTCTATTTCTTGCATTTAACTTTGTTATTAGGAAGTTGAATAGGAAAGATAAGAATGCCCTTCGATTATCAAGCCGTATGGATCAAAAGATATTTAAGTTTTTTTCAACCGACAGGTTCTTTTGACTTAGGTGTCGAACTCCATCCATACCCCTGGCCAAAATACTATAGACAAATGAGAGCTACCCACACGACACTCACTGCCAACATTGCGAACTGGCCACAACCCTCAGACACCAAGAAAGATTTAATGTGCAGCTACGACACTAAACGCGGTGAAGACTTATGGACCGAAAAACCAAAAAGCACTACAATCGACATACGGCTACAAGTCAAAGATACTTTACAAAATCTTATCCCTGGCCTGTGGTGGAAGTAGTTTCTAGGTTGTGAGCTCATTCCATTTTTAATTTTTTTTTCAGGTAAAAAAAAAAGGAAGATGGAGACAAAGGTGAAGCGTCCTTTTAATTGATCTAGTCGAAGATGATGGTTTGATAAAAACACTGTTATTTGAGTTCTAACCTTGTTATGTAGTGGTTTTTATTTTGCCTTTCTTGGTGATAAATGTCCCTTAATAATCATTTGGGGATTGAAACTTTCTTCAACCAATTAAGATCTGCATTCATTATTACACGGAAAGTTGATTATGTGGATGTTTGGTGAAGGAAGCCCAGTGGTAATTTGCCATCATATTTGCCTGCTGTGACATTAAGACCCATGTTGAGAATTCAGTTGGAAGAGTTAAATTGAGCAAAATCACAATCTTTAATGGCCATATTGGTATTGGTATTATATTGTCAAATTTTTTATTAAGCTATATTTAGCTCCTGTGAAGTGTCATGTATAAGAAAATGTATTTTCAATAAACTCATTTCTTTTTCACTCATAAATAACTAAACAAAAATTGTTTTTATAAATTTATTTGCATATATTTCTTTTAATGTCAGCTTCTCCTGACATGAAATTAGTGGGCACCAACCAAATACGCTATTAATTTTCGCACATAGGTTGAAATCTACTGTAATACTGTTAGGAATAATATCTTTGAATATGTATTTTGAAAAACATAATGCATAAACAATTTATATGTTTAAATTTTGTTAACCAATAAAGAGCGTGTTTCACAGTTATCTTCTTAAGTTCCTTCCATATTTTTGCAGACACAAAATAAAATAAAAGTAGACGAGGAATGAACACAAAATCTAGAATAAATATCAACTGGTGATAATATCATAGAAATAAACTAGTAATGAGACGATGATACAAACCCAACTAATCTAATTCCAATATTCAACACAGGTTTTTTTTTTCTTTGTGTGCTGTTTCTGGCAAAGTTATATAGGCTAAATAATAAAGGAGGGCTTAACCAGGCACTATCAACTTAGTGCTAATGTGTTCAATGACCACATTCTTTTCTTTAACATGTTCTCTTAAGGATAAGTATTTAGTGTTGATATGCTTACTTCAACTTCCAATTCCCACTAGTATTATTCTTAACCATAAATATCACGCCCAAGTTATCACATAATAACTTCAATTGCCTAGATATAGATATAAACTAATAATTCTAAGCTAAGTTATGAAACTTTAACCAAACAATTTCATGTAAGGTAGCCTTAAAACAAGACACCTAACTCAACTTCTATAGTGGAAATAACAATCGGGCGTTTGCTCGCGCTTCTCAAAGATACAACTCCATTAGCTAGCATGAAAATAAAACCAAATGTTGATTTCTTTGAGAATCGATAGCCAACAAGGTTTGCATCAAAGTAGCCATCACCTCCAAATTGTCGGTTCTTCTATATATAAGCATATAACCCTTTGTTCCTTGAAGGTATCTCATCACCTTCTTTATAGTTCTATAGTGGTCAACACCTGAGCTACTCTGATATCTTCCTAACACCCTAACAGAAAATGTAATGTTAGGTTTGGTACAAAACCTAAGCATACATTAGGCTTCCAATAGTTTAGTTATTACAAAAATGTTTTTTCTTATGTGTTCCCATTCAAAATCATTTTTAGGCACTTACTCAAATTTAAATCAAGCCACTCCTTCAGTAATGGGTGCTACACTCGATGAACATTTTTTCATGTTAAATCTCTCCAAAACGTCATTGTCATAGGTCTCTTGATACAAACCCAAAAAGCCTCGTTCTTGATATGTCTTCTCCCTTTCTACGATGACTTTGCCACCCGTTCCCACTAGGGTTTTCTTCCATATCCCCGGGTAGCCACCCGTTCCCACTAAATTATATTTCAATTTTTATGTCAATCATAAAAAGCATAACACACTAATATGCTATTATTATGCCAAAATTTCAAAGAAGGAAGTTTCTATCAGCCAATAGAGCTTGTTATTAGACTTTAATAGTGTTTTATTTTTTACTCTCTCTCAGATATCGAGATTTTGAGATTTACTTATTCACATATCTAAATATAGAGAGATGATAAAGGTCTCATACATTTTAGTAAACACTATTTTTCTATTATTTCATTATTTTAAAAATATTTTTTATAAATATATTTTTATATTTTTCAAGATATATTTATTTTTATTATTCTATTTTTTCATATACAATTTAAAGTAAAACAGATTTTAATATTTTCATTTTTTAGTATTAATTTATTTTTAATAATTTATAAATTTTCAAGTAAAATAAATAATTTACAATAATCTAGTTTTTTATTAAAATTATTTTTGACAATGATATAATACATATTTTTATTATTTTCAAATTATATTGAAATGAAGATTGTTGGTTAGAGTTGAATAATAAAATATTAATATTTTTAATTTAATTAATGCAATAATTTCTTAGAAATAGAAATACAACTTCCAATTGTAAACACGTAAATTACATCACATAATGCTTTGTAATATAATTATTGGTTTAAAATCATTTTGCTTTTAATCTATTTTTATTTATTATAATTTTATTTTGGTTTAATATAATTTTATTTATATTTAAATGTAAAAATAAAATATCATATATCATATTTTTAAAATATTTTAATTCTTCATAAACGAACGCTTCGCGAACGGCAGTTTTATTTCAGAGTCAAAAAACGTAAATTGTTTGTTAGAGTTAAGTTTCTAAATGTGGGTCCCATCACCCTTAAATATAGAGAAGATGTCAATTCGAAATAAAATGTAGACACATCGTCGGAGATGCTCTAAGAAAAGTCACCTCAATGGCCGTATCATTCCTTAATTCAACATCTCAAACTTTTATCTAATGTCCTCTCCCTTTATAAGTAATAACAGTCCTCTTTCTCTTTGTAGACATACATGATGAATGCAATCAAATTCTAAGCTTTATAAGGAGATGTAAATTTTTAGCCGGACCTGTTCAAGAAAGAAAGTGTAAAACGAAGGCCGGGAAGGGCCTTTTCCTTACGTAATGCGCTTTTCCTATCAATGTTTAGACAAGTTAAATGAAACAAATTGTATTACCTATAGAAAAGAAACAATTATATTTCTCGACCACATTCCCCCTCTCCCCCTTCTTTGTTGCATGTTTTACTTTCAGACGTAAGAAAAATATTATTTTGATTAACCCCAAAAATGCTCATAAAAAGTTCAAGTTTTCTTCTAACAATGTGGTTGTTGCCCACCAGGCCACTTCTTCCCACTTTTCATGGCATGGAGAGGAGAACACTTACCAAGACATGAGGGAGTTTGAGAAGGTCCCAACACCTTCAAGGATGAGATAGTCACAAATGGGACTACTGAGGCTCAAGATTTTCCTTCGTTACTTATGATAAATCTGTACTGTCAATCCTTGAGTCATAAAGTATAACAACCTAGACAGATGATCGAGGTTTACTAAATTCTTTCTCCACTACGTAACAAACAATCTTAAGAGGCGCATTTCCACCTTCTCAACCATCAAAATGAAAAATTCTATGCATACGGAGAGGCATATGGAAGCACTTTAATGCTTTCTGTCCCCACCATGTTGACACATGGCCGCTAGTCACTACTTTATGATGGAATTCTCCGCCATGAAGCTAAATTTCTAGTGACTATGTGTGAGGAGATTTCTACAAAATCCAAATGCTTTGATTTCGACTATAGTTGAAGCTTCAAAAGGGTGGGATGAGCCTAATCCAAGGGAGATGGAGAGAATGAGACCTCAATCCAATACAAGGGGTGGCATGTACTCTCTTCTGGAGGACATGGACATGAAAGCCAAAGTTTCCACCTTAACTAGAAGGTTAGAGGAATTGGAAATGAGAAACCCACATGATGTGCAAGCAGTGACTGAGATTCCTATGCTAAACAAGCCATGTTTCATTTGTCAGTCCACTGAGCATATGGGAGAATAATGTCCAACTCTTCCAGCAATGAGAGAGATGTTAGTGGAGCAAGCAAATGTTGTTGGTCAATTCAAACCATCAACCAGTGCACCATATGGCAACACTTACAACCCTAGTTGGAGAAATCACCCAAATCTCTCCTAGAAGCCAAAACCTCCACAATATGCATCTCCTGCTCCTCCATCGTATGCTTCAACTTCTCAACCATGACAACCACAGTCAACTTCTCCAGTTTAACAGGCCATTTTGAATTTGAGCAAGGTGGTGGGTAATTTCGTATGTTATAGCAGTGAATGTGCAAGCAATATACAACACCGTGGGAGTTAATCGATCAAGATAATAGATGGGTTATAGAAAGAAATTGCCCAAAAATTTGACAACCTGTAGTATTCCATCTCTAAATAATCAATCAACATCAAAAAGTGTAGTAAAAGGAAGTTCCCCTCACAAACTTAGCAAATCCTGTGGAGTTCATGAAATAAAGGTCGACTGAGTGAAACCGCCCTAAAATCGATGAGGTAAAGCACTTATCACTTTGAGAAGTGATGTGCTACAACCAAAGCTTAAACCACTTTGATGAACAAAACAGCCAAGACGAGGAGCCGAATAAGATAAGGATCAAGGAAGACATGATGAAGAAAAGCATGCCCCCACCATTCCCTCAAGCATTAAGAGGCAAAAATAGGGTGAACAACCAAACTGAGATTCTTGAAGTTTTGAGGCAGGTGAAAGTGAACATTCCCCTTTTGGACATGATCAAACAAGTTCTAACCTATGCCAAGTTCCCTAAGGACTTGTGCACTATAAAGAGAGATCCACCGGAAAAGAAGGCCTTTTTTTACGTAATTGTGAGTGCCATCATACAGTGCAAGACTCCAGTGAAGTACAAAGATCCAGGGTGTCCTACCATATCAGTGAACATTGGAGAAACTTGTGTGGAGAAGGCATTGCTAGATTTAGGGGCCAATGTAAACTTGTTACCCTACTCAGTTTATAAGCAGTTGGAGCTAGGAGAATTAAAACCCACCACTATCACCTTGTCTTTAGCAAACAGGTCAGTAAAATTCCTAAGGGCACTGTTGAAGATGTTTTAGTGCAGGTGGACAAATTCTACTATCCAGTGGACTTTGTTGTTCTCATATAGAACTTAGTTTCGGTTTTCACCATGTGCCCATTATACTCGGAAGGCCATTCTTGGCTACCTCCAATGCAATCATCAATTGTCCAAATGGGGTTATGCAGCTCACTTTCGGCAATATGACACTGGAGCTCAACATTTTTCACCTTAGCAAGAAGCATGTTCACCCCGAGGAAGAAGACCTAGAAGAGGTGTGTTTGATTGACACCATAGTGGAGAACAAGGTGAGCAAATGCAATGTGAGGTAGGAATTAATAGAGGAATCAAGTGAGCTACCCGAAAATTTAGATGAACTCTCGTGGATTAGTGCTTTTTCTCGCCCTGAAAAGGAATTAAATCCTCCCTTTCCTCACCGAAAGACAAAGAAAAGGGAGAGCCCTTAAAACTCGATCTAAAACCCCTCCCCATGGAATTGAAATATGCATACTTGGAGGAGGGCGGCCAATGCCCCGTGGTTATTTCTTCATCCCTAAACGTCTCACAGGAGGACGATTTGCTAAGAATCCTCAAGAAGTGAAAGCAAGCCATTGGATGGAAAATCTCATATTTAAAGGGAATTAGGCCTTTGGTTTGCAAGAGGTGGTGTGTAAACCACAAAGACGATTGAATACCCACATGCAAGAGGAAGAAGCCAAACCGGTGCGATAACCATAGAGACGATTGAATACCCACATGCAAGAGGTGGTATGAGCTGAAGTTCTGAAATTACTACAGGCCGATATTATCTACCCCATTTCAGGCAGTCCCTGGGTGAGCCCTACTTAGGTTGTACGTAAAAAGTCAAGGGTGACTATTGTACCGAACGAGAAGGGAGAAGATATGCCTGTACGCCTCACCACAGGTTGGAGGGTATGTATAGGTTACAGAGGCTAATGCAAGTGGATAAGGAGGTGACTCATTTTCCTGCCTCTTCATTGATCAACTTCTCGAAAGCAACCTGGGCACCCATTTTATTGCTCTCTCGAATGGCTACTCCGATATTTCAAATTGAAATCGCTACGAGGATCGGGGAGAAGACCACCTTCACTCCGCCTCGAACTTACGCCTAGCAGAATGTCTTTCGCCTTACAAAGCACTTGCTATCAGGTATGCTCGCATCTTCAAAGGATATGGTGGAACATCACGGAGGTGTACATGGATGACATCACCATATATAAATTTTAAGATTGCTCTGCCAACCTTGGAGATGCCTAAGATGTACTGGAGAAAACTTGGTGCTTAACTAGGAGAAGTGCCATTTCATGGTACATTAAGGAATTGTCCTTGGACATGTCATCTCTAACAAGGGAATAGAGGTTGATAGCTTCGGGTCGGGATCTTATTTATAAGCCAACACCCCACAAATGTTAAGGCACATAATTCAGCCATGTGTTTCTATAAGAGGTTTGTTATGACGTTTAAAAAAATCAGAACCTCTTCCGTGGAGCTTGCATCGGTCATGATACCACTCTGGATGGAACGTGCCAACAGAGCTCCGAGGAGCCCAAGTCACACTCCGACCACCGTGACCCATAAAGAGAGCAACTGAATTTGGTAACTCCCTTGAGTCAATGTGTGATGCAAGTGATTGCTTATCAGCGCTCTAGTAGAGAGAAGATGGAAAGCCTCTATGGTTTACTATGAGCAAGACTCGAATTAGCCACGTAACCACTACGTAAAAGGAGTCGCGAAGAAGAGTTCATGCCTTAGACAACCAGAGCATACTTGGGTGGGTCATTCATTGTTATTTTTACTGCACTGTTCTTGAAGTACTTGTTAATGAAACAAGATGCTACAAAGCACTACTGTGGGTTCTCCACTCAGAATTTAACCTCCAAATCAAAGATAAGAAGGCAAGTAGAGAACAGTACATCATCCTCTAGATCACTGATAGCTCACGACTCCCACAAATTCCTCCATTACGATGAGTCTCGAGGAGTCTTTGCTTTTTGCAGGGAATGCACCCTGGTATGCTCATATTGCTAATTATTTAGCAATAGGGGAGATCCTAATTGATCGGAAAGCATAGGACAAGAAATACTTCTTCGCTAAATTTCATTCCTATTATTGGGAGGAACCATTTATGTTCAAATACTGTGTTGACCAAATCATCAGAAGGTGTGTGCTTGAAGAGGAACAACAGGGGATCCTCAGCCACTGCCATGAAAATGCTTGTGGAGGTCATTTTGCTTCACAAAATACAACCATGAAGATCTTGCAATTTGGTTTTTACTAGCCATCCATTTTCAAAGATGCTCATGTCATGTGCCGAACGTGCGATCGATGACAAAGACTCAAGAAGCTTACTCGCCATAACATGATGCCCTTAAACCCAATTTTGGTGGTATAAATTTTGATGTTTCGGATATTGACTTCATGGGGCCATTCCCTACATCTTTCGGGTATTCATATATCTTGGTGGGAGTTGATTATGTGTCCAAATGGGTCGAGGCGATTCCTTGTAAAACCAATGATCACAGGGTGGTGCTTAAATTTCTAAAGGAGAATGTCTTCTCTAGATTTAGAGTACCCAAAGCCATAATAAGTGATGAAGGTACTCATTTCTGCAACAAACCCTTTGAAAACCTCCTAGCCAAATACGCGTCACAAAAATAATTTACCATCCTCAAACCAGTGGTCAAGTGGAACTAGCTAACAAGGAGATTAAGACCCTTGATGAAGGTGGTGAATTCAAACAGAAAAGATTGGTCACTCAAGCTATTGGACTCACCGGTGGCATATTGCACGAGCCTTTCAAGACCATTCTCGGGCATTCTCAGACACTGCTGGTTTATGGAAAAGCATGCCACCTCCCCTTGGACATCGAATACAAAGCATGGTGGGCCATTAAAAAGCTCAACATGGATCTAGAAAGAGCCGGCTTGAAGAGATTTCTTGACCTTAATGAGTTGGAGGAAGTAAGAAATGATGCTTACCTGAACTCCAAGATTTCCAAGGACAGGTCTAAGAAATGGCATGATCAAATGGTGGCTCGTAAACATTTCCAAAAAGGAGATAAAGTTTTGCTTTATGATTCCAAACTTCATATATTTCCGAAACTAAAGTTCAGGGTGGATCGGTCCCTTCACCATTCATCAAGCTATCCAAACTGAGCAGTTGGAACTTCCTCTGCCTTTATGAGGGCCAAATCTTCAAAGTGAATGGCTGTTCGCCTCAACCTTATGTAATTCCCTTGATCTGCATATGATTTGTTTATCTCTCCTCGAGCCTCACTACAGTCTAGGTCAGTGGACCCAAGCCTCCCCGAGATCATTGTCCAGCCATTTTTGTTTAATATTTTATTTTATTTTATTTTTTCCCTTTCTCTTTTGATTTATTCAAAAAAATTTCTTCAATTTATTTTCAATTAATTTTCCTGCTATTTTTATGGATTTTCCTGTGTTGTTTTTGGTGTGTGTGCTAAAATCCTAAAAGGAGGTTAGAAATTATACTACAGAGATTTCGCAAGGCCTTAAATTCAGAGAATTTGGGACTTACTAAATTTTGGTAAAGGTTGTATGGCTACGAAATTTAATCCTACCTCGGGATTTTCTCGCGCACTCCCATCTCCTCAAGATGTGTTCCCAAAAACCTGACTCTTCACCGCTCTTCCATCACTGCTTTTATCCTCCATCTTCCCCAACCTTTCACATTCCATAAAAACCTTTCATTGTCCAAACCCTTCACACCTCCCCTACACTCTCTATAAACAAAGCACTCTCGAGAATCCATATCCATATCCTCCCTTCCTGATCTCTCCCCTACGAAACCTCTCATCTGTGGCAACACCACCCCCTTTCTAGAAGCCCTCATCCATCCAGGTTGTGGCAATGGCAAAGACTAAAGGAGGCCACTGCTTATCCTCTCAACATCGTGCGAGGCCCCCCTCTCCTAGCCAAGGCACACGGTTGCCGCTAATGCCGTCGGCCTCTACTGACCCTGCGGATCCTATTGACATATCCCAAGATGTTGCCCTTACCTCTCCCACGATGCACAGGTATGAGACACAGACTGGACCCGTGCCCATAGCTACCCCTCACACACGACCCATGCTCAGGCTGCCTCCACTCAAGCGAGCCAGACCTTCGCCTCGAGAGTCTTCAATCCTAGCCGAGGTGCCTTCAATCTTCTCTCCACTGGGGAGCCTCGTAGTTCTAATGTCACCCGACTCCATCTCTCGGCTCACAGATGAGACCACTCTTCCCTTGTGCTCCAATAGAAGGAAACACTGACTATCGAAACAAGGATTTCCATAATGAATACTTTTATGATATTCCTACTTTTTCCAGCCTGCCAGAGATTCGAGACTCGATGGGACTTGTTCAACGCTACTTTCTAGAGCCATTTATGACTCCTCGCCGATTCTTCTATCCGAGGGTAGTAATCGACTTCTACCAGTCCATGACGTCTCGAGGTGAGCTCAATCCCTCTACTATCCGCTTCACCATTGACGGTTGTTAGGGCATCCTTTGGGTAACTAATATAGCCGCCGTTTTCCACCTTCTAATGATCCTGGCCAATTTCGCGGACTATAAGCAGTAGCCACATCTTTCACTCCGGGAGATGGTCCGGATCCTCTCACGAGACACATCAGTTGGCCCTATTTTGTTCTGGAGACGGCTTCCACCAGGGATGCTTTTCGTGGACCATATATTGCGATCAAATCTATTTCCTCTTCCGCATCTTGTTTAGAGGTGGGGCGCTATCATGGAGGCCTTATACTGCATTTTAGAGGGCTTTTGGTTTAGCCCCCCATAGCTTATTATGACATCCCTCTTCCACTTCGAAGAGAAGATGTGTAGGCTAACCTCAAATCGAGTCGAGACCTTTGCCGTTGTTTCCGCTGGCTGCTTGCCATGTATCGGAGCACCTAAAGCCAACGAGCCCCATCGAGAGACCCATTGAGTTTGCAAGGCCACATTTACTGTTGAGAAGTGGCAGTTTGTGCCTGGGGCCCCTCCTCTTCTCGTAGACCCTCCTATTGAGGTAGATCCCCAAAGAGATCCACCACAGACTGCCAGCCTCCAACACTCGTCAGAGCCACACCTACACTATCACCACATACCCGCTTTCCGACCTAGTGCTCCGCCTCCACCAAAGGTTCGTGAACCCACTCATCTCCAGCCCCTATTGCTCCAACCGAATTTAAATGCCTCCTCTTCACCACCAGTGGCATCTATTCACATCATTGCTCAGGATTTTCTTGTCATCATGGCCGCTGTCCGCAATTTTGTCAGTTATATCCTAGCTCTTTCTCGTTGTCGACGAAATGGCTTATGGTCGAGCTGATGACTCCAGACCGGTCGTCCCGTCAGACCAACATCCTTGCTCAGTTCAACAACGATGGGCTTTCTGCCACCTATCCCTCTCTACTCCAAAGAAGAAGAACCATAAGATCATCAGCTATACCCACCTATACCCAACATTATCCCGGGCTCCCCTTTGTAGTTTCAAATTTCTCCATTAGCTGCTCATCCTTCCACTTCGACTCAAACACAGGAGGAGGATGAGGTTTCACCCTCCGTGACTACTTGAGGAGGTATCACTTCCTTCATTCGGGGCCTACTCCGCACTCCTATTGGCGACAATGCTGTCATATTCTATTGGGGAGAGTTAATGAAGGAAGTGCCATTTATGTTTTGAGTAAGTCCATTTTGTTTTAGTTGAATGACTTGCTAGTAGTTTGTTTTCTTTACAGTACAAGTATATGTTTTTAGTTTTCAACACATGTTTTAGTTGTTGTTTTTCATTTCTCACTTACAGATTTTTTTTTTTTTGTAATGCTCAACTTCTATATGACAAATTGGAGTCTTGTCCCAATGTTGTTGATGTGAGGATGGTGTTATGCGTATTTGAGTTAATGAACTATTGAAATTCTTCTTGCCTTCAACCTTATTTCTTCCACTTTGCACTAACCACACACTGTGCACATTAGGTTTCAAGTATAAGCTGAAAAACTATCTTACCTACTAAACCCTGCAAAAGTATGGCCTAGTACTTTTGACCACCTTTAATAGGTCGAGACCTTTGAATAAAAGACCAATGAATCTTTCAAAAAAAAAAAAAAAAAAAAGAAAGAAAGAAAGGAAAAGAAATAAAAAAAAAAATTGTTGTGACACTTGCTTGGAAACCCGAGCATAGGCTAACAGGTAAATGGCTAAAGTCTTTAAAGCCCTAAGTGTCTCTAAATCACCTGGTTTGGAGTCATCGACCTGTTGCTCATATCAGGATAGGTGGAGCTTTAGCAAATTGTAGGTGTTGGAGTCTCGAGCTCATTAAAGTCCCGGTAAACCTCAAGAAAGTTAGCTGTCGAGAGATCCTTATGACTTGATGCCCTAAATGAATTGGTTGGGAGTCACAGGACCCCTGCTACATGGACATTTGTGAGCTTGACTCCCTTAGCATTGCACTTTTTACAAAGACAAAAAGAGCTGCGTCTCGAACCAGCCAAGCCACTCAGGTATCTATCCCTTCTTGCTATGCCCAACACACGTATTTTTCATGCTATGCAACCATGAGACTCATTTTGGACGCTGTCCCATTACTGAGCTCACCACCCATTCACCAAGAATGATGAATGAACATAACCATGCACACACACCCAAAACAATGCGAAGTCCCCGTGCATATGAAATGCAAAATGCCAATACATATATCTCATGTTACATGTACAATGAACACTACATGGAACAATTTATATTCCATACTTTATACTAGGTATCATGGATAATTATATCAAATGCACATAATTTACATCCATTCATACTAATATATTTAAACACCCATATATCAACATATTTTCAACATGTTATTTAATTTCCAACAATAACAAAAAAAAAAAACAAACACACAAATCCAGCCATTCTTTCTACTTTCATAATCCGCCATATACTCTACTTGGAAATAATCCGACTCAATCCAAAAATTTCAGCATTTGTTCCATTTTTATTTATTTTTGTGTCAACTTTCAAGATCACTATTAATCTGGGCTATAAATTTAGCCATTAAGCAAGCCATGAAACTCAATAAAACTATTCCGAAAAAATAGTTCACAACAAAATCTCTCGCATTTCAAATAAGCTGAATTAAAACTAGCATGGATACTAACCTTCAAAACCTAGTCTTGGACTATTCGAAAAACAGTCCCAAAGTTCGAAAATTGAGTTCCATGTTTGGGCTAAACCACACAACCATTTACATGTACTTTTAAAAAGTAGAACTGAGCAGATAGAAGAAAACCCCTACCACTGAGCTGCATGTACCCTGATTTTGGTACCTATGCGTAGCCTGCCAGTGGACCAACTTTAGTTCTTGGACTATCGAGCTCTGACCGTTGATTCGCTGGAGATCGTGAAGGGAAGTATAGTTCCCTTTTTTTTTTCTCCTCACTCTCACGCACTCTCCCTCATTTTTTTTTCCTTTTCTTTCTTTTCTTTTCTTTTTTTCTTCTTTCCTTTCTTTCTCCCCTTACCCACCGAGTTCCTTCCAATTTGGTCTTCCTCTTCTCCTAAGATATTTCTCTCCCTCTCATTATTGACTTCACACATGGGCTAAGATGAGCCATGTGTTTTAATCCCATAAATCAAGTGCCATGTGCCACATCACATGTGTAACACCCGACTCAGATATGATAAAGCTAGAAAATAATAATGATGGTGAATTCAGATAGTATAAGTTACTTTAAAATAATAATGATAAAGATAGGTATAAATTAAGGAAAATAATGACATGAAAGAGGTATAAATTGGAAATAAAATAGGTATAATGACATGAAAGAGGTATAATGACAAATCATAATAGTATCAATTAATTTAATGACATGAAAGAGGTATAAATTGAAATAAATAGGTTTAATGACATGAAAGAGGTATAATGACAAATCATACGGTATCACTAATTTAATGACATGAAGAGGTATAATGACAAATCATAATAGGTATAAATTAATGAAAGAGGGGTAAAAGGTAACAATACTGAGCAGAGAAACACGACTCTTGATCCCGACTCAGTAACCGTGCTGACGGACGGTCAACTGGGTCAGTAATAATTCGTAAGATCCCACCTATTCGATTTCCTTGATGTAGATTCTTTAATCTTCTTTCGCTTAGATCAACCCTAAAGAAATTAGATTTAGATTACACTTCGCTCTTTAGAAATGAAATAAAATAAGAATCGCTGACGCCGTATCGAATCGCTTTAGAATATGAGAATGGAAAAAGTAAAAGGAAAAAAAAAAAAGAAACATAAGTGGAATTGTAGAGATGAACAAGAGTATATGGCAAGTAGGTCGAAGTCAAAATGATATATTTGCATGATTTTGATATTGGTATAAGTAAAGACAAAGGGGAATGTGGTAAACCAAAAGCTTCATACGAAATAAGTCTCTCAAACTTGGGTATAAGAAATCTAGGAAATTTGATTCATGACGATGCTTGAAAAAAAGAAAAAAAGGAATAACGTTAGATATTCAAGATTTATTTTAAAAAAAAAAAAAAGGAAAACAAATATTTGAGTATAATTTTTGAAAGAAAATAATGATAAACAAATAAGATAAATTTGAAAAGGCTAAATTTGTATAAATATAGGTATTTGATAAGTATTTAAATATATATGTATTTTGGCAAGTAAATATTTTATTAAGGATTGAGATTTTATTAGATAAGGAATATGATTAGAATAATTATTTAGCAATTATAAGAAATACATACATATATTTGATAAGATCATAAAAATAATTAAATTATTAAAATAAGATTCGAAAGGAATATGAGTTTTATAAAATTTGTAAAACTACCTAATTCAAATAGTTATCATTTGAACAGATGTCAATATGTTTGAGGTGAACAAAAAATAATATAATTGTTAAGAATATCAAATTAGGAAAGCCAAGAATAAATAAGTAATGATGATAGTCTCTTCCTTATTATTTTAGGAGAAATATTTCATTGAGGTGAAATTTGGATTAGCTATTTCAAAGCTTTTGAGTAATTTCTTTGAGCAGAAGTTGGATTCTAATATGCCTTTAAAAATTATTATTTTTATATATGTACGTGTAAGGGATTCTAATACATTTTTTCGAAAATTATTTATATATATATGTACGTGTATGGATATTACGCGCATTTAAAAAAAAGAAGAAATTGTTTGTTTTTACTCATTCGAGGATGAAATTGTTTTAATCGAATTATATATAATCTTCGGGTTTATAAAGTTTTACTTGTTTTATTTATTTGATTATCCATGGATCAAGAAAGTAGTTTTGTATGATTGTACTTTGAGATTTGTTTTGTTTCACGAAAGAAATGCAGAGCATGATGTTTTGTAATGGAAATTTTGAATGAAATATTTGACTCGTTAGTTCGTCCCGCCAACGGGAATAGTAGTTGATACTATTTGGCCTCAATAACGGGATATAATAGTTGACACTATTCGCCTTGTCAACGTGGGATATACTACTGACCTTTACATTTTCATGGGAATGTAATTGATTTGAACCAAATCTGTGTGGGTTTGCTAGAGGTTACTAGCATTTGGTAGTTGCTGGTTCCGTCCTCCTAAAATGAATGAATTTGCGGCTAGCCACCCATTTGAAAGTCCCACATAATCCTGCACCATTTGATATTTGATGACTAGAGAAAATATATTTGAAAATGTATTTGATTTTGGATTTGATATGAAAGTGTTTGAATTGAAATTTGATATAAATTGTTCGATCACATTTGATATGATAAATGATTGAAATGGATGTGAGAATGTTTTGAAGTATATTTTGTTAATGTTCCAACTTATTTTTGAATCAAAAGCCTACGAAAACATCTCCTATTTGTTATGGGCTTGTCAAAACTTTTTAATTCATGAAATTATTAGTATTTCTTATCAACTTAGCTCACTCCCATTCGTTGACATATTTTCAAATACTTTTATTTCCATGATAGTTGATGGCTAGGTTCGAGATTCGCTCATCATTAGGATTTGATTGAACTTTATGTTGGATCATATTGAACTAATAAGTTCTTTGCTTATAAATGTTGGATTTTGAAAGTTAATCGAGAAAGTCATTGATAATAAAGCATTTTTTTTAAAATATTATACACGCTAGATTGGGAATTCCAAATACGTTATATTGAGCTTTATATGACATTCATAATCGAGATTTGACATTTAGAAGTAAATTTTGTCAAAAGGAAATTTTGAATTTGGAGAATTGATGAATTTAGAAAGTCAGCGCATTTACTCGATCAGTGTTTGCACCTTGGACAAGTCCAGCTATAAGGAAGGCTAATATCAAGTCACACTTCAAACCTCATCAAGGCCAGAGTCACTGACCGACAATCACGCCTCTAGTACTGGTTTCGGGTGTGACGACACGAACTGCTCATTATTTGCTACACCACATAGCTATCATGCCATGTGTTCATCTCCTAAGGTACCATGTGGCATCCACATGGTATGTGGCACCACTCCATGTGTCACCCAATACCTGGTACTTCGAAAAACGTGAAATTCTCGACACTGAATCCGACGAAATTGACATCAAAATTAGATTTCACTAGATCCATTCCAATCCAAGTGAAGTCCGCTATTATTCGAGATCTAGAAAAATTCAAGATTTTCAACATGTACTATAAAGAAGAAATTAATGCTTTACTTCATTTTTCTCGTAAAATTGAATTTTTCGAAGTTTACGATATATCATCTTCCTCAATTATTTCCTTGCTCATTTTGTTTTACTTTATGAGGAACTATTATCATTCTCACTATAAACACTACTCATTTCACTATTAAAACTTAATATACTTTCTAAATCATCTTCCTTATTTTCTACCCATATGACAAATGTCTTTTGCTCTTTTTCACATTCATTACTGTAATGTCCTAATTCTCCACATTTCCAACATTTACATTTGCTTTTGTCTCTTGGTATATTTTGTGTAATATTTCTCTTTTTATAATTAAATATTTTCTTGTAATATTTTTTAAATGATTTTCTCTATTCTTTTCTAAATCTTTTGTATTTTGTAAATCGTCTTCTTGGCTTTCCTAATTGTTTTCCAAATTTTATTTTCTTACACTCCTTACATCCCCATTTTCCTGGGATGTTATTTGTCACAAAATACATTTTCTCAATTTCTTGCACCTTTTATAATATACCTCTAGGTGCATAATTTTGCTAATATTTTCTTTAAAAATTATATTCTAGCTCCTAAAGTATCAGCATCTTCTATTCTTATATTTTCATATTCTTCTTAGAAATAATTACTCAATTTTCTTGGTAACTTCTCATAGTATGTATTTGTTAAGATTGTCATATTCATATTACTATCAAATGCATCATAATACAATTTTCTAAATTCACATGTATATTCATGTATATCCTTCATCTTACAAATTTGTAACTGTGCTAATTTATTTTTAGCTTCTCTTATTGTGACGCCCCAAATCCCGAGGGTCCTATTGACCACCATCAACGTGCGGAAACCTGTGTGTCTCATATCATGAGACCCATATATGAGTAAAATGACCCAATAGGGCCCATCATCCTTACTCGTCCATATAGTTACAAAACCACACATTTCTATAGATTTAAGAGTTATTACATCACCCATTGACAAAACATATTAAAACTATTTAGTTCTAATATATATACACAAAACATGAATCATAAGCCACAAATCCGCTCGTCATAATACCGTTTAAGGAGCGTCGCTCTCCTAAATACTCCCAGATCTGTTTATCCCACGACGCAAAGAACGCCGCACACTCCCTACTGTGTATATCCCACCTAAAATGCATATGCAATGGTACAACACAAACATCCACATTCCATACAATTTACAATTCATACATGGAATGATCTATATCATGCATGAAATGTTTTCCATGCCCATATCCCGAGTCACTCACCAACTCCCTCACACATGCCTATGCCAAGTGTGGCAATCGTCACTAGTAATGCCAATGACACCCATATCCCGAGCCTTTGTCGGCTCACTAACACCCAATGCAAGTTGCCAAAGGGTAATCCATCCCGAGTCAATCCCAACTCCTATCACTCAACTCTAGGTCTAAGTGATAAATATGACCGTGTGTTTTATTTTGGGCAACAGAACTTTTCGACTTACACTGCAGGTCTCTTACACCCACTCAGAACTTTTCAGATTATACTGCGGGTCTCTAACACCCATACAAAACCTTTTCTGATAAGATCAGGTCTCTACACCCATAAACCTTTCGATAGTACTCGCGGCCCCCTACACCCATGCAAAACCTTTTCGGATAGTACATGTGGGTCTCTCATACCCATGCAAAACCTTTTCAGATAGTACTGCGGGTCTCTCACACCCATGCAAAACCTTTTCGGATAGTACTGCGGGTCTCTCACACCCATTCGGGTCTCTCAGACCCATGCAGGACCTTTTGATAATACTACAAGTTTCCCACACCCGAGTTCTAGGCTTTTCAATTAGGATTAATTACTCTCGCTTTTCGCGCTTAACACACATTAATTACCTCTCATTTTATGATTTGAACTATAAGTCTTTATTGGACGTAGTCCTAAAGACATACTCAACCCACATTCACCAAGAGTGGTGGAATAACCATACTGCGGCACCCACACCTTAACCTCGACGCGACAACACTGTGTGCACATGAATGCAATGATGCCAATTCATATATCCAATTCCAATGGCTCATACACAATTATATTTCATATAATTCAAACAATCATGTCAACATGATCACCAAGATGCATTAACATAGAATTTCCCATGTTAGCTACTAAGCCATTCACCTCAAGCAATAACATGCAAAGTAAACACATGCACTAATTCGTCCGACCATCAATCCGCACTTTTTAAGAAACCTAAACAATACCCCTCATCAAGCATCGATTTTGCTTCTTTGGAACCGAAATCCATGGCCATTCCGGCCTCACAACACCCAAAACCATTTTCATGGCCTTTTAAACAAAGAATATCCAAGCAGTGAGAAGACTCTACCTCCGAGCTTGTCAAACTCCACAATACCGATACCCACACATAGCCTCCTTTCTGGCCACAGACCAACTCTCGGCTTCTCGTCTCTTCAGACTCAAGGATCGATCACCGAGAAATCTAGAGAGAAGGTAGACTCTCTCCCTCTAACTCCTTTTTCTCCTTTGTTTCTCTCTCCTTTTCCTTCTCCCAAAACCAGTTGGGAGTACTTGGTCAAGAGGACTTGTCCTCTTATGCCACATGTCAAGCCACCATTTCGTAGCTTGGATTCCCTTATCCACTTATCTCTCCCTTAGATTCCTATCCAAATGGCAATGATGCCATGTGTCTTCATAGTCCCACTTGTGCTCATGTTTGACTCATCATACATTTGATACGTGGGAACACTCAAGATGCACCCACTAGGTCAAGTGTCTCGCACCACCCCGATGCCTCAAAACACAAATTCGGGTCTGTCTCGCGACTGATCAAATTTGATGTGGTAGCTAGATTTTACGAGAAGATTCCAATGGAGAAGTCCGTTTCATCATCCGAGGTCTAGAAAAATTCTGGATTTTCACCAAAATTACCATTTTACCCTTTTTCAGAAAATTAGAATTTTCTGGGGTCTTACACTAATATCTTTCCTTCTTTGCTCTATACTGTCTGTCATCCATTGTTCTCTTAGAAATTCATTTATTATATATCTAATAAAAGTATCTACTCCTTCAAATAAGCTATTTTCGAAGGCTACAGTAGTGTTGTTTGTAATTACATTAAAACTCACTACAAGAAAAATAGTATTCAATGATAGTTTTTCACTATCAAGGTAAGATATATATGTCAAGGTAAAGCAATGTTCAAATTTGTCATCCATGAATGTGTCAAGAAAAGTCTAAAGCTACTTTGACATATACATATGTCAAGATGATAAAATTTGATTAGCATATCATTTGTCCATGTTTCTTTAACAACTTGTCAAGGTTGTATACAACATATCTTAAGGTTTTTTTTGCTTGTGTCAAGGTTAACTTATGCTTTTGTTAAAGCCATTAATGTATAATTTAATTTATTGCTTAAAGTAATCATCATCCTACAAAGAATGTCAACATTGAATCCAAAACTAAATCTAAATATCAAATTTTATATTCATAACAAATTTAAGAGTCTAACTCCCATTTTCTAATGCAGAAAAAAAAAAAGAAAAAAGAAGATTCATATTATATTTGAAACTATAAAATATTTTAGTTACATGGATATACATATATAATTTGCTACATGATAAAAAATAACTAAATAACAAATAAGAAAACCTTGCACGTAATCTTGTAATCTCCAAATTGTTGTTCTTGCATGTCACCAACCTATTTTAAGTAGAGAAAAATATTAGTTTATGTTAAAATTTTATACGGAAAAATAAATTAGTAATAAGATACACAAAATATAATATTGATACAAAACTAAACGAACGTATAGATATTCGAACAAACACAGTGAGCACGGGCCAAACCTACACAAAAAAGTAATGTTAATTAACTATATATATATATATATATTTTCTTTTCTTTTCTTTCTTTCGCTAGGTTTCAAAAGTCTTAAATCCTTTTATTTTGTAAGCAATTAAAAAAACCATTGTATAAATTAGAGAACTACCACCAACTTATGTATATCAAAATGAAAATAATAATAAAGCAAAACAAATTAAATTGAGAATTACGTTGTCTACCTCGATTATCTTTACCTCTTGAGTAGTATTGTCATAATATCAAAATCATCTAGAGTTGAAAATTTGTCAAATACTAGAATTCTAAGATAATAAAAACAAAAAATAAATAAATAAATAAATAAATAACAAAGAAAAACGGTTGAGACAAAAGACTCGTACATCATGCAACACCAAAAACCTTAAGTTCAACTCTTTTAAAGGTTTTCAAATAGAAATTTGACCATAGCTTTAGTGGAAAATATGCACCCAAACAATCAAAAAATGGAGGAAATAAAGATGGGCAGTTGCACCCTCCTAATACTGCCTATACTCAACTGGTCTAGATACCCTCCAGATCATCCATGTAATACTGCAACCCGAAATTGTTTTCACACTTAATTTTATAGTAGATTATTGAATTAGTGATAACTTTTCCATTAGAAAATCTTATAATATATGGGAACTTAGAGTGTTGAGCTAAATTACAACTATTCTATAATATCATATCCAACCCAACCTATTAGCTAATTTTCCCTCGTCTTGTCCTCATCAAAAGCCAACCCAAACTATTAGCTAATTTTCCCTTGTCTTGTCCTCATCAAAATTACAACCATTTTTTGTCATTAACACATAGAGCCCACTCATTGTGAAACCCCGAGAGAATCTATTTTTCCTCGAAAAGGGCAAATCGCATTTCGATCAAAATCCTAATTTTTCTGATCTTGATGAAACTGACTGACTGCTAAATAATCTCGCTGAATCTAAATCTACCACATCACCTCGTCGACCTCGAGATACCGAAATTTACATGTTTCTAGGACAACGATGTAATGCGTGAGAAACTTGACATTTTGAGTGGCTCACAAGCAGCTGCGCGCCGTGCCAGAATAATAACTGAGCCAAGGCTGGCCCACATGGCACATGTGATGATCTCCTAATCGAGGAAAATCTCAAAGTAGATGGATAAAGTGGATAAGGAAATCCAATGAGCTAATGAGAATTTGACAAGTGGCAAGTGAGGGACAAAAGAGGAATAAAATAAAAAGAAAAGAGCTTTCTCCATTTTGGTCGAACGCAAATGGAGGTGGAGAAAATCAAATTCTAGAGAGAGAAAGTCCAACTTCTCTCAAGATTTCTACTGATCAAGTTATTTTGGCCGCCGCATAAAAAGTTGTTCTATGCGATAAGCATACACGTAAGCACCGCTTTGGAGAGTTTTGACAACTCTGGGAGGTAGGGGTTTTCTCCTACTTGATTTAATCCTTGTTTAAGAGCTTTGTAAATGATTTTGAGTGTTTGAGGCCATGAATGACCGTTTAGTCGATCCCAAAACTTGGGACTGAATTGTTAGAATTTTTGGGACCCGTTTGACAAATCCCAGACCGATCCTGCAGCCGGGAACTGGTCCCCTCGTGTTATAATCAGGTGTTAAATTATGGTTCAAAAGGTCAAATAAATGACCATGGATTCGGTTCCATAAAGTGGAACCGATAAGCCAGAGAGGGGGCTTGCATACTACGCCCATCGCTATTTTGGGACTCGTTAAAAATAAATTCCTGCTGAGTCACACCAAGAATGGTCCATGCAAGCAAGTAAAATATTTCTCAAGATGAATGGCTTGGAGCATGTGTATAGAATGATATTGTTAATGCATGAAAATTTAATGTGTTAACATGAGATCAATTATATAAAAATATAATCAGTGCGAGCCACTGAATCGGATTGTCGATGCGGTCTGCGCTGAGCTAATTTCATGTATTGCGGCGAATGAATAGCATGATGTGAGTGAATTTTGTTAATATATGCATGTAAAACATATTAACATGAGTTGTATGGAAATGACATAATGCATTTCATAATCTGTGCAGCAACCTAGACACAGTGATGAGCCAAGTACGATACGAAAGTTAAAAATAAAAAAAACAAAAATTCATATGAAAGTGAATTTTACTAAGATCTTTCCTGAGAATCGGGTTGAGATTGTCTAACACCACGTCTGAGGAGCCCATGAATTGCTTTCTGCATAGCTTATCCAACAAATTTGCCTTGGGAGGGTTGTCTAATGTATTTTACTCAACTCTAGAGTATGTTTTCGAGAACAAAATCTTTTGTTTCAAAATAGTGTTTTTCTCACATCTATCTTAGGCATGCAGGGAGCTCGTGAGGGCTCGAGAAGTGGGAAGGTGAGTCAACCTATCTATAGTCATGTAGACATTCAGCAGGATCACGTGATTAAGCCAATGTGTTCATACATATGAATCATTGCATGTGCATTTAGCGGGAGTAACCCATGTAGGATAATTCAACTATCGGCATTGCTCACCCTAAGGTCATAACATTATTTCAGTACAAGAGTGTTCGAAGACGAATTTTCTACAGTCTCTCGAGAGTTATGAAAGCCGAAATGTGGCTTTGCATTTATTTTGTAAAACATGTATTAGAATTCTAAATTTTGATATATGTTGTATTAAGAGTGATGTAATCAACTCCTTGAACTATTGCAATATAGTTGGTTGGGATTTTTGGTGATATTGGATGTAATGGGTCATGGCTATTTTTACTTATAAATGGTCTCATGATATGAGTACACATGTAAGCTCATGGATTGACGGCCGGTTAACTGACCATCTGGATTCGGGTGTCACACCCATCCTCTCTTTTGATATCCCAATACTGACCTGTCGAAAGCTGACCCACTCCGGCCTTCACCCAATCCATATGAAAGTGGTGACTATCTTCAACAAGGTTCTAAACCGCCTCAAATCGCTTCACAAAACATTCAGGCGGTATGGACACTGAGGAGATATACTTTAAGAAAATAATGTACATGAAAATACTACTTATCAAGACAAAAATTGAATAACGGGTCTATCACTTTTGTGATCAAGTCATTTGTAAGCATGATTAGCGAAGAGTAAAGAAATGGATTAAACCGCTAATTCTAGTTTAAAAAATAATAAAGTAAAATTGAACATGTAGATTAAACTCAAGAAACTATGACTCGTTTCGCTCCTGCTTTTGAAAAACGTTTATGAATTTCGCTTTAAAACATAGATAACATTAAAATGGTGGGCTCTTAAAACTGTTATTTTTCTCTCAATTTAGAGTTTTTTGTGTTTTCCATGTTTTTCAGCACATAAAAAAATAGGAACCAAATATGTTCTTTGTGTTTTCCTTGTTTTCCTTATTTTTCAAAACAAAAAACACACCCTATGTTCTCATTTTACACAAATAACATTCATGTGAAGTTGTATCTATATGCATCAAATATATTATTAACACACTTCAGATGTAATGCAAGATTACATGATAATAAAATAAAAATAAAAACCTCCCAAAACTCACTTTTTCAGCATTTTGAATGATCGGGTTTATCAAGAAACAACTTTGCTTGAGTTGTTTACCACTAATACAAACCATCATTTTATTAGGGTCTTTAAGAGAGGAAAAACAACAATTTGCAATAACAAAATATTTAGAAAGAGAAACAGACTAACATTCAAATTCTCACAACTTTAGCTCTAAAGTTGTTCGCCAAATCTCAAGTCAAGTAATTGTTGAATATTGGTGAATGTTTTAATCAATAAGTACTATTGTATTAGTGACTTAGTGACTTAGGCCCATTTTTTAACAGAGGCAAGAGTAACATGTAAAATTTGCCAAAATTGGCATCCAAGCAACTAAAAAGCTCAAATTACAATTTTTTATTATTATTTTATTTTCACTAATTAATGATAAAATAAAATAAGAATAAATACTACTTCAAGATACAAATTTGTAGAAGTGTAGAGGTGAAAAGGGGAAATTAAAAAAGGGGTTTTATTTCCATACGGTAGAAGTGTAGAGGGAATGTAAAACTCAGAAAATTCAATTTTTTCCTGGTGCGGTAAGACGACGACAGAAACCCTAAAAATTTAAATTTTTTTTAAAAAAGAGTAAGACTCAGACTCAGCTGAGCAATCTGGAAATTTTCTCGATCTCGAGCTCGACTAAACAAACTTCACCGTTAAAATCGCTCAGAAATCTAGTTACCTTGTCGGAATTTCATTAATTCCGCATGCCTAAAATTTCAGTCGCTGCGTGATCGATGTGAGCAGCCCGACACGACATTTCTTGTATTTGGATGTCTACATTGAGCCACAGGTCAAATGAAGAGATAAGTTTAACAAAAGTCTGCTGGACCTATGTGGGACATGTCACCACTTAAGAGGATGAAAATCCAAAGGTTTTGATGCTGATACAGAACAAAAGAGAACCAATTTAAAGAGTCGCAAGCTCATGGTACATAAGATTTCCACTGAGCAAATTGATCATTTTGGTGGGGAGAGGAAAAATTAGAGGAATAAGAGAAAGAAAGAAAGAGAGAGAAGAAAACAAGTTACAACAGGTAAAGCCCAACCCCCTCAGATCACAAATAATCTTAATTCAACATAGTTTTCTGATCTTGAGGTCAGAAAAAGCTCGTCCAGCCACTAATAGGCTCACGCTGGCACCAAAGTCCGGGATTTTTATTAAGCTCGAGAGGGGGGGTTTTCCACTGGCTTATTTTTTAGCCTAAAATCCATCTAATGACATGGTTTTCATCGGGGCCGTGAGTGGCCTTAATGTTCAGTCCCAAAATTTTGGCATCGAAGGCGAAAAACATTCTGATCGCTTCTATAAATTAACTGTGGAAGCCTAACTCTGGAGGTCTCCGCCGGTAATTTGTCAACTCATTAATACATGTGTAGCCATTGAGTGTCTCAATGCCACTAAATGAGTGTCTCTCTACTCGAAATTTAAACATAAGTAAAAATGGCCACTTAGGGCCCATACATCCATATTCGCCAAAATATAACCAACTATATTACAATAGTTTCAAGAGTTAGCTACACTCTTATACAAACATGTATCAATCAGAATGTTTCATACATGTTTTACAAAATATATAATCAAAGCCATATGTCGGCTTTCTTCTCAAAAGCCGGGCTCTAAATGAGCGCCATCTTTCAACACTCCTCGTACCGAAGCGGATCCCACGACGCAGCAATGCCTAGTAAAGTAATCTCTTTCGCGAGGCTACTCCCCACCTGCAGTGTTTCATGCAATGGCACACCAAACGTTCAAGTAAAACATACAAGTCCCTACTCAAATGTCTACATGTTATGGATGAGAATGTGATACACCCATTCCCACATCTTGAGCCCTCATTGACTCCCTCATGCATGCTTAAGCCAAGTGTGAGAAAATACTGTTTTCAAAACAAAAAGGTTTTTTCTTCTTGAAAACATAATACCAATTTCCAATAAAATTCTATTGGACAACCTTCCGAGGTGAATTGCTGGATAAATGTCCAAAACAGTCATGAGTCATCCTCCAAGATGAATTATTGGACAACTTTCCAAGGCAATTCTTCGGAAAATCTTCCCATGAAATTCATTTGACAACCATGTTTTTCATGTCATGCACTCATATCTACTATTCTAGGTTACCTTAGTGCATATGAAATGCAATATACCATTTCACAATAATTCATGTTAACATATCAAGCATGCATATATTAACAAAAATCATACACAAACAACATGTTATTCATTCATAGTAATAACACCAAAATTAGCTCACATGGGCTAATAAACAATCCGACAAATTCCATCTCGAACCGCTCTAAAGAATCACAAAGAGCAATACAAACACACACAAGGTCACATGAATGCAATTCCAACTCACCTGGCCTCTGGATTATCATGGACAACCCGTGATTTCTACCACTAATCCCACCTGAACCGAATATTACCTAATTATCTCACTTAAGATATCCTCATCCATTAAAATGACTCTAATTAAAAGAATAAATCAAGTAGAGAAAACTCCCTACCTTGAAGTGCCTTTGAAACTCTATAATACTCCAGACCCACGCGTAGCTCAGAATGGGATCAACTTCATTTCTCGTCTCACTCCAATTCCGACTCTGACCGACGGTCGGAAATCTGTAGAGAAGGTGTAGCCTCTTTCTAAACTCTCTTCCTCCTTTCTCCCTTCTCTTTCTCTCACCTCCCCAAACTACCGGGAGAAGATGCCAGCTCAACTGTGTCCTCCTCACTCTGCCAAGTGTCAAGCCCCATCGTCTTAGATTACATCCCATCCACTTATCCACTCATTTCATGGATTTCCATCCACTCACAAGGTGCCATGTGTCTCTTATAGCCCCACACTTGAGCTTATGTTTGACTAGCTCTCCACTTGACACGTGTATCATCTTGAGCCACTCAAAATGCTCCAAGTGTCCTGCACCACTCTGCATCGAAAACTGAACCTCATTATCTAGGACCAATGAATTGACGCATAGGCGATTTCTATAGTTATCATTCCAGCTTGGTGAAGTCTGTTTCATCATCCGAGATATAGAAAAATTCCATATTTTTTTTACCTAAATTACTGTTTTACCCTTTCTAAAAAATTCAGATTTTCCGGGTTTTCACAAGAATTGTGCAGAAAAATGGGCTTTTGGGTCTTTGACAAGTAGGTTGGGGGACCGAACTAGAGGAGCTTAAACGGCGTCAATGTGGCCTGCGCACCACCTACTGATTGCGTGTAGGTCACAGATGATACACACTCCGGCCTCGCACACGACATGGCTTGACCGCGCGGCGCAAAACAGCACGCGAGTGGACCTGGGAGCCTGGCGTGAGATCCGCACTGGCTGACAGAGAGGGTCGCGACAGAATTCCCCCTGGTCGCGATAGAGACTTTTCACATGATGTAGACACATCGTTTCCAAAAATAAAAATAAAAAATAAATAAAATAATTAATTTTTTTCGATGCGTGTTCGGGAATGTCGAGGCCGATGTCATTTCATCAATCGAGGTCCCAAATCAGGGATCTTCGTTATCAAGCCGGGTAGTCGAATAACACGCGGCACATTAAAAATAATATCGGGACACGCTTCACATATTGACATAGATATGTGATGAATGAAAAATTATTCATATAATTGAAATGATGTATGTAACATAATGTGGCATACCTTATGCACGAAGTAACACGTGATCAGTCAAAAGCGAGTGCATAGCAGTGGTTATTCACCATTCGTGAATGGTCAGGAACTCGAAAATAGGACGACATCCAAAATTGAAACTCATGGTTAGGTAAAACAATACTAATAATAAATCACGTGTGCTCGGGGGCATAGCAAGATGGAGTAGATCCCCTCCCCCCTCCCCCCCATGGCCGAAAGACCCAAATCCATTCGCTGCTGGGATACGATCACAGGCGAAAAGTTTTTAAATGTCGGAAGGCGTGCGACGATCCTAGACTTGAGAACCCAAAATACGAGCTCCAAATAAATAAACATTACCGGGATTTGACAAATTCAAATGAATGTTGTAGGCTCATCCACTGAGTCAAGTCATCATGAAACGCCAAAAGATCGGGGTTTTCACACTCAAAGGCTACATGCGAGGAGCCCGTAGTGGACTCCTGGTTATGGGCATGAGTGAGTCTCATCTCACATGCATGACATATATTATTCCGCGTAAGGTGACCGCACTGCACTCAATGTGACGGTTGTATGTATGACATCGTGATGTGCATTTTGTGTGGGAGTAACCCTTGTGCAGTAAATTCACTTGGTGACGCTTTCACCCCACACGAAAATATTTTCAAGTGTTGGAGGTACACCCGGAGGTGAACACATCTGAGGATTAGTTGTGAAAAGGGGCCAGATGGTGGCCTATTCATACATTTTGTAATATTCTGGATTGAACATCTATTTCTGGATATGTAAATAATAAGTTTAGTAATAAAAACTTAGTTTCGGACTGATTTAGTGTAGTACAACATGTTTCCACTTGCGCCCTGCCTGCGGCAAACCTAGATAAGAGGCAATAGTGTTGGATGAAATAAAAGGGAAGAAAGTTTAAAATGTAGGAGGAAAGAATGCCACGCCCATTTCCTATTTGTCTATCGCGACAGAGAATTCTAGTTGTCTATCACAATAGGGAATCCTAGTCGCGACAGAGCCTCGTGCACGACCGCTCTTATGCGCACAGCGACAAAGACCCTAGGTGTGTGCAATGGGCATGCGAGCAATAGGACCAACCGGCCTAGTGTAGGGACAGGACTTGGGCCAAGCTAGGATCTCCGTGTTTGCTATAGAACTTTCTGCGAAGTGACGGAGTTGGTGAGGATGGGGATTCTCATGTCGCGGCTTTGATGCTTTGGGTCGCGGTGAGTTGAACTTTGGGCATGGGGTGTGTCGCGACATGGTGCACGGGGTTCGCGACAAGGCGGGCGTGTGGTGTGATAGCGTAGCGGGCGTGCTGCCGCGTCGCGCGGCGGTGGCGCGGCAGAGACATGCAGCGGCCCAGAGCCTTTCTGTGGCGACGAGGAGCGCGCCGCGAGTGCGCGCGATAGGATCTGTCGCGGCCAGACCATTGGTATGCTATGTCACGGCAATTTCTGTCCGATAAGTCGAATAGCAAAAAAAAAAAAAAAAAAAAAAAAAAATCCCGAAAATTTCGACACGGGGTAGTGCATAATAGATAATTTACGTAATAGTACGAGGGTTGAAAACACCAGAATTTTCTAGATCTCGAGATAATGAAACCACGAACTTCATCGTTGGAATCGTCTCGCGAAATCTAGTTATCTAGTCTAATTTCTTTGAATTACGGGGATGCATCGGAATTTGAGTTTTGAGGGCATCGGGTGTCGGGGTTACACAATGTTGGGTGCCGCGTAGCGCGATCCATGTGGATGCCACATGGAATCTTAGGAAATGGACACGTGGCATAATAGCCATGTGGTGTAGCAAGTGACACATGACACTTGGTTGAATGGCTCATTTAGAGCCATGTGTCAAATGGAGAGAAAAAGTCAAAAGGAGGAAGGTGGGAGGAAATTTCCCACTTGGATCAATTCGGTGGGATGAAAAGAAAGAAAAGAGAAAAGAAAGAAAAAGAAAAGAAAATGAGGAAAAACCAAAACAAAAAGTGGAAGAAATCGAATAGAGAAGAAAAAAGAAGGAAAAACAGGAGAGATAGAGGAAAAAAAGGCAGAAGAGGGAAAGAGGAGTGAGAAACTTTACCTTCTCTATAAGATTTACGGAGATCGGATCATCGGTTTTCGTCGGAGCAAGAGGCAAAGTTCATCTACATGACGAGAGCTTCGTGTGGGTACAAGAAACTAGGGTTTTCGCCAAACTCCAAGAGGTAGGGGTTCTGTCTTACTTTGATTATTCCTTGTCTAAGGACCATTCAATGGTCATTAGGCATAGTCCCAATCGTGGGGCTGGTTTCACAATGGTTTAGATCAAACTATTTATGAGATAAGGACCAATTCTGGTTCTTTTCCTACTAGAACCATTGTTCTGGAACATGGTATATTTGTAGAAAACATGGAATTTGAGTGTGATGTTTTGGTGTGGTATGTCCTTGTTGAATATGGACTTACATGTGAAATTGTTCGTGAGATTTCTAGGTTCGATCTTGAAAACCCAGGTTACGTGTTGTTGCTTGTGTGAATAACATGCTGGATGTGTGAAAAGATTATGTGGATATATGTTATTTGATGTATTAACATGGAATATATGATGGATGTAAATTATATGCAAAAAATATAATTATTCATGATTTATTAATGTTACATGTAGCACTCATCATGCATGTAACATGAATTGGCATAAACTGGCATTCCGCATTTCATATGCACGGGGACATTGCGTGAAACGGGTGTGAGTGCATGACATGGTTTTTTAACAAAGCAGTTATATCGGAGGGTTGTTCAATAAATTATATCAGAGAATGTCCAATAAAGTATATATCGGAGGATGTCCAATAAATTATATCGGAGGGTTGTCCAACAAATCTTATCGGAGGCTTGTCTAACGGATTTATTTTCTAAGGGTTGTCCAATGGATTTTGATATCAGAGATTGTCTAATGAGTTTTTAAAAACAAAAATATTTTGTTTTGAAAATAGTTTTTCATGCATGGCAAATGCATGTGGGAGGGAGTTGGGGAGGACTAGAGACATGGGGCATGGCATGTAGACATTCGAGTAGGAATGTGCATATTTTTAAGTGAATGTGTGTGTTTGTCATTGCATGTGCACTTAGGAGGCGAGTAGCCCTTGTAGGAGAATTCCTCCACTGGGCGTTGCTCACTCTGTTGTGGGAAAATATTTTAGGTACAGGAGGTACATCAGGTGAAGGAACTCATTTGTGACCATAGTGGTGAAGAAGGAGGCCAGATCCTTGCTTATTTTCTGGTTCTATAACATTCTGGATAGAACATCCAGATTTGTATATGTAAATGAGAAGTTCTGTAATAAAAACTTATTTTTAGACTGGTTCAGTGTAGTGTTAATAGTTTTCCCAGATTTTATACTGCCTGTAGAATGTGTATAGAGGCAATAGTATGGAATTTATTACAATTGGGTGAGAGCTGGAGGCGCAAAAAAGGCCTAGAAAGGCTACTACACGTTGGCAAGTTTGGGTCGCGATAGAGGTTTTCTCTGTTGAGACAGAGCTTTCTGGTTTTGTGTCATGACAATGAGTTTTGTGTAAGTGTGACGAGTTGAATCTTGTCGGGTTATTCTGGGTCGCGACGAGTGGTTGCTCCTATCGGTGACAATGTCGAATAAAAGTTTCCCGCTTATGCGACCAAGACAAATCCGCGACAAGAGGTTAGGGTTCTTGTGTGAGCTTGGTTAGGAGCGAAATCATGTCGTGACAGAAATTTGCGGGTTACAGCCAGTTTTCACGGATTTGTGTCGTGACAAGGTATTCTATGTCGCGACAGAGAGTGGCCTAGATAAAAGGATTTAGATTGGGATAGAGTAAATTTTGTCGCATGGGGAATAGGCCAAGGTGAGAAATAATGTGGCAGCAGGCAACTTTTATGTCGAGATAGAGTTTTACTGGTCGAGCTGAAGAAAGGGTTTCTTATTGCGACATAACATTTTATGTTGTGACAGAGTTTGGCCAAGACAAAAGGGTTTTGTGTCGCGAAAGGGTATTTTATGTCGCAACAGAGTGTTGCCAAGGTTAGGAGATTTTCCGTCATGACTGAGTATTTTATGTCGTGATAGAGTTGGCCAAGGCAAGGAGAAATTATGTCGCGATTGAATAGTTTATGTCACGACATAATAGTTTATGTCACGATAAAATAGTTTGTCACGACGAAGTTGGCTAAGTGATTAGTACCCAAAAAGTGCTATTTTGAGCCCTATTTAAGATAGGTTTTGAGTGCTTTTTGCGCACTAATCATGTCAATTAAGCCAATTGAAGTGTTCGGGTCTACTTAGTATCACTTATGCCGTTTCGAGGTTATTTTTTGGTTATTTTGCAGGCTTTTGCATACCTTGTGAGTTCAATATCGAGATATGTCTTTGAACCATGAAGATTGTACCCATTTATCAGCCATCGAACATCAAAATTCAATGAAGGAATGATGGCAAGGTGATGAAAAATGGATGCGTGGAGGTGCGATGTGCAAAGCGTGAAAAACGACAAACCCGGGAAATTTAGCTATGATTAGAAAATTCCCATTTGGGATTGCGAAATTTCATAATCTAGCGACATTGAAATTTAAGCTAGGCTAGCGGGGTGAGAATTCGCTAGGATAACGAAAATTTTCATATATGTAGCGAAAAATCCTTTGTGCCTAGCGAAATTCTTCAATTTCGCTATCTCTAAATATTTAAGCTAGAGGTACTTGAGGAAATTTCGTATGTGAGGAAATTATTTGTGCATAGCGAAATTTTGAGATTCGCTATCTCTGTCAATTTAGCTAGGCTAGCGAGAAATTTAAAGCTAAACTAAGCGAAAATTTCGCTAGCCTAGCGAAGCCCTCACTGCATAAGCGAGAAATCTCCTCTGTCATATTTTTGTAATTAATGCCCAGCGGAAGGCTTCATTTTGGTATATTACCTCCTTGTCCCTTGTATTAAGCAAATATGTTAGGAACTTCTTGTATTTCACGCGTGGGTGAGTCTATATAAACCCCCATGGTTTTTGTAACCTAGGCAACTTGGAAGAAATCTTTAGCATTTCATTTTATATAAATATCTCCTTGCGACTTGATTAGGGTTTGCTTTTCTCTCTTCTCTCTCTTTCTCTCATTTTCTAGGCTACCAAACAACCCTCTTGAGGATAATGACTCGAGGATGGCAGACTAAGCCTCTTAGCTTTGAAGGAAGGTAGCTTAGCTTGGTTGTGGGGCGATTAACGGGGTTGTCCTCTGTGTTAAATCTCTCTGATGCGTATTTATGAAACCCGTGTCTTCTCAGGAAACTAGGGTTGAATATCATTTAATGTCATTGCTTTGGCCAATACTTACCATGCTTTAGGATACGTGCATACTTATTGCTAGATGTCTTGTTGTTCTAGATGGCCTTCTGAACCCACTTGAAATGAGGTTGGAGGAAATGTTGGAGTTTCAAATTGAAAGGAGCTGTAGATGCATGTTACCTGTGTTGACTCAAATAGGAGTGATTATAGGGTTAGGTTTTTTCTAGTTAAACAAAGATCCAGAGTTATGGCAGATATAGGTTGCTTGTCATAATGCGAGGATAGAACCCGATGACACTTGTTTGCCCTATGTTATCAAGTTAGTGACCTAAATCTTCAAAGTTACCTTTTCACACTCCACTTTCAGTTTTTACAGTTAATCAGTATCTAAAATACTCACCTTGTTTTGAAACTAATCAAAAAATCAAAATAAAAAGCCTCGCCCATTTCAACAACGAGTCTGAAATCATTCCTAGGATGAAAACCCATCCGAGTGTTTGACCACTGTAGACGCTATCTGCGGTAGCTTGACTACGCGTGGAAGAGCTTAGGATATAAATTTTGTTGATTCCGCTCACCCTACTGTGGCACGAATCACTAAGGAAGGGAAATTCTTGTTGCGACAGAATGTTATTATGTTGCGACAGAGTTATCCAACATGGGGAGAATTTATGTCGCGACTGAGTATTCTTACGTCACGATAGAAAATCTCAGAACAGAAGGTTTCCATGTTGCGACATAGCACTCTATGTCACAACAGTGGGGTAAGGCGCTGCCTCGCCAACAAGGGAGGATGTGCACACGACAAATGCGCTCTACCACGCACGGTAGAGGAGCTCGATCGCGCACGGTAGAGGAGCTCTATCGCCCACAATAGACAAGCGCCAGTGATGACAGCATGCTCAGCGACTAGGATGCTCGTGACTATAGAGAAGCGCTGGTGCGACAGAGGTATTCTATCATATTGAAGATTTCTCCGTCATGGCGCACTTGTACAACAAAAAAAAAAAAAACCCCGAAAATTTGGGGTGTTACAGCTGGTATCAAAGCTTAGGTATAAGAATACCTAGGACTAGATGGGCACAAGTTTAGATCATGCATCCATTGTGCATTTGGATGAATTAATATGTGTTGTGTATTGCATGATATTGTGTTATATGCTTGGTAAATAGTATATGGGAAGTGAGCGTGTTAGTATATTAGTGGTGGCATATGCACTACTAATTGAACAGGAAGAAAGAAATCTCAATTTTCTATTTGACATATGTAGAAGGCAAGTCGAGGAAGGGGACGGAGGGGTCGTCCACGAGGCACTAGCCAGGCACTAGCCAGGCACCACTTGTTTTTTTACCAACAAGCCTTTGTAGAGGCCATGGGTGTTGGAGCTGCTGCCATTGCACATGCAAGTACAACTGGGGGTCAGGGAGGATCAAGTAACCTCCAAAGGTTTATGACACACCATTCTCCGACATTCACCGGGGGAGGGGATCCAGTGGTAGCTGACCATTGGTTTCGACAAGTTGAGAGGATTTTGGAGGCTATGGAGATTACCTCCGATAATACGAGGGTTAGGTTAGCCACATTTTGGTTAGAGGGTGAATCCCAAGTATGGTGGGATTGGATTAAAGTCTCAAAGGATCTGGAGACTATGACATGGGAAGAGTTCTGAGAGCTCTTCATGAGTAATTTTTTCCCCGCATCTACTTCAGCATGCAAATCTCGAGTTCCTCAGTTGAAATAAGGAAGTACGACCGTATTTCGAATACGTAGAGCTAAGTTCACCGAATTAGCATGTTTCTCGGATGATTATGTGGCCACAGATATGGCCAAGGTGAGGAAGTTTGAGGATGGTCTAAAGCTGTCCATTCGGGGTAAGATTGTAGGATTCCTCCTACAAGATATGGACTCTATGGTCAGGACGGCTATGGCCATAGAGAGAAAGAGAGAAGATGCACGGAGCATCTGAGATGCGGGTGCTAGTGATAAGAGGAAGGAGGGTTAACCTTCTTCTAGTTCGGGAAAAAAGCTGAAGGCTTCTAGTTCATGAGGGCTTCATGATGCGCCATGGTTATCGTGGTTAAGGCCATGGCCAGGCTCTAGCCAGTTAGACCGGGACGACATGCTCTACTGCCATCAACTGACATACGAGACAGAGATTACCCAAGGTAGAGGCAAGGATCCTGGCTATGGGACACTTCGGGCCAAATTACCGCTGGAACGTGCACATATGCAGTATGTTCTTTCTCACCCTAGCTAAGGGCTGGGGGAGGAACCAAGATCGCTCCCAAGGTGTTGCGCAAGTCTTTGTCGCACTGCATACAAAGAGGAGGACAGAGTATGGGTCGAGGTCAAGGATACAGCCCACAGCCGAGGCTCTGTGACCTAGGCGTGTCTACTTATTACACCACACAGACCGAGCCACCGATCAATGATTATATACAGATAGCCATTTATCTCATTTATGGGCAAGGATATTGTTTGATTCTCGTGCATCACATTCATTTATCACGTATCTTATGTGAATGTTTCGCTTAAATGTTGAACTGGAAAGCTTATCAGATGTGAGTTCTCCCTGCGATTAGAAAAGCAGAGTAACACCGTGATACGCCGATCATGAAGCAGAGATCCTGACTCGCCGCGGACCTTCGTGATGGACATATCTGATTTTGATGTCATTCTCGCATGGATCGTTGGACTAGACATCGATTCACGTTAATTATGATCGGTAGTGAGGATTCATTGCCTACACACTGCGACAACATTCGTGGTGGACCTTCAAGGATAAGCATGGATGCTTTACCCCGCATCGTGCATGACTCCGTGGCATGGACAGATGACGGGTCGTCATAGCAAGCCCACCTTGCAGGACGAGGAGAGACAGATTCGGTCTACCTCGCGAAAGTGGTCTGGGCAGGGAGTATAAGGATGTCTTCCGCATGAACTACCGATTACTCCACATATGGATGTAGACTTTGGCTAATGAGTTACACCTGGTACGTCATCGGTATTTCCCTATGACTTCTCATAGATGGCACGTTGTTGTAGAACTCAAGGTCCAACTATAGGAATTGCTGGACAAGGGTTTTATTGTGAATTTAGCACTTCACCACGGGTGCTTTTGCTTCGTTTGCTAAGAAAATGACAAGATTCCCTTCGACCGCGTGTACTGACTATCGATAATCGAACAGGTTGATGATCAAGAATCTGATCCATTATCAGAATTGATGACTTATTTGATCCTGGCCGTAAAGGGCGCGAGTCTACTCCAAGATGCACCTTCACACCTAAGTATCATCAAATGATGGCCAGGAGACAGATATCCCTAAGACAATGTTTAGAAGCAAAGAGGGGCATTTCGAGTCTACAAAGATGCCTTTGATCGATTTAACTAGCCAAGAAGATTCATGGATCTTTGCGTGGCTGTGGTATTCTAAACCCTATTTGGATCATTTGTCAGGGTCTTCATTAATTCCACTTTCGATATACTTCAAGTATGAGGAGGAGCATGAGGATCATTTGAGGGTCGTTCTACAGGTTTTAAGAGACCATCAGTTGTGTGCTAAGTTCAACAAATGTGAATTTTGGCTTACTGTGGTGAAATTCTTAAGACATGTCAGGTTTACTTCAGTGTGCCGCAGACCCCGAGAAGATCGAGGTTACATGATTCTCGAGAGTCAAGTTAATCTTCGAGATACATAGTTTCTTGTGATTGGCGGGGTACTACAGGAGGTTCATTGAAGATTTCTCCCAGCTAGCAACACCTATGATAAGATTGATTTGGAAGGAGGTCAAGTTTGAGTGGAATGATCTGTGTGAGAAAGAATTCCAAGAATTGAAAATGGCGCTTACTTCGGGCCCTATTACACGGTCCCGATCAGGATGTAGGTACACAAAGGTAACGTGGATGCCTCTGTAAGGAAGGACCTGATGTGTCTCACACGTAGTCCGGAGGGTATAACCATGGTTCCTTAATCAAGAATCGGGTGGAGCTTTAATTACTCCCATGCATGACATGGAGTTAGTAGCCATAGTCTTTGCCTTGAAGATTTGGCACCACTACCTATATGGTGAGCAATTTGAAGTATTTTTTGACCATAGGAGTCTAAAGTATATTTTCACATAGCGGGACCTCAACATGAGGCAACGCAGGTGGATGGAATTTCTGGAGGATTATGACTTCACTTTGCATTACCATCCTGGTAAGGCAAATGTGGTAGCTAATGCACACAACCAAAAGTCATGAGGAGTGACCGCTAGCTTCCTGAATGGCAAATGCTCGACTCAGGATACTCTGACTACAATATAGTGACTGTGGTTCGGTACTTTGGGAATTCCTGTAAGGCACCATCCCCATCGAAAGGTGGTGATCGAGTCCTGGTATGTGGATACAGATAGTGGCCAATGTGGACCGCAAGGCCAGTATCGATGACAAAGGCTAGGCCATCCACTCATATGGTAGTCCTAGGTATAGGGGAAGGATTATGGTTCCCCAGTTGATAGATCTGAGAGAGGAGATCCTCAGGGAGTTCCATCGCCTCGATTGTCAGGCATCCAAAGGCAATGGATATAGCGTGATCTTCGTCACAAGACATCGAGTGGACAGCCAACACGCTTGAGATTTCGTCACTGTCTCACGTGTCGTTAGCAAAAGCCGAGCATCGTAAGCCGCAAGGCTACTCCAAACCAGCGAGTCGAAAGTAAGGAGCGACATCACGATGGACTTTGTGACTCCACTTTCCACGACACCAGACCAGCCTTATAAGTCAACGCGATTTCTCGAAAGCAAAGGTGGACGACCTTCATTAATCAAATGAGGAATTCTACTTATTGTATATCATTCGAGAGATTGTCCGGCTACATGACGTACTAGTGTCTATAGTATCGATAGATCCTGTGCTTCATTTGTATACACTTTTGGAAAAGTTTCAAAAAGGCTATGGGGATGCAGTTGATGATGAGCACCGCTTTCATCCATGTATTGTATTATTAATGAGATGACTACAAGTTTTAGGAGGGACATGCTTTGAGCATGTATCCTAGGATCTTAAGGGTAGCCGGGAGGCTAATTAACCCTAGTGGAATTCGCCTACAACAACAAATTATCGCGTAGCATGCATGGCACCCTATGAGGCTCTAGAAATACCGGGAGGCCAGTCGATCTCTCGATTTGTCGATGAGGTGCGAAAGAGGTCCATCAACGGGTCCAAATTTGAACAGACACCTTGAAAAAGGTGGGCTGATAATTTAAGCGCTTCCTTCTATGGCCTCAAAGCTTAGAAAAGTTACGCCTAACAAACGGCACGACTTAGTCGAGGTGGGTGGATCACGCCTTCGGGCGTGATGCCTATGACGAGTACGTTCCTATAAACGAGGGAAGATATTGCCAAGGTATATCGGGCCGTTAGAGATATTCGAAAAGGTGGGCACAGCTATGTGACGTTGGCATTATCGAGCTTATCACAAAGTCCATGAGGTGTTTCCAATGCCCCATGCTCCTAAGCATACTCTAGATCTAGCTCATCTAATGATTGGGAGGGATTGTCATGATACGTATGGGACCTCTCGAGGAGGGACTGGTGCGTGATCATGGATAATCGATCGTTTGCAACGCAAGACTGTGAGTCTAGTGAAGGTGTTCTGGCAATACCGACGAGTGGAGGAGGCAACATGGGAACGCGAGGACACGATGCGTGCCACCTATCCTTTCTTGTTTAAATGACTAGTTTATATGCATGTGATTGTGTACGGTTGCATATGCATGTGATTCGATGTGTATGTGTGTGGAATTCGCTAAATTCTTTTATGCAAAGAATGTAAAACCTTAAAATTCAATTTTTCAAAATTGCACGTAATGATCATTTCGTAATAAAGATGTATCAAAATCTAAAATTTTTCTAGATCTTAGATGATGAAACGAACTTCACCGTTGGAATCGTCATACGAAATCTAGTTACATAGTCGACCCCGTCAAGTTAATATGTAGCGGCGTCACATTAAGATGATCAGCTGGACGCCACATGACACCTAGAACGGACACATGGCATGATAACCATACAGAGCTAGCTTGGATGACACTCGTCGAATTCGCCATTTAGCACCTATGTCAAATGAGAAAAAGTCGAAGGAGGAAGGAGGGAAGGAAATTTCCCCACTGCCTAATCTTGGATGAAAAGAAAGAAAAGAGAAAATAAAGAAAAAGAAAAGAAAATAAGGAAAAGCCAAAACAAAAAGTAGAAGAAATCGGATAGAGAAGGAAAAAGAAGGAAAAATAGGGGAGAAAAAGGAAAAAAGGTAGAAGAGGGAAAGAGGAGTGAGAAGCTTTACCTTCTCTATAAGATTTACGGGGATTGGACCGTCGGTTTTCATCGGAGAAAGAGTCAAAGTTCATCTACGCGACGAGAGCTTTGCTAAGGTACAAGAAACTGGGGTTTTCGCCAAACTCTAAGAGGTAGGGATTCTCTCTTACTTTGATTATTCCTTGTCCAAGGACCATTCAATTGTCATTAGGTATAGTCCCAACCATGGGGTTGGTTTCACAATGGTTTAGATCAAACTATTGGTGGGATAAGGACTAATTTTGTATTTTTAAGTATTCCGAATCCACCTGCTCGAACAGGTATATTTATAGAAAACATGGAATTCTGAGGTGATGTTTTGGTGTGGTAAGTGTCCTTGCCGGGAAGGATGGGATTGACATTTGAAATTGTTTGTGAGATTTCTGGGTCCGAACTTGAAAACCCAAGTTACGTGTTGTTGCTTGTGTGAATAACATGCTGGATGTGTGAAAAGATCATGTGGATATATGTTATTTGATGTATTAACATGGAATATATGATGGATGTAAATTATATGTAAAAAATATAATTGTTCATGATTTATTGATGTTAAATGTAGCACTCATCATGCATGTAATATGAATTGGCATGAAATGACATTCTGCATTTTATATGCACGGGGACATCACGTGAAACGGGTGTGAGTGCATGACATGGTTTTTGAACAAAGCGGTTATATCATAGGGTTGTTCAATAAATTATATCGGAGAATGTCCAATAAAGTATATATCGAAGGATGTCCAATAAATTATATCGGAGAATGTCCAATAAAGTATATCGGAGGATGTCCAATAAATTATATCAGAGGGTTATCCAACAAATCTTATCTATGGCTTGTCTAAGTGATTTATTTTATGAGGGTTGTCCAATGGATTTTGATATCGGAGATTGTCCAATGAGTTTTCAAAAACAAAAATATTTTGTTTCAAAACAATATACATGGCAAATGCATGCACGAGGTAGTCGGCGAGGACTCTCGAGATACGGGTACATGGCATGTCGACATTTGAGTACGAATACGTATATTTTTATGAATGTGTGTGTTCCATTGCATGTGCACTTGGGTAGGAGGGCTCTTGTGGTGACTCACTCGCCGCTTCAACCTGGGCTGGGAAATATTCCAGGCAGAGTACATCAAAAAGGAACTCATATGTGACCATAGTGGTGAAGAAGGAGACCAGATCCTGGCTTATTTTCTGGTTCTGTAACACTCCGGATAGAACATCTAGTTTTGTATATGTAAATGAGAAGTTCTGTAATAAAAACTTATTTTTGACTGGTTCAGTGTAGTGTTTATAGTTTTCCTAAATTTTATACTGCCTGTAGAATGTGTATAGAGACAGTAGTATGGAATTTATTGCACTGTGGCGGTAAGAGGCCTACTAAGAAAGTGCCTGCAGCGCTACTGCATGTTGGCAGTTCAATGCGATAAAGGTTTTCTTTGTCACGATAGAGCTTTCTGGTTTTGTGTCGCGACAATGGGTTTTGTGTCACGACAGGATTTGGTCTTAGCAAGGTGCTCTTGGGTCGTGGCCGTGGTTGCTCCCTGTCTTGACAATGTCGCGACAGAGGGTCCCTTGTTGCGACCGAGATGGTCATGACAAGAGGTTAAGGTTGCAACGGAGCTTGGTTAGGACCAAGAGATCTCATGTCGTGACAGAAATTTGTAATGTCATGACAGGGTATTCTATGTCGCGACAGAGAGTAGCCTAGATCAAAGGATTTAGGTTGCTACAGAGTAAATTCTGTCGCAATGGAGTAGGCCAAGGTGAGAGGAAATCATGTCACGACAGAGCCTTTTATGTCCGCGATAAGAGTTTTTTGCCGTTCAGAGGGTTTCTTTTTGCGACATAACATTTTATGTCGTGACAAAGTTTGGCCAAGAAAAAAGGGTTTTGTGTCGCGACAGGGTATTTTATGTCGAGACAAAGTGTTACCAAGGATAGGAGATTTTCTGTCGCGACTGAGTATTTTATGTTGCGACAGAGTTGGCCAAGGCAAGGAGAAATTATGTCGCGACATAATAGTTTATGTCACGACAGAGTTGACTAAGGAAGGAAATTTTGGCTGCGGATTTTCGTTATTATGTCGCGACAAAGTCAGTCTAAATACGGGAGAATTTATGCTGGGCGACCAAGTATTCTTACGCCGCTACGTAAAAATCTCGTGGACATATAAGGTCGGCGTCGTGAACATAGTGTTCTATCTCACGACAGAGGATCTTTTTTTGTCAGCCTACGCATAAAGTCCGGCGCATGACTGATGCACACATTTATAGAGGCGCGAGCCGCAAAGATAGGTATTCTAATCGGTCGATACGCACTTGTACGTATAAAAAATGACCCCTTAAACTGGGCCATAGAAAATTGTAATAGTTCAATTTTAAATTTTAACAAACAAGCAACAAATAATTTAATAAACCATGGAAGATGGTACTTTGTTGTTCTGTCTCCTTGGGTTGTGACATATTGATATGCATTACAATTTTCCATCTGCTATGGAATTCACTCTCCATTATCACCATGAAATTACAATTCATTTCAATTTTTTGAGATTTTTGAGAACTTTCAACTTACTTGAAATTTCACACATAAAGAGTTTGAATTTCAAAAATTCAATATCTACCATTTTGAAGATTAAAACTATATTTCAAGATTCCCATTTCCGGTCCAAATTAATAAAAAAAAATTATATCAAACACTCTTATTTTTTTTTATATAATCATAATAATAAGAAAGTTGGATGTGAAAAAAAAAAGAAGTTAAAAGCTCTACCTCTTTACCCAATATCCTAGTGGAAGTGGGCGTGAGAAAAACATAAATTTGACCTCTCTACAATGCATATGTACAACACCTTAGTAGTTTGCATCCCAAATGTCTAGCTTTAAATAATACTACAAAAAAATTGATAAACCAGTATATAATATTTATAAACACCAGCTTAAGAAAGTGACAGACATTTTTGCATAAGAACATATTGTTCTTGTTTAAGAATATAAAATATTTGTCATTTCAATATCAATCAAGTTCTTATTTTTCAAGATTTGCTATTTAAAATTTTTGATTTATCATTTTCAAAGTAATATATATATATATATAATCTTAAGACTTTAAATTTTTAAAATTGGTAATCTTGGTTAAATTTGTAATCTTTAATCATTAAATTTTTACTTTGTCAAGAACAAAATCTAAAATTTGTATTAAAAAACCAGAAAAATGTAAATTTCATAATGGTCATTATTATGATTTTAGAAAAAAAAAAATTGAAGAATGAAACACAACTCTCTATTCATGTCACCATTTCCACTTATTCCTCAAATATTTTAAAATAAAAAAATTGTTACCCATTTTTAACTAATAATAAGAATCAAGATAACCAAATTTGATGGAAACACAAAATAAAGGAAAGCCAATCAAATAGAAGTACAGATGAACCTAGAAACCCCTTGCAAATGATCTAGAAAATGTAGAAATGCGAGCATGTGACCTCTCCCCCATTATTCATGTCCACCACAAATTCATAGCCTGCATCCTAATGAAACATTTATCACCTAAATCAAATAAAAACATACGAATTTAGAGACAAATTCAAAACTAAGTCCCCATATCCCGTTTTATGTGAGAAAGGATACCAATCTACTCTTGTATTGAGCAAACCCCTCTTACATTTTCCCAAACCCATTTCAAGATACACAATTTCTCCCACAAATCACAACTAAATAAAGATCCTAAGAAAAAAGGGAAAAAAAAAAAGAAAGAATCACTTAGAGGGACTGACAAATACCCATTAAATGTCGATGTCAACAATCAGACTTCCACTAGCACCATTGAGTTGGACATCTTTGAGCATAGACCTAGAGAGAATTATACAAGGTCATGAAGCCACTCGTCTAGCACGATGGTCAGTGGCTACGAGCTAGTCGCGCAATAGAGTTAGGGTTCATTGGGTTGGTGAAGATGAATTTGGGAATTGGGAGAAGACCATGCTCTAAAGGCTCGCGTATGGGGTGGATGAAGATTGACTCTCTGACGAAGATGAACATGATGTAGAAGCTTCAATGGAGTCGCTCATGACTCCCAAATTGAATCTAGAGGGAGATAAAAAAACAAGAGAATAAAATAGAAGAAAAATGTTTTAGGAAGAAAATGAGATTAATAATGAGAGAAACGGAGAAAAGTGGATGGTGTGTTAGAGTGTGGTTCTTCTCACCACGTGGCTAACTCCCATTGCTTGCAATTCAATAAATAGTCAAATATACATTTTGACTCCTCCTGTTCATCAAACATCATGTGGTCGATGTGCTGCATCTTTCTTTTTAACTTACACCTTATGTGATTTAAATATTTGGACCCCATTGGAGATGTTCAAGGACTGCCTTCAATCACATCTCCATCCTTGCTAAAAGTCCTAAATATCCAATATTATATAATAAAACTTTACATAAAAGTTTCTTTGAAAATGCGAAGCTATAAGAAAATAAAATAATGGTAAAATATATATGAAAATTTTTATTTGTTAATATTAACAAATTCCATTTTTAAATTTCAATAGAAATATACATTTAAATATATATATTATAATTTTTATAAATATATGAGTAAAATAAATATTTTACTATTTTTTATTTTTAATTTAATAATTTATTATTTCTATTTTTTGACAGATAATTAAATGGGTTACTTCACTTATAAATTATGTGTTAACGTAATTATATTTATTGTAAGTAAACAATGGGTTGTAGTTATGTTAATGCTACCTTGACTTATCATTTTTGGGCCATGAAAATCAGACACAATATTCCTTCATTAGAATTTTAAAAATGTCATTATTACTTAAATTTAATTTATATATGCCATTGTTTCCCATTAAGACAACTTACAATAACATATATACCTTTATGTTAAAGAATCATATGTCAAGGTAACCCTTTTTTCTTGTAGTGACTAGAGGCTAATAATCCTTCTCACCATTTTCTAACACACCCTATTAATGTTTCTATCATTATTTGGGTCTTAATATTATAATCTTAATTTGTTCCTGTTTATAAGATAATGTCATCGTCAGAACTATTTATTTAATAATCGTTTTAAGTACTTCTAAACCTTGGTCCGTTTTGACAACCCGTTAACCTACTCTGAATACTTCAAAGTAACGCTGTGTAACCCGACATTAATTGAGAAAATCTGGCAGTAGCCTCCTCAGACGAGCCACCCAAGAACCACCGTCCTAACTATCAAACATCGTAAGATATAATGAGTAAAAACTACTTCTTGTGACTCCATACTACAATACTCCATCAAGTAATACATCAACTATACACAATAGTTTCAAGAGTTACACATTTATTTCTTATACAACACATATTAAAATCTCTGTAATTTAATATACGTGACTACATCATACAACACCAAAGCCACAACTCCGGCTTTCTTCAAGATCGACCCTGTGATGAGCCGCCCCGCGCGCTCCCGCACCGAAATATAATTCCCCATTGCGCCGAAATAATACCGCAGATTTAATCACCTTAAATGGGTTACGCCTCCACCTACATACGCACGCTCCAAAGAACACACATTCAAGAAATACGTGATCTCACTTGAATATCTACATGACTAACTCCATACCCCGGTCTTACCACTCCCACACTTGCCTAAGCCACGTGATGAGAAACATTATTTCAAAACAAAGATATTTGTTTTTAATTGTGACAACCCTCCGATATAAGTAGTGGACCGACCGGCGATTCATTTTAGTGGACAACCCTCCGATGTATATCAATTGGGCCGACTCCGACGATTAATATGTTATATGGTCTACCCTTCGATATTGTAATGGACACGCTCCGATAATTATTATTATTAGTCAACCCTCCGAAACCACTATCTCAATAAACCACCTCATGCACTCACTTCTATCGTTCTAGTACGCTCTAGTCAAGATAATGAATTTAATGACGCCAATTCCAATACATTTTTATAACACATGCAAATATATAATCATGCATATATTCACAAAATTTTAAATCACACAAACATGTTATGTAATTTCATAATCCATTTTACCAAAAATTAGCTCACTAGCTAATTATTAAACACTTCCAGCACCGACGAATTACTCAACCAAACACATTATTTCACAAAATTTATTTTCCTTATGAATACTATTCACGTGGAACAGCAAAACCCTCAGCAATGCTCGCAATCAATCATCCAATCACTCCGCTCACTTTGTGAACTTGACTCACGGCCATTCTACTTCCCCATACATTATCACAACACAAATTGTTTCACAATTTATACAATGTACAACCCAAATACCTCAGCACATCAACAATGGATCACAAATGGGTTTCTAAAATTTTCTAACAATCTTGCCCAAGCTTGGGACCGATCAAATGGCCACCACGGCCTCAATCAACTCAAACATCATAAATACACTTAAACAGCGTGAAAACCCAAGCACTCAAGCAGGATGAAACCCCTACCTCACTGTTTGTCGAAACTCCTAAAACCGTGAGCCTACTCAGAGGCCCCATCGTGGTGAGCTGATTTTCCTTCTTGCTCCAAAGAATTTCGGCTTCCGCCTGACGCCTGCAAATCTAGAGAGAAGCTATACTCTCTCTCTCTCGAGAATGAAAATCAAAGCTTACTGTAAGATTTTCCCCCCTTTCTCACGTTTTTTTTTCCTTTTTGATGTAAGAGACGATACTATTCCCTATTTTGTCCTTATTATCATTTTACTATTCCATTAATACTAATCATGTCCCTATCTCTTGGATTTTCGACAATTGGCACTATCTCGCCTATTTCCATCATCATTTCTACTATGCAACATAAGTAACATGAGTATATTTTTCGTTATAAGTAAGTTTCACATATCACATAAGTTATTTTACTGACCGAAACGCGATGTCTCGGGGTAAAAATGGCAATAACTTTAACTGCCTCGAATCTCGACGAAATCTGACTCTATTAACTAGATTTCACGACGATTCCAACGGTGAAATCATGGTCATCCGAGATCTAGAGAATAATTTCTGATTTTTACTAAATTACGATTTTACTCCTTTTCCTGTGTTGGAAATTTCTCGTCTTACATGCTCTCTAAAAGGAATTTCATTCCAAATTCTAGACAATCACAATTACTCACATGCATATAACAAAATAATACTACGTAAGTATAAACTCATTTTAAATATTAAACAACTAAACCACGTACCTTCGTCCCAACAAGCATGGATAGTGTACTCAGTGACGTGTCCCGCGTCCCACGCCGACCCTCCAATTCATAGTGCCAGCCATAGCACCCTCACTAGCCTCACGGCCCAGCGCAAAACCCGATCACGGCTATCCAAAATGCAACACTAGCGTCCCTCCTCAAAGGTCCCATCGCTGTCAACCTTTAACTGTCCCCAATCCACTGCTACGAGCCTGATCCCAGTATACTCCGAGCATGGCACTTGGAAATACCTCGTGGACACCTGACATGCTCGGCGTAACGCCAACCAGACGCCATAAAGGCTTCATCACCCTCTCTAGTATCCTAAAGGTCTAATAAACTCCTGATAGCTTCCGCGCTTGTCGCACCCGACCATTCTCCCAGCATCACCTTCAAGAAGACGTGATCCCTAACCTCGAACTCTGGGCGGTCAACGCCAGACATCGCGATAGCTCACGGCCTGAGCCATGAGAAGACGCCGCCGTGACAAGCTCACTGGGAGGTGTCTCGAATCGATCGACCGCTGATGGAGCTTCCCACCTCGGGTCCAACATAATCTGACTTGTACGGCCTCCCATACAATGCCTCATGGCGCTAATCAGATACTCACCCGATAACTATTGTTGTAAAGAATTCCACTAAGCGGCAAGCGCTTCTTCCCAACTACCTTGATGATCCAGGATGCATGCTCGCAGCATGTCCTATAACACTCAGATAGTCCTCTCGTGATCGACCATCCGGTCTCGAGGGGGTGGAAAGATGTACTCATCAAGCCACCAGACGGCATACTGGAAATTCCTTCCCAAAAGTGCATCGTAAACCTTAGTCCCTATCCATAATTAATGGACATTGGTATCTATGTAGCCTGACTATCTCTCGAATGTACAACCGGTGGTGAATCTCTCCAATGAGAAGGTCATCCCGCACGACTGTAAACGTGCTGAATCTCCTTGAGCTACCCACCATCGTAATCCATACCGCATCATACCCTACGGCGGTCCATGGTGCGGGTCACAAAACCCATCAGATACGCTCCCACTCCACTCACCACCCCAATGGCTGAAGTAGCCTCGCCGGCTTCCGGCGCTCAAATTTTTAACTTGTTGATACGTGAGACATCGTCGCACAAAGTCCCCTACGTCTCTTCATCCCGCCCAAAGAGGGGTACCGACGACGAAGATCCCGTGCTACATCTTCGTGCCACCGGATGCACTAAAATCGAGAGCAGCTGAAACTCCCCGAGAATCTCCTTTCGTCACCAAATGGGGAACCACTACCCGTCCCTCTATACCAAAGACTACCATCCGTGTGTACGGCCCAGCCTTCACACTTGTACCGACTGCATCTTATCCCCCGATGGACACTATCTCCGCCTTGCCACTAGACTAATCACTCCGTCACAGACTTTGCAGCCACTAAACCCCTTAATCTTAATTCTCAGGTTTGCCTGGCCATCAGAATCCAAACTCGTCCCATAGCCTCGGCGCATCCGCTACTCCCGGAACTATACTAGCCAATACCCCCGTGGATTCTCGAATTATGTATTTAATTAATACATTTGCCTTACCAGATGATAATGCAAACCTCAAGGTTAAGATCATCACGCTGACTCCATGTCGGTGGTAGTAATTTGGGCCATGATTCTCAACTAATCTGGAACTATAAGCTACTACCCTCCATGGATCGCATCAAACATCCTAGTCCGCCTCGAGGCATCATAATACACCTGTGGTACCCCTCGTCTCCTCGTCTCGGGACTCACGGCGATGGGAGTCAGAGTAAGCCTCCTTCTTCAACTCCCCGAACGCCTCGCATCGGGTCATCCTAATCAACTCGACCTCCTTTCTCGGTCAACCTTGTCATAGTGCCAAGTATCCGGAGAAATCCTCAATGAATCCGTAATACCCACCTAATCCTAAGAAATCAAGGCATCCGAAGACCGACGGCCTCTCCTAACCCATCACGCACTCAACCTTCTCTCGGGTCCACCGACAGCCGATGCCGACAACGCCGCGGTCCTAAAAATCTCACCTCAAAGAAGACAAAACTCGTGACTTACCGAACTTAGCTGCATACACCCTCCATGGTCTCTCAACAATCGTGAATGATCCTCAAGTGATACCTCATAATTCCCACTGACCGGGATTGGGATCAAAATGTCATCCACGAGATCACTTATTAAATCGATCTAGATAGGGTTGGAACACCTTGTGCATGATCCATGAATGTTGTTGGCGTGATTCAATAATCCAGCGCATCACCGTGAACTCATAAGACCCATAACGTATCCTAAATGGGCCGTCTCTTTGGGGGATATCTATCTCCTAACCTCAACCGATGGTAACCAAAGCAAAGTGGTCTATCTTAGAGTAGACTCGCCCTCTTAATCGATCAAACAAATCACAATCCTTGCAATGGGTATCGACTCTCGATCATAACCCTGTCTAACCATTCTCCGTAGTCACCACAAATATGGTCTCATTCTTCTTCTTCGCAAATAAAACCGAGCTCCCCATGGTGAAGTCCTGCCTGAATGAACCCCTTTGTCCAAAGAGCTCTTGTAACTCGGACTCGAGTTCCCGCAACTCACTCAGGCCATCCTATGGAGTCATAGAGATGGGGGTAGCTACCAGGCGAATTTGATACCGAAGTCTACTACCCTCTGTGGAGGTAGTCCAAATAGCTCATCTGGAAAAACATTCACATACTCGAACACTACTTGAGGTAGATCTAAGTCTGGTCTCTCCGCCCTTCAGGTAGCTCGCGCAGCTAACCCGCTTAACTCGCCCCTAACACCTGACTCGATAATTAAGTTCCTGGGGCAAAATGTCATTCTTGTCCCCCTGAAATACCACACGAGTATCGTCCTCGCGTGTAAAGCAGAACTTCCTACGCCATAATCGATAACAAACTCGTAAGCCGTTAGCCAATCCATCCCTGGGCGATGACATCGAACTCCCGACATGCCCATGATCCCTCGGGTCCATCGTGGAGTAGAGTCCCCGAGATTTCCAACTCGCAACCGTGACATATCATACCTATTCTCACCCTAATCCCTAGGGGAGAACTCACGTACAAAGGCTCCTCTAAGGTCTCAACCTTAAAGCCCAACTCGATCATAACTGATGCAACAATGAATGAATGCGAATCACTAGAATCAAACAACACTCTTGCCCATAGGCGAGATAGAAAAAACGTACCCTATATAACTAGCTGATCTACTGACTTAGCCTCATAAAAGCGTGATGGCGACATGCCCCGAACCCCTAATGTCCCCACCCAGGGGCCTCGCCTCCCTACTCCTACTCCATACTTTTGCCTCGGCCCGCTCAGGAAATGGGAGGTGCCCGTAGCTCCTCGAAATCGAGACTGCCTTTGGTCTGCACTGTGATGTGGAGGAATATACTATATCCTCCCCATGTCCACCGCCGTCTCGGGATTGCGCTGTCTCCTAAACCTCGGATCCCTATCTCTCGGGGTAATCCTCCCCTCATGTGTCCCAGGCCACGACAATGGTAGCACACCATCTAACCCGCCTGACCGACAACTCTCATCCGTCCCGGTCTGATGGCCGCGACTGGAACCTCGTGGAACTAGAAGCTCTCGCCTGTTCCGAACCGGGAAGTTAAGACTGACTCTCCTTCCTCTTCCTACTAACACTCGCATCCCAATTGCTCCGAGCATCTTCTATCTCTCTCTCTATGGTCAGGGCTGTCCTAACCATGGAGTCCATATCCTTTAGGCGAAGTCCTACAATCCTGGCCCGAATGGACAACTTTAGTCCATTCTCAAATCTCCTAACCTTAGCCATGTCTGTGGCCATGTAATCATCGCAACCCAAGCAAATTGTGAACCCATCTATTGTCCATCACGCCACTGTCCCCGTCTGAAATTTAGGAACTCCGAGGCCTTTGCATGCCTCGTAGGGGACTGGAAAGTACTACCTATGAACAACTCCCGAAACTCGGCCGGTATGTCATAACTCCTAAGTCTCTAGAGGTCTCATCATTTCCACCATATTCGGGGCCTCACCCTTAACCCGGAACGCAATTAACCTGACCCCGGTCAGGTCGAGGTAACTTCATGGCCTCCCAACACTGACCGTATGAATCAATGGTTTGCCACCATCGGATCTCCTCCCCCTGTGAATGTCGGAGGATGATGCGCCCTAAACCTCTGGAGGTTATTAGGACCTCCCTGACTACTTGCTATACCAGCCTGTGCTATAGCTGCCGCCGTAATACCTACAGCCTCTACTGGTACCCGCGATCAACATCGTAAATGGGTCAAATGCCGTGGTGCCCGACCGCCTCTTGACACCCCCACGCCCGCTCCCCACTAGCCATCTGCCACATTTAAAATATATTTAATATAATGTAGCATCTCTAAGGCAATAAATACGTACTCGAGATACTATTCATACTTAGAATATGCAGTTCATATTCTATGTCCCTGCATTTAAATACAATGCGAGACAATTAATTCACATGTCAAATCATTTTTTTTTATCCACAAAAATTTTATTTTCGCAAATTTCATTTTTCTAAAATTTTGTCCTATTTGATTTGATTTGATTTTATTAAAATTTTTTTTTTTTGAAATTTTTTTTGTGATGAACAGTGTTCATGAATAGTGTTCATGAACAAGGTCAAAAGTGACTCGTAAAGCGATCTTGAGTCAAAAGCGGTTGCCGTGCACCAAGTGCATAACTTTCTTTGGCCCGAAACTAGTCGCAGTGCGCCTGAAGTGTGCCCGGTAGCGCATGCTTGACCGTGTCGTGGGTGCTATGGCCGTGTCATGGCCGTGGCCCCGATATCATCGCGGCGCGAGCGTGATCATGGTGATGGCCGTATCGTGGGCGCGGGCGCCCCGTGCCATGTGGCCTCCCGGCGGGTGTCGCGATACGTGCTTTGCCCGGCCCCCTCTTGGTCACAATGCGGCCGGCGTATTGCGATACATAGCCCGACCATCAGCGCCTCGGATCCGCGATACACTAAAGTGTATTTGCGACCTGAAACCCTCACCCGACACCCTTCTAGCCGCCTTAGTCCACGTGCAATGGTGTCGTGATGTAACTTCACCAGTGGTAGCCTTCTGTCCTGATACACCCTGTTGTGCTTGCAATACAAACCAAGCCATTCAAGTAGATGCAGTCACGATACAATGTTTGTATCGTGACACAACCTGCCTCCCCAGCCAAGCCTCCTAAGTTGCAATACAATTCTTTTATTGCAATACCCTTCCAGCCTACTGCACTCCCAAAAACACCTAAGTCACGATACAATTCCTTCTCTCACAATATAATTGGGCAGTAGCCCATCCAATCCTAGCACCAATTTTTTTTTTCTTTTCTTCCAGCTACTGGAGAACACTAAAAAAATATATATACCTTTTTTTTTTTTTTTTTCATTTTCCAAAATACTCAAATAAATTTATAAAAATTTATTTTATTTCATTTTCTTCAATTTTACACCCTGTAAAACCTTCAAATAAATTTTAAAAAAATTTATTTTATTTATTTTATTTTTCTCAGTTTTACACACTGTAAAACTCCCAAAAAAAATTTCCAACACAGAATATGCTATTTACCTAGGTACCCAATTCATACAACACATAAAAATTCATGTTATGCATATTTTTCACACAACAATTCATCAATCACATGATCTTACACAAAACACACATGCAGTGTCCTAGTTTTGTTCTGTGCCTTCCTAGGTTATCTCATACTAAACCTAACATCGAGCCACACCAAGTGGTGATGTTCTTACACGACTATGGCCTAAGCCCAAGCCCCTCAAGCCCTTAGTATTCGTATACCTAAGCTCGATACAAGGCATGACGCCCCGAAACCCGAGTGCATTGTGACCATCAACCGTAGAATACTGTTAATGTCGGGTAACCAGAAAAATTCACAAAATGTTGAGAGTCTCCCTTATGCAGGAGCTCTACCTAAGAACCACCTATCCTAATCATCAACATCAGAAGATATAATATGAGTAATAATACATCAACTATACACAATAGTTTCAAGAGTTACAAATTTACTCTTATACAACACATATTAAAATTCTAGAATTCTAATACATGTACTACATCATACAACACCAAAGCCACAACCTGGCTTTCTTCAGTATCGGCCTCTAAGATGAGCCGTCTCCTCGTGCGCTCCTTGTACCTGAAATAATATAATTCCCTCGACAGGGTGAGCTAATGCTCAGTAGTGGAATCACCTTAAATGGGTTACGCTCCACCTAAGTGCATATGCAATGCTCCAAAGTAAACACACATTCAAGCAAATACGTGATCCTACTTGAATATCTATATGACCAACTCATACCCCGAGTCCTCACCGACTCCCTCACACTTGCCTAAGCCACGTATGAGAAACATTATTTTCAAAACAAAGATATTTGTTTTTAATTGTGGACAACCCTCCAATATAAGTAGTGGACCGACTCCGATGATCTATTTAGTGGACAACCCTCCGATGTATATCAATTGGGCCGACTCCGACGATTGATATGTTATATGGTCTACCCTCCGATATTGTAATGGACACGCTCCAATAATTATTATTATTAGTCAACCCTCGTACTCTCTCAATAAACCACCTCATGCATTCACTCCTATACGTTCTAGGGTGCTTACTAGTGCACTATGGAATAATGATGCCAATTCAATACATTTTATAACACATACAAATATATAATCATGCATATATTCACAATTTTAAATCACACAAACATGTGATGTAATTTCTAATCATTACACCAAAAATTAGCTCATGGGCTAATCATTAAACACAAACAATTCGATTTGGTACTCGACCAAACACATTATTTCTGAAATTTATTTCATGAACACTATTCACGTGAGCAGTTGACCCTCGGGTTCTTGTTCCTGACGTCGATCGATCGTCGGTTCGCTGCGAACTCGAATTTCACGGTTATTTCCGGCCTCATACACACCACAATACAAATTGTTTCACAATTTATACAATTTACAACGAACAGCACATTACTTGCGATCCACGAATTTGCACAAATGGAGTTTAAATTTTCTAACAATTCGGTTCCAAGCTTTGGGACCGATCAAACGGCCACTCACGACCTCAATCAACTCAAACATCATAAATACACTTAAACAAAGTGGAAAACTCAAGTAGGATGAAACCCCTACCTCACGGTGTTTGTCAAAACTCCTTAAAACCGGAGCCCACTCGTAGGCCTCAATGCGTAGAGCGACTTTCCTTCTTGCTCCGAAGAATTTCGACGGTCGGATCGCCTAGAAATCTAGAGAGAAGCTATACTCTCTCTCTCTCTAGAAAATGAAAATCAAAGCTTACTATAAGATTTTCCCCCCTTTCTCACGTTTTTCTTTTCCTTTTTGATGTAAGAGATGACACTATTCCCTATTTCGTCCTTATTATCATTTAACTATTCCATTAATACCAATCATGTCCCTATCTCTTGGATTTTCGACAATTGACACTATCTCGGCCTTCCATTTCTATCATTTCTCTACTCATGCAACATAAGTAACATGAGTACATGTTATAAGTGAGTTTCGTCACATCACATGTCATTTTACGGCTTTAATCGATGCATGGCTTGATATCAACTCATTGTTTGGGTGTGAAGTCGACGTGCTTAGATTTCATGAGACGATTCCAACGGTGAAATCCGTTTTGTCATCCGAGGTCTAGAGAATAAATTTCAGATTTTTTGACCGAAATTGTAACACCCCGAAATATACCCTAGCAGTTTTCGGACTTGTTTAGGGTATATTATAAGTTATATATGAATTTTCGGAAATAAAACTTGGGGCAGGAAATAGAAAAAATAGAGACAAGGTAAAGTGGTCATTACCACTTGAGGACATAAATGGCATAAATCAATAGTTAGTATGCAATTATAGGTGAGGAAAAGATTAGTGGATTGAATTAGGAAACTGGCATAGTTAGATTGCAAAGGGGAGGAACCTAAGGACAAAAAGGCAAATAAGGAAACTTAAAGCAAATATGGGTTTTCATGTCTTGGCCAAACATGGATTAAAAGACCAAAATTGGTCTCATTTGGGGGTGAGAAAAATCGTGAGAGGAAGAAGAAGGGAAGTGAAGAAGAAAAGAAGAAGAGGAGGAGGGAGGCAAGCAAGCCAAGGTATGGAACTACTAACTTTGAGTATGGAACTTTGGATTTTTGTATGGAAACTAAACCTAAGCATGGATCTATGGGATTTTAAAGGTTTTGTATGGTTAATAGCTTGTCTCCAAAAGCTAGGGTTTTGATAGAATTGCATCCTAACCTTGGAATTCATGAAAATAGGGTTGGTAAAACCCGTATAACAGATGGTTATGGAATCCTTCCTTTGAGGATGGATTCATGTTAATTGCAAATAATTGAGTTAGGGTTTAGAACAAACCTTAACAAATCTTTGTATTTGGTTTGTGTATGGGTTATAACCCATATTAGAATGGTTTTTGAAGTGATTCATGAAATAATTTGGAAGAAAGATATCCATTGAAAGATGGTTGAGCATCGGTGAGGTTAAAAAGATGAATTTGAAATGATTTTGAAGTGTATATGAAGTATAGATTTGGTTTGGAGATGGAAAAGTGCATGAAAAATAGGAGAAAATACACGTGCAGGCACTTTTCGGGACTTGCTGGTACGCACTTTGAACTTGTACCGGTACTTTGTGATACGGCCGTTTTTGGCCCGTGTGTCTTGGTCTGCGCAGGGGTGTCTTGATGCATACATTCTGCTTTCCCAGTTTCGACCAGTTTTAGTATTTTGGCCATAACTTGCTCATTTCTTATCGATTTGAGTGATTCAAGTGGCTACGTAAAATGAGCCAAGGAGAACCAAACTTAAGAATAGGCATCGCCAAATTCTGATCCTAAACTGGCCTAAAAGTCACTCAAAGTGGGGCCCGTGTGCAAGCCAAATTCTGGTTCCAACTGAACATAGAATCTGGTTGTTGGACGTAACTTGAGTTCGGTCTCGAATTGGGTGATTCCAATTGGAGAAGAACCCTTAGCACCTTAGCTTTAAAATAGTACAAAGAGATAGTTCCAAATATGAAGTTAAGAACCCGGAAAAATTAGTAATACAAACTGTTCTAGTGTAATCCGGGTAAACCGACTAGTTTGGCATGAAAATGCCGTAACTTTAGTTTGGATGATCCGATTGGATTGATTCCAATTCCTAAGTAAAGTAGATTCATAGAGGAATAAGAATATATGAATGAGGTGTGATTTCATAGACATCATACTTCACAAGAATATGTGCCATGTAATAGGCATGAAACAAGGAAAATGTAGAAAATGAAAAATGTATAGATGTGTTCATGAAACATGAAAATGATTATGGAAAATGAAAATGAAAACGAATTGAAACATGAATGTGAACATGAAAGGCAATATGTCATGAATACATAATGTGGTTAAGTGATATATGATTATTATCACATATAACCAGAAAATGATAACAAATGATAGGAATATATGAAATGAATACGTGAATGAGTATTTATGAATGAGTATACATGAATGAGTATACATGAATGAATATGTGCATGAGTTTATGAAATGAATACGTGAATGAGAATTTATGAATGAGTATACATGAATGAATATGTGTATGAGTTTATGAAATGAATACGTGAATGAGTATTTATGAATGAGTATACATGAATGAGTATACGTGAATGAATATGTGCATGAGTTTATGAAATGAATACGTGAATGAGTATTTATGAATGAGTATACATGAATGAGTATACGTGAATGAATATGTGCATGAGTTTATGAAATGAATACGTGAATGAGTATTTATGAATGAGTATACGTGAATGAATATGTGCATGAGTATATGAAATGAATACGTGAATGAGTATTTATGAATGAGTATACATGATTGAGTATACGTGAATGAATATGTGCATGAGTTTATGAAATGAATACGTGAATGAGTATTTATGAATGAGTATACATGAATAATTATCGTGAATGAATATGTGCATGAGTATATGAAATGAATCTCGTGAATGAGTATTTATGAATGAGTATACATGAATGAGTATCGTGAATGAATATGTGCATGAGTTTATGAAATGAATACGTGGTGAGTATTTATGAATGAGTAGCATGAATGAGTATACGTGAATGAATATAGTCAATGTGGGCGGGATTCATTAAGCGAATCCGTCATAAATGTGAATCACGAAAGTGAATATGGAATTAAATGATATTTGAAAGCGAATGAATATGAATGATGATAAAAACGGAATTCGTCGCGAATCGAAGTCATAAATAATAATTAATTGATATATCGAATGGTCGCGGCGGATACTTTGTCGGCATCCATCCGCGAAACTTCCCGAAATTTTCAATGTCCCACTTGGCGGGATGCACCAATCGGCATCGTCATGATGTACTCATGACATTGAAGAAATGTCCAGCAGCGGGATGCACCAATCGGCATCGCGTCTTGATGGCGATATGGCATTTAATTGATACCACATGTCGGGATGCCAAGCGACATCTGTCATGATGGGAGGAACCGAATAAGTGATACATGTCGGGATGCCAAGCGACATCGTCATGATCAGGCGATAATTGATACCGCGTGGCGGGATGCCAAGCGACATCAGTCGTGATGGGAGGCCCAGAATACAGTGATACCATGGGATGCAAGCGACATCGAATCATGATGGGAAACGGAATAGTGATACGTGTCGGGATGCAAGCGACATCGCGTCATGATGGGAGACGAATAAGTAATACCACATGTCGAGGGTGCACCAAACAACATCCGTCATGATGGGAGGCAGGAATAAGTAATACCATGTGAGTGCCGCAGCGACATCGAATCATGATGGGGCTTAGAATTGTAAAATGTGTAGGCACATTGCGAATGATAATAAGGGGCGGATTCATTAGCGGAATCCATCGGAGATGTGAATTAAAGTCAAGTGAAATAGCCAACATTGACAAGTTGTAAATAGGATTTTTATGAGTATGCTTAAATCTGTGGCCCGGAATTGCTGAATTGAATTATTGCATTGAAAATGCATCAGCGATATGATAAATGATGTGAAAAGTAAGCATCACGAAAATGAATAACATGAGTTATGTGGATAAAAGCGTATTTGTAAATGCATGTTATTAAGTGTGAATGTTATGAGTCTTTGAATTTGCCAAATGGTCATGGGATTGCTCGAAAGAGTGCTTTCGAAACAATTAAAATTAAAATAGAATAACATAAACAACATGTTTGGAAAGATAATTGAAAATGTCGAATGCTTGGGCTCGACTTGGATCCGTAACCCGGGTCAAGTCGGGGATTAGTCGCGACACTTTGAAAATAAAAATTTAATAAAGCGAAATAAATGTTTTGATTGGCATCCACGGAATCGTAGGGCTCGGCTTGGATCATGACGGTCAATCCCGGGATTAGTCGCGACACTTTTAGTAATTAATAACGATGACAAAAAGGATTTAATGGGCATCCCAGATCATGAAATGTAATTGCTAAAGGGAATTGAGTGAAAGAAATGATAATAATAAGCGTCTAATATGTATTGGTATTAGTTTGATTTGACCGCAATATGAATTGTTGCTGACGATCAAAAATTCAGGAATTGCAATTCAGTAGCAAATATCGTTTATGAATACAGTTTGATACATCATACATGTAGTAGATATAGTTACAACCTGTAAAGGACACTTAATACGAGGAAGTAATATGAACCGGATAATGATAAGAATACGAAAAGGGTAAAATCTACATGTATAATATGAGATGATTAGAATACATAAAGTCAGACCGTTATATGTATTAGTAAAGTAAATGTAAAAAAGATAATGGCAGCGGTGTGTTATTGGTGTTCTGTCATATATTCCCACTAAGCGTAAAACCTTGCGGGTGTTCAATCGGGTGTAGGTGCGAAAGAGAGATAAAGAAGGGCCAGGACATTCCACACGGCTGATGCAGACGTCGCAAGGAATGGTGCTCGCGACAACGTGCACTTATTCGATGTTTATGGTAGATATGTATATATAATATTATATAAGTAAATGGGACTTAGTATATGTATAAATTCCTAATGGATACCACTCCGGTGGTAGTTCATTTGTAAATGTAAATGATTGTTGGTTATTATAAAAATTGTTTGTATACCCATAGGTATAATTTCAGCTCTGAAAAAAAAAAAAAAACGTGTAAAGAGTCCCAGATATATGGTTTCGGACCCCGAAACCGGTTCGGATCCACAAATCGGGTCGGACCGGGAACGGGGCGTGACAGAAATTACGATTTTTGCCATTTCCGAAGTGGAAATTTCTGGGTCTTACGGTTTAATATCCTTTTGTGATCTATGTGAGTATACTCCTGTATTTCCTAATTGTTTAATTTTTGTTTCTTTTGGTTCATATTTAGTTATTTTGTATTGTTTTTCAATTTTTTTTTTAATATTCTTCTTTTATTCTGTTAGGCACTCTTATGAAGCCTATAGGATTCACATATTTTGTTACATTTAACTTCATTCTCTGTATTTCTATCATTATATCTTATATTTTAACCTTATTTGACTCATTCTTACATGGCTTCTTCTATTACTTGTTTTCTTTTAATTTTCTTTTTCTTTCTAACTCTAAGTATTAATTTCAATAACTCATCTAGACTTTATTTTCTATGTCATCATTTTTTGTGTGTTTGGGATGTTTTTATAAATATTATTTGTTTTACTACTTTCTCAGTTGTTCCTCTAACATATTTTGGGTATTTTCCTATACTTAAAAGAGTATTTTCTTGTATTTCTATATTTATCATTCTATTTTCTAATTTGTTCATTTTTTCTTCGATTTTTCCCACTTATTTTTTGTTCTTTTACTGCTAATATTTCTTCTATTAACATTTCTATTTTCTAGATTCCGCATGTTATATGATTTTATACAACAAAGCCTTATATAAGGGGATCTAATGATTTCTTTATTGGTTTGACTCTTTCTATCACAATTTTTTTCATTCTTTATTTAATCCATATTCTTTGATTTTTATTTTTTCTTTTGGAGACAAATATCCTATTTCTCTTTTTATCATATTTTTAATGATTTTTTTTATGGTTCTTCATTTCTACTAAGTTTTATTTTTTCTATTGTTTTATGTATCTTACTTGGATCTATGTGTATTTTTATTGGTAAGTATTCATTATAATTTTCTATAATATTGGGAATTATTATGTCTATGAGTTTTATATGTGACACCCTAAAATCCAGGGGTCTGTTGATCACCCATCAACCCGTGAAATGCCTATGAATATTGTGTAACTTGATACCACATCGTTGTATCCCATTTATCGGGATTCATAATTTAACAAAAATTGGACAGAGTCGCCTTTACACGGGAAGCTCTATCCAAAACCCACCCTGCACAATATACAATAACATGACCCATCCAAAGCCCAATACAACATAATGACCTCACCGGGTCCATTTACAAGTAAAAATTTACCACATCGGACCCATTTATTCACATTCATATAAAAACATGTAAGGCTATATTAAAAACAGTCCATATGAGTTCAATTACAATTCTTTTACATAAAGGTACGTATAAAACTAGTTTGAGTAAAAATTTTAAAGAATTATAAAAATACAAATGCTTTCTCACCCTTAGTTCAAATAGAGCAGCCCACGGCCTTATATCCAGCATCTGAAATTTTTTTTTTTCCCATATAATGTGAGCCACACCTAGTAGAGTAATTCCTACAGAGGCTACGCCCCACCTAAGTGCACATGTAATGCTCACATTTGACAATTCATATTCACATCAACAATTACAAGTAAGAATATGCAATACTAGGTTGGAATTCTACATGTCATGCTATGAAATGAGATGAGACTCACTCATGTACCATACCCGAGTCTTTACCGACTCCCACCACATAATGCAATGCCAATGTGTGAACAAATTCGTCAATTATGGATTACATCCAATGATCATTTTTGAAAAAAATCATGTGTTTATAAACCAAAACTTGTTGGATGTTAAACCTCGAATGATCATTTCATATACAAAACACATGTGTCTTTTCAGGCTGCAGATTTTCGGAGTCTCATCGTAGGCCCCACACACCTTGCTACACTTTTTGGACTTTCACTGTTGGAGTGTATGAACCAATAACCGGGTCTTTCACCCGAGGTAGTGTCTAGCCCTTCTTACTATTACCCAACACACATTTTTCCATGTCATGCAACCATGCGACTCTATTAGACTTCGCCCAACGGTACCGAGCCCACTCATCAATCACCAAGTGTGGTGTTTGATCTCAACAATGCACTCACACCCATGAAATGCAATGTTCCCGTGCATATGCAATGTAATGCACCATTGCATGTCACATATGTAATGAATGCCATATGGACATTTTAATTCATATAATTCATCATGCATCATGGACAATTATATCACATGCATATAATCTCCTATTAATCACTCACACCAATGTCAATACATTAAAACACATATATTGACATTTTATCAAACAACAACAATCAAACATGTTATCTCAAAATCGAGCAATAACACACTTAACCCTCAAAGCAAAGTGTGGCATGTAAAATGCCCACAAACAGCCCCAACAGCCCTTTAACCAGGCATAAAAATTGGCCAAACAAGCCCTTAAGTTGGCCATAAAACTAGCCAAACAAGCCCTTAAAAGTCGAGATTTTTCTCTTCATCCAAACAGCCCCTAAAAACAATTTTTTTGACATTCTACAAACAATCACAAACAAGCTCACAAAGTTGGCCACAAACAAGCCATAAAAACGGCCATAAATCGTTTTTAAACATTCCGAACAACCTCTTAATAGCCATAAACCATATTTTTAATCCAAACAGGCCCTAAAACGGTGTTTTGAACATGCCACAAACACTGAAAATTTAGCCCACAAAACCGGTCACAATTAAGCCATGAAAATGGCCTTAAACTGTTTTTAAATAGTCCTAACAGCCCTTAAACAAGCTAAAATCCGGCCAAATAGCCCCTTAGGGCAGAAAACAGAGCCAAACATCCCCTAAAATCATCCTTTGAACATTCCATAAACACTCACATATCAGCCCACAAAACTGGCCACAAATAGGCTATAAAATAACCATAAAACGCACCAAACAGCCCCTTAACGGCCATAAACCAAAATTTTAATCCAAACAGACCCTAAGACAGTGTTTTGAACATTCCATAAACACTCACAATTTAGCCCTATAAACCGGCCATAATTAGGCCATAAAAATGACCTTAAACTATTTTAAGCAGTTGGCTTGACCCTTAAGCAGGCTAAAAATATAGTGCTTGACCATTTAGGGCAAAAATGAAACCAACGACCCTAAAACCATCATTTGAACATGCCATAAACACTCACATATCAGCCCACAAAATTGGCCACAAATAGGCCATAAAACATATCAAACAACCCTTTAAACAGGCTAAAAATCAGCTAAACAGTCCCTTAGGGCAAAAAACATAGCCAAATTGCCCTTAAGGGTGGAAATAGAGCCAAACAGCCCTTAAGGTGGAAAAAAACCAAAATAGGAATAATCTCTACCTCTTAAAGTGTAGTAGAAACGTGGGAGGTTTCAAGAGCACCTCCTTAACTCGAAAACTTTGATTTCCCCAAATCTCCTCCTTTGGATCTTCGGTGAAATCCCTCCTTTTTGGTACACACGCGTAGCCCTCGTTGAGGCAATGAACTTTAGTTTGTGACCTTGAATTCCATTTGTGAACTCCGAGGATCGAAGAAAGAAGTCTTTATTTGTTCCTTCTGTGTACGCCCCAGATCCGGGTTCGACCGTTAGCGATCGCCGGTTTTCGAGTGCGAAACCATATCTTTGGGACTTCTTGTTTTTTTTTTAATTTTGCACTTATATATATGGCATACAAACAGTTTTGTAATAACCAACAATCATTTACATTTACAAATGGGCTACCAGGAATGGTATCCATTAAAATTTATACACATATACTAAGTCCATTCACTTATACAAATACATATACATATCTAATACAACATCGGTCCTTGAACTGATCTTTGAGTGAGCACCTATCTCGAGATGGCTCACCGTGTCTGAAATTTGGTGTGGAATGTCACGTCCTCTTTATCTCTCTTGATTGCCTACAGTTGAACACCGTGCTAAACTACGCTTAGTGGGAACATATAGACGATAACGACCAGTAACAATAATGGTTATTAACTATCTTTTACATTTACTCATACTTATGCATTATAACGAAGTCTATTCTTACGTGACTTCTAACTCATATCATATTATACATGTAGATTTTATTCTTTCGTATTCCTTATCATTATCTTGTTCATATTACTCCTCGTGGTCATGTCTTTTACAGACAAACTCATATCTACTACATGTATGATAGATCAAATCATATTCAAAGTGAACTTATATGCATACAATGGCAATCTCGTAATGCATCAAGTCATATTAACTTCATACGTAGTCAAATCAAACTAATACTAATACATGTACTTTATCATTATTAAGGCCAAGCCATTAATCAAATCCCTCTAGAAATTACATTTCATGATCCGGGATGCCCGTTAACTTTTAGTTTTTTGTTTTATTAAATTTTCATTTTCGTAAAAGTGTCGCGACCCGAACTCTACTAATTCGGCCATGATCCGAAATGGAGCCCTATTATTCCGACGCTTTCAATCAAACATTTATTTTGTCTTATTAAATTTTTATTTTTAAAAGTTTCGTGACCCGAATCCCCGAATTGACCTACAAGGATCCAAGCCGAGCCCTACATCTGACATTTTCAATTATCTTTCCAAAACATGTCATTTATGTTATTCTATTTGTGACCTTAACAAGTGAAAGCACTTTTTTCTAGGCAACCTACGACCATTTACAAATTTAAAAGACCTATAACCTTCACACTTAATAACATGCATTTACAAAATAATGCCATTTTATCCACATAAACTCATGCTACTAATTTTCGCATGCTTTCATTTTACACATCATTTATAATATCACAACATGCATTTTCAATGCAATAATCCAATTCACAATTCAATTTAAGAGATTAAGCATACACATAAAAATCCGATTTACACTCGTCATTGTTGGTTATTTCACTTTGACTATTTAATCTCACATTTCCGACTGATTCCGCTTAATGAATCCCGCTCTTATCATCATTCTAGTGAATGTGCCTACACATTTGGCTAATTCGGCCTCCCATCATGACGGAGCGCCGCTTTGGTGCACTTATTACGTGGTATTACTTTATTCTAGTTTCTCCCATCATGACGTGATGCCATGGTGCAGGGTTCCGACACGTGGTATTTCACTTATTCGCTTCTCCCATCATGACGATGCCGTTTCGGGTGCATCCCGATGTGGTATTTCACTTATTCGCTTCCTCCCATCATGGACGATGTCGCTTCGTGCATCCCGACATGTGGTATCAATTAAATGTCATACGCCATCATGATCTTCCGGGATCCGCTTGGTGAATCCCGCCTGCTGACATTTCTTCAATGCCACGCCATCATGACGGAGCGTCGATCGTGCATCCCGCCAAGTGGGACATTGGAAAATTTCGGTGACATTGTGACGGACGCCGACGGGTGCATCCCACGCGGCTCATCTCGAGACACTATCTACATTTATGACTGATTCCGTTTAATGAATCCTTGCCTTATCATCATTCATATTCATTCCGCTTTCAAATATCCCATTTCCAATTTCATAATCACTTTCTCAGATATTTTTTCAAAGATATACTCAATCTATGTACATTATTTCATAAACTCATTCACATATTCATTCACGTATACTCATTCATGTATACTCATTCATAAATACTCATTCACGTGTTCATTCACGTATACTCATTCATGTATACTCATTCATAAATACTCATTCACGTGTTCATTCACGTATACTCATTCATGTATACTCATTCATAAATACTCATTCACATATGCCTTCATGTATACTCATTCATAAATACTCATTCACGTATATTCATTCATGTATACTCATTCATAAATTCATTGACGTATACTCATTCATGTATACTTATTCATAAATACTCATTCACATATTCATTCACGTATACTCATTCATGTATACTCATTCATAAATACTCATTCACGTGTTCATTCACGTATACTCATTCATGTATACTCATTCATAAATACTCATTCACATATTCATTCACGTATACTCATTCATAAATACTCCTTCATAAATTCATTGACGATAATTCATTCATGTATACTTATTCATAAATACCATTCATTATTATCTCATTCACGTATACTCATTCATGTATACTCATTCATAAATACTCCTTCATAAATTCATTGACGTATACTCATTCATGTATACTTATTCATAAATACTCATTCACATATTCATTTAACCACATTATGTGTTCATGACATATTGCCTCTCATGTTCACAGTCATGTTTCAATTCGTTTTCATTTTCATTTTCCATAATCATTTTCATGTTTCATGAACACATCTTTACATTCTTCATTTTCTACATTTTCCTTGTTTCATGCCTATTACATATGGCACTTCATATTCTTGTGAAGCATGATGTATGTGGAATCACACCTCATTCATATATTCTTATTCCTCTATGAATCTACTTTACTTAGGAAGTGGAATCAATCCAATCGGATCATCCAAACTAAAGTTATGGCATTTTCATGCCAAACTAGTCGGTTTACCCGGATTACACTAGAACAGTTCGTATTACTAATTTTTCCTGGATCTTAACTTCATGTTTGACTCTAGGTCCTTGCACAATTTTAAATATAAGGTTCTAAGGGTTCTATTCCAACTGGAATCACCCAATTCGGAGCACCGAAACTCAAGTTACGTCCGAAACAACCCGGACTACTCTATGTTCAAAGCTGGAACCAGAATTTGGCTTGCACATGGCCCCACTTTGAGTGAATTTTTAGGCCACTTAGATGGCCACTTGGCGATTTATTCTTTAAGTTTTGTTCTTGAAGTCTATTTTACGTAGCCACTTGAATCACTCAAATCGGATAAGAAATGAGCAAGTTAAGTGGCCAAAATACGAAAACCCGGTCGAAACTCGAAAGCAACAGGCGCACTGGTACACTCTAATGCGTACCGTACACATCGCCAAAACGACCAAAACACAAAGTGTACCTGTACATGTTCAAAGTGTGCCGGTACACATCACCCGAGAATGCCCAGAATGTGTCTTTTCTCCCCTTTTTCATGCACTTTCATCCCAAACCAAATCTATACTTCATAAACACTTCAAGACCACTTCAAATTCATCTTATGATCTCTTTTCTCCTCACTTCATCTTTCAATTACATATCTTTCTTCAAAATTCTTTCATGAATTCCATCAAAAATATTCTAATATGGGTTATGACCCATACACAAACCAAACATGATGTTTAGTTAGGGTTTATTCTAAACCTTAACTCAAAGACTCTCAATTAACCATGAATCCATCCTAAAAGAGAGGATTCTATGATTATCTTGTACCATATGGGGTTTTACCAACCCTATTTTCATGAAATCCAAGGTTAGAATGAATTCTAACAAAACCCTAGATTTGAAGACAATTCATTAACCATACAAAATCCATACTAGAATTCATATCCAAGGTTAGTTCCATACCTTTTTGGAGCTTGGCTTTGCTTGATCTTGGCTCCTCCCTCTTCTTCCTCATCCTCTTCTTCTTCTTCCTTCCTCTCCTCTTTCTCTCCCTCTCTACCCGTTTTTTCTCTCTTTGGAGACCAAAATATAAGATATTTTGATCTTTCCCCTTAAGGCCATGTTTGGCCAAGCCACTCATTAAATAAAACCCATTTTTGCTTTAAGTTTCATTTGCCTTTTGTCCTTAGGTTCCTCCCCTTTTGCAATTCAACTACGCTATATTCTAATTTGACTCCACTAATCTTCCTCAAATTCCATAATTGCATACTAACTTCTATTGATTTATGCCATTTATGTCCTCAAGCAATGACCACTTTACTCCCTTGTCTCTAGTATTCATTTTGGGTCTCTAATTTTTATTTCCGAAAATTCATATTTAATTTTTATAATATACTCCTAAATGTTCGAAACTACTGGGTGTGATATTTCGGGGTGTTATATTCTCTCCCTCCTGCTCTCCCACGGTCCCAACCAGAAAATGAGCTATTTTCCTCCCAAAATTTGAGTTTTTACTAACATTATCTATAACTTAAGGACTTGGCCCACGTTGTGCCACATGTCCATGACTTGTTTGGGTCCATTTATATCCCGAAACGATTTATTTCATCCCGGTTTGAGTTCAAATTATTTTACATAAACTTTATTTTAATTATTTTCCACTTACAAGATTTTTCATAAAAATCCCGTTTTTGGGGTCCACTAGACACCCCCTTCGCCTTGAAAATCTTGAAAAATTCGATTATCTTGGAATTCAATGAATTCGTCTAGGTAACTAGATTTCGCGAGATGAATACAATGGTGAGGTTCATTTTATCATTCGAGATCTAAAAAATTTCAGGTCTACAATACTGTAGCGGCAAATTACCGTTTTGCCATTTTTTGGAAAAATTCAAATTTGCATGGGTTTTACATTATATATTTTTCTGGACTGGCTTTTTTAGATAGAGGTAAGCAAATTTCAAAACATTTCATTATCATTTGATATATAGTTTTCTTTATATTTTGTATTTTTCAATCATTTAAATCTTGCTTTCTTTGTGGTTTACTTTCTATGTATTTGTCTATAGTTTTTATTAATAAATCTCTTATTGTTATATTACTCATTTTTAATTGTCTTAATTTGGATTTTCTATTTTATTCAGATCATAATATTTCACTAAGATCTTCTTCTTGGTTATAAGCTTCTTCAATATTATCTTCTATCATATTTAAATATAAGGTTATAACCATTAAATATATTTTTGTTCTTAAATTTTTTATCTTTGTTTTTTCTAATATCTATTCTTTCATTTCTTGAGGGAGATTTAATTGTATAATTATTAATGATTTGTAAAAATATTTGAGGCTTATAGATAATATATATAATATTCTTAATATCCAATCATTTATCAGGAATTCTAATTTATAATAAGTTAGAAATTCTGTTATTAGGATATCATTTGGATCATAATCATTATATTCTTTTATTATTTTCATATTTGCAAAAGCCTTAATACAAAAGTTCATAAAATTATTTTATACCCATTTTGAGATTTTTTGTCATTGCCTTATCTTGGATTTCTTTACGGTTTGTACAATTTTACTATTACACCGACTTTCATTTATTACTATTATGAATTCACTTTTATTTATAACTTTTTGACATCGACTTTCAGTAATTGCTATATACACAAAGTTTTTACTATCCTACTTCTCATCGTCTTTACTTATAATACTATCTTTCTTTATATGAATATATTATCAATATGGATTCTTATTTTTGATAATTTTGTCATAACAATTCTAAAAATATCTTTATATTATCTAATAATCTTATCGTTCTATGAGTTTCCTCACAATTACAATATTCAAATTCTTCTACATGATACAAATCATGATTTCTTGTTAGATTTATTATTGTTTTTGTGATTTGAGTTTTAAATTATTCTATTTTATGTTTTTCAATTAAATCTATCTGTTAAACCCGGGAAAAATTCAATTTTTCTAAAAAAAAGTAAAACGATAATTTCAATTGAAAACCTGAAAATTTTCTAGATCGTGGATGATGAAACGGACTTCACTCATGGGAATCGTCTCAAATCTAGCTTACTCAAATAATTTCGTCGAATTATGAGATAAATGGAATTTCACGTTTTTCGAGGTACTGTGCAGTGTGGTCATTACTAAGATTTTCGTTAAACGGCTCAATTCGTGTTCCATGTGTCAGCCTGAGAGGTTAGTCAACAAAGAGAGAAAGTCTATGGATGGCCATGTGTCGTTCCCTCAAGAAATCCAAGTTTCAGAAGAGGATAAGGTGAGAGAAAATGAAGCAAATAGGGAAGTGACATGTGACAAGGAGGAGACTTTCCACTTGAATTGTTGGACCAAATCCGGTGGAGAGAGAAAAAAAAAGGAGGGAAAAAGAAAAAGAAAGAAGGAAAAGAGAGAAGAAGAGAAGAGGAGTGAGAAGCTCCATCTTCTCTCTAGATTCTACGGAGATCGGACCGTCGGTGTTCATTGGAGCAAGAGGCAAAGTTCATTTATGCAACAAGAGATTTGCGTGGGTACGAAAATTCGGGGTTTTCGTCAAACTCCAAGATGTAGGGGTTGTTCTCTTACTCGGTTTTATTCTAGGTCTAAGAGTCATTGAAATGGGCATTAGGTATTTGGGGCCGGGAATGGTTATGCAACTCAGTCCTAAAATTTTGGGACTTAATGTAGGAATTTTTAGGATTATTTCGATGTGATTCCTGATCGGTTTATTAATCGTTTTCTAATAGTTCTGAATCGAAATAATGGGACTGCTTGCAGTCCTTGATTGATTTCTGATTGTTATTGGTCCATGTGTGCTGTTGTTATGTGTTATTGCTAAAAAAAATTGAATAACATGTTGGTTGTGTGAATTTATGTTGATATATGCTTATTCGATATATTAGCATGAAATTTATGGTGGGTGTCAATTGTATGTAGAAAATATAATTATTCATGAAATGACATTCCGCATTTCATATGCACTGGGACACCGTAGAGTATTAGGTGTGAGTGCATGACATGGTTTTTGAATGAAATGTATTGGAGAGTTGTCCAAAACAAAATATTTGTCGGAGTATGTCCACTAAATTGTATTGGAGGGTTGCCCAACAAAAACTATTTGTTCGAGTATGTCCACTAAATATATCGGAGGGTTGTCCACAAAAATATTTGTTAGAGTATGTCCATAAATTATATCGAAGGGTTGTCCACAAAAATATTTTTCGGAGTATGTCCATAAATTATATTGGAGGGTTGGCCAATAAATTTTGATATCGGAGATTGTCCAATGAGTTTTCGGAAACAAAAATCTTTTGTTTTGAAAACGGTTTTTTTTCATACATGGCAAGTGCATGTATGAGGGAGTCGATGAGGACTCGAGGCATGGGGTATGGCATGTAGTCATTCAAATAGGAATGTTCACTACTTACTTCTCAATGTGTATATTTGCCATCGCATGCACTTTGCAGTGAAGAAATTTCTCAGAAGAGACCATCTAACGGGCATTGCTTACCCCATCATGAGAAAATATTTTCAGGTACTGGAGGTACATCGAGGGATGAAACACAACCAAGACCTTAGTTGTGAAGAAAAGGCCAGATTTGTTCTGTATTTTGTAAATTTTGGGTAGAAAAACCTAGTTTCTGTTTATGTAAAAAGAACATAGTGGTAATTAAACTCATTTTGTATGATTAATACACTATGGCAAGGTTTTCTAGGTCTCTTGATGCCTTTGTTATAAAAAATTTATTTTATATTGAATTTAGGGTGTTTTGGAAAGAAAAGAAAAAAGGAACTGGAGGTGCATAAGACTAAACCCAAGCACGCCATTTTCTGGCTCTTTGCTGCCTACATAGAATTCCTCTCGCTACAAAGATTTTAGTTCCTGTCGCGACAAAGGAAATGTGGTGTCACGACAGAGTTGGTCCAAGGTGGCATTTTCATCATGATAGAGAACACCTCGCCCCGTGTCGCAACAAAGGCTCCCCCTGTCGTGACATGTTTCTCAGTCTGAACGGTGTTTTCAAATACGAAAAACATTCAGGTGTCGTGATGAGTTTTCCATGGCAGGGACATTCTTGTCGTGACAAAAGATTTTATGTCGCGACAAGGTTTCTTAGGGTGGTGTCGCGATAGAGTGTTTTTTGTCACTATCCACATACTGTGCCAGCGGTAAAGAAGGCGCACGAGAGGCTTAGCGCACGCACGAGCGACTGCCGCCTGCTTCACGCTGGCGTACTACGCTGCGCATGGTCGCCTTCCCAGCCGCGCGATCACAAGCAAGACATGGGCCGCGGTCTGTGTGGCTCAACTCGCTGCGCGACCACGCATAACAAGCACACACAACCGCCCACGCTAGGGCAAGATCGAGACTTATCACTCTAATAAACTTGTCCAATAGCCAAAAAAAAAAAGACCCCTGGGATTTAGGGCATCATACTATCATTCTTATATTATATCAAACTTTTTATCTATACTTCTATTATTCATCACTAAACCAAAATTTTGTATCGAATTGTTCTAACTCATAAACTTCAATATTATCCTCTAATATTCTTTGATAATTTATTCTTATATTATTTTAAAAATAAAATAATACTATTTTTCTAATTTCTTTGAATTTTATTATTCCTATTTCTCTAAACAATAGAAATTTCATTATTATTATTATCATATGATTACTTCTTTTATCTTATCAAAACCTAGGACTTTGATATCATTAGTTGACTGGCTCTATAATTTCAATAAAGGGTAAGCATCGGAATAAACAAGATGATCAAAGTAGCGATAGCAATCTATGCAGATAAGAGATAAAAGATGATGAATTAATTTCAATCAATACCTATTCTATGCAAAAATTCAGTGACCTTCGCACCTCACCGCCACACAACTCTTCTTTTCTAACACCCTCATGGCTTAACGGTACTGAGTATAAGCAATATCAGAGATACTCACTGTATAGATTCTCACACACAAAAAGGATTGAAAGGAAATATTCAAACTTTCATTAAAACACTCTTATCTTACAAAGATAGCTTCCCTAAAGAAAGCTTAGAAAGCCATTACAATATTTTGATACAAAGAGGGATATGGTTTTTTCAATGATCTCAAAGGAGAGTTCTTCCTCCCCATAGATACACTTAATCTTATCCTCTTAGTCGTGGATCTTATCTTCCACTTGTCTTCTCTTTCTTTTCAGAGTTTTCATCGGGACCTTATCTTCCTTTTGAAAAGTCGACTTTGATGTTTTCTTTCTGCTTGTCCTCGTCCTTCTTTCTTCCGTCACTTTTCTCTATTGTTATCTTCCCAACCTGCCCCTGGCTAGACGAATTATAAGTGGTTTCGGCATTTATTGTCAAATCACTTAACTGTCATTTACATTTATAGTGATAGACACGTCCAGTCATACCACTTTAAAGATAGACATTACATCTTTTTTCCTAATGGTAATCCACCCTTCATTGTTATTTGTTGTCTTTTTCATAACTATTTACGCTCTACTACATTCGACTGGCCGTACTAATACCGTCTAGCCTATCGATTTTCCGCCATCATTTTCTCATTCTTCGCTTTTTCATCACTTATGATTATCATCCAATTGTTTGTCAGACAAACGACCGAGCAATTCTTTTCCTTAGATCCGCTATTCTTCCATTGCCTTTATCCCCAATGCTCTCCTAGTTTTCGCCTGGTTTCATTATAATATCCCTATTCGGTTTATAATCTTTTTATTCGAAATTCATTCTTCACTGTTGTTTATCGTGGATTTAGATGATAGGCTTTTGATGCTCTCAAAATTCATCATCTTCATTATATTATGGATTGATGGTTAAGAATTTTATGTAGAAGCTCTAATGTCCTGTCATGTTACATAATTGAATTCTGAGGGTGTCATTAAGAATTTCATCACAATCAGAGCTTAAATAGATCCGATCAACAAAACCAAAAATTCAATGATCTCGACAACAGCGATCGCCAAGGACATATGATTCTGGGCAGATAGACTCCTGCAGAGAGGTCTGCAATACCCATTACATTAGGTTTGTTATAGATAAATCTGCAGAAAGTCACCACTTCTTTCCATATTGGACAATGTTATTTAAGAGATTATGGACATATTTTCAATTTTTTCTTCTGGAAAGAAGAGGGAATCATTTGAATTTTCTCCTTTTGGGAGGAGACTGTCCTTTGAGGGATTGTTATCTCCACTTAGGAGGTGTTGGTCTTTTAGAAGACTGTTATCTTTCAAGCTTTTATCCTTTTGAAGGATAGGCCTTTCCTGGATACATTTTGAGATATTTTTGTCTTTAGACAAAGATATATCTCCTATCCTAATTTTATCAACATTTTCTCGAATGGGACGACATATTCAAGCCTACCTTATTGATGTTTTTAGTCTCTGAGGAGATTGAGGGAACATCTTCTGACCTCACTATTATTTTTCCCATTTTTTCAAAACATTTTTCAAAGAGATTTTAGGACATATATGACTTGATTCTTATGTTATTAATATATTTTTGTAAGTTTATTACTTTGTCTTCAATTGATATAAGAGCATTATAATTTTCTACAATTATATTCATTCCTTTAGCCATATCGCCGCGATTTTTCAGCCCTCGATGTTATCTAAATTCCCCGCTTCAAAAGTCTACAAGAAAATTGTCAGTACCTTTTATATGAACAATCTTGAAATTGTAATAACTAAGAAGAGTTTGTCATCTAGACAATCTTCTAGTATGTACTCCTTTTCCTGTGTTATTCCTTATAAATCCTACAACTTGAGTGTTATTAGTTTCTATCATAAAAGGTTTAGGGAATAAGAATACCTTAAATTTATTAATTCCTTTTATTATTGCAAGTAACTCCTTTTCATTAATATCATAATTAATCTGATTATCATTAAAAGTTCCACTTGTATAACGACATATTTCTCCTAAATCTGTTTTTAAAATAGCCACCCAATACTTATCTAAAACATCTTTTTGTAGTATTAAATTGTCATTTTCATTTGGCAATCTTAATTTCGGTAAATTTGAACATATATCTTTTAATCTCTTAACTATTGTGGTATGTTTTTCACTCCATCCTGTTTGATTTTTCTTTGTTAATAATTTTTGTAGTTCTTGTCTTTCTTTTGCTAAGCCTTTTATAAAATTAGAGGAGTAACTTAAACATCCTAAAAATTTATGTATCATTTCTTTAGTTCTCAATTCATCATGGAAATCTTTTATTTTTTCGACTATATGTGATTGTAGTCTTATGCCTTTAGAATCTATTATCATTCCTAGAAATTATATTTCTTTTTTCTTAATATCAACTTTTCTTTTCTTAGAGAACTATACCATATTCTTTGCAAAGCGTTACGAAAGTATTAGAATGTTTTTCATGATCTTTCTCATTACTAGAGCATATTAGTATATCGTCAATGTATACTATTATGAAATCTGAATAATCAGAGAATATCTTATCCATTTTTCTTTGGAAGATTTGAGGGGAATTTTTTAATCCAAAGGGCATTACTAACCATTCATAATGACCTCTAGGTGTACTAAAAGCTGTAATAAATATACTGTCATTATCCATTTTTATTTGTCAAAATCCTGATTTACAGTCAAATTTACTATAATAGTTTTTCCTTCTTGCCAAATTTATTAAAATTTCCTTATTTGGGATATAATATCCGTCAAATTTAGTATTCTTATTAACCTCCTTATAGTTTATTATCATTCTTGCTTTTCCTCTTTTTATTTCACTATGTTTTCTTACCATAAAAGCAGGGCTACTATGTGGGCTTTTACTTTCTTATTAATTTCATATTTGTATTAATTTGTTAATTTGAATTTTAAAATCTTTTATATCCTCCCGTGAGTATATCATTGGTCTTACTTAATAATTTTAGGACACGATTCTATCATTTCTAATCTACAAAAGAGATTTTTGTCTTTCCTAATATTTTAAAGTGGGTTATCACTAAAATTTTCTTTCAAGTCACGGATCAAGCATTTTATAAGTAATAGATGTGATTCGTGCTGGCAAGAGGTGTAATTGAATCAACAATATTTATATCCTAGATTCTACCGTAAAGAAAGCTATCGCAAGATAAATGTCTAGGTCGAACTCGTGGATGAGTTTTCTTCATGCGAAATGAGTCACAGCTTGATTTAAAATGGTGTTTCCACTTCGATTTGGGGTTTTAAAATAGTGAGGCTGATGGGCTTGAAACCGCAGTCCATAGAGAAATAAAGTGTAAAAGAAATCCTGCTTCGGCCACTGAGCTAGTGGTTCTAAGGCAACTATACGTCCTCGTTCTTCTCGTCAGGAGGATGGTCTATAGTCATTTCCTAAACTGTATCTTATGTTTACCTACAAAGACCGAACCTCAAAGTTTTTCTCCAAGATACACATCATTTGAGTCAATCACACAGTCTTTCAAGAAACAAAGTTGCCTGGATTCAACTCAGAGCAGCCAATCATACTAGATAGATAACCCATAAGATTCAATATTGAAATATCTGACCTATTCAGAAATGCCAAACACTGTCATCGTAATGTTGTCATATAGTGATCCAAAACCCAATATGAGATGGTGAAACACAAATGATAATAAATGCCTGCGTTGGCAACAGGAGGACAATGTTTTACCTCAAAACTTTAACCCAATGGCCCTTCTCTTCAAAGATGAGGGAGGTTTAGCCAAGCATCTCTTGAGTTGTCATCCTCAATGCGTGTTTGAAAAGTGAGAAAATGCGAGAAAGGGAGAGAAAAATGAGAGAAAGTCACACTCGCTGGAAAGCTGAAAGCTTTGGCACCAATTTTATTGATTGATGGATTGATTGATTTTACAGAGCTTGACTAAGGCTTATATACGGCTCAAAGTCAAGGAAATTACAAAAAAGTATGAAACAACAAAATTACATTGAGGGCAATTTTGGTACAAAACCACAAAAAGTAGTCAAAAAGTGGTCAACACAACAACAAGGCAAGTCGGTGAATTCCCCGCAATCCATTTAAATTCGCAGTTGCGAAAAATTGGTGAATAACAAAAAATCTTGCAATGCTCACTCTTCTTCGTGATTTAGCTCCAATTGCCTTCGATTTGTACATGCAACTGAAGTTCCTGGGCTTCTGGTTCTTCAATATTTGAATCGACTCGAAGATAATGGTGTAATTGGCTTACAAAACTAATCAAATATCCACAAAATATGGCCAGTAGTATAGCCGGGACCTTAGTGTATCAATTAGGTTATTTAAGTTGATTAGTACACAAAAATTGCTCAAAATCTGCAATGAGCAGGGCTCGAAACAACACTATTTAGGCACTAATCAAGATGTATTTATTTTCTCTATCCTCCATTTTCTAGCATTTTGGCTATAATTTATTCTAGCGCGCTATAATATTCTATGACTCCATCCTGCCAAGTTATATTTATATTAAACATTGGGCGGTATAAATAGTTTGTTGATATATTGAGAATTGTTGTAAAAAGTCATTTTCTACTATAATTGTAAAACCCCAATCTGTTTGAATGTTATAATAGTAGTTTTTGAACTGATTAGAGGTCCAATGATAGAAATGAGGGAAGATTAGAATTTGTAACGTCCGAATGATTTGAGCCCAAAGGCTGGGGCGAAATTTTTCTGCAATTTTCACCGAATGCCCTAAGGTAGTGTTTTTTCTTATTATATCCTGGATGGAGTGGGTTTGTAAAGGAATTTTTAGTTAAATTTCATTCCGCGACTAACTCGATATTTGTAAGAAAGATCGAGATTTGGCGAATAGTGATTTCCTGGATCGAAAATTTGAGCCTGTTACTATTTTTCTAAATCAATAAAATACCAAAATGTCCTGTGGAATAATCATGTGAGTCTAAACGAACCGAAACGAGTGAAACTGAGTCCGCTTTGGATAGTTTTCGTGATCCTAACGTAATTCGATAATAATACGCTTATCGGGTCCTGATTTACGATTTTAATGATTTTAACCGATTTCGATTTCGTACTCGAATCCAACGCTAAGGATTTAATTAGAATATTTCATGGTCAATTTGAAGTTTAGAATTAATTATAGAATATTTTTTGACATTTAATCTGATATAAAAGTTAAGATAAGTGGAAACTGTATAAAATCTACTATAGCGAGATATTTTCATGGTGAGCCTAATTAAAACCTTTCTAATGACTGCTATGATTAAAATAATAGTTAACGGATTCGACACTGAACGACCAACAACAAGGTGACATGTGTAAGTCACTGTCACCAACCAATGAAATTCAGGCCAAGTGCACTCGCAAAATTAGTGTATCAAAATATAAATTCAAGAAAATGAAAGTTCGCTTCAAAAGAGGAGAGCTCGTCCATATGAGAGAAAGAGGGAAGAAAAGAGAGAAAAGAGAGGAAAGAAAAGAGAAGGAAGGAGAAAATGTTTAGGGCTAAGGTGGAGCAAGGGGAGATGTGATTTTTTTCTCCTTCTTCAAGCTCTTCAAGTGATCTACAAGTGGAATCAAGAGAGAGGAGCCAAGGAAAACCAAGAACAAGTAAGTTTTTAATTAATATGAAATGATTTTTATGTTTTTCTATGCCTAATGCTTTGATTTTCTCAGATGGATGTTAGGAATTGTGGCATTTATGTCGAATCATGATGATTTTGATAGAAATTGGTGAAAGAAATGGATTAGGTTAGGTTTGAAAAATCAAGTGAGTGAATGGTTAGGTTTGATGTCAATTTTGTAATGACATGTTGAAATCGTTGGGAGATTTAAGAAAATTATAGATATAATAAATAGAAAAGAGAATCGTTGGTAAAGTAAAGTGAATGTTGTCAAAATTTCTGTAAAACCCCGTTGCTTTCGCTATGTGACAGTTAAAATCATCCAAATGAATTGATTTCAATTGGTAAAGAAACTACAAGAGATAGGCTACAAATTTATAGAAGGACCAAGAGCAAATTGTGTTTTCTCCTAAGGCTCCCAAATACGGATCGAAAGGTGAGCTCGTGTAACTCACTGATTTTGCTCTGTTTTGGGTATGGTTGTAGTGTTTTGGCCATAAGTGGAGTTTCACTCATCCAAATTTAGTGATTCAAAATTCTGGGTAATATAGACTTCTAGGGGAAAAAGTTATTTGAATTAAGTGCATGCAAATTGTAACCCCAAAGTGCCCATAAAATTTGTCAAAGTGGAGCTATGTGCAGATTCTGTTATGCCAAATTGAGTCATCTAGATGAAAAATACAATAATTTGAGTTTTGCATCCAAATTGGGTGATTCCAATTGAGAAGAAACCTTATAACCATAGCTTCAAATGAGTGAAGAAACCATTTCCAATTTATGGAGCAGATCCCATAAATCAAGGATAACAGTAGTGATTCGGAAGAGCTTAACCAAGTTGGCATCAAAAACATGCCACTTGTGTTATGTGCATTGAGGGCTTGTAGTATGAATTTTAAATCAAAATTTAAAGGACGCCATCGATATATAAAGGATTGATCCGAGAGTGTCATAATTTTTGAAGACCGTTTGAATAATTCTGAAATAAGTAAAGTCTATAGAAGATTGTCGAAAAAGTGTTAGCCAAAATGAGCGGTTTTTAAATACGTAGTAATTCGTCATTTCCTGGTTACGATTTTTAGTGGTGAATATTAACTCTATAAATGCATTGGAATTGGTTAGAAAAGAAAAGGATTTGAATTGAGGGTATTAAGGTCATTTTATAAAGAAAAGGGTAATTTGGTCATTGCCTTGGTTCTGTATTTTTAAGTGTAGTTAAATGGGATGAAAATGAATGTGTATGATGGTTTTAAAATGGAAGTTATGGTTAATGTGTAGTCAGGGTTTTTCTTGGAAAGGTGAAAAGGACTATCTCCGATGAGAAACTGAATTCGATGAAGCAAGCTGATCGAGCTGAACTGAGTGTAAAACGATGTTTATAAATCGAGTTTTAAAGTGAAATCCGTTTGATGTTAAATGAAAGTTTAATGTAAATGTTTATATTGCCTAAATGAAAAGTTTAATGTAAATGAAAAGTTGAATGTACATGTTTATATTTGCATCAATATATATATTTATATTAAATTATATATGTATGCATATGTTAAGGCATTAGAAGTTTAAAATGTGTAGTTATAATGCATAAAATGTATAAATGATAAAGTAAAGGATTTAAAATGGATTTAGAAATGTATTTTGAAGAAATGTTTTAATTACTACCCTAACCCCATATGATCAAGTATGACCGAGCATCTACGAGGTACTTTGCTGCCAGAATGATTGTATAAGAAAGCTTACAGTGCATTAACCGAGGGAGAAATAGGTGTTTAGAGTAATATCCTACACGTGATAAAGTAAGGACTGAACTCCCATGCAAAGCCACAGCTTTCTCTCGCAGCCAGAAGGGTTATGACTGAATGAGATCGCCCTCACCGTCGCATTCTGAAACTGCTCTGTTTATCCCCTGGGTTCCATCAGAAAGAAAGAAAGAAATAAAGAAAGAAAGAAAGTTTAAGGCATAAATTGATTTAATTGTAGGCATTTATTTCTTTGATATATACTGAAATGTTATCTTAATGAAAATGTACACCACCGGGCCTTTTAGCCACTCTTTCCATATGTTTCAGTTAACCTCAGAACCGACAAAGCCGGTGAGTATCGCGCAAAGGAGTCAAGCCATCGAGGAGACTACGCATGAACCGTATTGTATAAATAGTTTGCATATTTTATATGTCGAATACTTTGTCATGTATATATGCATATATGGATATATTTTTGAAAGTGAACTACTTAGGCTACTATTAAGTCCTACTCAAGCCCAATCTTTTTATAAACGTGCATGGAATTGAAGAAGTTTTGAATGTTTTGATGATTGAAATGAATAAATGTATATGGTATATACAGTTGATTGAGTCAGGGATGAGAGTCCTAAACGGAAGTTGAAAATTGAAGATTAGGAAGTGTTTTTAAAATGCTTATGGTGTATTTGTAAATTTGGGAAAGTCCGAAACAGAGGAAACTCCGCCGATTCAAAATCTAAGTGTTTGAAAAAAAATTTACTCACTTCATTCCGCATTATTTTCTAAAGATATGTGCTGATTGTAAAGGGGTTCACTCCATGGATTTTATTCTACTATTTCTGAGGAAAGTTTCTATATCCATCGAGCCGTCAGCCCTCTCGTTCATGGCGTTAATCCAGGCCGATCCTTCAATAATATCACATTCTATATTGTCATATTGATAAAAATTTTCTATTTTTACTATTTTATTATGGATCATTATTTCCACACTTTCTTTTTGTTTTGTAATTTTTTCTTTATTTCTAGTTACACATTTTATAGAAATTTTAACATCTTTTCATTCTTTTAATAAAAAGCTTTTAAATATTGTTATTTCTGATCATGTATCTATTAATCTACATGTATATAACTTAGTTTATGAAATATTTACTATTATAAATACCATAGTGAAATGTAATTTATTTCATTTTTGTCTTTATAAGAAAATACATATGTTTTCACTATATATTTATATTCCTTGTTTTGTAATTTTATATTTATCTAATCTATCTAGGAAATTATTTCCTAAGAGAATATCATAATGTCTATTTCCTTGCATTCTATCATCTTTGTAGCAATCTACCAAAAAGGTTATTCCTTGCAATAGCTGCCCAACAGCAATAGGTATTCAACCCCTTAAGAATACATTCTTGTTCTTCTATATCTTCGTTGTATACACTTTCTTCAAAATCGTGTCCCATATTTAATATCCTCCAGAGGCTCCTTAGTCAATATTTTGTATCTTCATATTTTCTAATATCTAAACATGGTAGTTGTAAGATCCTGATTTTATTCCATATTCATCACAATAGAATATCTTCCTTCCATAGAAATCTCACCAAAAATGATCCAATCTTTCAGATTTGATTCATCCAATATTACTCAATAACCTCTTCTATTTTTCCTTATTCATCTTAGAAAATATTGCCTTCTGATTTGCAGAATATTTGCCCCAAAATTCGTGTTGACCAAATAAGGAAAGTTTTGTCACGCAACTGGATTTACCATCTTGAGTGACACTGTAGGAAAACATGCAATTTTATTTTTACCTAAGATTATGGCAAGAAATATCTCCAACAAGCACCATCTTCGCCATGAGGTCTGTCACTTGGTTCCCTTATCTACATATGTGTTGAAGATTTGCGCAGTGGTAAGAACAAAGACACATTTACTTCTGAATTTTAATGTGGCGGATATAAGTATATATTTGCAATGCCCAATCAATGGTTCAAGTCACACATTCTCATAATCCATTTTCTAAAATTTTTTCATATTTTTAAACTTCATAGTCTTAAGATAATATAAAGAAACAAATAAAATGAGTTTGAATAAATGTATAGAAATAATTTATTGAGTTTAAACCAATTTTTTTTTATCTTTCTCCAAAATTTCTTTCCTTCCACTTTTCCTTTCTATTTTCTTCCTTATTTTCTTTTTCTAGTACTTTCCAAGTTCCAAACAAAGCCTACAAATATCAGCTTTATCAAAAATAAAAATAAATAATTAGTTCAACTATTAACCACCTTTACCTTAACTAAAGTTCTTTCATTTCTCTTCTTAGTACTTAACGAGTGGCATACATTCGATAATTAATGAGAATGAAAGCATATCAAGTAAAACTTTAATTGAACTTGATTTTAAGAAATTTTTTTTGTCTTCTTCATAACTATATTTCCCACATGTTTCACCTCATGATTATGCTTGTTAGAACCAAATGTGTGTTCATGGACACAGTTCTAGATGTTGGGACTATGATGTAATTCAGATTGCTGTGTTGTGAGTTCGAAATCTCCTGTGGAACGTTGTATGTGTAGAGAAAATCCATGATGTATACAACAAAATAAAAGCATACACAATATTTTACGTGGTTCGGCAACTACCTACATCCACAGGGTTGTGCCCAAATGCAAGGATTTCCACTAATCTGATTCAAAATTTACAATTAGTTTTATACAAGACTCCCTCTCTACTGACGACCTTTCTTGAAACCCAATCACTCCTAGAGGAATTCAAAATGAACTCCCTCTATTCCCCTCTTAACAGTATCGCACACTTATTAACCACATTACATAAATAAGATGAAGAAAATAAAGAACATCATTTTTCACCAAAGGTGAAAGCCTTTTAATGTGCAATACCTCAACCAAGTATCTGCACTCCGCACTTCTCAACACGTCCAAACTTCGCTTGTTCTTCTTCAATCTCTACTCCCGAAATTTGTGATGAGAACTTCCAATCCCCTGAATTTATAACACTTGTAATTCGGTCTTGGAAGTCATGATATGATTGGATCATTATCCTAATATGACCTACATCCACCTCTATTTTACTTCCTTTGCTTACATAGGGAATTAGGGAAACTGGCTACTAAGTATCCTCTTAGATTAAAACCTGATTTTTTTCTAATTTAGCTCGATAGCTTAGATGACGGATCTTCTTGATTCGGGATTTTATCCACTTGCCAAAATCGATCTCAAACCCATCTGCATTCAAGCCCCTAAGATTCCAAGTAAAATCGACTGGGGTTCCATGCTCCGCTTTCTGACTCTAGTCCGATTCTCTTCGTCTCGCGCCACATGATTAATCTATCAAATCTTCACTCAAACTCCTCGCCCTAAAATAATACCTTTCAGAGAACACTAGAGACCTATGAGAACAATCTCAAACCCAACATTCTCTCTCTTTATTTATGTCTTTGGCAAAAACATCTCTTGAAGAATGAGATAAGAAGATGATTGCACTCTTCTATTTCTTCTTCCCCTTTTTTGGTGAAGGAGTTGAGACTTTGATTAGTCCCTTCAGGATGATGCCAACAAGAACTCCCCCTCAGGATGTGAACCTCTTCTCAGTTAGTTCCTTCCAATTAGGAAGTCTTATGCCTTAGCTGATACAGCGGGTTAGCAGGGCATAACGCCACCCTTTCACATGATGCATAACCCTAATGATGATCTTAGAGTTTCATACCTGGAAGCATCCAATGCTTTAGTGAAGATGTCAGCCAATTGGTTTTTCGTGGATATGTGTCGTAGATCAATGACCTTGTCTTCTACCAAACTCCTAATGTAGTGGTGATGGATGTCAATGTGCTTTATTCTCAAATGTTGAATTGGATTCTTCGAGATGTTGATAGCACTAAGGTTGTCATAATAGAGTCTTATGACTTCCTCTGAGATGCCATAGTCTTTAAGCATATTCTTCATCCAAATCAGTTGTGTGAAACCACTACTTGTTTCTATGTACTTTTCCTTGGTTGTGGAAAGTGAGATGTGTTGGATACATAAAAGTGCGACATTTATATAGGGTTTTAAGCCCCCGCCTCAAAATTTCATGTTTTGCCTCATTTCTCAGGTGTACTGTGTGCTTTTTGACCGGTCGAGCTTTTATGTACGTGTGTGGTTTTTTCGAAATCTCACATTTTCAGAAGGGTTCGTCTCCACGTAACAAACGTAGATCATCATCACAATTACAAACACTATCGAGAGGCCCCCGAGTATGCTACTGCCGGGGCAGGAGTGCCGAGACAAATTATTCAGACTAAACATGCAGTACCAGCATTCCCAAGGTCAGGAGTGTCAGCAGACCTTGCAGATCAGCATTCACACTTACCTATCGGGACTAAATATGTGATCTCTCATGACTTGAAGCTGCACTTCAATCTGATGCAAGGGCACGCTGTTTCGACCACCACTTCGAGATCACTAACGAGGATCAGATGGGGCCCACTGAGGGCGTAGTTAAGGGGGACTGATCTTGGTGGTCTGGCCCTCGAACTTTCGGGGTTTTTTCACAATTTTCTGTGTGGTCTATGTATAGAGTAATTTAAAGGCTTTCCGATTCTAAGTTTTAATCACTAGAATCTCAAGTACTGGGTTTCTATAACTTTCGGGTACTTTAAGAGGATTCCGTGTTTTGATATCCCAACCTCGTAATTGAAGTGTTATTTCTCAAGTCACATTTACGATTAGTGTTCTAGTAATCATGAATCGAATTCTCACCTAATGGAGTTCTAAAACCTCTATGATGGTGGTTCTAACGATGGAACCTCCTCCTTCAAGGTAATGTACTCTCAACTCTCAGGCTTCCAATGGATCAACAGACGATACTAAACACTTGCGAAAACCCTTTAGTAAAACCTTAGTTGCATCTTCGACAACGCAGGAACGAGACTCTGTGATAATGTCAGGTTGACGTGAATGCATTGCTAAGAGTCTAAGCAAATCGTCTGAACAAGTCTTTGTTATCGCTGAATCGTTCTTTGTCTTATAAAAGCTTTTAATGTTATATCTTCCGTCAAAGACCATTCATCAATGGCTCTTAGATGAGATTGTAAGTAAGAAGTGGGTGTTACCTAGTCGGTGGTGAGTGGAAACCTGGCTATCCTATCATTCATTCTTTCAGTTTTAAAATAGTTAAGCACCTGCTATCAATCAATCAATCACAACCCCCTAGATTTTACTTTAATCGCACATTCATTGGATAGCAATCCCTAAGGATCACCAAGGAAACCACTCCCTGTGGAAATGACCTGTGGACTCCCACAGTAGTATAATGCTTGTCGACATTAGTTCCTATAATTGGGAATAATTTCAGCACACGAAATAGATGAAGCAAGATGCATTTTTGCTTTCTATTGAACCAAGACACGAGATTGTTTCCAAGAAAAAAATCCTCAAGAAGTACTTTTTCGATTTTGTGAGTTTCTCGTCTAATCAACATCATAGTACCCTACCAAGCTAGTTGTGGTGTCTCGAGTATCCTAAAGACCATAGTCTGTTGTTCTGCTAACATACTTGATGATCTCCTTGATTGCTCGAAGATAACTATCGTTGGGACTTGCTTGGCATCTTACAAAAACTCCCACACTATAGGATAAATCCGAAAGACATGTAGTCAGGTACAGGAAACTCCCAATCATGCTTATGTAGAGAGTTTGATCAACACCATTTCTTGCTTCTGCCTCGTAATCTTCTGGTCCCTATCGGGTCCTTCTATGCTCGATCGAACTAAGTTCGAATCCTTGCCGGACTGTGTTCTTAGCATATTTTGTTGTGGAAGATCCCTGGGTCGGGTTTTACCTACTTGAAGACCTAAGAAGTACATGAATTCTCCAACCAAGCTCATTTCAACTTCGGTAATGATGTGATCAACGAACTATTCCACCAATTGTTGGGACGTGGAGCTGAAGACTATGTCATCCACATAGATTTGGACGATGATTACTTCCTCTTGACTCTTTCTGATGAAGAGAGTACGATCTGCTCCCCCTCGAGTGTACCCTTTTTTTAAAAGGTATTCCGTAAGCCTCTCATATCAAGCTCTTAGGGCTTGTCTTAGGCCATAGACAACCTTTTTTTTAACTAATACACATGATCAAGATGAAAGGGATCTTCAAACTCTTTAGGTTGTGTTATAAACACTTCCTCATTTAGGTACCCATTTAAGAAGGCACCCTTTACGTCCATTTGGTAAAGCTTGAACCTAAGTGTGCAAAACGTCGTCAGTAGTCGAATGGACTTCAAGCGAGCTCTGGTGCAAATGTCTCATCGAAGTCTATCCCTTCTACCTGAGTGTAGCCTTCAGCAACCAAACAAGCTTTGTTACTGGTAATGTTCCCTTCTTAATTTGTCTTGTTCTTGAAGATCAACTTGGTTCCAATTACATTCGCATGTTGGGGCTTTGGAACCTAGTCTCAAACTTCATTGTGTGCAAACTGTGATAGTTCTTCTTACATAGAATTGATCTAGAACTTATCACTCAGAGCCTCCTTGTGATTCTTTAGCTTAATTGTGGAGGTGTAAAAGCCAACACTGAGACCCATCATTCTCTATAGTTTACCTTGGGAATTGCTCGAGTCCGCACATTTTCTTCCAAATCTCCTATTATGTTAGAGATTGGATGATTCTTGCGAATTTTCCTATAGGGCTTTGGTGCAAGAATGATTGTCTGTTTAGTAGTGTCTTAGACATCCTGATGCTATTGAGTGTCTTCTGTAGTCCGAACTTTGTCAATGACTGGGTGCTTAGAGTCAAGGATGGTCCAAACTTTTGTAGAGACTGGATCATCTTCATCACTTGAGAGTAGAGCATCCTTGGGAATGTTAAGAGTATTCCCTACTTCATGGACCAAACCCATAAAAGGGTCTTCTAGTCTAGAGGAATCAATAGGAGGAAGATAATCATCAACTCTTTCATTGATTGATTTCATCAATGTCATGGTCCTTTTTTTGTACACTCTATACGCACAACTATTTGAGTAGTAACCTAGAAAGACCCCTTCATCACTTTTGGCATCAAACTTGCCTCGTGGTTTCATGTCGTTCAAGATGTAGCATGGACTACCAAATTCATGAAGATGTTTTAGATTTGGTTTCTTACCTTTCCAGATCTCATATAGAGTTTTGTGAGTTCCCGGTCTTAGATAGACTCGATTGGAGATGTACCATGTCATATTTACTACTTCTGCCCAGAATTTTGTTGAAACATTCCTGGCTTATAGCATGACTTAGGCCATCTATTCATAGTCTTGTTCTTTATTTCGACTACTCCATTTGTTGTAGAGTTTTGGGAGTCGAGAACTCATGTTTTATACATTCTTCCCACAAAAAATTTTGAAAAAATAATTTTCGAATTCCTTACTATGATCACTCTTGATCCTAGTGATATTTAGGAGTCTATTGTTGTGCTCCTTGAATGGTCCTTGCCACAGTTCTTCAAATGATTAAGTATATGATTTGGTCCTAAGGAAGTTTGCCCAAGTAAATATGGAGAAATCATCTACACACACATAGACATACCTTTTTCTAGCAATGCTTTCCACCTACATAGGTCCTATTAGATCCATGTGGACCAGCTCTAACACTCCAATGGTAAACCCTGATTGGGACTTTGTGTGGGACATTCTAATTATTTTGCCCAATTGGCAAGGTCCGCACATTCTTTCTGGTTCCACCTTTAGATTTGGAACTTCCCTGATTGCTTCAAAAGTAATGGTGTCTCTAAGATTGTTGTGGTTGATATGTCCCAATCTTTTGTTCCAGAGACTATGGTCATTCTGAACTGCATTTAGGAATGTGTTTAGACTTGTCAATAGGTAGTAGTTATCTGATGACCTATTTCCTTCCATGATATGATGTTGATCCTAATATAATACAATACACTTATCTTTTTGTGAATTTTACAAATAGATCTTGATCGCACAATTGACTAATACTGGTTAGGTTGGCTTTTAGTCTATTGAAAAGAAGGACACCCCTTAATTTTGGCAAACTAAAAACATTCAATGATTTTGACCCCATAACACTTTCTTTTGCTCCATCCCTAAAGGTTACAAAGTCCATATTGGATGGTAGAACATTGGATAGCAGCCACTTGTTACCTATCATATGTTGTAAGCTTCCACTGTCGAAGTACCACCTTTTGTTCTATTTCAACCTTGAAAGAAGTGAGTATGACAAAGATCTTAGTCTTTAATTTTTCTACCTAAGTGGGCTTCCCAATTGATTTGTTCTCCTTTATTTTCCTATTTTGGTTAGATTTGTGGTGTCTATAGTAGCATCTGATGTGACCCATCTCTTAGCATCTTTCTTGTTGGGACACGATGTTCCAATTCTTGGGAGCATTCAAACTGTTTCTTTTATTTTTGCAAACTTGATATGAGAGTGCTTCTTCTGAACTGCTGGCTTTGAGTCCAAAGATCCCTCTTGATAGCTTATGCCTTCCCTAGCCTTGGAGGTAGTTCCCATACAGAGAATGCGATCTAGGGACGTGGTTCCTGAGTTCATCATTCTCACTAATTTCCTGAGATGATCTAACCTTAATCGGTTTCTACACTGCTCTTAAGAATTTCCCTTTAGGAGTAGCTACTCTTCTAAGGTCTGCTATCTTGATTGGAGTTAAAATCCGCCTCTAAAGACTTTCATTGATTTAACATATTTTACCTAGCTTATCACTGTATAAAAACATGCTAACTCTTCGTTTGAGATTTCATCCTCTTCTTCTTCAACTAACAGGTGTGTTTAGGGACTCTATGAGATTAGATTAGGCACTAAGAGCGTTCAGACGTCAGTTGCCATGTCCTTTGGAACTTCTCGATAATTTATGCTTGGATTAGGAACTAAGGTTGTGGTTGCTAAAGTAATGGGCTGATTGTCTTGTTCCTCGTTTCTTTGTAATCTTCTTATTCATTCTCACTCTAGGTAGAGAGGAAGGATCAGTTCTTCTTTGTATTGGCACACTCCACTTGGGATGTGACCATATCCTCCACATTCTCTACATTGGATTGGCTTGTTTCTAGGGTTTAACCTTGGAGTTCCTTGTGTCCTAACTGGTCTTGTCAGATTAAAAGTCACAAAAGAAAATTTTCAAGTCTGAGAGTTACTTTTTATCAGAGTGTTCAATCGTTTTAGAGCTCTTTCAAAATTCTTTAAGAACAGAGCCATTGATTCTAAGAACTTACTACCTTCATCATTGGGTAGTTCGAACTCAGCCCTAAGTCCCATAATTTTTCCTTTCCTTGGACTCTTCTTTCAATTCTATTTCGAAAGTTTGTAGAGACCCCATGAGTTCTTCAAGTCTCATCCTTTTTAAGTCTTTCGCCTCCCTTATTGCTATTACCTTGTATGAAAACCTTGAGGGCAAGGATCTTAGGGCCTTTTTGATAAGTACTTCTTCTGAAATATTTTCCCCAAGAGCAAATGATTCATTGGCTATGTTGCATAGTCTTTCATTGAAGTTGTTGATGTGAAACCCCAAAAAATTCCAATTTTCTGAAAAAGGGTAAAATCGTAATTTCGGTCAAAACCCGAAATTTTTCTAGATCTCTGATGATGAAACGGATTTCACCGTTGGAATCGTCTCGTGAAATCTAGCTACCACGCCATTCTTCACGACTCCGAGACAAATGGAACCCTTACACGCTTTTGAGGCATCGATATCTGTGTTGTAAAGACATGTGGTGTGACAAAAGTCACCTATAATATGTACTCATGTGACGAATGTTGCATGAGTAGAGAAATGATGGGAACGGACGGCCGAGATCGTGCACTCTGTCAAAACCTGTAATAGCTGACATGATTGGCATTTAATTAAATTGTAAATGATATGTGCAAGAAAAAGTCACGTTGCTCATCTCCTACCTTAAGAGACCAAAAGAAAACGTGGGAGAGAAGGGGGAGATGCAGTAGGTTGCTAGATTTGTGTTTTAGTGAGAGAGTAAGGGACTTCTCTCTAGATTTCTGGCTAATCCGACCATCGGATTTCTTTGGAGCAAGAAGGAAGGTTGCTCTACGCGGCCAGGCCTACGAGTGGGCTCCAGTTTTACTCTTGAATTAAGAGCTTTGTTGATGTTTCGGTTGGCTTGAGGCCTTGAACGGCCGTTTGATCGGTCCCAAATCTTGGAACCGAAATGTTGGAATTTATGAGACCCATTTAGATACCCGTGACTGGCCCATGGACTGCTTCGTTGTCAATGGTAGCAATTTGTGCTATAAATCGTGGTCAGGTGGGTGTGTATGAGGCCCGAAATGGTTATGTGAAATTCGTTCACAAAGTGGAACCGATGTTATGATTGGCCGTGAACAAAGAATCAGGGTTTCACTGTTAACGTGAATAAAGTGTTCATAAATATTTTTTTGCAAATAATGTGTTTCGCCGAGTAATTCAAATCGATTGTTTTTGTTTGTAATAGCCCATGTGATCTAATTCCTTTGTGTAATGGATTGAGAATTACATAACATGCTTTGTGGATTAATCATGTTAGTATATCATGTTTTATATATTAGCATGGATTTATAAATTGTGTGGAAATACATAATTTACTATATGCACCTGGGTAACTCTAGAAAAACTAGGTGTGTGTGTAATATTATTGGATTTTCCGAAAAAGGAAAATGGTTGCAAAGGAATTCATCACTGGATGATTTTGAGAATGGGTTGGGAGACACTAAACAGATTACTGATGAGGGACTATGACTGCTTTTGGGGTTTCCTCCAACACATCTCGCCTTAGTCCCATATTTTTTACCGACACATCCAGAAATGTGAATTTCAAAAACAACAAGCTTTGTTTTGAAAAGTGATATTTTTCATACATGGCTTAGGCAAACAAGAGTAGTCTGTGAGGACTCGACATGGGTTGGTCATGTAGACATTCAAGCAGGATCACAGATTACCTGAATGTGTGTGTTGTTTACATTAGGAGCATTACATACGCACTTAAAGGAGAGTAACCCATTTGAGTGCGCATTCCCACCTCACTTCCGGTGATTGGCTCACCTCAAGGAAGTGAATTATATTATTTCAAGTACAGAGCGCACGAGGAGACGCTCGTCCCAGAGGCCGACATCGAAGAAAGCCTAAGTTGTGGTTTGGTGTTTTAGTTGATATATGTATTAGAATGTTGTAAACTTTTAATATATGCGATAAGAAAGAAATTATTAACTCTTGAAACTATGGTATATAGTTAGCCAGACATGACGAGTATTACAGCGGGCCTGGGCGTCAAAGGTTACTCACATGTATATGTCTTATGATGTTGATTTGGGATTGTGTTGAAAAATTCCGGGTAGAGCTCCTCGTACAAGGGAGACTCTTCGATTTTCGTGAGTCGTGGTCGGGTTACCCGATATTCACGAGTATTCCGCGTGGTCGACTTCTGCAACAACCCTGGGTTTTGGGGCGCTATAGTTGGTACAGCCAGTTTATAAATACCTAGAGCTTAGTGTGATAAGTCAAGTATAAGGATTACCGAGGGTTTGAGGGATTCGTCAAGGCCGAGTTATTATGTAAGAACATCACCACTGGTGTGGCTCGACAGCCAGTGAGCTAGTATGTGATTACCTCGGAAATCACGGGACAAGATTAGAACATTGCATGCATGTGTTTTATGTGTGATTGATGTATATAACATGAATAATGTGTGATCATGTGATTAATTGATGAATTGTTGTGTGATTGTGTGCTTAGTGATTAGCACATAGGAAAACAAATGATGTGTTGAAAATTTTGGGGAGTTTTACAAAGGTGTAAACTGAAAAAGAATAATAAATAAAATAAATTTTAAAGAAATTATTTGGTTTATTGGAAAAATGAAAAAAAAAATTAGGAGAGGGAAAATTTTAAGTTTTACAATGTGTAAAACTGAAGAAAAAGATAGATAAAATAAATTTTTATAAATTTATTTGAGTGTTCTGGAAAATGAGAAAAAAAAAATGTATATGTATTTTGGGTGATTTTCCAGTAGCTGGAAAGAAATGAAAAAAAAATGGTGCAAAAACCTGAACTGGGCTACTACCCATTTGAACTTAAGCACTGGGTCACGATATAGTCATTATATCGTGACACCAAGGCTGGTTTGGCCTGGGAGGCTGACTTAAAGGTGTCAAGAATACACTAAGTGTATTGTGATCAGAGAGAGGGCTAGTAGGCCGAGGAATCAGGATATAGGATAATTAGCGTGCACAAAATACAGGCACAATGATGGAGCACGTCACAACACACCTCTATCACCCACAGGCCCGGGTCGTATGGCGAGTTATATCGTGCCTAACACACAAGGTATCGTGACAGAGAGGAGGCCATTCTACCGGGCTCGCGGCCATACAACCGATTATATTGCGACGCGAGGGTCCGGTCAATATTTTGCGTCGCGAACACCATAGTGCATTGCACCAGGAGCAGAGGTATTCAGAACGCGAGACAAGACGACATCGGTTATGGTTCGCAGAGAGACTTCACGGACGGTCATTGGCGGTTCATACGACGATCTACGATCGAACTCGACGACACGGCGGCTGTGGTCACGATTAGTTCACGCCACAACACAACCTCACACGACACCGGCGACCGGCGCAGAGGTCGAGTTATGTCATGGCACCTGCACCCAAACACTGACTCAAGATCGTTGTCATCGTCGATCGTCACTATTAGATTTTCATGAACTTTTTTTGAACAAACAAAATGAAACTAAGAATAAGATTAGTAATCTTTTTTAAATGAACTTAAAATAAAATTTTGATGTTAAATATGATCGGATACATAGAAACAGCTTGTCTCAGATCGCTTAGAATCGCATGGACTTAGCGACACACGATATTTTCCGTATGAATAAAGGTCTAGAGCCGTATTACGCCCGTAGAGATATCAGGTATTGTATTTAACCCGCTACTGAACCATGAGATGATAATGAGGATGAGGACGAGAGGCGTCTACTGGTATCATCAGGCACCACTGTTTGATCAAGAAAGCTACGAAATGAGGTATCATGTCGGCGACAGACAAAGGTGACATGTAGTCAGGAGGTCCGAGTAACTCTAGAGGTTTAGCATGATCATCCTTCGACATTCACAGGAGGATCCGATGATGGCACTATCGTTCACGCGAGTCAGAAGGTGTTAGAGAGGCTACGAGATTACCTCGACACTACAGGATTGATCACCACGCTCCGCCGGGTGTGCGGGCCCGGCATATGAATAAGACCTCAGAGACCCAAAGGCAATGACATGGCAGAGTTCGCGAGTCGTTCGCGGCAATTATTTCGATACCGGCAGACAATGCCATGTCGTGAGTTCAAAGTCAGGCAGGGACGATGATCAGATGGAGCACATGGCGATTCACGGTTACCACGGTTAATGATTACGTACACGACATACTATGTTAGGATATTCGAGGAATGGGCCAGTTGTCCATTTGGGGCGTGATCAGAGGACTTTGCCTACGAATACGGACTCATATTCAGACAACCTTGACCATGTAGAGAGACAGAGGATGCTGAGCTGACGCCGAGTGTTAGTGTTAAGAGGAAGGAGAGCTCGCCTTCTAGTTCAGGAAGAGCTCAGGTTTAGTTCATTTAGGTTCAAAGCTACGACCATCTAGGTCGTGACAGATCGAGTCAAGAGTGGCTGCAGACCTTGGGGTGGTGGTAGACATTGGATTGATGTCATTTTTGACATGGATGAGTTGGATACTATCGAAGAAACAGAATTGGGACCTAGTCGGTCATTACACTGGCACGGTCTCGAGTTAGGTGAGGCCACGTGATAATACGGTCGACGCGTGAAATGGACCGACCAAATTCTTTTGGCGAGGAGAACGTGAGACCGTAAAATTCAATTTTTCTCGTACAGAACAGATTTTCTATTAATCAATTTTTAGATCTCAGATGACGAACCGATCATCGCGAATCGTTCAGAATCGAATACTGACGTCGACTTTATCGACCGAGACACGAATTTGCATCGCCGGCGCATCGAAGATCGAGTGTCGTGAAACGGCTACGTGGTGAAAAAGTCACCTATACATACCGGCGTGACGATGCTGCATGGCAGAGAAATGATGAACGATTTACTAAGATCATAATATAATATATGTTAATCTAGAATAAGGATACGACGGACATTAATTAAATTGTAAATGATAATAGGACAAAAGTCCAAATAGTGCTCATCTCCTACGTTAAGAGACCAAAAGAAAACGTGGGAGAGAAGGGGGAGATGCAGTAGGTTGCTGGATTTGTGTTTTAGTGAGAGAGTAAGGGACTTCTCTCTAGATTTCTAGCTAATCCGACCGTCAGATTTCTTTGGAGCAAGAAGGAAGGTTGCTCGACACGGCGAGGCCTACGAGTGAGCTCCTCGGCGAAGGAGAGTTTCAAAAAACCGCGAGGCGCGGTTTTATCCACGGTTTCACTTTGACCAAGAGCCGTTGAGATGTTTCGCTGGTTGAGGCCTGAATTGCTGATTTGTCTCAATTTTGAACTAAATTATCGAATTTCGATGAGACTGATTTAGACAATCGCGGATCATTCACGGACTGTCGTTGTCAATGGTATAATTTGAAGATAAATTGTATTGTGGTGTATGAGGCCGAATATTATGAAATTCGGTTCACAAAGGAACCGATGTCAGGATTGGCCGTGAACAAGAACTCCGGCGTTCTACCGCTCACATCAGTGTTCATAACAATTTCAGAACAACGTGCCTGGCTGAGCACCAAACTGATTGTTCGTATTTGTAATTGCATTCATGAGCCAATTTGCGTAATGGAATGAGAATCACAACATGCTTCAGGTGGATTAATCATGTTAGTGTATATCATGCTCTTATATATTAGAAGGATTGTATAAATCAGGAAATGGCATAACGTATCTTATAACTGGTAACTAGAACTAGGTGTAAATGACATGGATTTTCTATGGATTTACGGAAAAATGAAAATGGTTGCGAAAGGAATTTCACGGGATGATTTTCTGGAGAATGGGGTTGGGAGATAGTCAAACAGATCACTTCGGATGAGGACTATGACTGTTTTGGGAAGTTCTCCAACACATTCGCCTCGGAGTGTAGTCCCATATTTTTTACTGACACGTTCGATAGTGTAATTTCAAAAACAACAAGTTTTGTTTTGAAAAGTGATATTTTTCTCATATTTGGCTTAGGCAAGTGTGAGGGAGTCGGTGAGGACTCGGGACATGGGTTGGTCATGTAGACATTTAAGTAGGATCACGCATTTACTTGAATGTGTGTTTACATTGGAGCATTGCATATGCACTTAGGTGGAGAGTAACCCATTTAGGGTGATTCCACTACTGGGCATTAGTTCACCATGTCGAGGAATTATATTGTTCCAGTACGAGGGGATGTGCGAGGAGACGGCTCATCTGGGGTGGAAATGCGAAGAAAGTCGGGTTGTGGCTTTGGTGTTTTAGTTAGATACATGTATTAGAATGTTGTAAACTTTTAATAAATGTTGTATAAGAGTAAAATTATTAACTCTTGAAACTATGCTATATAGTTAGTGTATGATGATGAGTATTGTTGTATGGTAGTGGTGCGTGTTCTTTCGTGTATATGCTATGATGTTGATTGGGACGGGTTAGGTCTGCCGGGTAGATTTTCTCGTGGGGGCTCTTCCAGGTTTTGTAGTCGTGTTGGGTTGCAGATATTCCGCAGTATTTCGCGGGTTGACGGGTTGTCAACGGACCCTCGGGTTTTGGGGCGTCACAGTTGATACTTTCCTTCTCACTCAATTGCAAGTTCTCAAACTTGGCCATAAGAAGTTCTAACCTTGATTCGAAAATTGCATTGGTTCCTTTAAAGGAAACACAGAGGATGTCTCATGCTTCCTTAACTACTTCAGCAGTGAATATCATCTTAAATTGAGTAGGATCAACACCATTGAAGATTGCATTCAGATCACGTGAAATTTGGTTTGATAAAGCATATTCTTCAGGTGTTCACCCTACTTCGCTTTGGGAACAGTTTTCCCTTTAGCATTAGTCTTGGTAGGCGACTTCCATCCTTGTAAAACTGATCTCCATGCCTTTTCATCAATTGATTTTATGAAGGTTCACATCCTAGCCTTCCAATAGCCATAGTTCGTCCCATCAAGAAGAGGGGGATGGCTTGTAGATCCACCTTCTTTCATGAAATCCATTTGACACTCACACATAAATAGTTAGAGTAAACACGGATCTCACTCAACAATATAGAGTGACCCGCTCTGATACCAATTTCCAGAACCAAGTGTGTGTTCTTAGACATAGTTCCAAATGTTAGGACTGTGTTGTAGTTCGAACTGCAATGCTATGTTGTGAGTCCGAACTCTCCTGTGGAACGTTGTGTGTATAGAGTAAACACATGATATATATGACAAAATAAAAGCACACAATATCTTTTATGTGATTCGACAACTACCTACGTCCATGGGGTTGTGCCCAAATGCAAGGATTTCCACTAATCTAATTCAAGGTTTACAAATAGTCTTATGTGGTACGAGACTTCCTATCTACCCACAGCCCTTCTTGAAAACTAATCACTCATAGTGGAATTCATAATGAACTCCCTCCATTCCCCTCTTAATAGCATCACTCATAGATAAGATGAAGAAAATAAAATACATCTTCTTTCACGAAAAGTGAAAGGCTTTTAACGTGCAATACCTCAATCGAGTATTTGCACTTCGCATTCCTCAACACACCCAGACTTCGCTTGTTCTTCTTTAAGATCTATTCCTGAAACCCGTGATGAGAACTTCTAATCCCCTAAATTTATAGCACTTGTAATACGGTCTTGGAAGTCTTGATAGGATTGGGTCATTATCCTAATATGACTCCATACCCTACCTTCTATTTTCTAAACTTTCCTTTAAGCTACCATAGCGAAATTAGGAAACTTGGCTCTCAAGTATCCTCTTCAGAATAGAAACATGATTTGTTTCTAATTCTGGTTTGATGACTTAGATGATCGGATCTTCTTGATTTAATCTTTATTCACTTGCTAAAATGATCTCAAGCTCATCGGTACCTTGCTCTCCAAGTACCTTAGCTTCCAAGATTCCAAAACTGACTTACGTTCCACTTCAGATTTGACTATAGTCCGGACTCTTTGAGTCTGGCACATCCCTACACTCAAGGACTACCCTAGTCCCAACTACTTCCTGGTTCTCCTAGGGACTTCATGATTAATTCATCAAACTCGACTTCTGAAGTAGTCATCTTTTTGTAAAACACTAGAGACATATGGACAATCTTAAACCAAACAATGCTAATAAGTACCTGTAATAATTTATTTAGTACAAATATAAAACTCTTCATGACGTGAGTTTGTGGTCATAACTCCACTTTCATGATGTAGGATTATTCATAGAGTAAAAAAGTTTATTTTTCTAATTAATAATCATCAAAACACCTTTATGATTTTTGCAATACCATTTTGGTAGAAAAGAAAAACAATGTTTAAAGCCTATAAGGAAATCAAACGCCTCATTGATTAGGATATTCTTTTAAATAGCTGTCGTGCTTAAAACAAGTGTGTGCTATGTGGTCATGACTTCTATGGTTAATTATATGGTCATAGAACTAAAGTTATTATAAGATCATGTTCATCAAACACTAAATTAAAGATTTTAAGATTTTCAAAATCTATTTAATAATGCTTTTAAAATGATTTAACCAAACAAGGCTAGAACACATTCAAATTAATTTTTCAGAAAGCTTCATCAATCCAAAAGCATTTCCAAGAGTTAAAATATAAAGAAAAGTAGGGTTAAAATTTAAAAAAATGTTTTAAACTTAATAAATTAATTATATATATTTATTCAAACTCATTTTATTCGTTTCTTTCCATTATATAAAGACTAAAAATTTTAAAAATATGTAAAATTTTGATTATATTTTATTTTATTTTATCTTTTTCATAATGAAATCAAATATTCTTTATATCTTTTTTTCTTTTTTAATACTTTTCGGGTTTCAAACAAAAACTAAAGTGTTTTTAAGAGGATCATTTAAAGAGTATTTCTCCAAGAACACTATAATTGATTTTTAAATACTACAAGTGATTTTTAAAAGTGTTTTGTAGATTTTGCTAAATGCCTAATATTTTAATAAAAACTTTTTAAATTAAAAACACTTTGTAAAATCACTATATAACATACTCTTAGTCTCTTACACACCAATCAAAATTTATTTACATAAATAGGAAGATGGATATGACCTGCACTCGCTAGTGTCCCTACACACACAATGCATTTTTGTACAAAATTAACACTCACTGGACAAATGAATTTAATGAATTTATAGCTTCTTCTTTAAAAAAAAATGAAAAAGAAAAAAGCTTCTTGTTTGAGACCTCAAAATTAAATGAGTGTCCTAGCATGGATCTAAGAAAGGTAGTTGGGAATTTCATGTTTGGGGGACATCCTCACACTACGTCGGCAGCCAAAATCACATTTTATGGTTGCTACAAAAGTAAGGCGTGACATTCCATTGACAGTATTGAATAGCTAAATTTTTATTATTTTCCACTCTGATGCCAATTTATACCATGTGCAACTCTAAGGGTGGGTTTGGTAATCGGGAATGGAGAGTTGGGTATTGAATCTCATTCCATTTCTTCCTCGTTCTTATGTTTGGATAAATTTTATAAAAATAAAAATGCAATCAAAAGTAATTCCAACGGAAACAAACTCTTATTTTTAAATGGGATTTTGATTTATCATACCTAGATGTTATTTTGATTCCCCTTCTAAGAAGATAATATAAAACGACTTCAATTTACTATTTTAGTTTTAGATTTTACTTATCATATCCCACATTTCTAACTTCTCTCAAGTTTGACATCTTGATTCTTGCAAAATAATTCATGAATAAATATTTAAAAATAAGTTATTCCATTAAAATAGAAAATTTAGGAAACATAAATATAGAGATAATCATCCAAAAATCTAAAATGATTAATTATATTTTTATTAATTATAAATTAAATAAATAAATTATGTTTTTATTAATTCCAAAATAATAAAAAAACTTGACACTATATAAAAACTTAAAATTATCATTTCATCCCTAATTTTATGTATATTTATTTTTACCTTTTATGATATGGATAAAAGTCAAAATAAAATTTTATAAATGCTCAAAAAGTTCCCCTCCATGTATTTGACCTTTTACTTTTTCTTGATTGCATTATAAACAATATATATATAGTATATATATATATATATATATATATATATATATATATATATATATATATATATATATATATTTATTTTTTTTGCATTAAGATTGTATTTTTATTATAATATGTTTCTCTTGATAATATTTCTATATATATTATTCCAGTAAAAATAAAATAAAATTATCACTATACTTTGTAACTCATAGTTTTATAAGAAATCAAATTCCTACATGTATAATAAATTATTTTCTCAAATTTATTAGAACTATAATACTCTAAACAACTTTAAAATTATTTTCAAATAAATGATTTTACAAATATTTTTCACACAAATTAGGGATATATTTTAAGGATATGGATTTTATTCGATATGATGTTTATTAAATAATAAATGTAACCTTTTTTAATTTATGCTTTCCAATTTTTTTTACTAATTTAAATATATATATATATATATATATATATATATTAATGAAATGAATGATTAAATGTTTGTGTATAGAGTTATATGATTTCTATGATTATTTTAAAATTATATATTGTTTGTATAATCTTATTATTTAGTAAAAAAAAAAAAACTAAAGAATTTCATTATTTAAAATGAAATAAAAATTACTTAAAATCACTTGATAAGGTATTATTGTCAATTTATATCTTTTTCATTCCAAATCTAGTATTACCAAACAATGAGATGGAAATAAACAATCATTCAAATGTAAAATTCTTAAACTAATCCAAACACGAATCATGGGAATCAAACCATTCCAAGGAAAGTAAGAATGGAAGAGGATTCTTCATTCTTCATTCTCATTCCCAATTCTAAAATACCAAACACATCCTAAGGGGCATTTGTCTTTTTTTTTTTTTCTTTTTTCTTTTTTCAACTTTAGACCAATTTTTTTTTTCTTTTTTCAACTTTAGACCATTTTTTTTTCATTACTTATTTTTGAATTTTTAAACTTTTATTTGGAATAGAAAAAGGCATATTTTAGAATCTACTTAAAATATTTTAAATCTTTTAAAATTCACATAGAATCTTTCAAAATATTTAAAACACCCAAAATATTTAATTTTGGTTTTATCAATCCATTATTTTTTAAATTATTAATTTTATATATTCTATTTTAGTTATATAGAATAAATAAATATATTAATTATTTTTGTAGCATGATATTAATTAATTAGTAGCGCTCTATTTCTATGTCATTACAACTCAATCTTTTAATACTCTCGACGTCTGATAACCCGACACCACTCACGAAAAATCGGCCAGAGCCTTTCAGACTTAAGCCTCTACCTGGGCGCACAATCATTCCAACACTAACAACGACCACACCGGTCCATACGAGTAAAAACGGTCACGCCCATGCATCAATACTCATAAAATTACATCAACTATATACCAATAGTTCAAGAGCTTATTACAATACTCTTTACTCAAACATATATCAAAATTGAGAGTTCTGGGTGTTCTACAAAATCCATCACCAAAGCTCACAACCCGGCTTTCTTCTGTAACGCGACTTAGCGAGCGCCGTCCTCCGTACACTCCCTCAGACTTCCAAAATGGGCCGATCCCTCACTGCGCGAAGAAAGTTCCTCGCAGTGATAACTCCTACATGGGTTACTTCCCCACCTAAGTGCACATGTCACGATAACCCAATCACACTCCAAGAAATACACGATCCTACTAACGCTCACGCCCAATCCCATGTCCTCGAGTCCTTACCCACTCCCTCACATAATTCCAAGCCAAATGCGAAAATTATAGTTTCAAACAAAAGCTTTGCTCGAAAACTTACTACCGAGATCTCGATAAACATATCGATCACTCCGAGGCTTAATCATCGATAACCTTCCGAAACAATTCATGGGTCCCTCCGACATGAATTGTTGGACAATCTCCCAACACAATTCTTCGAAAAATCTTCCGTCGACATTCATTTCACAAACATTTTCCTTTTTATTTTCTTTCATGTCATGCACTTACTCCTAATATTTGTACGCCTCAGCCGCATATTAATGACATGCTAATCCCAACAACTCATGCTAATATATAAAAACATGTATATATTAACATAATTAATTCACACAATTCATGATATTAAATTCACATTAATAACACCAAAATTAGCTCACATACACTAAAGAAACATAAAGAATTCATTTCGAATCATCAACAACACAATCATGTGAACAAAGGAAACCCCTGCCGCACCGCTCACTACTCACCATGATTTCCTTAACTCCTAGCTCAAAGTTTTCGAGACCGACATAACATGGTCTTCCTGGCCTCAACAAATCCTCTATCCATAAACGACTTCTACCAACGTATCAAACCAAGAGAAAAGATCCCTACCTCTCGAGTTGTCAAAACTCCACCAACCTGGCCCACGCCAGAAATTCTCGCCAGATCGACTTCGTTTCATCCGCCGAGAACCGACGATCGTAATCCAAGAAGAAATCTGCAGGTTTCACTCTCTCCTCTATAAAACTCAAACCAGCCTCACTGTCCCTTTTTTCAGGTTCCATGGAGAAAGAAACTATTATTCTTTCTTATTCTCATTTAATCTTTTCAATAATTCCCATCTTGTCCTTATGTCTTGATTTTTGACACATGGCTTAATCTAAGCCATTCATCTCCACCCTCTCTCTAATCATGCAACATGTGTCACATGAGTATATGTAATGTTTTACTTTGGTCACATCACATGTCTTTCACTTGAACGCTTTAATGACACCTAACACCCGACGAAAAACATGAAATCTCGACCGCTTAATTCGACAGAAGAGCTAGATTTTGCAAGACGATTCCAACTGAAGTCCGTCACATTCGAGATCTAGAAAATTTCGGATTTTGGACTTAAATTACGATTTACTCCTTTTTTCGTAAAATTAGAATTTTCTCTCGGTTTTACATTCTCCTCTTAAAAATTTCGTCTCCAAATTGCATAATCACAACCACTCACATGCATATGAAACGTGCACTATACCATGTATGTAAACTAGTCATTTAAGTATTAAACGACTAAACCACGTACCTTCATCCCTAAACAAGAAGGGATAGGTGGGCCCAAGATCGCGGTCCCTCGCATTCCACGCCGACTCCTCCACTCCACGGTGCCGCCATAGCACCCTCACTAGGCCTCATGGTCTCAAGGTCGCAAAACCTAATCCCTGGCATCCATAATGCACATTGGTCCCTCCTCGGCTGGGTCCCATCCGTGTCAACCTCAATCTCTCCCCCAATCCACTACACGAGTCGGGATCTGCAGGCACCGAAGCACGGAGACTACCTCGCTGACACTGACACGCGGGCGGTAAACCAACCTAAGACGCTTATAGTGCCTACCCTCTCGGTGATCCCGAAGGCCCAATAAACCCCAACGATAGCTTCCCGCGTCATTAATCCTGACCACCTCTTGCAGCATCACCTTCCAAGAAGACGCGATCTCCAACCCGAACTCTAAGGGTCGACGTCAGACATCAACATAACTCTTCTCGCGGCTGGAGCCGCGTGAGAAGATGTCAGCCGTATCAAGCTCACCTTCCTGAGGTGTCTTTAATCGCATCAAGACCAGCCGATGGAGCTCTCTCCCACCCCATCCAACATATTCCAAGTGGATCTCGCACGGCCTCCCATACACGCCTCATGGTGCCATCCGTATACTCACCTGCAATCGTTTGTCGTAGCGAATTCCACTAAGGGAAAATCGCTCCTCCCACCACCCTTTATGATCCAAGACGATGCTCGCAGCGATGTCCTTTAACACCTTTACGGTCCTCTCCACTAACCATCCGCTTCAGGGGCAGAAAGCCGGTACTCATGGTCACCGCGCCCATAGCCTGAAACTCTTCCAAAGTGCCGTAAACCTCGTGTCCATCCGACACTATGGATACTGGTACTCCATGTAGCCGGACTATCTCTCGAATGTACAATCGACAAAATCTCTTCAATGTGAAGGTCATCCGTAAGGCTAGAAAATGCGCCGACTTCGTGAGCTGATCCACTATCACCCATACCGCATCATGTCCTCGCGGTGTCAGTGGCAAATGGGTCACAAAATCCATCGCGGATGTTCTACCTATCTCACCCACCTCCAACGGGCCGGCGAGTCCTATCGGGCTTCCTGCTCAACCTTAACTTATGCCGACACGCGGAGACAATCACGAACAAAGTCCCTTATGTGTCTCTTCATCCTACTCCAATAGTACTGGCGACGAAGATCTTGGTACATATTTGTGCCACCTGGATGCACGGAAAATCGAGAGTAGTGAAACTCCCTGAGAATCTCCTTTCTCAAATCGATCAATTGGGGAACCACTACCGGTCCTCTATACCGAAGACTACCATCTGCGTGGAGGGTCCAGCCCTTGTCACCCGTATTTGACTATACCCGGTCCTTGATGGACACTATCTCCACGTCCTGCCCTTGGGACTCGATCACTCTACTCAATAGAGATGGTGTAGCCACTAAACTCCCCAACGTACCCTGAGCCTGCTCGCGGTACTGTAGCCCAAACCGTCCCACATTCTCGAGCATCCGCCACTCCCAGGAAGCTATGCTAACCAATACTCCCCGTGACTTCCGACTGAGTGCATAAGCCACCACATTTGCCTTACCAGGGTGGTAATGCAAAGTGAAGTCATAGTCCTCTAGGAACTCTATCCATCTCAAGGTCAGCTTCATATCGAGGTCCCACTACGAAAATATACTCAGCCTTTTATGGTCCGAGTGCACTCGAACTCCCCCGCCATATAAGTAATTGCGCCTAAATCTTCAAGGCAAAGACTACGACCGCCAACTCATGTCGTGGGTGACTCCGTCATGGTTCTTCAACCGGCGAAACCATGTTACTACCCTCCCGCATCGCAGATCAAACACATCCCACCCAACCTCGAGGCATCACAATACACTGCGGTACCTTCGTCCCTATCCCAGATCATCAAGATAGGAGCTGAAGTAAGCCTCCCTTCAACTCCTGTATCGCATCCACATCGGTCACTTCCACTCAAACTTGACCTCCAGTCAATCTCGCCATAAAGCCGCTTAATCGGGAGAAATCCTCAATGAATCTCCTGTAATACCCAACCAATCCCAAGAAACTACGTATCTCAAAGACTGACTTCGGCCTCTCCTAACTCATCACGGCCTCGACCTTCTCTAGGTCCACTGACACGCCTGATGCTGACACCACGTGTCCCAAAAATCTCACCTCAGTAAGCCAAAACTCTCACTTACTAAATCATGCATAACCGATGGTCTCTTAACAATCGTGAAACAATCCTCAAGTGATACCGCTCCCACTCGATCGGGAGTATATCAAATGTCATCCACGAAGACCACGATTAAACCGACGAAATAGGGTTGGAATACCCTATGCATGAGGTCTATGAATGCTGCCGAGCATTCATCAATCCAAAGGGCATCACCATAAACCTCAGTGCCCATAACGTGTCCCGACGCCGTCTTAGGGATATATGTCTCCTAACCTCAACCGATGGTAACTAGCGAAGGTCTATCTTGGGAGTAAATTCGCGCCTCAACTCGGGATCAAACAAATCACAATCCCTGCAATGGGTACCGATTCTTGATCGTAACATTGTTCAACTGCCTGTAATCAATGCATAATGGAAAGGTCTTGTCCTTCTTCTACGCAAATAGAAACGGAGAGCCCCATGGTGAAGTGCTCGGTCTAATGAACCCTCATTCAAAGAGTTTATGTAGTTGGACTTGAGTTCCCGCAACCCAATCGTGCCATCCTACGTGGAGTCATAGAGATGGGCGGGCACCAGGTGTAACTCGGATAATCAAGTCTACAAACCCTCCAAGGAGGCAAGAGGCTCATCCTAAAAAACATCCCCTCATACTCGCAGACTACTCGAGGGAGATCTAAGTCCCCGGCCTCACTCTCGCCCTCTAGGGCTCGCTAGCCACCCGCTAATCGGTCCCTCGACACCTGGGCCTCATAACTGTCTCGGGGCAAATATCATGCTTGGTCTCCTCGAAACACAACACGAAAATACCCTGTGTGTAAGCTGGCACCTCATACGCCACAATCGAGCACCCACTGTAAGCCGTCACCCAATCCATCCCTAGGGACATTTTCAGAATCCTCGACTATCCATGACCCTCGTGTCCATTGTGAGTAGAATCTCGAGACCCTTAACTCGCAACCACGACATATCATCCCTATTCTCGCCCTAATCCCTAGGGGAGAACTCACACAAGGGCTCCTCCAAGGCCTCAACCTCTAAGCCCAACTCTATTACAACCAATGCAGCATCTCTAAGGTGTAAACACAGCCCCGAGACACTATTCACATATCGAAAATTTTTTATACACTATGTCCATGCATTCATAGGTAATGCAAGACAATTAATTCCATATATTAAATCATAATCAACAACAAAAAAATTTATTTTATTTTTAAAAAATTTGATTTGATTTGATTTGATTTGATTTTATTTCATTTTTATTCTATTTTATTTTAAAAGATTTATTTTATCTTTTAAAAAAAAAAAACCTTGTGAACAAAGCAAGGTCATGAACAAGGTTCATGAATACCGTCCCAAATGACTCAAAACAGCTTCTCGAGTGGGGACTGGGTCAGGTGCACAAAGGCATCCACCCTTGGCCTAGCTCGCTAAGACACCGCACGCGCACTACGCCGTATCGCAAGCCGCCCGCCGCGGTCGCAGTCAAGACGCCCGGCCAGTGTCCCGCTTATGCCACAAGCCTTGTCGCCGCTCAGGCGCTACGCACGTCAGATCGCGAAATCTCCTACTCGCTGCGCCACGCTACTCAGATTGCGGTCGCGGTCCCCTACCGTGATCACAACCTCGGGCTCCCGCTTATACAACCTAGCGCTGTCTTCCCGCCACGATACAACGGATTGTATCGTGACACGCCTCAGCGACCAAGCTGCCTTCCTGTCACAATACAATTTATTGTATCGCGACATACCCCTACCAAACAGCTGCCACAAGACGCCCAGCTGACGCCTTGCGCACACCGTGTCGTGGCCGAGTCAAGGGTCGTGTCGGGTGTGGCCTCGTCGCACGTGGCCCCCGTCGCACCCACGTCCCTACGCCACGATACACCGCATCGTGACCAAGCTTCAAACTAGGGCAAGAGCCCATTTTAGCTCCCGCAACTTTTTTTTTTTTTCATCATTTTTTTTTCATTTGTTCCACTCCATCGGAAGACCCAAAATAATTATATATATATATATATATATATATATATATATATATATATATATATATATATATATATATATATATATATATATATATATATATATATATATATATATTTTCATTTTCCAGTAGAATAAAATAAATTCATTAAAATTTATTTATTTATATTTTTTTTCCAATTTTACACATTGTAAAACCTCAAAAAAAAATTTCTTCAATACACATTTTTTTTTCACTAATCCTCCAGTAGCCTCCCTGCCACTCCTGAAATGCAGTAGCCTAGACCACTACAATTCATACAACTCAAAAATTTTTAAGAGTTTCATTTTGACTCTTTTCTTGTGTAAAAACTGGAAAAAAATTTCAAAATTTCACAACACAATTTGTTTATGTTCAAAATTGGAACTACTGTCTAGAAATTATTATTATTATTTTTTTAATTCTGAACCATTGTGTCCAAAATTCCTCAAACCTCAAACTTCAAACCTCAAACTTAGGGGTTATGTTTTCCTCAACCCTAATTTTCCACATTTCCTCCTACGCTATTCACCAAGCATACAAGCACACAACAATCACACTACGCACATGTTATACACCTCATTCATCAAATGCACAAGGGATGCATGATCTAACCCGTTTCCTATCAAGTCCTAGGTAAACCATATACCTAACTTACCGATACTAAGTGATAACTCTATTATCCAACATCGAGCTATACCAAGCTGTGATACTCTAACACCTTATGACCATGGCCTAAACCCAAGTCCTTCAAGTCCTGTATTCAGAGACACCCACCGAAATTCCCAAGGTAATCGCTTAATTTTGGGCCTGATATCAAGCCTACGACGCCCCATTTCCTGGGGTCCGTTGATGTCCGTCAACTCCGCGGAATACTCATGGATGCCTGCAACCCGATACCACTCACGAAAAATCAGGCGTAGCCCTTGTACGGAAGCTCTACCCAAGGTACACACAACCTCGTCCTAACACTAACAACGACCACACCACCATACACGAAGAAAATGGCCACTGGGCCCATGCATCAATACTCACAAAATTACATCAACTATATACCAATAGTTCAAGAGTTATTACAATAATCTTAACCAAAACATATATCAAAATTGAGAGTTCTAATACATGTTCTACAAAACGAATACCAAAGCCACAACCCGGCTTTAAACTAGAACGTGGCCTCTAGTGAGCGCCGTCCTCCTGTATACTCCCTGAACCTAAAATAGTGATCCCTGATTGCAGGAGAAGCCCAAGAGGATAATCTCCTACACGGGCGCCATCTCACCTAAGTGCACATGTCATGGCAACCAATCACACTTAAGTAAATACATGATCCTACTTGAATATCTACATACCCAATCCCATGTCTCGAGTCCTCACCCACTCCCTCACCCACTCCCTCACACATGCCTAAGTCAAATGCGAGTAAAAATACAGTTTTCAAAACAAAAGCTTTTTGTTCTCGAAAACTTACTACCGAGATTCAGTAAACATATTGGACTACCCTCCGAGGCGAATATGTTGAATAACCTTCCGAAACAATTCTTGGGCCCCTTCGACGTGAATTATTGGACAATCTCCCAACACAATTCTTTAGAAAATCTTCCATCGAAATTCCTTTCACAAACATTTTCCTTTTTATTTTCTTTCACGCTACGACTCTCACTCCTAATATTCTCTGCGCGCCTAGCCAGATATAATGCATTATGCCAATCCCAACAACTCATGCTAATATATAAAACATGTATATATTAACATAATTAATTCACAGAATTCATGATATTAAATTTACATCAATAACACCAAAATTAGCTCACATGGGCTAATTAGCAAATATAAGCAATTCATTTTCAATCACTGAACAACACAAAAATCACACTAAAAATCATGTGAACAGTGAAACCCTCGGGTTGGTACTGTTCACGGCCACACAATTAGGGATTTCTTAACTCGATTCAAAGCTTTTGAGACCGATAACATGACCTTCTAGGCCTCAACAAATCCTCATCCATAAAATGGCCCTTAGCCAAAGAATTAACCAAGTAGGAAAAGATCCCTACCTCTTGGAGTTGTCGATCGGAACTCCACCAAATCGATGTCCATGCGGTAGCTCCCCGCCAACCGACTTTATGCTTTCTATCTGCCGAGAACTGACCCATTCGAACGACGGAAATCTGTGAGAGAAGCCACTCTCTCTCTCTAAAACTCAAACCAAATTTCACTGTCTCCTTTTCAGAGCCATGGAGAAGAAAAAACTATCTTCTCTTTTGTCTTATTCTCATTTAATCTTTCAATAATTCTCATCTTGTCCTTATGTTCGATTTTCGGTTACGACTTAATCTAAGCCATTCATCTCCACCTCTCTCTAATCATGCAGTCATGCGCCACACGGAAGATAAAGACAGCGATTTCAGCTACATCACATGTCTTTCATGAGCTATTTTACGGCACCTGACAATCAGTGCCTCGAAAAACGTGAAATTCCAACTGTCTCGGAATTCGACGTGGTAGCTAGATTTCGCAAGACGATTCCAACGGTGAAATCCATTTCATCATCCGAGATCTAGAAAAATTTTGGATTATGACCGAAATTACGATTTTACCATTTTTCAGAAAATTAGAATTTTTTCAAGTTTTACATAAATTATTTATCATAATTATTTTATTATTTTATTTTTTTTGTAAATATATTAAACATCTATTTTTTATTTTATCATAATAATAAAGTTGGGTAATTGATATGAATAATCCATAGTTTAGTCGATCTTTTTTAATTAGTCTCATCTATTGATTAACCCCAGATTTATGGGTCACGTATCTTATTGGTTAGCCATCGGAAGTAACCTGTTTAGCAAGTTAAAAAGTGTTATATGTCACTATTTATTGGCCCCTAATTTTTTTTTTTTTTAAAATCAGCTTGATTCTCACCCACATCTTTCCTCTCCCGCCACATGTCACCATCTGATTAACCCTCAAATTTTTATTTTGTTTTAAAAAAAAAAATTAGTTATATCGTCACTCCCTCCCTTTCTTCTCTCTCTTTTCTTCCACCCTCTCCTTTGACCCTCGCCATTCTCTGCCCTAATTTTGAAATCTGAAGACAGAAAAACGGCTCCCTGACATAATTTTTTCCTCTCCTTCTATTGCTTTCTCTCCTAGCTTTCTTCCTCTACTCTCATTACCCGCTCCTCTTTGCACCTCTCTCTCCCTTCCCACTCCTTAAACCAAAATCCTGATCTTAACCTCCCCTTAAATCTCAATCCCCCTCTAAACCCCAATCTTTTTAATTTCTCTCTCATTCTCAAGTTCCTCACCTTTGACTGCCTCTCCTCCCTATCTCGTTGCCTCTGCTCATTACAGTCGCGACACCATCCACCTCCACATCTATGTTGACCATTTCAGCCACGCCGACGATGTCAACGAGTTGTTAGATCAGAAGTTGGACGAATCGTGTCAGATTCTTGAGTTCGTCGATGGGTTTGATTGGAACTATAATGTAAAAAAAGTGTTGTTCTTGGATGATTGTTTCAGATTTGGTTCAATCCTTATTATAAGGATTTCAATCTAAATTGAGGGTCTCTGTTTGTTCATAATAGTGATAAAGCCGAGAATCAAGTTTGTTAATTAGAAATTTTGTCTGATTGATAAATGGGGTCCTTGATTGCAACTGTAATTGGAAAAAAAAGGTTGTTCTTGTTTGATTTTTTTTCCAAACTTTGCAATAGATGCCTACTGTTGTTGGTATTAGATACTGAGATGTGGCGAGAGAGGAGAGGGAAGGAGTGGGGATCAAACTAATTTTTTTTTAAATAAAAATTATGAGGGCTAATTAGATAGTGACACATGGCCACATAAAATTATTTTAACTTTGTTAGCTGGTCATCGATGCCTCGAGACCAATAGGATACGGGACACCTTAAACATGAGATTATTCCTAGTTAATCAGTAGGTGAGACTAATTAAAGAAGACCAATCAAACTAGGGATTATTCTTGTCAATTACCCCTAATAGAGTTATATCATAGTTACACAAACAATTACCATTTCCTAACAAGTGGTATCAGAGTCGGGTTCAGGTTTAACCATGTGGGTGGATGTTGAACAAAATGGTGTGAGCCTCTAGCATGTGGTACTTCACGTAAGTGTGTGCCCGAACACAATGAAAGACAAGGAAATCCTAATTTGAGTAGAGGTTCGGTGAAACTTTGTTTAAGGGAATGATTGTTGGGTATGCGCCCAATGTTCCACATCAATTAGGAATGGGAAGCCCAAAAACAAAACCATGAGGACTTAGCCCAAAGTGAACAATATCATACCTATGTGAATAAGGATGATCTATGAGGTTTCCCAACAAGCAACATCGGCCCTAAGCCATCATGTTTTTGCTTTTGGGCTTCTCCCCAAAAGGAATCATACCAATTAAATGTTGTTCATGCTTGTACGCTCATAAGCCTTTCCATTTCTGACCGATATGAGACATTATAGGACTTTGGGCTCACACCCAATAATAAAAAAAAGTTATGAGAAAGATGGGCTTGTAAAAGCTACATGATGTGTTCAGAGATGTATGGATTTTAGGGATTAGAAGTATTATGAGATATTTTCTCAGTATTGTGGCATCTTAGGGTTTTGTGATTTTATAGATTTTGTAATTTTTTTAATTGTTGCAATACTTTGATACTCTAATCTTGTACTTAGTTTTTAGAATGGTGAAAGATTTTCTTTCATCCGTGGATGTATGCATGATTAGCCGAATCACATTAAAACCCTGGTGCACCTATATGATAATTTATTTATCTTTGTGTTCTTTAATTGACATTCTCATGCATCAAGGCTTCTATGATTTATAACAAACTAGTATTGACTTAAATTATTTATCTTAATATATTCAAGATGTTGATTTTAAGTATATAAAAAACAAACAACTTAATAAAAATAGAATATTAAAAAAAATAATTTAATACTTAATATTATTAAGACTTATTTAGAATTTAACTCAATAAAAGTTTTATTCAATATTAAGTAAAAAAAAAAAAAAGAAGCTCCCCTAAGACTGTTTAGTCACCAAAACAATACAACTATAAAATTTTTACCTTTATGTAGGAAATTTATAGTTTAAACTTCTTTCTTCCCATTTTTTTTTACTATTCTTCATATGATTCTTGTTCAAAAACTTATAATTATTTTCTATTTTTCAGGGGGAAAAGGAATAAAGAGAATTTTAATTTTCATTTAATCAATGCATTAATAATTTTTGTGAAAACTCTTAAGACTTGACTTAAGTGGTAAAGAATTTGGATGGAGGATCAAATATTTTGTAAGAATAAAATACTACAATAAAAATAAATAGAAGTAAAAATTTGCAAGTAATAAAATTAAATCCATTCCCAACCGCATTTCTACTTCTTTAAAGACAGGCCTTGTTGTTATTCATGTTATTATTTTATAGGGTTTAGCTATAAAAAGTTTGTTTTCATATGATAACGAGTTTTACATCGTTAGATGATGATTTTATTTCTTGAGATTTATGTTTTCTTAGACAAAATTTTAATCTATACAAATCTTAAGAGATAAAATTATCATCTAACGGTGTAAAACTCATTCTCGTATGAGAACGAACTTTTTATATCTGAACCTTATTTTATATCAGAAAATGAGCCACATGCAAATGCAACGTAATGATTAGCATTTATGCAATATATTGGAAATATATAAAAGATTGCTCGCTCTGGTTGTAGCGAATGACTCCCAAATATGAAAAGAGTTTAGTTATAAAAAGCTCGTTCGCATATACGAACAAACATTTACACTGTTATATTCAATTTTATTTTTATAAGATCTGAGTTTTACACTGTTAGATTAAAATCTATGTCTAAGAAAGTTTATATCTCAAGAAATAAAATTGAATTTAATGGTGTAAAGCTTGTTCACATATGCGAACGAGTATTTTATAGCTGAACTCAATATGAAAATATATATTATTTTGGCTTGTTGTGGAGAGCCACAGAGCAATCGAATCAAAGCCGAATTATTTTTATTCCTTGGCTCCAAACATTTCAGTCAAGGAATTAAGGATGCATTTATTCGTCCCACATCGATCAATGAGAAAATTCTTAATAAATCATGTTTTTGTTGATTACAAAATATTTAAAGTGATAACATGTATAGACTCAAGGGTTGGCTCAAAATGGTTTTGCAAAAGGTCCTAATGTCTAGTTCATGCAATGCAAAGTAAGTAGAATATTACAGTGAAATGCAAAATGAATATAAGTAAAAATAAATAAATAAATAAAACAATATGATGACCTATAAAATCTAAAATGGACAAATTTTGCTTTTAATTTAGAAAATAAAAATTTAAAATACTTTTTGAATATAAAATTATTTATTATTATTTTAAAATATTTATAATTCCATTAAAAATACTTTTTAAGAAAACGCTTTTATTAGAAATATTTAATTAAAGATATGTTGTTGCATATTTAATTTTAATTTATAAAATATTTTTAAAAATAAAATTTAAAAAAAGCTTTTAAAAATATAAAAATTGCTGATTGTATTTTTAAAAATACTTATAATTCTCCTTAAAAAAAAAGTTTTTAAAGAAAAGACTTTCTATTAAAAATATTCAAGTAAAAACACATATACGTACTTTAAAGAGAAAGAGAAAAGATAAGGAGTTTGGTTTGATAATAACTGGAAATTGAGTTTAGTGAAAAAAATACAAAAACTATTGTTTAATAAATTTACAAAATATTTTTAAATTTTGAAAATTATTTTCTTGAAAAACACTTTGACAATATTTTAAAAATGAGATATGTGATTGAATAAAAAAAGTTATCAGATTCATGTTTTAAAAATTATGGTCAAATCACAATCAAGTTATTGGATCGGAAAGGTCATCCACTGATGGTTTAAACAATCTATGTCCTATTTTAAAAAAAAAAATTTAGTAAGATTCCTCTAGCTAGAAATATACATTTTAGAGAAAACAAAAATAAAAAATAAAAAACCTTTCTTGAAACTGAAACACTATCCAAGGCGCATCTACCCTACCCATATGTCCGAAGGGGGGCCCAAGATCTTTGAAAAAAGTAAACGAACAAACGGAGGCAGATAGAACAATAAATGTATAGTTGAATTGGGCTGAGAGAGAGAGAGAAGGAAAAAACTTACTAGTATTCAAAGAGAGCATCAACGTGGGAGATGCGAGCCCCATGACATGGGTACTCGTCCGAGGAGAAGCCACGACACCGTCACAGAAACTGGGGAGTCGTGGCCACCACACCCACCGCACATGACAGCCCCCACTTCACTCGCTCCTTTATTGCTCTCTATAAAAGGGGCAGACTCCATGTCTATGCACGTATGCATGCATATACGTGTGATTGAATGGAACCTTGTTTGTGAAGGCTTCAGCTGATTGGCAAATAAAAAGTTTGACTTCTTGGTGTTGCAAGGTGGTGGTGAGGGTTTTAAGTTAATTTCTGGCGTCTCCTCTTAGGGGGGTTTTGAATTTGGTTATGGGAAGAGCGCCGTGTTGTGAGAAGGTTGGGTTGAAGAAGGGGAGGTGGACGGCGGAGGAGGATGAGATTTTGGTGAACTACATTCTGGCTCATGGAGAAGGCTCCTGGAGGTCCTTACCCAAGAATGCAGGTCAGAAATCCACTGGATTTTTGTTCATTCTGAATCATTGGGAGATCATGTTTAGATTTTCTTTTTCTTAAAAAAAATTGGTCTTTCTTTTTTTTAATATTTATTCACTTTTTTTTATATCAATTCACTTTGTATTATAATATTTTATTATTTTATTTTTATTGAGACTCAAGCATATCACTTTCTTGTGCCTCGCCCAACCCTAAGTGATCCAATCTTATGAGCCTCGCCAGAGTCTCCTTTGAAATACCAAATCCCCACTTGAAATACTAACTCTTTTAGACTTGTCCTTTGAAATCTAATATTTCCAATGGCAAAAAGGTGAAAAGGGGTTATGAAAGATCCAAGAATTAAATCTTTATTATTGTTAGAAAAAAATACTATAATGTTATATGTAAAATATATAAAAGTAAAAAAGAAAACACTCATTTAGACTTCTCAATAATCATGTATGTGTTAAGGGTGATACTATTCCATCTTAATTAATGATCCTTCCTCTAAGACTTATTAAGTCAAAATTTATAATTTTTAACTCTAACATCATCATGTTTTGCTAATTTTAATTTAAAATCATTTGATATAAAGTAAAGATCCACCAAATCTTTTATAACATTTAATGACATTTGACATTACATTTTTTACTTTTCTTTAAAAGTAATCATTTTAGCTGACCCATATTAGAACTTTACAGGAACATTATTCTCTCTCAATAAATGATCATGACAAGAACAGAGTGAAGTTTTTTTATTCAAACAAATTCAAGAAGTAATAACAATGATTATCTAATATATTTCAGTAAAGTCTCTACTTGACAAGCCCACTTTACATTTTGAAAGGTCTCAATGCAGCTGATTGTGACTAGGGAAAATGCAATTAAAATTCAAGTGTTTGCCTCTTTTTTTTTTTTCTTTCACTTTTTTTTTTTTCTTTTTTTCTTTCCTTATGATGGGTCTGATCTTGATATTTATTTCTTTGGGTCTGTGTTTTGTTGATGAAGGGTTACTGAGGTGTGGGAAGAGTTGCAGGCTAAGATGGATTAACTACCTGAGATCAGACTTGAAGAGAGGGAATATCTCAGCAGCAGAAGAAGAAATCATCATAAAGCTACATGCTTCTCTTGGAAATAGGTATATATATATATACTTACCAAGCATTTTTTCCAACTTTTTTCTTGAAAATGACACTTACTATACTCGGTATGAAATGGAATTACCCTCAAAAAGACTACCAATGACCTTGTTACATAAAAAAAAAAAATCTTTAGCCCATTGTTTTTAGTCATCGAAAATCTTATGGATGTATGTCACTTCTCATTGGTACAATATTGTTTTCTTTGGGCCTAAATCCTACTAATTTAGTTTTTAAGCTCTTCCCAAAATGTCTTTTACTGTACATTCTTATTAACTTATAATCTCTTTATTTTTGTAACCCTAAATAGGCATGTAAGACTTTACTCGCATGCCTAACACTAGCAATAAATGGAGTACTTGAAGTCTTGAAATGTAACTCAGTGAAGAAAAAAAAGGCACACAAGTGTCTCTCTCTCTCACTCTCAAAGTTCCTTTCTAATTCTCTTTTGGTAAGTTCTGGAAACGTAATAAAGAAAGAGATCATGTTACATTAGTTTCACTGGGCCACAGTGTATTCACACATGTTCATTACATTTCTAGCATATGGTTGTTCCGTTTTATTTAAGTCGATATCAGTAAAGATTAATGATGGTTCTGTGGGTAATAGGTAAAAAAATTTTTGACTGTGGTTGTTACTTTCAGGTGGTCAGTGATAGCTGGGCAGTTACCAGGAAGAACAGACAATGAGATAAAGAATTACTGGAACTCTCACTTGAGCAGAAAAATTCAGAGCTTCAGGCGGCTCAGAAATGATATTGAAACACCACCCATGGTTCTTGATCTTGCAAAAATAACCACAACCTCCATTTCCATTTCCAAGCGCAAAGGCGGCAGAACCAGCCGGTGGGCCATGAAGAAGACCAGAAGGGACAAGAGTATCCAAGAAGATGCTAACGATAAATCCCTTGTACAGAAACCCAAAGGGAATGATGATGATAATGATAATAGGAGTGGATTAATAATGGCACAGAACGAGACCCTGCTGGAAGAACATTTTCCGACACTTTTGGACACTTTTAGACCATTTCAGGGGCCGGAGGAGTTTGAGGGGTTGTGCTTTACCGATGACGTGGAGAGCCGAGAAGTAATGGTGGTGGAGGACAGAGGAGGAGGTGCTACTTGTTCTAACAAAACGACGCCGTTTTGTGAGGATGTTGAGGGGGGCAATTTGAGCTGCTCTAATAATGATAATGGAAATCAGACTGTTGATCAGTGGCCCTCCTGTTATTCCCCGGCTTCCTATTTTGATGACTGGAACTGGGAAAGCAGTGGCGGCGCGTGGGATGAGAGGGAGGAGATGCTGTCTTGGTTGTGGGACGACAGTCATGACGGCGGAAAAGTACTGGAGTATGAAACTTTCGGAGGAGACATCATGAATTGTGAAAAGTAAAACGCCATGCTCGCTTTGCTTCTTTCTTAATTCATTTTCTTCTCTTTTTGGTTGGGAGTGTGATCTTTACAAATTCTTGTGACTACCCGTTGTGATTGATTAATAAGAGCCCGTTTTGTTACATTTTTTTAAAACACTTTCTTTTTTATCTAAAAAAACAAGGAAAATACAAAAAACATAATTTAAGGTTATTTAAAAAAAAAAGCATGAAAAAGGAGAAGAATGAGTAAATTGACTAAATTCAGATAACACCAAAATGGAACCAAATAAACTGCAACTTATTTGTGCTATGCTATGTGATAAGTAAATTAAAATTAATGTTTAAATCATAATGTTTTTTAAAAGTAACATTAAAATATCTTCTCATTTTTTTGTTTTAGTAACCATTCTTGTAGATGTAATATTCCTATTTTGGACTTTAAGAAAATAATATTTGATGATCGCTTTTTAGGCGGGCCCCGGGGCTGGAGCGCGTTAGTCGTTGAAATTTGGACCAAGGCTACTTGGCTGTATAAGCGAAGGAGTCTTGGGACCGGCCCCAGGCTGGGGTAGGATTCTTTGCAAAGTGATCTGGGGTCGGGATGCGTGACGTTCCTCTGAGGAAAACCCCGAAGGAAGAAGAGTGGCGGGAACGCCGGAGGCCAGCTCCGTGCCTAAGTCGGATTATGTACGAGAGAAGAGGGAGAGAATCTTGCTTGTGCTTGGTATTGGAGCTGCTATTTTAGTGTTGGAGTGGCGCTTGTATTTATAATGGATATTTATCCGATTTGAATGATGATTAGGGGTTCTTCCCTTTGGAGATAGGTTTCCTCATGCGATCGACCTTAGATTTAGCGACTGGATTAGTCAAGGAGTTTATTTGGAGTAATTCTCTTTCTTATTGAGGGTATCCATTCTAGTTCTTATTCTTTTCGTACACTTTATAATAGGGCTTGATTGGGCCAGATGGGACGTCTTTTAGGGATATTCTATCCTCTGTTATTTGTAAAGATACGGTTGGTGTAGTGTATAGAGCCTTCTATTCTTCCAAATCCATGTTCTGGGCCCTAACGAGCTGGGCCTTTGTTCGGGCTGCTATGTAAGGACACGGACGGGGTATGGTCTTCACCGCTCCTTTGGGCGGGCGGATGGAATGCGGCCCATTTACGTATCCACATCGGTTGCCCCGGCCCTTGTGTACGAAGGCTGCGTGGGCAGAGTTTGTGATTAGTCTGCGGCGGTGTTTATTTCCCGTATGCGCTTAAACGTGGATTAATTAACCTAACCATCGCCATACGTGGTGCGTTAATGATGGCTCTTCGAGTTTCGTGCTTATGTTTCGTACTCCCTTTGTCGACCTTTCCAGTTCTGACTTCCTTTGGCCTCATAATTCTTCCCTTTTGTCTTTATACTTCTTGGCGCTCCTGTATTTCGTTCTGGATTTTTCTCTGTCTGTTTAGTGTTGGGTCCTTTTCTGGCGCTTTCCTTTCATTCCTGGGCCCGCGGCGTCCTCGTCCTGTCGTGTTTCTTTCGATTGATACGACGAGGCTCTAGGTTCGATCGATGCGGATTTCGTTTATCTTGTCATGGAATTAGAATCGTTCTTCTCTTTCAACGTGCTCCGGCGATGATTCCTCTGTTGATGCGGTCCGGGCGGGTGGGGGCATTCAGCTTGTTTGACGATTGTTTGGCCTCGGCTTACAACTCCTGAGGCTCCTCCCACTTCCCGGCAGGTAAAGGTAAAAGAAGATAAACCTGATCAAATATCCTAAGAATTCGGACTTCTCGGGACCCATTTAGAGCATGCACCCGCGAAGGTGGGCCCTAGTAAGTTGGTCCTTCATATGAATCTACTTTTCTTTGGCGTTCACAGGCCTCTTCACGGTGTCAGTATGGACCCCGAATGTTTTGACCTTTTACACCACCTCAGGTACGGTATAGTGCCTTTTTGAAGATTACTTTTATACTGGCCTTCGCTTTCCCTTGCATCCCTTCATAAAAGAAGTTCTTCAACATTTTAACATCTGTCCTTCCCAATTGGCTCCCAATGGTTGGGGTATTTTAGTTGGTTTATTGGTCTTTTAGAGCCCGAGGGTTCGCGTCCCCAATGTGGCTCTGTTCCTCCATCTTTCGTCAGGTGATAGCGCTTCTGCAGAGGTTTTATTTATTTTTCCCGGGCGTTACGGGTCTCCTACAGAATCGGACCTTCATGCTTCCACAGGTCGTGGAAAGGGCGATATTTCTTCGTTAGTGGTTCCAACTGGGAGTATGATTCTCGTGACAGGGATGATACCCTAGGTGTGCCCGGGACGTGGAGTGCCCCTGATAATCTTCGTGAGTGTTTGCATTACTTTTGGTTTGAATTTGTCTGAGACGATTGAACACTTGACCTTAAGCTTTCCTTATGCTTTCGGATGTTGGGTGCTTGATCTCGTGACGAAGATCTTCTTCGTGGCTCCCTAGCGTTGGAGGAATGCTCTGCTCGTTCCTATGCAGGGTTGATAAAGTCGAACATTCCTAGTTCATCTAATTTGTTGTCTGCACGTTCCTCTTTGTTTTGAGGCCCAGCCTCTACCCCAGTGTTTTCCTTTGGGCGCATCCCGTGCCCTCCTACTAGGGAGAGATTTTTAGTTCATTTGGGGCGACGCCTCGGAAACCCCGGTGTGAAGAAAAACCACTGGACTCCTACGAAAGGACCGGCCCGGTTCGGTCAGCTCGAAAGTTAGGGCGTCTCGCCTCTTCCTGCCCGGGGGGCCCAGGCAGGCGTCGTCACTCCCCGTTGCGGTTCGAGACAGGGCGTCACCTCTTCTCTGATCCGAGAGTCGGAGGGGCGTTGCCCACCACAGTTTGATCTTATCGTCTCCCCAGGCTGGTAGGCAAAGGGTTTTTCGAGGACTCACGGACGTTCTTGACCCAGATTGCGGTTATGCACAATAGCGCTATGGAATCAGTAGCCAGTAACCCAGGTACATCTCATACGAGACGCGGGTTGAAGAAGGAGAAATTGAAAACAAAGCTAGCGATCGAGTTACTCTGTTTTCCGGTCTGGGAGCTTGCGGCAGGTGCCATGTCGTCTATCCTCCTGGAGTCTGACGTTGGATGCTAGAAAGAGTTGCCAGTTGATGAAGCTTTGTCATTTGTCTTTTGAGGGAGTCAGCCGATAAGTCTGCAATTGTGTTTATCTCCATGCTTGTTGATACGTGCGAACCTTATTTCTATGTCTGGGCATAGACATACTTGTGCAGAGGTTTGTAGATGGGCCAAAGGGTGGATGAAAACATGTGAAGATCGCCGGTTATAAAGGCGAGGTGGCTTCCTCCCGCCACGGCGGCGGCTCTGAGGGTGAGCGCGGCTTATGGTGAAGAAATGGCGGCTTAAGTCTGATCTTAAGCACACTTCATCAGCTCGTGCTCGGGCAGAGCGCAAAGAAGGTGAGGCTCGGAGTAGCTTGACTAGGTGGGGCGAGGCTTCGAGGGGTCGAGACGAGCTCGGTTGCAAAATGACTTGGTTGAGACTCGCGAAGGAGCTGGAGTCCATGAGAGTGAACCCGGTTGGTCGGGGAGGAGGGCTTATCGTCTCGGGGTGAACAGCGGGATCTTGGTGGAGGCTGGCATTAAAGTTCACCGTTGATTTGTGCGTCAAAGAAAAACAACTTGAAATTGCTTGTCGCGGGCTTGAGAGCAGATGTTTGTTGGATGTTTCGTCCGAAGTCTTGAAGGCATAAATTTATCAAGGCGGTTGGCGACGAATGTGGTGGTTTGCGTGCCCGATCTGTGAAGCAGGGTAGCATGGTTGCTTTCCCGGAGGACGAGGTTAGCCAAACGGTGCGAGATCAAGATTTGGTGCTCAGTGGGCCTCTGGGTGGCTTGCTTTTCAGCGGAAGGCCGTTCGAGGCGTGCCGGATCTAGATTTCAGACCTCCCAGTGACGAGGAGGCGGAGGGGTCTTAGTCTGAATCAATCCAGGGAGCTGTTACTCCTACTGAGATCTCTTCTCATTCTTCATCATCTGATGCCTAAATTCCTGTACTCATTTATGCTTTCCTGATGTCGACCTCTTCCTCCTTTTTGTTGGGCCTGGGGCATGATACCTGCGTAGCCTTCCTTTGCAATAAATACCCATTTTTTGAAAACTTGTGTTCTAGCTGAGATATCTTTATTCTTTTTCTTTTTATCTTGTGTTACCTCGATGTTAATTTATGTCTATTTGAAATTTTGCATACTATCACATTTGGGTAGCTTGGTTTCCAGCATATGGTTGGAGTGGGTGGGCTCGTCGGTTTAGGCTGTGTATACATTCGTCCCTGCGAAGTGTTGGCACGGTTTTGTGGCTAGTGGATCAACGCTTGGAGCGAAGAAGCTCGTCTTTGGAAATTGTTGATGGAGGCTCGTCAAAGTGTCGTTAGTGAAATTTCTTGGGAAGAGCTCGTCGATGTAAATAGTGGGAAGGAGCCCGACTGTTTGGAGTCCAATGAAGGGCTCGTCAATGTGACTAAGAGGGGCTCGTCCATTCTGAGTTGAGGGACGAGCCTCGTAAGTACGATGTGTAGGAAGGAGCCCGTGCATGCGGGTGTAGCGAGGGCTCGTCGATGTAAGCTGTTGAGTGAAATTTCGTCCATCTTCGAGTGATGGGATGAGCTCGTCGAGCGGAGAATGTAAAGTAGGGTTTCGTCCGTCTTGGTGATGGGGCCAGGCTGGTCGAATGAAATAGCACGATGGAAGCGCTCGTCCATGTTGTGTGATGGGAAGGCTCGTCGGAATGAATAGTGAGGTGGGAGCTACGTCCATGTTGTGTGATGGAAGAGCTCGTCGGAGCAGATAATGAGTGGAGTAGAGCTCGTCCATGTTGTGTGATGGGAAGAGCTCGTCAGAATGAATAGTAGAGCTCGTCCATGTTGTGTGATGGGAAGAGCTCGTCAGAATGAATAGTAGAGCTCGTCCATGTTGTGTGATGGGAAGAGCTCGTCAGAACGAATAGTGGAGCTCGTCCATGTTGTGTAATGGGAAGAGCTCGTCAGAATGAATAGTAGAGCTCGTCCATGTTGTGTGATGGGAAGAGCTCGCCAGAATGAATAGTAGAGTAGAGCTCGTCCATGTTGTGTAATGGGAAGAGCTCGTCGAAGCGAATATGTTAGAGCTCGTCCATGTTGTGGCTTGATGGGAAGAGCTGGAGTGAAGGAACGAATAATTGGAGCTCGTCCATGTTGTGTAATGGGAAGGCTCGTCGAATGAATAGTAGAGTAGAGCTCGTCCATGTTGTGTGATGGGAAGAGCTCGCCAGAATGAATAGTAGAGTAGAGCTCGTCCATGTTGTGTAATGGGAAGAGCTCGTCAAAATGAATAGTGGAGTAGAGCTCGTCCATGTTGTGTGATGGGAAGAGCTCGCCAGAATGAATAGTAGAGTAGAGCTCGTCCATGTTGTGTAATGGGAAGAGCTCGTCAGAATGAATAGTAGAGCTCGTCCATGTTGTGTGATGGGAAGGCTCGTCGAGGTGAAATGGTAGAGTAGAGCTCGTCCATGTTGTGTGATGGGAAGAGCTCGCCAGAATGAATAGTAGAGTAGAGCTAGTCCATGTTGTGTAATGGGAAGAGCTCGTCAGAATGAATAGTAGGCTAGATCCGTGTTGTGTGATGGGAAGGCTCGTCGGAGCAAATGGTGGGCTACGTCCATGTTATGTAATGGGAAGAGCTTGTCAGAATGAATAGTAGAGTAGAGCTCATCCATGTTGTGTGATGGGAAGAGCTCGCCAGAATGAATATTAGAGTAGAGCTCGTCCATGTTGTGTAATGGGAAGAGCTCGTCAGAATGAATAGTAGAGCTCGTCCATGTTGTGTGATGGGAAGAGCGTCGGAGTGAATGGTAGAGTAGGCTCGTGTCGGGGTGGCGGCGTGGCTCCGGCGGCCCAGTGGCGATGCTGGTGGTCGACTCTGATGGTGTGGCTGTGCGGAGTAGGTGGGCTCGTCAAAGTGACGGCGTGGCTCCGGCGGCCCAGGAGTGGCGTGTAACTGGTGGTCGACTCCCCCGAGGCGGGCGTGGCTGTCTTGGTGGGTGGGCTCGTCAAAGTGGCCGGCGTGGCTCGGGAGGCGGCCCCCGGGGCCCAGGAGTGGCGATGTAACTGTTTGGTGCGACTCCCGGCGGCGTGGCTGTGCGGAGTAGGTGAGCTCGTGAAGTGAAGCGGCGATAGCTCGGGCCCGGTAGAGTGACGTGTGGCTGAGGCGGTGACTCTGACGGCGTGGCTGTCTTGGTAGGTGAGCTTTCGTCAAAGTAGAAGCGTGGCTCGGCGGCGGCGAGTGGCGATGTAACTGTTTGTCGACTCTGAGAGCGCGTGGCTGTCTGCGGAGTAGGTGACTGTGAAGTGGCGGCGATGGCTCGGCGGGTCAGTGGCGATGTAACTGGTGGTCGACTCTGACGGCGTTACTTTGTGCGAGATGGAGTGAGCTCGTCAGAAGTGAAGCTGGCGTGGCTCGGCGAGGCGAGTGGGCGATGCTGGCGGTCGACTCACGAGGCGGCGTGGCACGTCTTGGATGCGTGTGAGCTCGTCAAAGTGGCGAGTGGCTCGGCGAGGCGAGTGGCGATGTAACTTTGGTGGTCGACTCTTGAGGGCGCGTGGCACGTGCGGAGTAGGTGAGCTCGTCGAAGTGAGCGGCGCGTGGCTCAGGGGGGCGGCGAGGTGGCGATGTGGCTGGTTGGTCGACTCGACGTCTTTGTGCGGAGTAGGTGAGTTCGTCGAGTGAGCGTGGCTCCCGGTATTTGGTAGAGTGGCGTGCTCAACTGGTGGTCGACTCCTAAGGCAGCGTGGCCTGTGCGGAGTAGGTGAGTTCGTCAAAGTGAGCAGCGTGTTATGCGTGACTTTCAGTGTGCGAAGGGCTTTGGCGAGGCCCGAGACCGCCTCGCGTGTCCTCGAAGGCGAATCGTCGTGTGCGATTTATGGAGAATCACGGAGCGATTGCGTGACTTTAGTGTGCGAAGGGCTTTGGTGGCCCAGGCAGCTCGCATGTCCTCGAAAAGGGCGAATCGTCATTAATGCTGATTTATGGAGAATCTGGAACGATTGCGTGACTTTTCGAGCGCTTTGACCTCCTTATAAATGGTGGCTCTGTTGCCTCTGTATCTTATGCTTTAGGAGATTCTGCTTTTCACAGCGGGTGGATGAAGTTCGCCTGGGATGGATGCTCGACGTTCGGCTGCCTTCGCTGGAGTTCCTCTGACGTTTTTGGATCAGCCTTTCTGGGTCTTCATATGTGGGAGTTGTGTTTTTCCCTAGCCTCCCCTTTATGGGAGTCGTGTTGTTCCCTAGCTTTTTGCTAGGGAACTGCGTCCGGAGGGGTGGTGCATCAACTGCGCGCTCTGTTTTCTTTATCTTCTTCCTCCTCCTTTCTACCTCTTCTTCCCTCTTTTCTTTTCTCCTTCTTTCTTTTCCTGACTTTCTCATACGCTTCTTTTCACTTTTTACGTCTTTCTCATTTGTCTCCATCTTTTTCCTCTCTTTTCTTTTTCCTATCCACCTCTTTTTCTTTGTCATCTTTCTCCTTTGTCTCCATCTTTTTCCTCTTTCTTTTCCCTATCACACCTCTTTTTCTTTGTCGTCTTTCTCCTTTGTCTCCATTTTTTTTTTTGCAATTGCTTGTATTAGTGTTTTCGAGGTGTAATCAAGGACACCATTGATTGTAACTTAGAATATGATTCATTTGGAATAAAGAGAGACTTTTATTTTTATGAATTTTCTCATTGCGTATGTTTCTCGGACTGTTTGCGATACTAAATTACCCGCGTATGCTCGACTTGTCACATAAGAATTGATAAGGTTTTACTATAAACCGGTGCCTACTGGTAAAAATGCTTCAGGTGCTCCGCGTTCCATGTATGTTGTAAAATTTTTCCCTCCTCTGTTTGGAGCTCATAATTGCACAGTCGCGACTCGGGTTATTATGTAAGGACTTTCCGATTGGGGCCTGGTTCCCATCGTTGGATTCTTCCTTGCGGGAAAAGCTTTTTAAGACCAAATCCCCGACATGTAACCACGGAAAACCCTCGGTTGTAATCTGCAGTTGTCTTATTTGATACTCTTAAATGCTTGATTGAACGCTCACGTTTTCATCAAGAGATCAAGTTCGGGCGCGGGGCCTCGTCATTTGTTCTCAGATGCTAACTCGACTCTGAGATTTTATTCCAACCTCGACGAGAATTTCTTGTACATTGCCAAAGGCTAGAACCGTGGGGTCTCAGAGTCGACACGTGTTGTCCTGTAGACCCTTAGTACCGGGGTATTCTACCCAACTTCCTTTGAATCTTCCGGCTTGGTTTTAAGGCGGCTTTAAGGGTTCTGATGGTGACCTCAGCCTGTCCGTTTGATTGCGGGTGTGCTAGTGACGAGTAATAATTTTTAATTCAGAGCTCGGCACAAAATCCTGAATTGGTATTGTCATTTGTTTTCCATTACTCGATACTAGGGCTCTTGGGATGCGAACTTGCATATAATGGCTCGCCACACAAAAGTTATTAGTATGTACGTTACTGTAATGTCGTGGCTAGAGGCTGTTACGCCCGCTTGGTGAGGAAATAATCCACTACGACAATTATGAATTTGCATTGGCCCTTTACCCAGTGAGCGGGAGTCCCCAATATATCTAACCCCCTCTGTTGGAAGGGCGGGTGGTAATTGACGTCAGGCTCTGGCGGGAGGCGTGATATTTTGGCGTCTTTCGCAGATTCTGCCCAATTCTTGGTAAGTCGGTCGTCTTTAAGTATCGTGGGCGATGGTATCCCACGCCTCGAGATTTTCAGACAGCGATTCGTGCTCAGATATGGTTCCCACATATGCCTTGATGTACTTCTCTTAGCACATATTCGAGTGTCTTCTCCACGCAATGCATTTAGGAAGGTGTGAAGAATCATAAACGTAAAGAGGCTTCCACTTGTGATTGGTAAACTGGAAGACCTTCCTCTTTATCTTGGCCGACTTCTTTCGAATTCGATGGTAGGTTCCGTCATTAATATAACCCCAAATAGGGTCCATCGATCCGTACGGATCCTGCGGGCGACCACCATCTTTATGCGGGTCGATGGGGGCTGCGCGCTGGGTATTCGACGGGCGTTGACGCGAGATCTTCTTGCGGCGGTGTGGTGTTTAGTTTTGCGGCGTCATTTCGGGTATTCTGCGTGCAGGGGCGTGCCCGGCCCGAACCGATACAAACTTTTTAGCAAATCCGGACCTTTGGAATATAGGACCATCGTCTCACTTTTGGCCTCATTATGTATCTTGATCTACGCGACCACGGAGTTAAGTCCTTTGTGGACCTCTAGGCCCCGGTCGACCTGCAATGAGTGGCGGGTTGAGGCCTGCTATGACGGACTCATACTCGGCCTCGTTGTTGGAAGCATGGAACCCAAACCTGAGTGCGTATTCAATATCTATCCCTTCTGGTGAGGTGAGGATTAAGCCCGCTCCGCTCCCCTGTGCGTTTGAGGCTCCCATCTGAGAGTTTATGGGGAGGTCGTCCTCACGACGTGTGGGCTTAGCAAGCTCTATCGGGCGGAATTCCATGGCGAGTCGGCTGGGGACACAGTCACTTTATAAGCCGAGTTTTTCGGTTTGTGATGTCGAACTCTCTCTTAGCTCATGGCCCACTTCATCTGACCTCAGGAGACTTACGGTTTGTGTGTAATACACCTTCATTTGGGTGCTTGGTTGGGACTACGGTGTGAGCTGGAAATAGAATTAGCTTAGAGGCTGCGATCCTGATGCTAGTATCAACTTTTTCCATTCTTGGGTACCTCTCCTCCGCTCACTCTCGGTCTTTCGGCCCCAGTAGTAAGCGGAGTGCCCGGACTAAACTCTTTGTCTCTGACGAGTACGGCACTGGTTGAGAAGTCTGACACGGCTAAGTACAAAGTGAGGAGTTCTCCTTCAACGGGACTTACTAGAATGGGAGGAGAGCTTAGGTATGTTTTTAATGCCCTGAATGCTTCTTCACATTTCTCGTCCCACTGAAAGGCTTTCTTGAGCGGAAAGAATTTGGCATTTGTCACTCGCTCACGGATCTGGCTTGAGCAGGGCGCGATCAGCTCTGTCGGCCGTTGGACCTCCTTTATTTCTGAAGGCGACGGCATGTCGAGCAATGCTTTTATTTTGTTTGGATTCGCTTCAATCCCCCTGTGGTTGACCTTCACGAAACCATAAATTTTCGGTGACAGCCCAGCTGTTATTTGGGTTCGGCTTCATGTTATAATTCCTCGGGATGCGGAATGCCTCGGAGAGATGGGTGATATGGAGATCGAGACAGTGAACTACCGACCTTAATAGTCATGTATACCTCCATCGTTGTACTATACGCGCTGGAACATCGGTTCACTAGTCTCTGGTAGGTCGCTCCTGCATTCTTGAGCCCAAAGCGGCGTACGGTAGCGGTAGGTTCCTTGTCTTTGTGGCGGTGAAGTCTTTTTCTTGGTCCCCGGGGTCGTGCGATTTGATTATGGCGGAAGCGCATCCGCCAGACTGGAGTTCGTGCCTGCCCGTGGCATCCACGATGGTCGATTTGGGCAGAGGAAGCGTCGCCGGGCATGCTTTGTTTATGTCGGTGAAGTCGATCACGAGTCGCCATTTGCCGTTAGCTTTCTTGGCGAGTCTGACGTTAGCTAGCCACTCAGGGTATTTCACCTCTCTTATCGCTCCTGCTTGGAGGAGCTTGCTGACCTCCTCATTGATGGCCTTTTGCCTTTCCGGTGCAAAACTCCTGCGTTTTTGTTTAACCGGGTTGAATGACGGGTTGGTGTTCAATTTATGGGTGATTATTGCAGGGTCGATTCCTCCCATGTACTTGTGTCCATGCAGCGTCTATTAAGTCTCGGCGGGTGAGGAGGCCTTTGAGATCCTTTGGTAGTTTGGAGCCAATATAGGCTAGGTGTTACGGAGTCGTCATCCGGCCTGGGTTCTAGTTCCTGCGAGGGCTCGGGTCGGGTGAGGCACCTGCGTCGTGCATATCCGGCTCGTCGGCGTTCACGTAGTCGACCGCTCTTTGTTTCATGGAGGGTGTGTAACACTCTCTGGCCACGCGCTGATTTCCTCGGACCGTCAGGCCCCATTCAGCACATGCGGAATTTGACTATCATGTGATATGCCGGGGATGGCTTTTTATTGCGTTGAGGGAGGGCACACAGCGCGATATTATAGAATTTTGTGGGCGTCCACTAAGGAACCTTCTTTGTCGTGATTCTGCTGCGGGGGGTTCCCAGGGTCGACACCGAGTTGGTCAGGCCCAGCGGTAGTACGCTTTCTCTGAAATCCCACGCGGATGTATGCGGCGGGATCTAGCTGATACCCGTCTTGTCGAGAAGGCCGGCCCGAAGATGATGTCGGCCGAACTCCATTATCGATTAAAACCGTTGAAGGCGTGGTGTTGGCCGATTCGCGCGGACGCTACGGTCGTCATGGGGAGTCGCGGCACCTTCGAATGCGAGTCGGAAGGCGTGATGGTAGTATCGATTCGCGACAACGAATCTTTGTTTGTAACTTCTATGTTTCGCGATCTTATGCTCAGTGGGTGGGCTTCCGGCCGAACTAGATTCTCCTCCCGACCAAACCCTCCGAGATCCACATATGATTTCTCGGTACATTGGTCTTCGAACGGTTACTGTGAGGATGGCGTTTCTTGGCCGGGGCGGTTGTGGTTCGACTTTGGGTTTGATTCGGAGCTTGGTTCCCTGGAGATATGAAACGCCGAAGATATCCGCGCTGTATCAAATATTCTATCTCTCTCCTTAGTTGTATACAGCTGTCCGTGTGATGTCCATAATCCCTGTGAAACTCGCAATACTTGGTGTTATCCCACAGCCGCGGGATCTGATTTCATACGTGTGGCCCGTCTCGGGAATTGCTCGTTTAGATGCCTCGTATGAGACTTGGCCAGTGTGGGGCCGTTAGTGGAGTGAAGCGTTGTCTTGGGTAATAATGGAGTAGATCCTTCGGTTCTGCGGCGGGCCCAAGCGTCTACGAGATTTCCGCCTTTTAGGGGATCGCTCCCGTCCCGTATATGGGGATTTCCTTTGATCATCTTGTTGCTTAGGGCTCCGCCCTCATCGTCTGTCTGATGTTCCTTTTTCTTTGCGGGCGGAGGAGCTCTCCTTCTTTGATATGAGGGCCTCCTCGCCATTTATATACTTTTCTGCTTTGGCGAGGACCTTGGCCATGCTAGCTTGAGGGTTCTTCGAGTTAGAAATTATCGAGGTCCTTTGATTTAATACCGGCCCGCGATGAAAGCTGTGACAGCGAATTTTTCGTCGGGTACGTCTATCTTCAGGGACTCGGCGTTGAGATCGTACATATGATTTCAAACTTTCACTGCGATCAGCCGGTGGTCGTAGATGGTAGCTCGGCTTTGTATGTCCTAGCTCGGAGTGAAATGGGAGGCGAATGCCTTGGCTAGTTCCCTTTGAATGAGGAGATAGATGAAGGAAATTCCTGTTGAACCGGGCCAAGGCTGGCCTGCTTTGGCCGTAGTGGCGAAGGCCACACGCTCGCACGGGATCACGATACCATGCGGCTCCATCGATTTTTGTAAGTATTAAGGTGATCGACGGGATCTTTGACTCCATCGAGCGTTTCTACACGAGGCGTGAACTTGCATTTGGAAGGGAAAGTGTAGTACCTGGTACGTGAAGGGAAATTAGTTTGTTGTAAGGTGTCCATAGTATCGGGACTCGCCCCTTCACCACTTCCTTCACTCGGATGAGCTCTTGTTGAAGGTTTTGAGTACTCTGCTCCCACGGTACCATTCCTTGTTTCAAGTTGAGGGTGGTTTAGTAACCGTTCATGAGTTATCTCACAGGTATAACCGTTTTCCACACGCGGCCGGGAGCGGCGGTGGTCATACTTTGGCTTAACTAGACTGCCCTTACGCCGGTGCCTCGAGGAATGTCGCGACCAGTAGTTGCCGGCGGGGAGAGGTTATGGCGCCGCAGGTCGCCGTGTCTCTGATGATGTTGTATTTGCACGGTGAGGTGTTCCCGATTCTTCGACCGGACCGGTTGTGGCGACGCCGCCGTTTGTATTGGCTTGCATCGTTCCGCGAATCCCGAAATTCTGGCTGCTCATATCTGGCCGGATTACGTGTCCTCGGTGGATTAATTGACCTCACCTTGTGTTCTGTGACCATGGTGTTTGTCCTTTATGTTCTGATCATCCGTTCGCGGACGGCGCCCGGTGATGATGCACTTTTGGCCGGGCTGAAATTTGGGCCCAGCGGTCGTCGTTAAGTGGACCAAGGCGCGGAGAACCCAGCTATGTGGCGAGTCTGACCCTTCTTCATACGGTTTCGCGCTGGAGCATGCATCAGGGGCCGTAGATGTCAATTTCGCGATAATCCTACCCGGCCCCGTGGTCAGCCCTTAGGTTCTGATTTAGTCACTCACGCGATCTTGAGTCACCAGCCCAACTTATTAACCATTCAACGATTCAGTTAAACATCATCAATATTTAAATCAGGTTTGAAGGGTTTTAGTCTAAAAAAGTACAATTTTTTTAGATTTTTTGGGTTTAAACCCTATTCATTTATTTAGATTTTTTAAAATATTACGGATATAATGTCAATTTGATTATTTCAGTTTTAAGTTTTAGATAATGATATACTGACATGCAGTAGAAATCTGATGATTATAAAATTTTGGATTTAGATTACAAAATTTTGTTTTACTGCTCGCAATAGAAATTTATTAATAGGACACCATCCAATTACACGAGAAGTATATTTGGTGACATTTTACACACGAAGCCTTTTTGGTTTGATGAGTGAAATGGCTGTTATACCCTTTGAGCGGGCTTCGGGGGTTGACACATGGAGTTGGGTGTTTGGAATTCTATTTAATTCCTTGATGTGATGTTAAGGTTTTATTAACTGATTTTTTTTCATAGTTGTGATATTTTAATTTTGTATTTAATATAGATGATATTTTCTTATGTAACAATGCTGTTGGTGGATAAATATTAAATATATCCAGCTCCAACAAAGGTGGCGGAAAAGGAATTTAGGAAGAGAGTCAACATCAAAGTTGGGAGTTGCCAACTGTCAAGCCTGGAAGGTTCCTGGGTGGAGAAAGACAAATAAATGGTTGTGGTAATAAATAAGTTAATAAATGATAGAGAATCCACTTGCCTCGCCAATCGACTAGTGCTTGAGTCAATTAGAGAGCCCCATTTTCTGGACCCATTGATTTGGCACTTATGACTTATTCCACCGGTGGGGTGCTTACTTTTCGGTGAAGAAGACGCACCCTGCACCCTGCACCCTGCACCCTGCACCCATTTACTACATATTTGAAAGGACCACCCATCATGATTAGTTGATCACATGCTTTTGAACATTATGCTTGTGTCATTATTGAACTCCTTCATGAGAAAGCAGATGCTCATCTTCACGCGGCTTCTTCGTTTGCCCTTCTTCTTGCACGAGACCCATTCTTCTCAATGGTCGAAGAATCTTCTTCCACCATTATCGTTGTGGCTCCTTGTCGTCCGACAGTTTTGAACGCGACTAATGCGTGCAAATACCGAGAATTTGGTGATTACCCGATGTCGATGCGCGTAGCTAGGCCATGTGAATTATTAGTGTAGTGTTCCGATTCAGCGTCTGCCGTATTCGGGATATGATTTGCCAGGCGATCGATAGGCTGAGTCGTGATCATGCGGCAATAATCACTCTACTCGATGTAAATTATCCCCTCTAAATTTGGACAATGATACTGCGGCTCGAATGAGTAGTGGCACCTCGATACGATTGTTGGGTCCATATCTACCACCCTAGTACAGTTCATCTCTACCTCCACATCTCGTGCTGCGCGAACTACTCTCGAAAAGACATATGTCTCTCTTTCGCGATGACGGATCGTATTTTATCGGCCAAATCTTCTTTAGTCGCCGGCGGGGTAATCGTGCGTGCCCATTTATGTCTTGAGATGTCGAATCTGATATTGACTCTTTTGTTCTTTATGAATGTCTGCAGTGAGCTTTTTGATGAGCTCTCCATCCCGCATTTTGAGCGAACTTGAAACGACACACTGAAACGTATCTATATACTTATAAGTTACGAGGGGCCCGAATGAAAATTCATTTACGTAGCCTTCCTCTAGCCACTACCTTGGATTTACTTTGGTGGCTGATCATGGACCCTGTCTGACCACCCTGCCCTAGTGCAATATCGACCGACTACTCCTCCATTGTCTTGTGACTGTCCGGGCTCACCATATTAAAGTCGAGGCATAATTCGCTACCTCGGTCATCAAATTTGTGGTGTAATCGGGACTTTGTTCAACAATGCAGTTATCTATCCACCTCGGCACTTGCTTCTCTTCGCGACCTTAGGAGCTCAATGCCCAACCCATGCTGCACCTATGCCCCTCTGATCCATTACTCTAATCATGGTACTTCTACGAGTTAGTGCCGTTGATTCGGGCGCCTCTCGTAGGCTGATAATAGATCTTTGCTTCACGGCAGCCGTAGGTTAGTACACCTCCTTTTACAGTGTTATTATTGGTGATGGTATAGGTTTATCTATTGCTAACATTGGCTATTTCACCCTTACCTCTCTACCTACACCATTATTATTTACCAATGTTGTGGCGCCGAAAGCAGGGGGATCAGGTTGATCTGCGTCAGCCGTGAAAAACTTCGTGAATGTAGAGACGGCAGGCCGTACGAAAATCGAGCAAAGTCTCCGCCTTGTGGGGGTACTGAAACCACTGTCTGTCGTGTATCATCGGAGATACTTGTGAGTAAAGCGTGCGGGCCCATACCCTACGGTACTCGTCATCATGCATCGACTATACTGTAATAGTTTGAGTTAAAAATTTACTCTTTTATAACATATATTAGAATCTAAAATTCTAATACATGTATACATCATAAAAACCCTCAAAGCCCACAAACAGGCTTTCTTCCAATATCGACCTCTAGGATGTGCAAGTCACTGTCTTATTCCTGTGCTGAAATAATATAATTCCACTCGACGGGGTGAGCTAATGCTTTCGATAGGGAATCGCACAAATGGGTTCTTCTGTCCCAGTGCGTATCACGTCTTTCACGATGTATTTCAGTAAATGCGTGATCCTCTTGGTGTCTACATGCCATCCCCATGTCTCGAGTCTACGCAACTCCTTTCACACTTGCCTAAACCGTGTAAATAATCATTTTCAAAACAAAGCCTGTGTTATTGAAATACGCTCTGAATGTCGGTAAAAATATGCGGGACACCCTCAGGGCGAATGTGTTGGAGAACCTTAAAGCAGTCATGGTCCTTATCGAAATGATACATTGTGGACCCGTCTCCCAACCCCATTCTCGGAAATTCATCATGTGAAATTCCTTTGCGGTCATGCTCGTTTTTAGAAAATTAGAATCATTTATATTCATTTCTAAAGTTTACCCGGTCGTATGAAATCGTTATCTTGGGTTCGCTACAATTATCTGGCGCACGGAAATATTTCATCATGCATATATTTACATAATTTAAATCACACAAACATGTTATGCGATTTCTCAATACATTACGCTGAAAATTAGCTCACGTGGGAATTTAATTATAATAGCAGCCTGGTCGATTTGAATCACTCAACCAAACACATTATTTGGTGAACACTATTCACATGAACAGTAAAACCCTCGGTTACTGTTCACGGCCAATCACCAAAAGTCTGTTCCACTTCGTGGACCCAAATTCATAGCCATTTCTGGTCTCATACACATCACAATACAATTTGTTTCATAAATTATACCAAAAACAACCCAAACGAGTTCGGTAGACGATCCACGGGCCTCTGAATCAGGTTTCATAATTTCGCCGCCGATTCAGATTTGGGACCGTAGAAAACCCCTACCTCTCGGAGTTTGTCGAAACTCCTCAAAACTAGAGCCCACGCGTAGGCCTCGTCGCGTAGAACGACTTTCCTTTTTGCTCCGAAGGATTTCAAAGATCGGATCACCCGGAAACTTAGAGAGAAGCCACACTCTGTAACACCCCGAAATATACCCTAACAGTTTTCGGACTTGTTTAGGGTATATTAAAAGCTAAATGGAAATTTTCGGAAATAAAACGAGAGACCCGGAAAGTTTACAAGATACAAGGGCAATCTTATAATTTGTTAAAAGGACCTATTGATGTAAAGTGAAGAATTAGGGTTAATGTTTGGAAATGTGGCGAAATGTAAATAGGGAGTTATAGAATAAGGCAAATAGAAAGTTGGAATAGAAGTAGAAGAGAATAAGGGCTTAAATGCAATTGAAAAGTTAAAAGCAAAAATGAGTTTTATTTGAAGGCCAAACATGGCCTTAACTAAACAATTGATTTAAGACCAAATTTGGTCTCAATTGAGAGAGAAAACCGTAGAGAGAGAGAGAGAAGAGGAAAAGAGAGAGAAGAAGAGGAAGAAGAAGAGAAAGAAGAGAAGAGGAGAGAAAGAGGGGAGAAGAAGCCAAGCGAGCCAAGGTATGGAGCTACGTGGTTTAAAAGGAACTGAATGGTTTGCATGCAATTGTATAGTTATTAGTTGTCTGTCTCTCCCAAACCTAGGGTTTTTTTCTTCAGAGGTTTTCATTCAAGCTCCAATAATCTCGTGGAAAGTAAGTCAGATAAGGTAGCCAAGAGTACAAGCGAGTATAGAATCCTCCCTTTAAGGATGAATTCATGGTTAATAGTAAGTAAATGAGTTAGGGTTTAGAACAAACCCTAACTAATCATCATGTTTGGTTGTGTATGGGTCATAACCCATATTAGAGTTGTGTTAGGAGAAATTCATGAAAGATTTGTGAAGTAAAGATAAGTATTGAAAGAGGAATTGAATAGAAAAGAGATTACAAGATGCATAGGAAATGGTTTTGAGGTGTAAGATAAGTATAGAGTTGAATTGGGGTTGAAACATATGGAAAAATGGGAGAAAAATACACATTCTGGACATTTTTCGTGACATGTACCGATACGCCTGAGCGTATGCCGATGCGTCTTTGTGTTCTAGTCATTTTTGCTTGACATGTCAGGTACATGTTAGACATGTACCGGTACACCCCTGTTCTGGTTTTCCAGTTTTGACCAGTTTTTGTATTTTGGCTATAACTTGCTGGAATTTCTTATCGATTTGGTGATTTTCAGTGGCCATTAAAATAAGACTTCAGGAAAACCATCATATAGAAATAGACATCACTAAAATTATGACTCTAAGTGCCCCAAAATCCACCAGAAGTGGGACCGTATGTGAAACGAAACTCTGGTTTGATGTTGAACATAGAGAAGTCCGGGTTGTTTCGGACGTAACTTGAGTTCCGGTGCTCCGAATTGGGTGATTCCAGTTGGAATAGAACCCTTAGCACCTTAGCTTTAAATTAGTATAAGGACATAGTGTCAAAATATGAAGTTAAGACCCCGGAAAAATGGGTAATACAAACTGTGCAATCATTAAAATGACTGATTGTTTTCAGAAAATGCCCATAGCTTTAGTTTGAATGATCCGATTGGATTGATTCAATTCTAAGTAAAATGATTCATAGAGAATAAAGAAAATATGAATGAGGTGTGATCTCACTTAGACATCATACTTCATAAGTATATGAAGTACTATAATAGCCATGAAACAAGAAAATATAAGAAAATGCAATATGTATAGATATGTTCATAAAAACATGAATATGATAGGTATAAGTCAAATGATATGAATATGATATGAATATAGGATATATCATAAGATAGTAGTCTAAAGTACACAAATGATGGAATACGTAAGTAAGTATGAATGTAGGGATATATGATATGGTATATGATGAGCGTCACAGAAAGATAAGATGAAACGTCTTTTGAGAGCCTTGCTGATAGAAATGTATAAATGATAAGAGCAGTATAGATAAACAAAAGATGATAAAGCATAGGAATAGAATCTTGGTACCAAAGAATAGTAGACATAGTCAAGACATGATAAGTAATATGGAAAAGTACATGAAATACAATATAAGGCATATATGATAGTAAAATGTATAGGAAAGTATGTGAATATAGCGTATACGATATGAATATATGAATGAATAAAAGCATACATAATAGGAATATAGAAAGTACAAGGCATGGCAAATCTGGTAGAAACGCATAAAGGATATGATGTATAAATGATATAAAGAGATATGAATATAGAAAGCTATATATGAATATATAAATACAAGAGTGCATAGATGCATTCATGATATATGATAGACAAGACTAAATGATAGCAAAAGATATGAATATATATATTGCAGAAATATGAGCAGTAATATGTTCTGAGATATGAGAATAAATTAAAGTAACGATATAGTATTATATATGCATAAGCGAATATGAAAACAATAGTTATTCATGCTTATGAGATATACGAGAAAATGTAATAAAGGCGATTATGCGCTTAGGACTGGTAGAGGATAGATAGGCATGCCTATAGGGAAGATCTGATTCTTCGCGGCATCTTCGCCAAACGAATGTGAGGCCGTTTGGAGTGATGATATAGATCGTTTGGATCGGTGGCGCGAAGTCGCTGTCGACGAAGATCAACGCCTCGCCGGTGATGTACCTTGATTACCGATAGCATATGGCATAGGTGCCATCCGTGCGGTGGCGATACCTTCCGGGTATTAACGAGGCAGTCTTTGCCTTGTACGTGATGGTACTGGGTACATAGTTTCCGTATCTTGGCTTCTAAGGTAATTGCGGACATGAAACCAAAAATGACATGATATGTGAAACATACTTACTTTGCTATCACGATGAAAGTATAGGCAGTTACAAAGAACAAAGAGGTAATGTACAAGATAGCCAGTACATGAAAAGTATATAAACGATGCAGTATATGAAAGAGAAAAGTATATGACAAGTATCTAATCTGAAATAAAGTGTAATGACACGAAATAAATATGACAGATAAAGTATATGAAAAGCATATGAAAGAGTACAATATATGAAAAGCGAGTATATGAATATCACATGAAAGGATAGTATATGATGTATAAGATGAAAAGCACGATTATATGATTATCATATGAAAAGTATAACGGGAAAACAATATATGAAATAGATAGTACATGAATATAGATATATAAAAATAGTATATGAACAATACATGAATAAATTATATAGAAAGTACAAAGTATAGTACGAAAGGATAGAAAGTAGATAAAGAGAAAGGTATATGAAAAGTATAGTATATGGAAAACATAGGAAAATATAGTACATGAAAAGTATCATATGAAAGCATACCAAAGTACTGAACGTGAAAAGTATAAGAATGTAGATAAAAGTACAGGACAGTATAAGATAGGTTATATGAAAATATACGAGATAAGAATGTATATGATACAAGCACAGTATACAAACATGAAAGGAAATGAACATGAAAGGAAATGAACATGATAAGTATATAGGATATGTAAGCATAGAGCAGGGAATACAATTAAAGTATAAAGATATGCCAAAGATATAGAGATATGTAGAAAGAAGTTAGGCATGCAATAGGTAGTATATGATAGATAAGTATTAAAGTTATAGAGATGCAGTATGGGCCAGGTAGTATGCATATGTGTAAACGTGACAATCGCCATTGGTGGTTGTCCATGCTTATGTTCCCAGCAAGCGTAAAACCTTGCGGGTGTTGATCAGTGTAGGTACGAGAAGCGAAGACAGGATAGAGGACACTGACATTCCATCGACAAAGGCCATTTCGAGAGATAGGTGCTCCTGAGTTGCTTCCGCAATCTCTGATGTTTTGTAATAGAAAATGTACATGTATAGGTAAAGGGACTCTTGTGTATATGTGTATAGGTGTGATGGACACCACTTCGATTAGTAGTTCTTTTGTATGTAAAATGATTTTTGTTATTACGGAAATTATTTGTATGCCCGCAGTGCAGTGCGGCTGCGAGAAAGAAACGGTCAATAAGAGTCCCGATTATACGATTAGTATAGTATATAGTATAGATAACATCACGCCGGACTTCGGTTCGGATCATAAATCCCGGGTCGGACGGGGATCGGGCGTGACACGCTGTGACCTTGATTCGGCATAGGATGTCAAGTGAGGTCACTCTTTTTAAAAAAACTTACCAACCTTTACACTTACATATTCATATAATGTTAAGCAGTGCTTGTATTACGTGCAGCAGCAGCGGATTACAAAATATAAATACAAGCTCCAAATATGGAAATGTTCAACATCTACAATATTTACATTGGTTACAAAATAGCATATACAAAATAGACCTAAAGGTCTTCCAGTGGGCACCTATGGATGTGTGGCCTTTGACTGCTGATGTGGATTGCCCCGTTCTCTGATTTCCTCTTACGTGCTGCAGTTGAACACCCGATGCTAAACACCGACGAGTGGGAATATGACTTCTATTAGAGTCACCACGCTACTATCTGATGCATATCACACATATAACGATTCTGATTCTTATCATTTCTTATATTTATCTTATCATAACCGGTTCCATTTCTTATCATCATCCATATACTTTTCATGTCAACTTGTATTTTACTTCTTGTGCACATGGCGTATCACTATCGTCACACTTAAGCGATTGCTATGCTTCTCATATCATATCATATATTCTCTACATTTCAGCATATACTGTAATTTCTTTTTATGTTTCATGTACGCATAAACCTTAGAAGTGGATACGAAACCATGAGAGACTGAAGGCGTATCATTGTGTGAGACAATGTGTACTATGTCGGTAATATGATACGAAGGTATCATCATTGTATGGTGTGACCATCCATGAGTGCCGGTAATATGATGCACAGGTATCATCACTCTATGAGACAGTGACCATTCATGAGTGCCCGGTAATATGATACCCGAAGGTATCATCACTGTATGAGCCAGTGACCATCCATGAGTGCCCGGTAATATGATACCCAAAGGTATCATCACTATATGAGCCAGTGACCATCCATAAGTGCGGGTATTTGTGGTGACCCTTCGGGGCCACGATCCAAAGCGGGATCTATGTCATCGAACCCAAACGTGCTTGGAATATCTTTGTATATGTATCTTTGCAACCATTGTTTTTCCCTATGAGGCATGCCCATCTATCCCTCTTCCGGGTTCTACCTTGAGCCAATCGATACTATATTTTACTGTTTAGTATATATCTCTTATTCCCGAATAAATATTGTTATTCGGTAATCATATGTGATATATATATATATATATATATATATATATATATATATATATATATATATATATATATTATCATTTATTCATATCTTTGCATTTTTCATATCTCATTATATGCATAAATATAACTATGCTTGCCATGTATGCTTACAGGCTATTCATAAATTCATAATAGGCATTCATCTGATGAATAACTATGATGCTTGTAGTACCTACTGTTTTTGTGTTTTCTGGAACTAAGATGAGTTCCAACCTTATAAAACTTTCTATTGTTGGATTCTTGACTCAATGGGCTTTGGAGGTCAAGAACACACAAATCGAGGTTCAAGCGAAGGGTATGACCTTAGAAGTTGGGATCATCTTGTGATCCGGTCTTGACGAAGCCCGACCTAGGCCCGACGAGCTGAGCTGTCATGGACGAGCTCGCTCTAACACCTCGGTCTGACATCTGCTATCCTCCTCAGCATATGAATGTATTCTTGACTCAATGGGCTTTCCATAGAGTCCAAGAACACTCAAATCGGAGTTCAAACGAAGGAGTTATGACCTTAAGTTGCGGATTGGAGGTCATCTTGTGATCCAACCTTGGTGACGAGCATCGCGAAGTGACGAGTCTTGTTTGTAGTCTTGTTTGGCAGTACTGTTTGACCACTGTTTGTGAAGTACTATTTGAGCACTGTTTGTGAGGACTGTTTGACGAGGGTGTTTGGCTTGGCTGCTTGTTTGACGAAGTCTTGTTTGTGAAACCTTTGTTTGACGAAACCTTTGTTGACAACCTAGCCATTGGCTGTTCGAGTAAAAGACCATAACTTTGTCTGAAGTCGAATTGAGAAATTCAAAATCCTAACATCAAGTTCATTGATGTGGCTGGGTACAGAAGGACTTACTGCCAAATTACTCCTTATTTATGACCCAAATCCGTTCTAAGATCCGGCTTCTGCATGTGTAGGGCGACAATAGGAATTTTACGGGTTCAACTTGCAACTAGACCCTTCTCTTAAAACACATATTTAGGGCAAAGCTCTTCTTAGCTCAACCCTGAAATGAGTTTAGGAGTTCCCAAACCCAAACCATACACAAAATGGGGGTTCTTAACCATGTATCTAAACTTTATAGTCAAAACTAGACTTCCAGCACCTCCCGTAGTTCCATCACAAACTATACTCAAATTCCATCTGGCCGAAGACATGTATCCGTACTAATATTCACAGTTCCATACACACCTAGTTTACATACACATATTCATGGTTCCATACTTTTCTATACCAAATCATAGTTCCATACATACCTAGTTTACATACACATATTCATGGTTCCATACTTTTCTATACCAAATCATAGTTCCATACTTTTCTATACCAAATCATAGTTCCATACTTTTCTATACAAAATCTAGTTTCCATACTTTTCTATACAAAATCCACCAGTTCCATACATTGATCTTCTTGCTTCTTAACTGCCTTCTTTCTCTTCTCTCTTATCCGTGTTGCTCTCCACTTTCTCCAAGACCAAATGAGATATTTATTTTGGTCTTGTCATCATTGATCTTATCCTTTTATTTCACTTTGGTCCTCAGAGCTCTTCTAATATTTACAAATGGGAATTTAATATTTTTACAGCCTTTCTAATCTTCTTCTTTATTATTTGTAATTTAAGCATGCATATGTCCTACTTTTGTTTTTATCTTTATTTTATTCCGAATAAATATACCTTTACGTTTATTATACCCAAAACATTTTATAAAACTGTTAGGGTATAATTTGGGATGTTACACACTCTCTCTCTCTAAAAACACAACCTAAAAGCTCACTGTAAGTTATTTTCCTCCTGCACGTTTTCTTTTGGTCTTTTGTTGAGGGAGATGAACACTATTCACTATTATGTCCTATTATCATTAAATCAAATTCAATAATGCCAATCATGTCCTCACTCTTGGATTTTTGACATTTAGCCTTCATCGCAGATCGTTTCATCATTTCTCTCATGTCTGACTTCATGTCAAATGAGTACATGTTATAGGTGACTTTTGTCATATCACATTTTGTTTTACGGCACCCGATACTCGGTGCCTCGAAAACGTGCAAATTTCGTCTGTCTCGGAATTCGACGAAATTTGACGTGGTAGCTAGATTTCGCGAGATGATTCCAATGGAGAAATCCGTTTCATCATCCGAGATCTAGAAAAATTTCGGATTTTTTACCAAAATTACGATTTTGCCATTTTTCCATAAATTGGAATTTTCTCGGATCTTACAAATGTGTTACATGTGCCTGCAATGTCTATAAACCTTATTTTGGTCCCTACCCTTTGTGTTGGTAACCCTATTAATGTCCTATTTTTTTACTCTTTCTTTCAGGTGCAGGATCGTTACACATGGGTCACTCTAGTTCGTAGGCTGTGTAAAGACGGTGTTTATTACTGGCCGGAGTCAGTCCCCCTTCGATCTTCCGCCTTAGTTCTGTCTTCTTCGGTTCGGTCCTCGTTTTCCGCTATCTTCATGTGACATAGTCGTTTAGGTCATCCGTCTTTACATATTTTTCGCAAATTTCTAAGTGTTTTACATATTTCCTTTCCTGAAGAACATTTATGTTCCTTTTCTCGTAACTCCTGCAATATTAATAAAAGCCACAAGTTACCTTTTTATAAATCAAGCATTACCTCTTTCTCTCCTCTTAATATCATTTTTTATGATGTTTGGACCTCACCCGTTTCATCTTCTAGTGATTTTAACTACTATGTTATTTTTGTTGACCATTACACAAAGTATATATGGCTTTACCCGTTACGACGAAAATCAGTTGTTCATTCAATCTTTGTTGCCTTCAAGCAATTTGTTGAAAACTTTTTCACTACCACCATTAAAACACTTCACACAGATAATGGGGGCTAATTCTTAGCCTTTCGATCCTTTATCATGACCCATGGTATAACCTATCTCACTACACCTTCCCACACTCTTGAACATAATGGGTATTCTGAACGCTGGCATCGGCATATTGTTGAAACAAGTCTCACTCTTCTGCATCAAGCATCCATCCCTCTCACCTTCTGGTCATATGCATTTGCTAAGGTTGTCAATTTAATAAATAGAGTGGCTAAAGTTGGTCTTTCCCTTGGTTCATCTTTTGAAAAGTTATTCAACAAAACTCATGACCCATCCAAACTCCGTGTCTTCAATTGTTTATGCTTTCCCTAGTTGCATCCCCATTCTTCCCACAAACTTGATCCCAAATCCAATCCTTGTGTCTTTCTCGGTTAGTCCTTCACTCAGAGTGCCTTTCTCTTTTTTGACCCTACCCTCAAAAAAATCTATGTCCCGTCATGTCAAGTTTGTGGAAAATGTATTTTTGTTCATGTCTCTCTCTACCTCCACCACATTAGTAATAAACAACCTCTGCTCCCTGCGATGCACTTGACCTCACGCCTTTGTTGCGTTCATCACCATCCGACTCCACCAGTAATAGCCCATGTTCTATTTTTAAGTCCTACACTTTGCAACTATGAATCTCATGGATAGTTCGATCCTGGCTCAGGATGAACGCTAGCGGCATGCTTAAGACATGCAAGTCGGAGAGAAGTGGTGTTTCCAGTGGTGGACGGGTGAGTAACGCGTAAGAACCTGCCCCCTTAGGAGGGGAACAACAGTTGGAAACGACTGCTAATACCCCGTAGGCTGAGGAGGAAAAGGAGGAATCCACCCGAGGGGGGGCTCGTGTTTGATTAGCTAGTTGGTGAGGCAATAGCTTACCAAGGCGATGATCGATGGGCGGTTGAAGGATGATCAACCACTGCTGGGGCCCGAGACACGACCCGGACTCCTACGGGAGGCGACGGTGGGAATTTTCATAATGGGAGGCGGCACGACCCAGAGCAATGCGGGTGTGGAGGTAGAAGGCCCATGGGTCGTGAACTTCTTTTCCTTTACTATTTAAAAATAAATTTTTTTTTTTGAGGGAATCGGATTTGTGACTGAAATTAAATCTGGTTAAGAATTGCCTTTAGCCATGGCTCAAATGATAAAGACTCAAATCTTTATTTTACAATGTAATATATACAAAATGAATAGATGTAAAAAAATGGTTAAGAATTATGACATAATTGTTAATTAAAATAATAAGACCATATTAAAACATAAGGTTTGTTTATAACTATAAGAAACGCTAGCTTTTTTTTCTCAGTTTTCTTTTTTAGTTATTTATTTTTCTTAAGCAATGAGGAGTGATTTTTGGTTATTCTTGACCTAAAATCACTCTTCTACATCTCTTTCTATCAATTTATTATTTAAAAAAGTGGTCATTCTATATAGATCCGGGTTTTATCTTATTTTTCATGATTTCGTTGTTTTGTTATGGCATTTGATTTTGTATCGTTTTGTTTTTCGTCATCTTATTGTAGCATTTAATTTGTGTGTGGGGGATTCAGACATATAAAAAATATTCAATCAGACAGAGATAACATATCAGATAATGGTCGTTAGTATATTATAGAACTGTAGTCATTATAGTATTATCAAATTTGTAGGATTTGAGTCGATTTATTTTGTTATTAATCTAGGCATTGTTTTATCCTTTATAATTTTTAACGAATATATGTGTTTGTATCAAAATTAATAATAAGACCATATTTAAAAAAAATTTCAAAATAATTTTTTAAAAAGAAATGTTCAATTTTTTTTTATAACCATGGGTGTCCAATCTAGTTTACGCAACTTCAACTAATATTATGGTGTCTTGAAGTTAACGGCTAGATAAACCTTCAATGGCTTTGAGAACTCGAATAACTGGCCATGGGAAAGCAAATCCATGGCTGAACCTAATGAGCAACCCTTTGAGGTTGTGTTCAATGATTATGTTAGACTATTTTTAGTAAGAAAACTTAAATATGAAGAGTAATTTGTTAAATTTATCCTCAATGAAAATATTATGTTAAGTTTGTATATATAATGTGAAGGTTTTTGAAGTTTTTTGTATATTTCAAATTAGTTTTCAAATATACCAAAAGAATAATTTTAAAAGCCTAAAATTTGTTCTAAAAGGTAATATGTTTTTCAAACTCTTTTTAGATACTATCTATTGCAAGTTTGTGGAAGTGTTTTTTTATTTATTAAAATTTTCTATTCTCGAAAAACAAAAAACTATTTCAGGAAAGAGCTACTAGCTACTACGGTTAAGGTTTTTCCTAGATGAGGTACATTTTTATTTTTTTTAATACACTATAGTTTTAAGGTAGTAAATTATTTTCATTAGGACTCGATCTTAAGACCCCCTCCCTATGTCTTTTGACTATATGAATGGTGAAGGCTCTACCATTTAAGTTATGCATGATGAGATATGTTTTTTTTTTAATATAACTCTTAGAAAATAGTTTTTCAAAATGATTTTTATAAATACTTTAGTACCAATAATATGGGCAACAATGCAAAATCAACTTCACAAGATATCTATGACTTGTTTGGCAATGAAATTTAAAGTCCATTTGACAATGATTAGAAGTGTTTCTAAATTTCTAACATAAAAAATAGTCTTTATAAAAAATTAAATATTTGATAAAAGTGATAAGATATTTTAAATTTTTTTATAACTTGCCGTATTTGAAAATCATTTAGGCTCCGTTCAAATCCTGGAAAGTAATAGGGAAAGAAAAAAATTATCAAGAAAAATTATTTTTTATGTTCGGTTTTCTCGTAAAAATATATAAAGGAAAATAAAATATGATCAAAATTCTTCAAAATTTTAAATATTTTTAAATTTCTTTTTTCTTATATATCATATAAAAACAAATAAAATGAGTTTGAATAAACATATAAAATTAATTTATTAAATTTAAAACTTTTTTTTTCTTCCAAATTTTTTTCCTTCCACTTTTCCTTTTTATTTTCTTTCTTCAATACTTTCCAATTCCAAACATAACCTAAAGTATTTCTTAGAGAAACACTTAAAGTGATTTTCCTAACAACAGGTTGAGAGAAAACATTTTTATTAAGGACACTTAATCAAATAGAATCATTGATAAGCATACTGTGGACCCTGCATTTTTCATGTGCGTCCTCACTCGATGGCGAGACTTGCTTTTTATTTTTATTTCTTTGAAAAAAATGGTTTTTGGAGTCGTTACTTATTTTAGTTTTTTTTTTAAAGGAAAACAAAATAAGAAATAAAACTCTAGTGTGACTCCTTATTTAGGAAAATACGTGTTCACGAAAAACCAAGTCCGAATTCGAAGGTTATTTTACTTATCGGGAAGGTACGGTAGTGAGCCGTAGCACCCCTCTAAGCCCGTAAAAAAACAGTCTCTATTAAACAAGTTTAGGGAACTGTGACAATTAATCATTTGATTACGGATACTAATAAATCATGTAGATGACAAATAAAGAACAAAATTAAAGAGAATAAATGTGTACCTTGGTGGCGAATCGAGAACGCTATCAATAAAAAATCATGTTAGTTCGACGCAACAATATAGAATATTCACATTAAAAAAATAAGGTTATAGATCAGTAAAAAAAATAATCATGTAGATGAGACATGAAGAGCAAAATTAAAGAGAATAAATGTGTACCTTGGTGGCGAATTGAGGCCCGTATCGATAAAAATCGTGTTAGTTTGTGTAATGATATAGAATATTCACATTAAAAAAAAATGGTTATAGATCAGAAGTCGAATTATTTGTTAAAATGATACATGAGATGTTGGACCCTACCTAAGCCCATTTATATGCTACAAAAATTAACTCCACAAGATTCCATTTTATAGGAACTATAGAATTAATCATGTGTTTGAAATTTTTGGCTTGATTGAAATGGAAGTTTTGAAATTGAGAAAGTTTGAAATTTTGGAAGTGAGAATTTTGAAATGAATTTGAAGTTTAGAATTTTGAATTGGGATTTTGGAAATTGAATTTTTAAATTAAGAACTTGAATTTTATAAATTTGATATTTGGAATTTAGAAATTGAGATATTTGCATTTTTAAACTATGAAACTTTTACAGATTTTGGGATTAAAAATTGTAAATTTGAGTGGAAACTTTAAAATTTGAAGCTGAATTAGAGACCGTATTTTAGATTATGACACTTAAATTTTTGAAATTGAGAATTTTGTAAATTGGAAAAAAATGAAAACTTGGAAAACGAAATTAAAAATTAAGAATTAAATTTTAGGATTAAATTTGAATTTTAGAAGATGAGAAAATGTGAATTTGAATTTTGAAAATTGGATATTTAAATTTTTAAAAAAATGAAATGAAATTTTGTGAATTTTGGAATACTTGAATTTTAATATTAAAATGAATTTTAGAAAATTAGAAAATTAATAAATTAAGGGTGGAAATTTGACGAACTAAAGAGCCGATCAAAATATGTGGCCAAAGGTTTAGTCGAATGACCTAAAGGGTCGATAAACTAACCTAAGGGGTAGGGCCTAGATGTGTTAAACCTAATAGGTTGGGTCTAAGTAAAAGGGTTGTAATAGATTGGACTTAAGTATGTTGGGCCTAGACTAATGAGCTTGAACTAATGGGTTGGGCCTAGACTAATGGGCTTAAACTAATGGATTTGGCCTAATTTGATGTCTGGCGCGGGGGTTCGTTGACAGTCAGATCCATTCGTGGGACATCTTATGTAAGCGGGTGGAGTGTCACCGATGCCCTGAAAATGATCATCTCTGCAAGACTCAAACATAAGTAAACATGGCCACGTCGGGCCTGTCGTGCATCTTCATCCCAAAATATAGCCAGAAACATATTACAATGGTTTCGAGGTTAACTACACTCCTATACAAACATGTATCAATCAGAATATTTCATACATGTTTTACAAAAATATATAATCAAAGCCACATGTCGGCTTTCTTCTCAAAAAAGGCCTCTAGTAAGCATCGTCTTCCTGAATACTCCCTGTACTTGAAAGGGGGATTCCACGACGGGGTGAGCAATGTCCAGTAGTTGAATTTTCCTACAAAGGCTACTCCCCACCTAAAATGTGCATGGAATGGCACACAATAATCATCCACATTCCATACGATTTACAATTTACACATGGAATGCTTTATATCATGCATGAGATGAAACCCCCATGACATACCTCGAGTCCAGACTGACTCCCTCACACATGTCATACCAAGTGTGAAAAATAGTCATTGGTGTTCCACCGAGTGACTCACTCGATGGACCCGACCTCAGTACATATGAATCGTTGTCAAATTAGTGTGTTGTTATTTATGGTAGTGTCTTTTGGGGTCACCTTGCGGGATCAGCGTACGACTTCGACATTTACGGACTTTCTGTAAGACCCGAGAAATTCCAATTTCTGGAATAAGAGCAAAATCGTAATTTTGATTACAAAATTTTAATTACGGTTAAAAATCCGTAATTAATTCTCTAGATCTCCCGGATGTGAAAGCGGATTGCACCCGTTGGAATCGTCTCGCAAAATCACAGTTAGCGCGTAAAATTCGCGATTCTTTGGGACGGTCGGGTCGGCACGTTTTTCGAGCATCGCAGTTCGGGTCTGCGTAAATCGGTTCGATGTGACGAAAATTCGTCTCGCGAAATCTTTCATGCCGCTAAGTGGTATGAGTAGATAAATGATGAAAATGGACGTAGAGGTAGTCATGGGAATATCAAATACGGTAAAGAGGGACATGATGGTCATTTAGAGATTTGATATTTAAGTCACAAAGGACAAAAGTAGACTGTGGACCCTTCTTCTCAAACTAAAGAAGGCAAAAACGTGAAAATCAAGGAAAGAGAACCAGTAGCCATGGAGAATTCGTTTTTAGAGAGAGAAGCTTAAGCTTCTCTCTGAATTCCCTGAAGATCTAGCGGTTGGCGTGTATTGTGAAGGCGTTCTGCAGCGGAGGCGGTAGCGTGGACCCGGGTTTGCGAGTTTTGACATTCCGAGAGGTAGGATTTTACCTGCGTTTATTCCCATTTTAAGGGTTTTTCGATGTTTCGAGTTGGTTTGCGGCCTTGAGGGCCGTTTGTTCGGTCGAAGCAGCGGGGCCAGAATTATTCGAGAATTCTTGGGATTTTCCCACCATCGTGTTGCCGAATTTGTGGGCTGTTTGTGGAATTTTGTATTAAAATGTTGCTTTAAATCATGTATTTGTATGGAAAAAGTAGGGAATGGGCCGTAGGATCGATCTAAAACATGGGACCGGGTGTAAAATTTTGGAGATTTTGGGCTGTGTGTGATCCAGCTGATATGGAGCTGATGTATGGAATTTATGCATTAAATTTCTATTTTAGTGTTTATAAGATAGGAAATGGGTAAAAAATTCGGTTCCAAAAAGTGGCTTAGAGATTGGACAAGTGGGCTGCCTTGGACCTTGTACTTCTTGGGATTTCGGGATTTGTTAAAAAGCAGTCTCGGGTTTGTGTGAAATGGCGTAAAAGGTGCATGTGTTTTGGCATTGAAATTGTGTGAATTGAATGGCTTGTTATGTAGGAATTAATTTGGAAGTTGGTTGATCAAAGAATTGTGGAGTTAATGCTTGGGGTGTTAACACAATGACACAATTATATAGAATTAAATTGTGTTGTAAGCCATTGGTGATGATTATGATTTGCTTTCAGTGAGCTAGATTGGGTGATGATTGAGGTGTGGAATTACATGTGTGTAATTGGCGATTGAAAATATGCATGTTGACATATTGTGTAAATGATTTTGAAAATGGCATGTGCGTTTCGTATGCCTTTAGGTAACCTAGAATTAGGTGTGAGTGCATGATCCCTTGGTTTTTTGTAAAAGCGGACATGGTTGCGAAAGATTTTCACGGATGATATTTGGTGGGTTGGGAGATGGGCGGCCGGTCGTTTAGGATAGAGGACCATGGCCCATTTCGGAAAGCTCACCAACCAATTCACCTCGGAGGGTAGTCCCATATTTTTACCGACACGTTCGGTAGTGTATTTTCAAGAACAACGGGTTTTGTTTTGAAAATGATTATTTTCTCATACGTAAGCAGGCGAGTGTGAGTGGTCGGTGAGGACTAGTGACATGGGGATGACATGTAGACATTCAAGTAGGATCATGTATTTACTTGAGTGTGTGTTTGCTGGAGCATAGCGGCTGCACTTAGGTGGTGGGTAAGTGCCCAGGCGATTCTCCTCACTGAGCTTTAGTCACCAGGTAGATGGGACCCCCTTTATTTTCGGTCTGAGCGCTCGGGGAGGCGGCTCGTTTGAGGTTGATTTTGAAGAGAAATGGGTTTAGTGACTGATAGTTTGGACATAACATGTATTAAATTTGTAGATTTTTAATATATGTTTGTATAAAAAATAAAGTGTTATCAACTATTGAATTATTGGGATATAATTGAAGAATAGTTGATAATTGAGTTTACTGGAGTTTATGAGAATTGGTTTATGAGCCCAAGAGGCATTTTACTCATGTTGGGATCATATTGCAATTATTGATCGCTTGGGACGTGTGTATAGCGTGTGTATCGCATTTGGGTAGAGCTCTCCGTACAAAGGAGACGCTGCCCGATTTTAAAAAGTGGCGCCTGCAACCCGACATCCACTGTATTCCGCCTGCCGACGGTAGTCAACTGACCCCTGCTCGGGGGCGTCACACTTTCATCGCCAGAGATCATGTCTAACTACATGTGAATTTGGGACTTTCATCCTGAGGGAGGGGGAGCGGGGGAGATCTACCCCAACTTGCTCAGCCCAACACATGTGATGTTTATTATTATTTATTTATTTGTTTCCCACTACGACTGGTAAGGTGTAACACCAAAAATATACTACAGCGCTTTTCGACATGTTTAGGGTATTTTGTGGGGCTGTAATTGAATGTTTCGTGGAGTTAAATGCGAAACATGGAAACGGGAGACCGGAAATTTACAAGATTTAAGGATAAATCGTAAATTGTCCAAAAGGACTTAAAAGTCATAAGTTAATAAGATGAGCCAAATGAAATAAATAAATCAATATTAATCATCAAAAGTCAGGAGGACAAAAGCAAATAAAGAACTTAACCCAAAAAATGGGTTTCTGAGAGCCAAACATGGCCTGTTGAGAGATGGGGATTTAAGACCAAATTTGGTCTCCAAAGAGCAAAAAGAACAAAACGTAGAGGGAGAGAAGAGAAGGGGAGAAGAAGAAGAAGAGGAAGAGGAAGAGGAAGAGGAGAAGAAGAGAAGCCAAGCAAAAAGGTATGGAAACTAACCTTGAGTATGGAATTGTATGGATCTATGGAATTCTAAGGTTTTGTATGGTTAATAGCTTGTCTCCAAATCTAGGGTTTTGATAGAATTGCAATCCCAACCTTAGATTTCTCAAATTAGGCTGGTAAAACCCACAAGCAACAAGATGAGCATGGAACCCCCTCGAGGCTTCGGATTCATGGTTAATGACAGTAATCGTGCTGTGGTTAGAATAAACCCTAACAAATCCTTGGGTTTGATTTGTGTATGGGTTGTGACCCATATTAAAGTTGTTTTGAGAGAAATTCATGGAAGATTTTTGAGGAAAGATATGCAATGAAAGATGATTTGAGTAAAAATAGAGATTTCAAGATGAATTGGAGTGGTCTTGACGTGTTTATGGAGAAGCAAGTCGATTTTGGGTATCACCACAGTGGAAAATGGGAGAAAAATACATATTCTCGAGTATTTTTCGTGACCTTCAGACGGCATACTCTTTAACTGCACTGCACAAACAACACTCACTGCACTGCATGTGTCACTGTACTGCACACCCCCCAGTTTATTTTGACCAAGTGCCTCGATTTAGCCAAGAACTTGCCTGGCTTTATCCGATTTGAGATTCAATTGGCCGTAATTAAACTAGATTCTCAAGGAGAACTAAAATCCAGAAATAGACACGTCAAATTCTAATCCTAAGTGGTCCAAAATTCACTCAAAGTAGGGCTATAATCCAAAACTTTTCAAATTCTCGCTTAGTTTTGATCATAGAGTAGTCCGGGTTGTTTCTGACGTAACTTGAGCTCTTCGTGTTCGATTTTGGGTGATTCTGGGCTGAGAAGAAACCTTAGCACCTTAGCTTTAAATGAGTACAAAGAACCAGTGTCAAATATAGAGTTAAGGCACTGGAAAATGAGTATTGCAAACCGCCCCTAGGGTAAAATCCGGGTAAACCGACTAGGTTGGCATGAAAATGCCATAACTTTCGTTCGAATGATTCAATTGGAATGATTCCAATTTCTAAGAAAAGTAGATGCATCGAGGGACAAGAATACATGAATGATGTGTGAATACATCAGTATTCCTGTATAAGTATATGAAAAGAAATGAACTCAATACGAACATAGAACACAGTGCTAGCCATGTCATGAATCACGTAAGGTAATAAAGATAGCCATGAAGCTATGAAAGACATATGATCCATATGACGACCTAGGACCGAAAAATGAATGAGTGGACGCCCCATTGCGCTTCTAAGACTTCGCTGGTGCTTCGCACTCCCGCTGGTGCCACGACACTCCGCTGCATGTGTAGCCACGCTTTAATCGGGTGCCCTAAGACTTCGCCGTGCTACGACACTCGGGCTGGCAAGGAGCAGCACGTCCCGACAAGGCTCCAGCACCCCCGCTGGTGCTACTAAGCGTGGGTAGGCACGTCCCGAACAAAGGCTTCAAGACTTCGTTGGTGCCACGACACTGTCAGGATTGCATCTTCTGCATCTCATTATAATTGTCCTACCATTTATGATTATCCAGAATGCATAGACATATGATACACCTAATAAAGAATAAGAGTAAAGATCCGAATGCACTCCAGATCCCCGTAGGCACTCACGGTACTCCCCCTCGGTGATCCGAGCAGGAAGGCCTTCCTCTCAGAAAATTCCACGTACTGTGATCGGAAAAAGTCATATAAGTTCAGAATATAAGATGTTCAGGTCGCACTCTACGTGTACTTCGTGATAATGAATATGTGTAGTACCTACTGGTACTTTGTATACTAATAAGCTCAAACTCCTACTGAAATCCGAATAAATACAAGCCCGTTATAAGCATAAGAAATTGTATAGTTTAAAGATGACTCGATTGAACCGACAACTCGCTGCTTTCGGGATATGTTCAATCAGATAAACCCGGTATATGTATTTCGATGTGATCTCAGATTTACGAAGGACTAATGTCCGTGATCCGTATAAGTCCACATCCGACCTTGTATGTGATATGATTCTGACTGTTTCGCTTCTTATCGACTCTTACGGTACCTTCGCATAATAATAAGATTCAAATACAAGAATAAGTTCATTAATACAAGTATAAGATCCGTAAAGACAAGTATATATGCTCAAGATTATGTGAGGACCAAATACATGTATAGTTCGTAATACACGATAAGATCCCAAATACAAGAATAAGTTCTATAATACCGCATAATGCCTGCACATTCTCAGAGGCCTACGTACTTTTGTATCGTATCAAGCTCCTGTGTAAGATCCAAATACAAGAATAAGTTCTCAGAAACAAGTATAAGATCCGTAAGACAAGGATATGGTACCCATAGCACAAGTATAAGATACGGCACAAGTATAAGTTATGCAAAGATCACGAGTACATCAAGAAGGTCTAAGCTCAACTCTACGATCCGATAAGTATCGGGCCTCCGATAGAGTTCGCGATGTCCTTTCGGGGAGATCCGACATTATAAGTTCGAGATAAGTATCAGTATAAGTCCACAATATATGTCCTTTGGGAGATATGAATAAGTATACGTCCCGATACCAAGATAAGTATTTCCTACGAGAGCGGGCAAGCATACATGTATAAGCCTGCAAGACCAGATAATGAGGAACTGAATAAATATGTGTCTTAATGAGATCCGTGATAAGAATAAGTCCGCTTATAAGTAGAAGATTCAATGCTAGTAAGTATAAGATCCCAATAAGATTGGGTTTTCGCTTATGATATACAATCCAAATAAGAATAAGTTCCATGCAATTGTAAAGATTCCTAAGTATAAATTTGTTATAAGTATAAGAAAAGTTCACCCCGTGATACGAGAGATGAACAAGCATAAGTTTGTTATATGGGATAAGATGTATGCAAAATTGTTATATGATAACAAGTATATGTATTAGTCTCTGCTATATGAATTCTCGAAGATTCCGATATCTCGCATCGTTGATGCTGGGATGGCATTAAGTATAAATGTACGTGGTTTCAGATAAGATATGTTTCCCACTAAGCTGCAAGTTTAGCACTGCTTTAATCCGTAGGTACAGAGGAGAAGACGCCTAAAACATCCGCATACAAATCGGGCCAACACACCAGCAAGGGTTGTCATCACGTAGGGTCCCGTCCGACATGTAATTGGAATGTAAAGTTGTTTTGTATATATAAGTAAATGAGACTCGCTTATATGTGTATAGATTTTTGATGGACACCACTTTGGTGTGTTATTTGATTTGTATATAATATATTGATTCTCGTTATAAGATACAACATACCTTACGTGCACAAGTTCCCGCTTTTAGGAAAAAAAAAAAATCGTGCAAAGAGTTCAGATATGGTCTCGCGCCTGCATCCCTGTCAATCAATAACTGGCCTAATTGTGAATCGCGGCGTGACAAGTTGGTATCAGAGCCTAGGTTTAGGCGTTTCTGGATAAGTCTCAGATTAAGGATGTACCTACATAGTAATGTGTTAGCCTAATGCGGATGTCCTTGTCTTACATATTGACTAGAATGAATAAGTCCCAATCCAGCTTTGAAAGATTAAGACAGGAGATTTAGTTCTGATGGAGCCTTGTTGGCTCAAGTGAGAGTCACGCTCCAGCTTCTGTAAAAGACATGAAAAGAAAAGACCTGACTTAGAACATGCAAATGATAGAGTATGAATTTCGAGGACGAAATTCTTATAGGGGGGGGTGAGAATTGTAACACCCTAAAATATACCCTAGCAGTTTTCGACATGTTTAGGGTATTTTGTGTTGCACTTGAATGTTTCGTGAGCACGCTAAACATGGAAACGAGAGACCCGAATTACAAGATTTAAGGATAAATCAGAATTTGTCCAGTATAATTTAAAAGTCATAAGTTAATAATATCGAGGCCAAAACAGAAATAAAGGAAATTGAAATGGTTAATGATCAAAGTTGGAGGACCAAAAGCAATATAAACTTAACCCAAAATGGGTTTTCAGAGCCAAACATGGCTCAAGAGAGATGGGGATTTAAGACCAAATTTGGTCTCCCAAAGACAAAACAGCCAAAACGTAGAGGGAGAGAAGAGAAGGGAGAAGGAAGAAGAGGAAGAGGAAGAGGAGAAGAAGAGTAAGCTAAGCAAAGGTATGGAAACTAACCTCGAGTATGGAATCAGATGGATCATGGAATTTTGGTTTCAGATGGTTAATAGCTTGTCTCCAAATCTAGGGTTTTATTATAGAATTGCATCCTCTAACCTTAGATTTCCTTTTGAAATTAGGCTATAAAACCCACAAGGAACAAGATGAGTATGGAATCCCCTCGAGGTCGGATTCATGGTTAATGACAAGTAATCGAGTTGTGGCTTAGAATAAACCCTAATAATTCCTTGGGTTTGATTTGTGTAAGGGTCGTGGACCCATATTAGAGTTGTTTTGAGAGAAATTCATGGAAGATTTTGATAGAAAGATATGTAATGAAAGATGATTCGAGAAAAATAAGAGATTTTAAGATGAATCGAGTGTCTCGACGTGTTTATGGAGTATCGGGGTTGATTTTGGGTATCAACACATGGAAAATGGAAAAATACACATTATGGGCATTTTTCTAAGGACTGCACTGCACACTCGAACCTGCACGCAAAGCCATCCAGACCGAATCCCACTGCACAGTCGACTGTGACCGTACACCCCGCTCTATTTCGACCAAATGTCGATTTAACCATAACTTGCTCATTTCTTATCCGATTTGAGTGATTCAAGTGACTAATTAAACTAGACTTCAAGGAAAATTAAAAATCCAGAAATAGACATTGTCAAATTCTGACTCTAAGTGGTCCAAAAATTCACTAAAAGTAGGGCTATAATCCACCCACTCGCTCGCTTGATCATAGAGCAAGACAAGTTATTTCGACGTAATCCTGAGTTTCGGGTGCCCTCGACGGTGATTCCAGTTGGAGAAGAAACCTTAGCACCTTAGCTTTAAAGGAGTACAAAGAACCTGTCAAATATAGAAAGTCAAGGCACCGGAAAATGAGTATTGGAAAACAGTCCTCTTGCAAATCCGCAACCGGACTAGGTTGGCATGAAAATGCCATAACTTTCGTTCGAATGATTCAATTAGAATGATTCCAATTTCTAAGAAAAGTAGATGTATCGAGGGACAAGAATACATGAATATGTGTGAATACACGTATTCCCAGAGGCATAATGAATATGAAAATGAACTAAACATGAACATGAACATGAACATGAAAAGCAATATGTCATGAACAATGTAAGATAATAAAAGATAGTTATGAAGTTACGAAAGCACATATGATCATACGACTACCTAGGACCAAAATGAATGAGTGGACGCCCGGGCTGGTGCTTCAAGACTCTCGTTGGTGCTTCAAGACTTTTCGTGCTTAAGACTTGTCGGTGCTACTACCCCGCGGTTGCGGTAGCCACATTTTGATCGGGTGCCCATCTCCCGCCGGTGCTGACAAGACTTCATATGCGGAGCGCACGCCCCCGACGGCGTTCTGCACTTCGCCACGGGTGCTACGACACTCTCGTCATGGCGGCGCACGCCCCGAATCTGCACAAGACTCCCGCCGGGTGCTACGACACTTTGCTCAGATTGCACTTTCTGCACTTATTATAATCGCTCCTACTCATTTCTTATGATTGGTCTAGGTAGTCGAGCAGACATATGATAAGAGACCGACAAAGAATAAGAGTAAAGATCCGAATGTACCTCTCAGATTCTGCTTCCGTAGTACCCACGTACCCCGTGATCCGTAGTCTCGTAGTACTCCACTTTTAGTACTCTCGTGATCGGAAAAATAAGCATAAGTTCTCAGAATATAAGTATAAGTCCATTCGCATCGCATGGGTACTCAGATAATGAACTCAGACCTACTAGTACTTTGTATACTAATAAGCTTCCGAAACTCCTACCTGAAATCCCCCAATAAGCATAAGCCTCGTTATAAGCATAAGAAATTGTATGTTTAAAGATGACTCGACAACCGACAACTCGCTGTTTTCGGGATATGTCTAACTGTGATAAACCCGTATTATGTATTTGATGTGATCTATACTCACGAAGGACTAATGTCCAGACTGTATAAGTCCGATCCGACCTTGTGCATATGATTCTGATGTGTTCGACTTATCGTACTCCACGTACCTCAGACAAGAATAAAGATCCTTAAATACAAAGAATGTCCAATAGTACAAGTATAAGATCCGTAAGACAAGTATATGCTCTGTAAGACATGTATAAGATCTGAAATACATGTATAAGTTCCGTAATACACATATAAGATCCGAAATACAAGAATAAGTTTTGCAATACCAAGATAATGCTCAGAATATCTCCGTAGTACCTACGTACTTTTTGTGACGAATAAGCTTCCGTGTAAGATCCGATAAGAATAAGTTCGGTAAAACAGGTATAAGATCCGTAAGACAAGGATATGCTCCATAGTACAAGTATAAGATACTAAGCACAAGTATAAGCTCAAGTAGCATCTACTGCACATCGCAAAGGTTCAAGCTCAGAATCCTACGAGAGATCCGATAAGTATCGCATGATGTAAATTCAAGTAGATGTCCTTTGGGAGATCTGAATAATTATAAGTCCGAGACAAATATCAGTATAAGTCCACAATATATGTCCTTTGGGAGATCTGAATAAGTATACGTCTGATACAAGCATAAGTATGTTTCCTACGGGAGACAAGTGTAAGTATATGTATAAGCTCAAGATCGCATAATGAGGAACTGACAAGTATGTGTCTTAATGAGATCCGTGATAAGAACAAGTCCTGGGCTTATGTAAGTAGAAGATTTGAATGCTATAAGTATAAGATCCGAATAAGATTAAGCCTGTTATGAGTATACGATCCAAATAAGGATAAGTCTGCTATAAGTGTAAGACCCAAGTAAGTATAAATTTATTATAAGTATAAGTAAAAGTTCAGTCTCGCATACGAGAGATGTGAACAAGCATAAGTTTGTTATAAGGATAAGTATGTATGCAAAATTGTTATATGATAACAAGTATATGTATTATATGAATTCGAAGATTCCGAGACATTCAGCATCGTTTTATGTGATTTGTGATTCAAGATAAAATGCATGTGTTTCAGATAAGATATGTTTCCCACTAAGCCGCAAAGCTAAGACGGTTTTTAATCCATGCAGTACAGGAGAAGACGTCGAAAACATCCGTGATACAAACCGCCAACACATCGCAGAAGGGTTCACGCAGGTCCCCAAGGCTCGAATATGTAATTGGAATGTAAAGTTGTTTTCAGATACGATAAAGAAACGAGACTCAGCTTATATGTGTATAGATTTATGGACACCACTGGTGGTAGTTATTTTGATTTGCATATAATATGACATTTATAGTTATAAGATGTGGGCCATACCCACAGTACAAGTTCTAGCTTTTAGGAAAAAAAAACTTGGGAGTCCCAAGATATGGTCCGTAGCTCTAACTCTGCTCGAATCCGCCAATCGAGTTCGATCAGAATCGGGCGGGTGATTAGCGGGTCTCGACCTCGACATTGTCCCATTTCCCGGAGCCCATCACACCCATTCACCAAGAATGGTGAATTCAACATCACAATTCTCCCGCACCCGACTCGATGTGATGCTACATGCCTATGAATGCAATCATGCCAATTCATATATTCAATTCTCATGGTTCGTATACAATTATATTTCATATAATTCAAACATTCATGTTAACACATCAATTTAGCATGCATCAACAATCTCATTCTCCACACATCAAACATGTTATTCATATCAAGCAATAACATGCAAGCAATTTCACATGGACAATTTCAGTCCAAAATCAGTTCTGAAATGTTTTAAACAACCCCAATCAGCGCCTCGTGGATCACCCAAGGACGTTCCCTCATCACATTCAATCCATTTCACTGATTGAAATACACGGTCGTTTCCGCCCTCACAACTCCCAAATCCATTTTTTTCATGGCATTTTAAACAAGAATAACCGAGCAGGAGAAAACCCCTACTTCTTGGAGTTTGTCGAAACTCAACAACTTCGGTCTCTATGCGAAGCCCTTGCAGTGAGGATGAACTCTTCCTCTTGCTCCGCCTGAAACCGCCGGTTTGATCGTTGGGAAATATAGAGAGAAGGTGGTGTCTCTCTCTCTAAAACTCTCTCTTTTTCTTTTCCTTCCTTTTCTTTTTCTGTTCCTTTCTCCCTCTCCTCTCCATCCCAATCGCTTGTTCCAAGTCAGCCAAGTGGGAGAAAGTACTTCTTGCCACATGTCACCATCATCGCTTATTTGGATTACCTTATCCCTTTATCCATCTACTGATTTATCCAATCCCATGGTGCCACATGTCTCCTATGGCCCCAATCGAGCTCATTGTTCGAGGCATTCAAGACCACATCGCACGCATCGCGAGCCACTTGTCGGCAGCCAAGATCCCTACCACCGCCGCCTCAAAACACAAATCCGACCACCTCGACCAACGAATTTGACGCAGAGCCTGGGGATTGGCAGACAAATTCAACGACGAGATCCATTTCGTGATCCAATATCTAGAAAAATTCTGGATCTTCAACTGAAATTACCGTTTTAACCTTTCTTAGGAAATTTGAATTTCCTCGGGTTTTACATGATGGGCCTAGACCAATGAGCTTAAACTAATGGGTTTGGCCTAATTATGTTGGGCCTAGATTAATGGGCTTCAACTTAATGGCTGGTTCTAATCTTCACTGCGCCAGACTAATGGGTTACCAATTATATCGGGCATATACCAACGGCCGAATCCACCCGCCGAACTTAATTCACGAAATGTACTAATTGACTTAAACTAATGGGTTGGGTCTAGACTAATGGGCTTAAACTAATGGCTTGGGCCTAGACTAATGGACTTAACTAATGGGTCATCTAATTTTACGGTCGACCAATGAAATGCCTTAAACTAACAATATACCCAATTACGACGCAATGACTAACAGCTCAATCCAATGAGCATGAGATAATTTGATAAATGACTAACGGGTTCGAACCAATGGGTTCGACTCTTAATTTGAATATTTAATAATTTAACCCTAATTCAAATAAATTATAACATTCAATCATACTAAATTAAATAAAAATTATGTCAATTAACAATTCCAAAAGTGATAACTTAGGTTAAATTCAAATATTATAAAATTTAATTTTCTATTATTCAAGACTAATTTCACATATTAAAATCTAAACTATAACTAAAAAACTTCTAATTTAATATTTGACAACTTAAAGTCTATGCAAAAATTTTAAAGTTAGCTATTAACACACAAAAATATAATTACACATAAATAACCCAAAATAAACCTAAATACAATAAAGTAAGAGAAAAATGCAAGATTCAAGCTAATTACATAATTCTTCACCAACAATTGTTCATATCAACATACATGAATATCATAATATCTATAAAAATAATCTAATCCCACAAATATATATATATATATATATATATATATATATATATATATATATATATATATGTGTGTGTGTGTGTGTGTGTGTGTGTGTGTGTGTGTGTGTGAATTTTATGTTAAAGAAAACGTGTAAAGAGTGTTGACAACATGAGAAGAAAAAAAAAGGAAAAAAAAATAAAAAAAAAATAAAGAAGGCATGAGTTTTTTACCTTTGTGATGTTTGTTTAAATTTGCTTATTTTAAGAGTAAAAAATGATGAGAAAAAAAGAAGAAGAAAGATGAGAATTGGGAGAATAAGAAAACTAGAGGAAGAGGAGTAGGAGAAGAGAAGAAGGGAGGAAAAAAGAAAAAAAAAATGGGGCAGGGGATAAGAGAAGAGAGGGAGCCGGAGGAGTGACGAAAAAAAAAGAGGGGGTGGTGGAGGGGAAGAGAAGAAAGGGGAGAAAAGGAGAAGGAGAAGAAGGCAAGAGAAAGAGGGAAGGGGAGAAGAGAATCAGGAGAGGAAGGAGAGAAGAAGGAGAGAAGGGAGCAAACCGGTTGGGGGAGGGAGAAGAGAGAGGAGGGATAGTTGGATAGGGTATGGTCATAGGGGAGGGATGGAAGAGAAATAGAGAGTAGGGGAATGGGGGATTTGAAAATAAAATAAAATAAAAAATAGTAATAATAATAAAAAAATAAAATCAAAAGTAAAATTTAATAATAATAATAATAATAATATGTGAGCAAATTTTGGGGTCTATACATACTCTTGTTTAAAGATATTCCGTGATTTCATAAATTATAAAAGGTGGTTTCCTCTAGGATATTGTTTATGAGCATGTTCATATATAATTGAAAACTTTTTAAAAGTATTTTTCATCATTTTAGTTATTATTAAGGGAATTCTAAAAAAAATAGCACAAGATATTTCAATTCCATCTCTATTTTTATTATCTCTGGAGATATTTTACTATTTGACTTATTGATGGTGATACGTATCTTCCTTTTGTTTTCATCAAAGCATGCCGACAACATTTATTAGATAGTTGGAATTGAGTTTTGGACAAATATACATTATTTTAAACAAAAAATTATTAAAATAAGTCAAAAATCAAATTAATGTTCAAATTAGTAAAGGCCCTGCATACACATCGACATACACACGCGACGTCATACTACCAACTACGATATTATAATCTTAAGTCAATGTCACACCATCACTAATGATCAGATTCTTACCAACGCCGCAATCAACGACCGCGAATCGAACTTAAAATTACAAATGTCAGAATACTCATTGCTTACATTGTTAAGTTGTTTCTCTAGGGACTCTTCAAATTTATATCGCGACATAAGTTTTAATGTCGCTACATAAGTTGTAGCATTGTAATTTTTTTTAAGTCAATGTTGTTGTCACTAATTGCGACATTGTAATTTTTTTTAGTGACTGCGGCATTGAACTTTAAAAAAATTACAACGCCATAGTCACTGTCTCGACATTATTTTGATTGTCGGGACATTGTTTAGTTGTTTCTCCAAGGATTCTTCACGTTTGTGTTGCAACATAAGTTTCAATGTCACAACATAAATTGTGGCATTGTAGTTTTTTTAGGTCAATGCCGCAACATTGTAATTTTTTTTTAGTCAATGCATTATCGTTTTAAAAACTAGGGCATCTTCTTCTTCTCCCCCCATTTATTGTTTCTTCCTTTCTCTCCTCCTCTCCGACGATTGGTTTTGAGCTCAAATACACTGCATTCCTCTTCCATAGCAGGTAACCTACTTAAGTTCACTGATTTTAAGCATTCTTTTTAATTCTTGCTTGTGTTCCACCTTTTTCTCTATTTGCAACTTTTTCTTAAATGTCATAATGTTTACATTTTAACTTGAATGAGCTGGAAACTACTTGGTCCTTCATCATTGCGATTAGGCCTACTATTGTTATGTAACATCTTTGAGGCTATGAAATTGTTGATTTTAGATGTCCTTCAGGCATTATTTCATTATCTCAAGGTTGGGTTGCCTGGTCAGTTCCAGGTCCACAAGATCGCATCAGCCAAAGTTGCTTATTTTTAAATGTTTTAGGTCTAAATTGGGAGACAAAATTCAAAACATGGACCTCTTCTATACCAACTTATGTTGCTTCTATAAGAAATATCAGGATACAGGTCAAAACACAAACACTACCATTGGTATTGGAAAACATATTTGTTATATAGGAAAAAAAATTAAAACTTAAAACAACTAGAAAGTAATTTTAAAATATAAATTTTCCTGTATCGCTCAAGTTGTAAAAGGTCAGTGGGGTCATCGAGGTTCAATGTGAATTAAAATAAAGAAAAAAGAAAATATATATATTTACCTATAAAAAATTTGAAAATATAAATTTAATATCTTAAAGAGGTTAAAGTTAAACACCAATGACCGGTGTAACACCAATGACTGGTGTGACACTAATGATTTACTACAGGTGAGAAGACCTTTCAAATCCCTTGGTGTGTTTGTTTTGTAGGTAAATAATGTGTCCCGTTATATGTTTTTATAATGAAAAATCTGAAAGGATTGAAACATATGTGAAATATGTTAGGAACAAAGCTATTATTGTGCCTTTGGATGTACACATTGATTGCACATTTGATCAGTTATTAGCTATGATATACTCAAGAATAGGTATTGATAAAGAGATGTTTCAACTAATCCTCACTTGTAAGTATATATTGAAAAGCGAAAATAGGTTCCAACCTTGTCCACTATGAGATGACAATAGTGTGTACCAAATGCTGAAATTGGTTGACACAGCTAGAATGGAGGAAATTGAATTATATGTTCAGCTAGTGCTTGTTAAGCCACAAGTGAATCAATCAGTTGGTACTTACACAAATTTATTACTTAGAGAAAATTTTAATATTAAGGAATTGGACTATGGGTGTGGGCCTAGTAGTACTCTAGTTGTTGTAACTGATAGATGTGAAGTAAACAAAGATTATCAAGATTGTGAAGATGAAGCAGGTGATGAAGATGGTGATGATGAAAGTGATGGAGATAGAGATGTCCAAGTTGATGGACATGTTCCATATTTCTTAACTATTAACCAACTTATGAAGAATGAGTAAGGGGGATATCTCTCTATGGATGTGCAAAGTTGTGATTGTAAAACCCGTGAAAATTTTAAATTAAAATTTTTCAGATAAAGGGAAGACATAGTTTGCAGATGATGGGAGAAAATTTGGGATTTTCTAGATCTCTCGAATGGTGAAGCGGATTGCACCGTTCTGCAGGAATCGATCTCACGAGGAAATCTGGCTACCTAGTTGAATTTCGTTTGAATTTGAAAGATAGTTGATTCATCTTTAGAGCTTGGGTGTCGGCGTCATGGCGAGCCGTGTGGACAGTATGGAAAGCATGTGTCACAATGCATAGCAAGGCATGCATGTGTGACACATGGCAAGCCATGTGTGTGACACATTGTATGCCATGTGTCAACATGCATGGCCCCTTTGAAGCCAATATAAGGGGCTTCACATGGGCTGTTCATACTAGCAAGGAGAGCTTGATTTCAGTTCGTGGGGGGTGCATCAAGGAGAAGGAGGAGGAAAGGAGAAGAGAAAGGGAGGAAAGGAGAAAAGAAAAGGAGGAAAATAAAGGAAAAGTAAAGAAGAAAAGAGAAGAAGAAAGGGGAGGAAGAGAGGAAAAAGAAAGAGGAAAAGGAGAGAGTGTTGTACAGTGAGCACACCTGGATGACAAAGGAGCAGGAGCTACTTATTCTGAGGTAGGTTTCCTCACTACTCTGCAGTTTATTTTCTACGCGGGACGTGTATTAGCCTCGGGTTTTAGTTCGGTTTTTCGGTCGAATTTATGTTGTGTAGTTTGTTTGTGATTGTGTGATGAGTGGCCCCCAGGTTTCGTAGGAGTTTTTGGGATGTCAGCAGAACATTGTGTTCGGGACTACAAATGCTGACGGAATAGCCAAACGGGGTGTGCTGAATTTCCACTTTACCCTTGTGAATCAGATAAAGTGTCCAGCTTTGGGCGCCATAACTTTCGTCGAACTCATTCCTTGCGTTCTTGGACTCTGAGCTCGTCGAGGTCAGAATTTAATAAATCAAGTGCCTAAGCCACAATGTTGTTGAACATTGAAATTTGGAGTCCGCAGACCGAGTTGAAGTGGGTAATTACAGTTCGGAACCGTTTTGGAGCGGTTTATGTAGAAATGCTTGGGACTACAAATGACACGAGCGGGAATGGTCCATTTTAGATATTTTTGTCGCCAGTATTTGCTTCCAGTCTTTGGACTAAGTCTAGATTATTTCTTAGGCCAAGCATGGCTGAATTTATGGCCAAGAATGGCTAATGTGTGTTATTGCCATAAATTCAATGACATATTGAATATGTGAAATTATGTGACATGTGTGTGATAAAGATGGAAATAATTATATGCATTGGATTGTATGATTGACACACTATGTCTCGACTGGGGAATATGAATTATACAATACACCTAAGTAATGGTTGGAATTATGTTAATACATGCTTGAATGATGTGTTGACATGAATGAAAGCTGAATGATAGAAAGATGTAGTGCATGCTTATGTGATGTGCGGTGTAATGTATGGAATATTAACATGACTACATGTATCATGATGTTGGCGAATATATGGAATGTTGTTTGCATTAGACACGAGTGTGCCACGCACACCACAGTGTATGGTGTAGAATGTCCCGTGTAAGAGGTCTTCATACGTGGTCATTGAGTGGCTGGTGCATTGGTGATGTGGTAACACGCATTACATGGTGTGTGTACATAGTGCTTGGTTTGCCGCATTTAGTGTGGAATACGTGTGGGCTTGGGAATGGGATGAAGTCGATTGGGTTCCACGGTATTGAAGCAGAAAATGGAAAATGAAATGTGTCGGGCGTAGCAAGTAGAGGGATAGATACCCCCCTTAGGTGAAAAGCTGAAAACTGGTTAGTAGTGTCATCTACCACACGATGAAAGCTTTGAAAAATGTCGGAGGGTGTAAGAGACTCACGGTGAGACCCCAAAAAGTTATGTTGCCTAACAAGACATGAAATGATTAAATAAATATCACATAGACTACGGGTTGTGAGATAGGAGTCGGGGCGACGTATTGATTTCCATTGCTTGCCGCATTGGGTGGTGGTGGTGGGTCGGAGGTTGGCCGTGGTGGGGCATGTAGAGTGTCGTCTCATCACGTACGTATAGATTTTTCCATGATAGGAAACATTTATGCAGTTGGTTGTTAGTTTGGCTTGTGAAATGATCATTGCATCATGCACCTGGGTGGGGAATAAGCCCTTGGCAAGTTTATCTCTGCGGGCGTTAGCTCACCCGTCGTGGGACCCTCTTTCGGGTACGGGACGAGGTACGAGCGACCGACCGCTCCTTAGAGGCGGGATCAGAGTGGGCCGGACTGGGGCCTTGATTCTTGTTTTATGTATATTTTAGAACGAACTAGTTTTAATATATGTTTTGTATTAAGAGTGATGTAATAACTATTGGATTTATAGAAATGTATGGTCTTGCTTAGTAGCGGGACAGTATGGATGATGGGCCTATTGGGTCATTTTACTCAAGTATGGGTCTCATGATATGAGACACGGAGTTTGCGAGGTTGGCGGTGATCAGGTGGTTTCGCAGTTTTGGGGTGTCACGACTTGGTATCGAGCTTAGGTATCACGAATGCACAGGGCTCGGTGGGGCATGGAGTGCAGACATGTGTAATGTGTAGGAGCATCACGGCAGTACGGAGTTTGGTGTGAACTTTGGTTAGAATTACCTGAGTGCTTGATATCGGATCATGGTTTTGTTATCAAGATGCAGGTGAGAGGTTACCTAGGAGTCACGGGACGGGGATTAGATCCGCCGACACGTGTGTGTTTTCTTATTTATCTTTGATTGTATGCGTATTGATTATGTGTACAAATTATGTGAATTATATACGTGGTAGGATGTATATAGGAAATGCGAACACTAGGGTTGAGAAACGTAACCTTAGGAGTTCGGGAAACGAACAGATGGTTCGGGATATTAAGTCTATTATTGGTCGGCATGTGCGCTAATAATTGGACACGAAAATGATTCTAAACTTGCCGTTTGACTTGTGTAGATGAAAAGTAGAGGACGGGGGCGTAGAGGTCGATCAGGCGCATGGTCGACTACCACCTCGTTTTTTTTATCAAGAGGCCTCTATAGAGGCCATGGGTGTCGCTGATAGCCATCAAGCAGACAGTCGATGCACTTAGAGGCCAAGGAAGGCGCCAGAGCCTGGTTCAAGGCACATCATCCTCCGACGCTTCATGGGGAGCGAGGGACCAATGCAGTCGACCATTGGTTCCGCAGATCAGAGGATTCTTCGAGTTAGCGTGATCACCTCTGATACTACTCGATTGCTACCATTCTAGCCGAGGGTGAGTCCTGATCCTGTGGAGTGGGTCACTTACTTCCGGTGGAATTGGAGACTACATGACATGGGATGATTTTTCGCAGACTATTCATGGGAAGTACTTTCCGCTTTCAACACAGATATGCGAAGGCCCTAAAGTTCCTTTGATTCGAGACAGGACAATGGGATCAGACGAGTAAGTAGCGATTCATGAGCGCGCACTTCGGGATGATTATGTACACCGACGCCGCTAAGGTCAGGAAGTTCGAGGATGGGCTGAAGTTGTCCATTCGGGGCAGATCAGGACATAACCAGCAAGATACGGACTCGACATCGGCATGCACTTTGATCATCGAATGTAGAGGTAACGATGCTTGTAGCATCCAGATGGGTGCTAGTGATAAGAAGAGGGGAGCCGCTTCTTCCTGAATGGAAAGAAGAAGAGGACTGCTCCATGAGGGTTTCGTGGCGCCATGCCAGTCCGGTTACTACCAAGCCGGATGTATTTATTATGTTTCCACGCCACGCCCAGACATTAGCTGAGGCTTTAATCGCCGCAGACATGTGGGTTTCAGGATCGTGACACCACGCCCATTACCGGGGACATGAGTAGACTCCACATAGCCTCCTTACCCCAAGACGCTGGGGAATAACAGGACACCAAAGTGAGACACAAGACGGCAGCCACAACAAAACAAAGGCCAGTATGGGTCGAGGTCGAGGGCAAAGAGTGTACAGTCGGACTTCGGGCTCAAGGTCGGTTCACGCACACCGCATCGAGGCAATGATCAACGTTGATTCACGCTTTTACTCTTTGCCTATGGGCAAAAGTATTCTAAGACCAAGTACTGCGGTTGTTTCAAGGGAATAGCACGATGTTTCACCTACACTATACGATCTACTTCGCTGGCACGGGCACTGACAATCGTTAGCCAGCCTTTAATTCGAGACAGGAGCAGGATAAGAGTCTCGCTCGTGGCGTTTATAGTACGCAGGATGTTTTTCCTGGAAGAGTTACCGGATTACCTCCATCGAGGGATGTAGATCCGCATTGAGTTGTGATCCTCGTACGCTTCTTCATTTTGACTCGCATAGATGCGCCGCATTGAGCTGGTGTGAGCCCGCTGGGTCCAGCGGAGTTATCGCGTGCCTCACGACCGAGCACTTAACCATGGGGCGCCCATTTCTATTTCTCTGGCGGGTTACAGATAAGACTTACTGCGTACTCGATTATGACAATTGAATCAGTGGTTATAATCAAGAATTAGTATCTAATAATGTGATTGATGACTTGTTTGATCACCGAGGGGGCGAGTCTACTCCAAGATAAACCTTCGCATCAGTTACCATCGCTGAGAGTTCGGAGGCGCATATCCCTAAAACAGAGTTCGTGACGGTAATGGGCACTTGGAGCCACTAAGTGATGCCCTTCGGATTGACGGAATGCATCGGCAGCATTCATGGATTCCAATGAATAGTGTTCCAACCCTATTTAGATCAATTTGTGGTGGTCTTTGTTAATGACATCCTGATCTACTTCACTGAGGCGGGAGCATGAAGATCACTCTTGAGAATCGCATCATGCCTTTCGAAGGATCATCAATCGTATGCCAAGTCTGCAAGGGAGTTTTGGCCATCGAGATGGCTTCTTAGGACACGCAGGTCGCCAGCGTATAGTGTGACTCGGGAAGGCTGAGGCTGTGATGATTGAGAGGCCAAGCCGCCTCGAGATTTGTAGTTTTAGATCGACTTCGGTATTACAGGAGGTTTATAGAGGATTTCTCCTTATTATAGTCAATGTAAGATGATTGACCTGTATGAGGTCAAGTTTGTGTGGGATGACTCATGTGAGCGAGCTGCCTGAATTGAAGAGGAGGCTTATCATCCATTCTAATAGTCCCGGGAAGGGGACAGAGGTACACAATGTACGCGATGCTTCACGATGACCGGATGTGTGTTCTAATGCCGTCCGAAAGTTATGGCTTATGGGTTCGGCAAATGAAGAATCACGGCGCGACTACTCCCACGCATGACATGGATTGTGTCGTAGGTCTCGCCTGAAGATCAGCTCACCACTGCAGCGGCAGATCACCGAGGTGGCCAGACTGGCCAAAGTTTGAAATACATCTCACGAGACCTCAACACAGGCAACAGAGTGGATGGAGTTTCCTTGAAGATTACGACTCACTTTGCATACTACCATCCGGTGGCAAATGTGGTATCGATGCGCCTCAGCCGAAGTCAACGAGGTCGGCTTGTATAGCTCCCGAGATGGCTGGATGCTCGAGACAACAGTGTGGCAATCTCGAGATCGCAAGACTTACGAGTTGCGCCAGGTACCTGAAATATGATGCATACGCCGGCTCTAATGAAAGGCAGTGGATATAGCCCAAAAAGACGCAGTAATCCAGGTGATCCATCAGACCGAGTACAAACAAGCGTTCTGACGGCAATGGACCATCCACACAAATGGTAGTCTTCGATATAAGGGACGAGTTGTGGTCCCCCAATCGACGGATTTGAGAGAGATCCTCGTGTGAGTTCCATTGTTCAATTCGCTGTGCATCTAGTGGCACGGCGATGTATCATGACCTTCGCCGCTAGTATTATCGGAGCGACGAAGAGGCGAGATGTCGGGAGCCTCATCCCACTGTCTCACGGCCAGCATGCCACGCCGAAAGCACCAGTTACAACAGGCTACTCCAGCCACTGGAGATAGCGGAGTGGAAGGGAGCACATCACGATGGACTTTGTGGACTACTTATGACATCGCAGGCATGATGCGGTGTAATATAAAGTGGACCGACTCACCAAGTCGACATTGGCCATGCAGATGACCTTTACACCGAGGGAATTCCTCGCAGGTCAGATATATACGGAGATAGTATGGTTGGCTGGAGGCCGGGCCCATAGTATCGATCGATCATCAAGGTTTACTACATCGGGAAGAGTTTTGCTGGGCCATAGGGACACACCGCGCCGATGAGTACCGCCATTTTTAGACGGATGGTCAATCAGAGCGGGCTATTCAGATTTTAGAGGACATGCCGCGAGATGCCATCCCCGGATCTCATGGTAGCCGGAGGAGACTTCGTTCTTCTTGCAGAGTTCGCCGCGCTACAACAGCTCGCTTATCGCGAGTATTCAGATGGCGCCCTATGAGGCTCTCTACGGGAGGCCATGTCGATCACCGATATGTTGGACAGAGGTGGGAGAGAGCTCCATCACTGGTCCAGATTTGATTAGAGACACCTCAGAGAAGGTGGGTATGATCCTGGCCGCTTCCCACTCGAGTCGCGTAAGAGTGCCACGCTGATATACAACGATGACCTCTCTATGAGTTCGAGGCAAGGACTGCGTCTTCAAGGTGTCGCTTTAAGAGAGGAGCGACTGATTCGAAAGAGGAAGTCAATCGAGGTACACTGGACCCCTTGAGGCACTTGGATGTGGGCGGCTAGACATCTGGGCGAATGCCATCAGGTTTGTCGAAATGCCTCATGAGGCATTTCCCCACTTCTCTATGCTCTGAAGTACACCCGCATCCAACTCATACGTGGATCAGGCGAGCTTCATTAAGTGATGTGGATGAGAGCTTCGAGGAGGGACCAGTGCGTATCATGGATAGCCGAGAGCAGATTTTGCGTGGCAAGACTGTGAGGCTTGTAAAGGTGTTGTGGCAGCACCGAGGAGTCGAGGAGGCCAGATGACGCGAGACACTGTAAGGCCACAACTATCCCTTCTTGTTCGACGGGGAAGGAAGCTCAGCTATTAATGCTTTAAATGATTGTTGCATATGTGCATAAAAGCTTGAATGTGTATAAGGCAAAATTCGGACGAATTATTTGGCGTGAGAGTGTAAAACCCGTGAAAATTTTAAATTCAATTTTTAGATAAAAAGGGGGCAAAATCAGAATACCGGAATAGTTCGTGAGAAAATTTCGATTTTTCTATATATCGGATGCATAAACGATTGCACCGTTTGGAATCGCCTCAATGAAGTATCTAGCTACCTAGTCGAATTCTCTGCTGAATTTGAAATAGTCGGAATTTCCACGTATTTTTAAGGCAATCTGCAGCCTGGGCGACACATGGCTCACTATGTGGATGACACATGGCGAGCTTTATGTGGATGACACATGGCAAAGATAGATGGACATTACGGCAAGCCATGTGTCACAATGACAGTGATGTACGTGTGACACATGGTATTACGTGTCACATGATGGCCCTTTGAAGCCTATATATAAGGGGCTTCTACATGGGCTGTTCATGCCGCTGAGAGTCTACCCCAGTTCGTGGGGTGCATCAAGGAGAAGAGGAGGAAGGGAAAGAGGAAGGAGGAAAAAGGAGAAGAGAAAGGGAGGAAAGGAAAGGAGAAAGGGAGGAAAAGAAAAGAAAAGGAAAGAAGAAAAGAGAAGAAGAAAGGGGAGGAAGAGAGGAAAAAGAAAGAGGAAAAGGAGGGAGTGTTGTGCAGTGAGTAGACCTGGACGGCAAAGAACCCGGAACTGCGCTACAAGAGGTAGGTTTCCTCCTACTTTGATTATTTTACGCCAAGGGGTCAGAATGTCACGTTCTGCCTGCCTGAGTCAATTCAGCGTTGTGTGGTTTGTTTGGTTATCAGGTAATTTAGTCAAACATTAGTTTCATGGGTTAATCAACCAAATCATTGTGTTTTCTTAATGTTAAAAATCCCGAGCGGTAATGGCAACGGTAAAGCCCAAATTCCCTGACACCCTTGTGGACCTCACACTAACTTGGATGTCAACCATAACTTTCCTGGTCCGAACTCCGATTCTTCATTCTTGACTCACAGAAGCTCAGAGTCTAGAATTTTAATAAAATAAAGTTCTAGCCAAATGTAGGCTGTTGGCTTTTAGGTCATGTATGCGCTTGAGGAATGGTCCGTCTGCTCTCGAACTCGCTTTGAATCGCTCTGAATCGAAATGCTCGACCGATATACCAGAAAGGAATTGTGTGTTGATGCCTGTGTGTACTACAAAATCGACTTTCCGGACTAAGTCCAGATTATTTCTTAGGCCAAGCATGGCCGAATTTATGGTCGAATAGCTAATGTGTGTTATTAAGCATGAATTAATGACATATTGAATATGTGAAATTATGTGATATGTGTGAGAAAGATGGAAATAATTATATGATTGGGTCAAGATAGATTGACACACTATGTCTCACCGAATATGAATTATAGTAATATTTGCCTAAGTAATGGTTGGGATTAGGCATACATGCTTGAACATGTGTTGATAAGGAATGAACTGAATGATAGAAAAGATGTAGTATGCTTATGGGATGTACTGATTTGAATATGGAATATTAACATGACTAACATGTATGCCGATGTTAAATCGAATAAAATGGAATGTTGTGGTGCATTATACACGAGTGTTCATAGCAATACAAGCATGGTGTAGGTGTCCCGCGAGTCTTCATATATTGTCATGGGTTTGAGTGAAGTGGCACAACAGATCAGACAGGTGCGTAACACCCATTGAGGCGGCGCGTGGTACATGGTGACCGTTTGCACCGCATTTAAAAGTAATCGTGGGTTTGGAATGGGACGAAGTCCAATTGAGTTCCATGTTAAAATGAAAATGGAAATTGAAATGCGCTCGCGAGTAAGTAGGGATAACACTTCTCAAGTGAAAAGCCCGAAACTGCCATGCCTATCCAGACCAGAGTCTAAAATGTCGGAGGGTGTAAGAGACCCGTGGTGAGACCCCGAAAAGTTCTATTGCCCAAAAAGACAAGAAATGATTAAATAAATATCACATAGACTACGAGTTGTGACGGGAGCCTGATCAGACTCCTGGCTTTAATTTCCTAATAAAGACTTGCATTGCGGTGGGTTTGAGTTGACTCGTAATCGGGGCATGTAGACTGTCAGTCCCAAGGGTTACTTTTATTATAGATTTTTCTATGACAGGAAACATGTATGCACGGATTGCTAAGTGGTTTGACCGTGAAATGCATTATTTTCACAAACTGAAGTGGGAATAAATCAGATGATTTATCTCTATCGTTACTAACTCGGTGGGACCCCTTTCTGTACGTGATTGTATACAAAACGGCGCTCCTAGAGGCCTGGATGCGGAATATGTGCCTGATCAAGGCCTTGATTCGCTTTTATGTATATATTAGAAACTAACTTGTTTTAATATATGTTTCTGGCCAAGAGGATATAATAACTCGGATCTATAGAATGCACTGGCCTTGTAACCATGGCGACAGTATGGATGATGTCCATTAGTCATTTTATCATCAAGTATAGTCTCGCGATATTAGACACAATGTGCTCCGTAGGTTGACGCGCCAACGACCCTTAGTTTTGGGGCACAGTTGATGTCTCAAACAACTTCCAGATTCCGAGGACCTTGATCTGATACCAAGGATGAGAGGAACAATTACTTATTTAGCACCATCACCTGTTAGTTTGAAAATGTGGAAACTTTGTAATGTTGTTTCAAGGACTTAAGGGACCCATGGTGAACTATAATACTGCAAACTCAAGTGGAGAATTTTCTTCATACAGGTTTTTAGTTCTGCAAGCTCGCTAAGATGTTGTTAAGTTGTACTCTATTAAAGCACACCAAAAGTATGTGGTTGTTGCGTCTTCAAAAAAATTGCTAGTGTTAAGATGTAAGAAGGCCGAGGAGTGTCAATGTACATGGAAGCTTCATGCTATGGTTGTGAAAGATACATCTTTCTTTGCAATCAATAAGTATATTCACAATCAATAAGGTTTACATACTTGTGTCAATGCTTACTTGAATTGGGACCATCAACAATTAGACTCCAACTTGGTTGCTGATCATATAAAGGCAATGATTAAGGCACAGTCACTGTTAGTAAATGCTTATCTACAACCATTATGAGAGTTCTGGATGAAATATCATAAGAAGGCATTGGTTGGAAAACATAAAGCACTTCATAATCTTATTTATGACCTATAAGTTATATGCAAACTACTACGTTTCTTTATGGTATCGAGCAAGCAAATCTTCGATGTGTTGTAACTGAAAATATTTGAGCGCTGGCGGCGCATAACACCGAGGTATTTCAACGGGTTTTCTGGGCATTTCATCCATTTATTGAAGGATTCAATCATTGTCGACCCATCTTGAGTATTGATGGTACACATTTGAATGGGAAGTATAAAGGCACGTTGATGATTGCTATGGGTTGTGATGAAAATAATAAGTGGTTTCCACTGGAATTTTCTATTACAAAATGATAGAATATTGATAGTTGGGGATGGTTCTTGGCATGTATTAAAAACACTTAACGGATGAGACTTTATGTTATAGCTGACAGACATCCAGGCATTATGGCAGTAATGACTAATGTTCATCTTGGTTGGACTAAACCAAATGCATATCATAGGATTTGCATGCATAATCTTGCAAGCAACTTTATGAATCGTTTCAAAGATAAAACCTTAAAGAATTTGGTGTTTAGAGCAGCTTTAGCAACTAAAGTTGGAAAATTCAATAAGCATATGGACACAATTGGGAGTACTAATTTACAAGCACACAACGATCGATGGTTGGTGGCGTAATCCTTTTGAGAGAAATGTCAAGAATTTTCATGATGGAGGTTAGTTATGGGATAATGACTACAAACATGTCTCGAGGTTTTCTGGCACAGTGTTCTTAAAGGATGCCTGAGCTACTCCAGAATTGCATTGGTTCAATTGACCTGTTTTAGTCTCAATAGGTACTTTGTTGCAAGAAAGGAACTAGGTTATAACATATTGGCATCATATGAGCAATATAATCCATATGTTGATGCTAAGATTAAGGCACATATGGTAAAAGCTGGATCATTTGAGATTATTCTTTATGATCACAACCAGGGACGATTTCATGTTTGTCGGGCGAGAGGTCGAACACCACATCGCTCAACTTATACTTAATTGGCAAAATGCACTTGTAAGACACTTATATATGGATTTCCTGTAGTCATATTATATAACAAAGTTAGTTTCACTCGAGATTTTCGATCATTTGTTCAAGGCAACTATAGCATTCAATTGTATTACGACACATGGGCAACCTTAACGATCCCATCTTCGATGAATATGAATGGCCTCATGAAGGTTTAACCATTGTTCCTTCTGAGTCAATGAAACGCACATCACGTGGACGTCCTAAATCAACCCATTTTCATAATTAAATGTATGTTAGAGAGGGGAAGACTACTAACACATGTGGGTTTTGCAAACAACCTGGTCACAATCGTCAATCTTGTTGAAATAGGAATCAAGTTGATTGAAAAATGTATGTTTTTTGTTGTTACATTGCCTTAATAATTGCATTGTATCTATATACTAATACTTGCTCATTTATTATCGTTATTAATTGTTATATGTTACAAATATGGCATTCGTAGGGCCTTATGATTTAAATCCGTTAAATAGATCTATCTTGGTTTTATAGGATAGACATCGATCTCATTTAGTGGACACTAATCAGGCTTGCCTTTTCCATATCATAAAATGTTGTTTTCGATTATTATGTGTAAGGGCAAGAATTTATTTATTGATATCTTTGTAGTTTTCGTCGGTACTCACATGTCGACAACAAATGTCAAAGTTCATGCTAGAGTAGCATATGGATCCTCTTATTTGCCTGTATGTGATCCAATCTAGCTTTTATGGTCTATACCACATCGGACATGGCGTCTTGAGACATACACATTTCATTTATCGATTGGGGAGATGACGATCGCATTACAGGATGTCGCCATCATCCTAGGCCTTTGAATTCATGGACCACTAGTCACCAACACATGTAGCTTCGATTTGTCGTCACTGTGTCAAGAGCTGCTAGGTGTGATCCCCATCTCCAACTGAGCTTCGAGGATCTATTGTCTCGACTCGGTGGTTATCTCAGCATTTATCAACTCCACCCACCGACACATAAGAGGTGACATTAGAGCGTAGTGCACGTGGTTTCATCCTAACATTGCTAGGGATCATTTCTATTTGCATACAAGAAGGGTCTACATGTCCACCTCTGTTTCCTCTCCTTACTACAAGATTTGATGTAGACCTCTACATACATTTGGGGCAGTGTAGGTCTAGCACACTTATACCCAGAGTTATGCCGAGCGAGTTGCGATGGTGCTATGGAGATTTTTGGTTGTAAAACATTGTTACAGATATGTTGCTAATATTTATAACTATACACATATAAAATTCAATCACTAAGATATTGCTAATATTGAATGTTTTTTTTTATCCACCTGTCTTGGGAGAGAGACTACACATATGGTCAATTCGATTTTAGTACTAACAAAGACTCCAATCCTTCACCATTTATAAGCTACTTATGGCGGTATGCAACATGGAGACGAATCGGTGGTATATAATATGGATTACTAATCGAGCCTCGAGGTTCAAGCTAAGCTGACATTCATTAGTTCGTTGGCGAGTACCTTTATCATGGGCATATAACCTATCCGTGCTTACTCTAATATTGAGACTAGTCGACGACAAACTCATGATCAAGTAATTGGCATATTAATATAAATGTTTTTAAATCATATTCACAATAATGATAATTTTTTAGTCGTATTGACATTGAGGTAAATTATAGGTGTTATAATAAAGCCATACATCTGAGCTCATGTCCATCTACCGATATGTCTTGCCGATCGTGATTTTGGCTGATCATGTCACCATTTATTTGCTTTGAGACTGTAGAGTGGCATCGTCTAGATCGAGTCTTGCATTAATTCAGCCTTCATCTAAGGATACCTCCATCTTGCTCGTTAGAGCAAGAGTTACATTTGGTTGATGGATGAGAACTCCATAAGTACGATTGGGAAACATATCATGCACTATACGTCACCTTATGGGCTACACTTGTAGAGAGAATCGTCACATCACCTCTTATGGCTGGTATTATGGACTTCCTTGATCTATATATGGAGTGGTATCAACGTATTACATGACGTTTGATCACACCACCACTCCATAAGGATCAAATGAGGTACCATAATACAACCGCAACATCACACTTGTTGGTAAGTAAGCGTCTTTAAATTCTAAATTATTTCCTATATTTAATGCATAGAGTTGACATTTACTTTTGTTTGGTTTTTTTTTTTAGATATCTGGGATGGTAGAGATCGCTACTATATTTCATAGGGCTTCCTTAAGCTTGCTATACGACATTCATCACATTGCTATATCAATTTTAAGCTTGATTGGAGAGGACTAGCGCATCACTTCACAAGATGAGGAGGCAACTATGTCACATGGACCATCCATCAAACCTCCTGTGTCATCTACTATAATTAGGATGAAACCAATCCGAGGTCAAGGGAGAGGGAGAGTGCAGGCTGAGGTCAGTCGACCGGTCGATTTAGAGCGAGTGGTCGATCAGGTGGTTATGCTGATACTGTCTACGCACGAGACTCTATGCCACTGAGTATCCCATGTTACCCCCAAGATTCAGCTACAATTACATGAGTTTTCCACACCACCCTCCTATACTTTCATACCACTCGCATATTCTACACCACCCCTAGAGACTTCCCCTCCACATGTCATCCCACCGTTATCACCTACATTTTCGACCTTAGAGGCCACATTACCATCTACGACCTTAGGTATAAAACCTAAGAAAATTCTAATTTTATGAAAAATGGTAAAATGGTAATTTCTGTCAAAATCCAAAATTTTTCTAGATCTCGGATGATGAAACGGATTTCACCGTTGGAATCGTCTCGCGAAATCTAGTTACCATGTCGAATTTCGTCGACCAAAGAAAGCCTAATTTACATTTTCGAGTAACGGGTGTGGAAAGTGACACTTAGCACATTTTTGAGTGGCTCAAGAAAGCACGTGTCGTAAAAGTGTAATTAATCAACATGAGCTCAAAGTAGCCATATGGACATATTTGGCACAGATGCCATTGGATGAAAATCCAGCCGGTGGATAAGAGGATAAGGCGTAATCATTCAACTAATGTAGTGTTATATGTGGCATGAGAGGACAAGTCCTTCTTGATCTAAGCCCTCCCAACCGGTTTTGGGAGAAGGAAAGTTAGAGAGAGAAAAGGAAATAGAGAGAAAGGAAGGGATTTTTAGAGAGAGAGGCTCCAACTTTCAATTTCCACAATCTGATCGTCAATTGATGGGCCAAGAAGCAAAGTTGCTCTACCGGCAAGGGGCTACGTGATGGGTATACCGTTTTGTGGAGTTTCATAAACTCCGAAGGTAGCTTTCTCCCATTTATTTAATCCTGTTTAAGAGCCTTGTTAATGATTCGACACGTGACGCCGTGAGTGGTCAGCAAATTCAAAAATCGGATCATATGTTGGAAATTTTGGGACTGCTGACAAATTCTTGACCGATCTCGCATCGAAATGGTCCTGTGGTATTTATATGTGTGTTATATTGTGGTTTTGGGTGCTTTGAGGTCGGAAATAGTTCATGGATTTCGTTCCAAAGAAGTGAAAACTGATGTTGATGAGGGGTTGTCCACTACGTCTCATCGACCGTTGGGACTGCTGTCGACAAAATGCCCATGAATTTGCTTTTAAATGAATGACTTGAATTGTGTGGAAAATAATATGTTAATGCATGGAATTTAATGTGTTAATATGATGTTTGAATTATATGAAATGATAATTGCAGGAGCCATTGAATTGAATTCGTTTATTAGCTCATGAGCTAATTTTGATGTTATTGCCATGAATAGAGATAAACGTGGTTAGCATGTGAATCTCCTTGTCAATATATGCATGATTGATATATTGATATGTGTTGTATAGAAATGACATAATGCATTTCATATGCACCGGGCAACTTAGAGTCAATAGGTGTGAGTGCAGCAACATGAAATAAAATAAAAGGAAATGGTCATGAAAGGAATTTCAAAGGAAGATTTTCTCCAAGAATTGCTCTTGAGAGTTGTCCAATACCACGTCCCGAAGGGCCCATGACCGCTTTTCGGAGAGAATCACCAACAATTCACCTCGGAGGGTTGTCCAATCGATTTTATCGAAACTCGTAGTATGTTTCTAAACAAAACCTTTGTTTTGAAACAACAAGAGCTTTCACTCGCTTAGCCCGCTGAGGGAGTCGAGGCGCCCGAGTAGGACATGGAAGGGGTGAGTCACATTCTCATCCATATCATGTAGAGCATTTTAGTAGTGGACTTGCATGTTTTACTTTGAATGTGTTTGGTTGCCAATATATGAGCACTTATGTGGGGAGTAACCTATGTAGGGAGGCTTCATTACCATCAAGTATTGCCTACTCCCGTCGAGGGAAAATTATTTTTGTACAGTGGAGGTTCGAGAAGACGGCGCCACTAGAGGCCTTTGAAAAGAAAGCCGGACAGATGATATATATTTTGTAAAAAACATGTATTAGAATTTAATTTTAATATATGTTTGTATTAAGAGTGATGTAACAACTCTTGAAACTATTGCAATATAGTTTGATGTATTTTGGTGAGTATGATGTGTAGGCCAATGTGGCCATTTTTATTCATGTATGGGTCTCATGATATGAGACACAGGTTTCTGCAAGTTGACGGTGGTCAACGGGACACCCCGAGATTTGGGGCGTCACATTAGGGGCCACATTACCTTCTACGACATCATCTACATCATTGCCTCCCATTTATGAGACCATGATTGACCTTGTTCCAAACTTAGGTGCATGCCCACCTAGGCGACCTCGCTCTTCACGTACACGTCGAGTCGTTCCGCCATCGGCTCCCTTAGCTCCATCAAATCCATATGTCGCGACACCTCAACATATGTCATGACATAATGTATATTATATGGCATGTTGTGTCAGACATCGCAACGGGCGTCGCGTGATATAATGTGGGCGCCGATGCCGCAACTTATGTCACGACATTGCAACTTATGTCACGACATAACAGAAGGCCAGATGACGTAACTTATGTCGCGGCATTGAAACTTATGTCGCGACACAAACGTGAAGAGTCCTTGAAGAAACAATTGAACAATGTCTCGACACTCACAAACTTGTCATGACATTCATCCAAAAGGAGCGTCGAGCAAGAATGTCACGAAAATATCACGACACCCCTAAAGACCAACTAGCAACTCGCTAGTTGTCAACGACATTGTCACGTAAATCAGCCACGTTGGTGATTAAAGGATCTAAACATTGTAATTTTAAGGTGATTAATAACTAAAAAATTACAATGCCAGAAGTCGCTGATCGTGGCATCGACTTAAAAAAACTACAATGCTTAACTTGGCGTCGCGATGTTGAAACTTATGTTGTGACACAAACGTGAAGAGTTCCTGGAGAAACAATTGAACAATGTCACAACAATCAAAATAATGTCGCAACAATGACTGCGGCATTGACTTAAAAAAAACTACAATACCGCAACTTATATCGAGACATTGAAACTTATGTCACGCATACGCTACATGAAGAGTCCCTTGAGAAATAATCGGACAATATCGCTACAATTAAAATAATGCTACCAGCGATAAAGGATCGCAGAACATTGCTAATGTGTGCATCTACATGGTTAGGACGCACTAGTTTGGACATTATTTTGATTTTCAATTTATTTTAGTTTTTTTTTTAATAACATATATTTGTCCAAAACTCGTTGGAACTTGGAACTATAATTGATCATATTGATTGTGACGCTGAAGAGGTCATGGTCCATGTTAATGTCCTTCTTTGTTTTGCTTATTTTTACTTTTGTTTTCATTTCTTTTTTTAGTAGGTCAAATGATATAATTATTTTTAAAAAAAAAACTCTAACCTTCTTCTTTCTCAATTTTCTCTTCTAACAACTTCATCTTTATTAAACAAGAAGAGGTTATTTTTTTACCATTCTAAATTTGAAATCACTCATCTACACTTCCTATTACTCTATTTCTTAATAAAATGGTTATTCCATATAGATACAAGTTTTATTATGTTTTTGTGATTTCTTCTTCTTGTTGCAACATTTGATTTTGTGTTGTCATCTTGTTATGACATTTTGTTTTTTATTGTTTTGTTGTGGCGTTTTATTTGTATGCAAGAAATTCAAACAAGCAAAGTAGATTTGATCAAATAGAACAACAATTCAGGTTATAGTCGTCATCAGTATATTGTAGAACTATAGTCATAGGTATTTTAGTCACTACAATATTATCAAATTTGTAGGTTTTTTATGAGTCCAAAAACTCATTAGATTTTTAATCCATTTTTCTGAACATATTACAAGATAAATGTTGATTTGTATGCAGAAATGTGGATATTTTACTCAAATTTAATTTTTATGAAAATGCAAAGATAAGCTAAAATCTCAAAGAAACTAAGAAACTAATTACAAAAATGAAGTCGAAACTGAAAAATCTTATTACGATAGAAGCTTAGTTTTCAGGTCATTTCGTCACGGCATCACCAAAAACTGACTGTGGGGAAGAAATAGAAGATCAGAAGCAGCGGTCGTGGATTTAAGACGGGGTTATACCGTATGACCAGCAAACAAAGAGGCGCGGCAAAGGAAGTGCGTCGAGGCTAAAGGAAATATTCCAAAGAAGAATCTACATGTCGATACTCACTCGATGTCGCGGACGCCAATTGAATGGGAATCGAGGTCGCGACGCTACCTGATGTCGCGACGTGATCCGCCAATGAAACCAATAAGAGAGGTCTTTGCAAGTAAATGAAGTTGCAAACTAGTTTTTAAATGAAAGGTTCCATTTGAAGTCGCGACATACAAATTTGAGGTCGCTGGCATAAGAACAGAACTGGGTCTCGGCCAGAAGATTGAAGTTGCAACAAAATTAAGAGATATGAACAAAAAGGAGGTCGGGTGAACTAAGCCAAACCAAGTCCTTGCCAAGAAATCAAGTTGCAAACTATCATTAATCATGACCAAAACGATGTCATACCACCCATTTAGGTCGCTGATCAAGAAGAGTCATGTAAGAAATCAAGGTCTAACTACTTTTATAGCTGGGACCAAGGCAATCGAACCGAGCAACAAGGAAATTCAAATGGACATAAACTTGAGGTCATACATGAATAGAGGTTGAAAAGGAGAAACCGTTGCAACACAGCTAAGGTTATGACCAAGAAAGAATGGGCGCAAAAGAGGTCGCGACATAAAATTGAAACCAGAAGTGTAAGACTACCAACACAATCGCCACTAAGAAAAAGAAAGTCGCAAATACGAAGTCATCCTACAACAGAAGGTGTCGAACCTAAAATTGAGGTCGCGACTAAGCCGTAGATAAGAGAGCAAGACAATGATGCGTCGCGGAGCATGAAACCGTGGTACCGGCATTTCCACTCGAGAAACACTGAGCAAACAAGGTCGCTACCACAAACGATGTCGCGACCATTGATCCAAGCATGCTGCAAGGAATCTGGTTGCAATAGAAGCAACAAGGTTGCGACTGAATTGGAGCAAACAAAGGAAATTCATGTCGCCATAATTTCAATCTTGGAGGTTACATGAGAACAAAGAGCCGGGCTTTTCGGGAATTCCACCTCGAGTTTTTTGTGGATTCCGCCCACCTTTGGATGATAAATAGACGTTGTTAGAATAGTGTGCGTAGCTTCTCGCCTTCGCTACCGTAAAAGTGTGAAAAAGCAGAGAACCTAAAGGTATAGTTAGAGTAGATTTTTATTTTCTTTATTTTAGTTTATTTCTTTTCTCAGGATTTGAATTCGCGAATCGTGCGTAGACGAGCAGAGTCGAGATTTTATTTATGTTATTTTCTTAGAATTATCAGTTTTTAAAATTTATGAAATCTAGACAAATTTCTAGGAATTCATACTTCTCATTATTGCAATACAAAGGTCAGGATGCGGATTCAAGTGCTCCATTTCTTAATTACAACAAAGAATTGAGCGCAAATAATGGATTTGATTTACATTTAGTTACGCTCTTCAAGACAAAATATGGAGAACTAATTTGGGTTCGGGATTTGCATTTATTCGGGTGTCGTTTTTTGAATTGATAAGCTCCCAATAGTAGTGTTTTTAATACTAAATGAGGGAATGTATCTTGCTCGATTTCGGTAGATGTCCTCTAATGTGCGGACACGTAGACTAGGATTCCCGCGAAAGTCGAGAAAAACTTTCCGGGTATGCTCGAATTACTATTGATGAATCAATAGCCTGAGAGTCTATTTTGATAAATCCCCATGCGCTCATAATTGAAGTCGGAGGGCATTTAACAATATAAATAATTAGGTCTACCTTAATCTAGAGGCAAAGTCTATAACCCCGTGTTAGCCGTAGATCTAATCACGAAAAGGCGGACGAACCCATGCGATCCTGGTGTCGAATATCAATTAAGTGGTAGAAACTTTGCGAAAAACTCGAGAAGGAAATGCAAAAGGTCTCTCACAACAAGAATGGGGCGTGAAGTATTGAGAAAGAAAAACACCCGATCTCTTCGGTAAGAGATCGGAAGATAAGAACGTCTTGACTGCCTTCGAGAGTAGCTAAGGGTATCCAACCAAAGGAATATGGAGAAATCCAATTCCAACATTTAGAAATCTTGACAAAACCAGATCCACACTACGTAATGTATAATGCCCTAGCAAATGGAATTGGCTGTTTCATTGTATTCCATCGATAGTTTTCGCTTCTCTGCAGAAAACCGATTCAAATTCAAGATTTTAGTTACGATTTTGTTTTTATTCATTTTTTTTTGTTTTTTAGCGTTCAACAAGAGGTCAATAGTCTAGGATCTTTATTTTTTAGATATAACTCTTCATTGTGAGTTTTGAGTCCAAATAGCATAGAATTTCCTAATAGTTGGGTAGTTGGTCTTTAATTGCATTCAATCTCTCGTGGAATGATACACTGACTTACATCTGTGATTTTACTATTCAGATGTGACATGTGTACTCTGCAGTGTTGTAGACTAACCCTTATTTTTAAATCATGAACCTTCTCAACAAATATTTTATTAAGTAAATTTATCCAAAGTGACATGGATGCAAGAGAAATGTAAGGCTCTTACAACTATGTGAATTTGAGGGGTTTTTAGTCTATATAGAAAAAGGCAAACAGTTTTTAGTCGATTTATTATATTATTAACTTTGGTGATGTTTCATCCTCTATGATTTTTAGTGATTTGGTATTTATGTTTCTATCGTTATATTACTATTTTGAATCAATAAAATTATTTTGTTTTAAAAAAAAGGTAGGTTATATGATGGAATAAATATTAGTTATGGAAGAAAAAGAATGTAATAGTTAAATATTAGGTTTTCAAGTGATAAAGGTAGAGATTGAAGAAAATATTTTACCATTAGGCGAGGACTCATTCGGTGCATAAATTTTGATTGCAATTGGTTTCAACTTGTTTTGTTTTTTTGTTTTCTAGTATTTGACGCCAATATTTCCTAATTACTATCTATCATGTTTGCTGTACAACATCCCGGGTATGTCTACTTTTGTCCCCTCCATGTTGGATTATTAGTACATATGACTAATTTATTTATTTCATATGATTTAATCCTTATTTTTATTTGTTTTTGCAAACTTATTTTATTTATTTTTATCCATTATATTAAGTTTTTTTTTGAGAGAAAAATAATTTTATTAATTCAAACTTGCAATACATTGATAGTAACATATAATCAAAATCATTAAAAATCATAAAGGATGAAACAATATCCATATTAGTAGCATAATGAATCGACTCAAAACCTATTATATCTGATAGTTGAGCCTACATATTTGATATTACTATTGTGACTACAATACTCATAATTCCAGTTTTACAGCATATTGATGACCATTTGTTTGATTTCTTATTATTGATCGGATATACTTTGCTCATTTGAACTCTGAATTGCCCTCACAAAAATAAACGTCGCACCATGACGACTACAAACAAATGCCACACCAAGACAACGACTAAAACAAGAATAAACAAATGAAGCCTAGATCTTGTAGAATAACCACTTTATTAAGGAAGGATATGATGAAAATAGATGTAGAGATATGATTTCAGGCCAAGAATGGCCGAAAAATCATCCCTCCTTGCTTAAAGGAAAAGATGCTAGTATTAAAAAAGTTAAGAAAAAAAGAGACTAGGATTTTTCCTTGTTTGATCGCCATTATATTAAGATTTAATAATTTTAAAATGTATAAATTCTTTTGTTAGGAAGTTAAAAAAAAAAAAACAGAAGAAAAATCCATATCATTTCCTCCATAAAAATAACCACACTCAATAATTAACAGGAGTGAATAAGGATAATTTGCGAATATTCAACAAAGAAAGGACAACCATATAAAATTTTCTTCTACCATGATAAAATGAGAAATATAAGTCTTCGTTGTTTTCTTTGTTAGCTAATTTTTAGCTATTTTATAAAATGTGGCTTTATATGATTGTTTGATTGAGCATCAAAAAGTATTATGTTATTAGATAAGTTATGAAAGGGAGTTAATATTCATTTTATGAATATAATGTCATTATGGGATTTATTGTGTTCATAATGCATGAGTGATGGAGGATAAATGCATAACCTATGACATTTATGGTGCACATAATGAATAGGATAAATGAAATGCATAACCTATTTGTAACTCCATTATGAGATTTAATATATATATATCTATATTAGTAATGGAGGGTAAATGCATAACCTATGAAATTTAAGTGTATGTATTCAAAGTTGTAACCTACCATTACAAATTATTTGCACATATTGATGAAGAATAAAGATGTAACTACATATGGTCTTTGATGGGAAGACAAAAAGTTTTTATTTTCTTTAAGGAAAAGGTTAAGGTCCCAAGTCACACTCTCAAGTTTTATGTCATTGGTTGTTTATTTACAACTACACACCACACAAGTGACCCATCCACTTTTGAAAGTTGTAAGTTGAAGACGTTAGGCACATGGTGTTCTGGGCCTAGGCACGCTGCTCATATATCGCTTCATGCGGCATACACCCATGCCACTTCTGTGGCATGGGTGTGTCAAGGCCACCCCCAAGCCCTCGAAGATCCAATCATCAGATACCATAGACAATTTGACCACTGGTGGCTCTCCCATGCAGTCTCTGTTTAATTCATTGTCTAAGATGCCATGCCATGCCTAGGACACATCGTGGCCTCGGATTCAGCGCCATGCCATGCCCAGGGCACATCGGGCCCCCCGACGCCAGCGCTATGGCAGCATCGCCATGCCTAGACAGGGCCTCGGTGCCTAGTGCGCCATGCCATACGCGCCCCAGGTAAGAGACCCGGCCTCGCCACGAAAAGGCGCCATGCCTAGACACTGTGGCCTGGCAGTTTGCGCTATGCCATGCCTAGGCACACGGGGCCTCGGATCCTAGTGCCATGCCATGACTAGGCACACGGGGCCTCGGCGCCTAGTGCCATGCCATGCCTAGACACACGGGGCCTCGACTCGGAAGGATTCACGAGGCAATCAACTTACTTCAAGTTCCATTCTCTCATGAATCAAGGTATGGAGATTACCATTCTTTTATCTTTTCATAAGAATTAAACCTAATATGTTTTTATGCATCTAAAATTCGTTTTAGAAATAAAGTTGTTTTCGCATAAGTTTTCTAACAATTGGTATTAGAGCCAACCATTTTTGGATCTTAAAACATAGTTTTGGGTTTTGGTTATTACTCAATATTATTGACAACTAAAATATTGAGGTGTGTATATGAATGGTCTGTTAAATTATGAGGCAAGTGGTGGTCAACCCATTGGAGGATCATCACCATGTTTGTTTGTATGATAAAGGTTGAAGAGGTTTTTTTTTTAACCAACGGTATTAAACTTATTTATGGATCAACACTTTTATTTTTTATTACATACATATAATTTATGAATTATAATTCATCACAATGGAAGAATTATAATATTTGGACCAATGAAAGAACAATAATCTCATATGGTTATGATTAATGAAATAGCTAACTCTTTTGTCATAGTTAGATTATTGTTAAGTGTGGTGTTAAACATTTTCATGACATAAAATAATTTATCATAGCATCACCTTTATTTTGTAGCAATGAATCCTATTGCTATTATTGGTTATTTATCTGGTATTGAACAATTAAGTGGGGTGAACTTTAAAAAATTGAAGGAATAAATTGGAATTGTTCTTGGATGTATGGATTTAGACTATGCCTTAAAAGAGTTTGAACCCACTAAGCCTAACTTTGAAAGCACTAATGAAAAAAAGGCTTTATATAAAAAGTGAGAGTGCTCTAATCGCATGAGTCTAATGATTATGAATGCTCAATCACCCCTGTAATTCAACAATCTAAGGAGCTAACTCATATTCAAATAATGCAATGACCTATATGAAATCGGTTTAAGAACAATTCTTAGGGACTTCCAAGTCCTTGGCAAGTACTTTTATGATTAAAATGATAACAATGAAGTATGATGGTCATAGAGGTGTGTGTGAGCACATTATGAAAATGAGTGATATGGCTTCTTAATTGAAAGGAATGGACATGACAATTTCTGAATGTTTTCTTGTTCACTTCATTATGAATTCCCTTCATTCACAATTTGGTCCTTTTAAAATTAATTATAATACTCAAAAGGAAAAGTGGAAGATGAGTGAACTAATTGTCACGTGTTCAAGAAAAAAAGAGGCTGAAAGTGGAAAAGCTTGATATGGCTCATCTCACTATGGCAAGTTCAAGTAAGAAACCCTTCAAGAAAGGCAAAGGTAAGAAAAGAAAGCAAGTTAATGATGCATCTCACAATGGGCAAAAGGAAGAAAATAAGATGCAATGTCATTTTTGCCACAAGAAAGGTCACAAAGAAGAGATTGCTCTGGTTTTAAGGCTGTGTTGGAAAATAAAGGTAAAACTCAATGCTTATTGTCTTATGAATATTATTTAATTGATGTACCACCAAACTCTTAGTAGATTGATACCGATGCAAGCATTCACATAACAAATTCTTTATAAGGATACCTTACAAGCAAGAGACTAAGTAAAGGAGAGCGAACCATCACTTTGGGAAATGGAACATAAGTGGAAATTAAGGCTATTGGCACTCTATGTTTAATTTTGGACACTGTTTTCATTATGGAATTAGTAGATACAACTTATGTTCCTGTTTTTACAAGTTCCAAAATTTGATTCTTATGGATATGAATTAAAGTTTGGAAAGAATGGTGTTTCCTTGTTCTATAATTCTTGTTTGGTTGGCTCTTGCACTTTACATGGTAATCTTTATTCTTTGAATTTTGATTACAAATACTCGCAGTCTCTTTTATCCTATCATGTGCATTAATCTTCTAGAAAACGAAATCGAGTGAATGAAAATCCATCCATGTTATGGCATAAGAGATTAGGTCACATTTCAAGAGAAATGATGGAATATCTTGTGAAAGATGGAATTTTAGTTTTACTTGATTTTTCTAACTTTAACATTTGTGTTGAATGCATCAAGGGAAAATGTGACCCCCCAAAACCCGAGGGTCGGTTGACCAACCGCTAACCTACGGAAACTCGTGGATATCGAGTAACGTGATACCACACTACTATGTCCCATTTACTGGAACCCGTAGAGTTAACAACTAAATGGTCACTCCGAGTCCATTTATCCATATTCATTTGAAACATGCAAGGTTATAATTTAAAACGGCATATAAGGGTTTAATTACAACTCTCGTGCATAATAAAATTACAAGTTAGATTTAGATTGCTCTAAAACATTTTACAAAAGGGTTATTAAAAGCCACATGTAGGCTTTCTTCACAATTGCAACCTCGAATGAGCATTGTTCACCAGTATCTGTTTCGCACCTGAAATATTTTCCCTTATAGGGTGGCCAGCAGCTAGTAAAAACCTCTTATAGAGGCTACTCATATAAGTCTTGCGTCACGATATTCACATGGAACCATTCACATTTACATCAACATTCCAAACAGAATATGCAATTCTAATTGGAATTCTACATGTCATGCTATGAAATGAGATGAGACTCACTCAATGCATCATGTCCTGAGTCTTTACCAACTCCCATTACATAGAGCAATGTCAATGTGTAATAATATCCATCTTTGATGAATTTTCATCCAATGATCACTTTGAAACAAAATTCAAGTTTGTAGAAATCAAAACTCATTGGATGTTTCACCTCCAAGGATCATTTCATTACAAAAATCATGTGTCTTTTGTGGGCAGCGAATTCTTGAGGTCTCATGTGTCTTACTAATACTCGACATAAGTTTTTCATGCTCTGCAACAGTGTGACTCTGTTGAACTTCGTTCAATAGTACCGAGCCCACTCATCAACCACGAAGTATGGTTTTTGATCGCAACCATGCACTTACATCCATGATGCGATGTCTCAATGCATATGCAATACAATATGACATTGCATGTCACTTCCATGTCTCATATGTAATGAATGCCACATGGACAACTCAATCATACATATCACTATGTATCCTGGACAATTATATCACATGAATATAGTTTCCAAATCAAACTCATTCCAATGTTAATATATATATTAGCACTCATATGCCAACATTTGATCAAACAATTACCACCAAGCATGCTTATTCAAATTCCAATAATGAAAACTTTGATCCTCCAGACCAACTGGGGCATAAGAGATAAGCCACAAACAGGCTATAACCCAGCCACACATTCAGCCATAACAGGCCATACAAGCATGCCACAACCCAAATATAAAACAATCCCCTGGTCTGGTCCCAAGATTATCCACAACCAGGCCATAGTCAGGCCATAAAACCAACCCTACAAGGGCCGCTAACAAATCCATTCACGAGCTATAGGACGGTTTCAAATTCGATTTAGAATTTAGTCCCCAAAAAGTCCCAAAATCGGGCTTAAATAGTCCAGAAGACTGTCTATAAATAGGCTATGAAACCAGCCATAACGTAGTCCCAAATCCGACCTTAAACCGTCTCAAATTAGACCACAAACACTGGCCATTACCCGGCCAAACCGGTCCTTGACAGTCCAGATTTTTCAATCTGGACAGTCTTAAAATCGGTCCTTAAAACAATCCTGAAATTAGTCCTACTCAACCCCAACTAGTCCCCTTTTAAACCAGCCACAAACCCATCCCAATTAAGGCTACAAAACAGGCCATAAAACTGTGCCAAACAGCCCCCTTAATAGGCTCTAAATCTATCCCAAAATCTGGACACAAATATATATACAGCTTAAGTTGTGGTAGTCCTGGGAAATGAGCCATAACTTGAGCTGTAGAGGTTCGATTTGGGTGATTCAAAAGCCTAACATTAAGTTTACAGATGCAACTACAACTTCTATGAAGAACACGATCCAAATTTCATCTGTTTCCCCACCAAAAACCAGTCCCAAACTAAAGGCAGAGTGTAGGGTCAAAACAGGGCAGCCTTATCATAAAAAACAATCCGGCTAAACAGCCTCTTAGGGTAGAAAACACGGTCAAACAGCCTTTGGGGTGGAAATAAACCCAAGTAAGAAGAATCCCTACCTCTTTGAGCATAGCCCTCGTCAAGTAGACGGACTTTAACTCTCGACTCAATGAACTCCGACCGTCGAAACGCTGGAAATCAAAAGAAGAAGTTGTCGACTCCCTTATTCTCTCTCACTTTCTCTCTTTCTTTCTCTTTCTCTTTTTCCTTCCTCTCTTTCTCTCCTTCTTCCTCTCTTTATTTCATCCCTTTTTTTCCCTCTATTGATTCTCTCCCCCCACTCTCACTTATCTCTCTCTTTGTGGCTTGACACATGGCTCTCATCATGCCATGTGTCACCCACATGTCCCTTATCATGCCAGCCAAGTGTCACCATCTATTTGGGTCCATTCTTTGCCCTGATACGCTCTATTTCGTCCCAGTTTAAGTTCAAACAATCTTTATATGAACTCATTAAGTTTCCAACTTCCAAAATATTCTTAAACATTTTGTTCTTGGGGGTCACCGGACACCCGTTGCCTCAAAAAACGCAGAAATCTGCCTATTTAGAATTCGACAAAACTTGCCTAAGCAACTAGACTTCACGAGATGAACCTAACGATGAGGTCCGTTTCATCGTCTTAAAGTTCAAATTTACCCTAGTTTTATAGAAAATACACTAAGATTAAGAAAAATGGTGCCCCAAGGGCTACTGGATTGTTAGAATGTATCCATACTGACATTTGGGGACCCTATCCTTGTGTATCTTATTCGTGAAAAGTTTGAAGCACAAAATGTTTTCAAAATCTATAAAGTTGAGGTTGAAAATCAACTTAACTAAAGAATTAAAAATGTAAGGTCTGATAGATGTGGTGAATATTATGGTAGATTCACCTAATTGAGCCAACATCCTAGTTCTTTTTCCTTATTTTTAAGAGAGCATGGTATTGTTGCAAATTACACAATGCCTGGAACACCATAGTGAAATGGTGTAGCAAAGCGATGAAACCATACTCTAATTGACATGGTGAGAAGTATGATGAGTAACTCAACATTGCCTGAATTCTTGTTGGGTGAAGCATTGAAAATTATTGTTCACATTCTCAATCATGTTCCTACTAAGGTTGTACCTAAAACACCTTATGAGTTATGGGTAGGTAGGAAACCAACCTTGAATTATTTACATGTATGGGGATGTCCATATGAAGTTAAAATTTTTAATCTACAAATAAAGAAATTGGATTCTAAAACCATAAGTTGTTCTTTCATTGGTTATCCTAAAAGATAAAAAGGTCTTAGATTCTATTGTCATGGTTAAGGCTCTAAAATTATTGAATCTAAAAATGCTGTGTTTTTGGAAAATGAAGCTTTCAGTGGGAGAACTGAACCTAAAGATCCCTCTAATGGAGTAGCAACACCAATAAGAGAGCGTGGTGTGACTCAAGAGGCTACTCATGAAGGAAATGAAACAATCCCAAATGTAGAAGTACCTTTACGAAGATCAAAAAGAGAAAAAAAGACATGTTATTTCAAGTGACTATGAAGTTTATCTTAATGAGTGTGATTATGATATTGACTTGGGAAATGATCCTTCTTCCTATGATTAAGCCATCAAGGGTGAAAATTCCACTGCATGGCTTAATGCTTTGAAAGAAGAGTCGAAATCAATTAAAAATAACAAGGTTTGGAATCTTGTAGAATTGCCCAAGGGAATTAGAATTGTTGGTTCCAAATGGATTTTTACAACCAAACATGATTCTAAGGGAAATATTGAAATATATGAGGCCAATTTGGAGGAAAAATGATATACTCAAAAAGAGAGAATCAACTATAAGGCAACATTTTCTCATGTTTCTAAGAAAGATTCTTTAAGAATAGTCATGGCTTTAGTAGCTCATTTTGACTTATAGCTACATCAAATGGATGTTAAAACTGTCTTCTTGAATGGTGCCTTGCATGAAGAGGTTTATATGGATCAACTTGAGGGTTTCCAAAATAAAGGCAAGGAACATATGGTATGTAAACTCAAGAAGTCCATATATGGTTTAAAGCAGGCTTCTAGACAATGGTATCTTTAGTTCCATGAAATTCTCATCACTTTTGGTTTCAAAGAGAATCTAGTAGATCAATGTATATACCTTAAGATTAGTGGGAGAAAGATTTATATTATAGTTTTGTATGTTGATGATATGTTGCTTGCTAGCAACAATTTGGGAATGATTCATGAAACCAAACAATTTCTATCTAAGAAATTTGATATGAAAGATCTTCATGAAGCCTCTTATGTACTAGGCATTGAAATTCATCTAGATAGATGACGTGAATTATTAGGATTATCCCAAAAGAGTTATATTGAAAAAGTTCTTAAAATATTTAATATGCAAAATTGTTCTAGTAGTGTTGCTCCTGTTCTTAAAGGGGACATAATTTGTGAACTTCAATGTCTTAAAAGTGATCTTGAAAAGAAGCAAATGGAAAAAAATTCTTTATGCTTCTGCAGTAGGGAGTATCATGTATGCTCAATTTTGCACACGACCAAACATAGCTTATGTAGTAGGCATGCTTGGTAGATATAAAAGTAATCCAGGTATTGAGCATTGGAAGGTAGTCAAGAAAGTATTGTGTTATTTGAAAGGGACTAAGGACTACATGTTGAGATACAGAAGAACAAATAATCTAGAGATTATTAGTTATTTTGATTCTGATTATGCTAGTTGTAAGAACACTAGAAGGGTTTACATTTGGCTATATTTTTTTTATGGACCTATTTCTTGGAAGAGCCATAAGCAATCATTGGTAGCTTTTTTTACCATGGAGGCAGAATGTATAGCATTTTATGAAGCCACTTATCATGTAATATTGTTGAGAAACTTTGTCTCAGGCCTACATGTTGATTTGATAATGAGACCGTTGAGAATATATTATGATAACGGTGTTGTTGTTCAATTCTCCAAAATTAATAAAACTACAGGAGAATAAAAATACATCGATATTAAGTATTTGGTTGTAAGGGAGAGAGTTCAAAATAGAGTTGTCTCTATTGAACACATTGAGAATACACTTATGTTGGCAAATCCTTTGACAAAAGCTCTTCTACCTAAGTTTTTTATGGATAATGTCGCGCGCATGGGTTTGGTGGCATCTTTGTCAATTTAGACTGATTGAGTAAAATGTATGTGATCACATAATGAAAATAAAGTTCTTGATATTGATGTTTATTATGTTACTTTTAGACATTGATCTTGTGCACAATCCATATGTTTAAAAGTTAAAGGGACCATTACGTGAATGGATTATCATTATGTTATAAAATCCATTACTTTATGCTAATAGAGGTTCTAGTACTATAATCCTTGAAGAATTTTGGGTCGTTGTGTTATTCATTATTCCAATGCATGGTTTGGTATTGGTAGTTCCATGAAATATTAAATTTACTTAAGAGATGCCAATTTTGAGAAATTATTATGGTCATATTATGTTTGAATATGATCATATAGGCTAAATGGGAGATTGTTAGCTAATTTTTAGCTATTCTATAAAATGTGGTCTTATATGATTGTTTGATTGAGCATCCAAAATACTTATGTTATAAGATAAGTTATGAAAGGGAGTTAATATTCATTTTATGAATATAATGTCATTATGAGATTCATTGAGTTCATAATGCATATAAGTGATGGACAATAAATGCATAACTTATGAAATTTATGGTACACATAATGAATAGGATAAATGAAATGCATAACCGATTTGTAACTCCATTATAAGATTTAATATATATGCATAATGCATATTAGAAATGGAGGCTAAATGCATAACCTATGAAATTTAAGTGTATGCATTCAAAGTTGTAACCCACCATTACAAATTATTTACACATATTGATAAAGAATAAAAGCGTAACTCTCATATGGTCTTTGATGGGAAGACAAAGATTTTTTTATTTTCTTTAAGTAAAAGGTTAAGGTCCAAAGAAGGATTTACACACCACACAAATTACCCATCCGCTTTTGACAGCTGTGAGTTGAAGACCTTTGCTAAGAAGGATTTACAAGGTAATCAGCTCACTTCAAGTGTCATTCTATCATGGACCAAGGTATGTAGATCACCATTATTTTATATTTTCTTAAGGATTGAACATATTTTTATGAATCTAAAATTGGCTTTAAAAACAAAGTTGTTTCCGCTTAAGTTTTCTAGCATTCTTTACTCGGAAAACTTATATAAATATATTAATACTTATGACATAGGAATCCATCACAAAAAAAACTACTATTAGAAAGATATTAAGAAGAATTGTAACTTCACCTTGGAGTCTTATAATAAAGTGCAAAAGAAAACCTTAATCATTCATTTTTTATTTTGTTTTCAAAGCCCTTATTCTATTTATAGTCAAGGTCAGGGAATACCCAAATATTAAACAGCCTAATTATTGGGTTTATGAGTTTGACAAACTTAGCTTAATTTTTTTAACTGCCTTTAATTGTATTTTGGTTATTTTGTATACATGCTTTTTGGACCCCAAATTTGGGCTAGGTGTAGTTTTATTTATTTTTATTTTTACTTTTTATTTATTTTTTATTTTTATCTTACTTTTTTTATTATTTTATTTTGCCTTTTTTATTTGATTTTACCATATTTGATATTTTGATTTGAGTTTTATTTTGAAAGAAATAATTATTTTAGGAGGGGGAGATCAACATCGGAGAGGATAGAACAATCAAGAGGGAGGAGGGTGGAGAGAAAGAAAAGGAGAAACCATTTTTGCGAGGGTGAAGGACGTGGCTGCTTTGGATCAACATTGGGAGGAAGACGAAAAACATCTTAGAGGCCAGACGACTATTTATTTGAAGGAAGGAAAGTATTCCAAGTATGTTATATGTTATTGATTTGCATGATTTGACTTTCATTGTTGTTTCTTAAAGGGGATGTCATTTTTATTATTGGTGTTGAGAAGCTTGGTAGAAGATGGTTATGATGATGCGAGAGTGGAGGGTACTATGGTGTGTGTGAGTGGAATGATGTTAGTGTGATGTGATGTTAGTGAATATATACTCGGCTAAGGGGAAGACACTTTGCACTTAATTTTCTTTTTTATTTGTGTCCTTTACTACTGTGATTTATTTTTCTCTACTCCCTATTTTGTCTCACGCTTAATAATGTTTTTGTTTGTTTCATGTTTTATGTTGTATCATGGTCCTATATAGATTATGCTTATATTGTATACTAATATTACTAATATATTAATCTTATAAATTCCTACCTCTCTTCTAAAAGTCCCCACATTAGATTTCAATGTTCTCAATAATTGTATACTAATATTACTAATATATTACTCTTCTAAAATTCCCCACTGACTTCAATGTTCTCAATAATCCCCTTAATATCTTTTCTCTCTTAGAGATTCTTCTATACATGCATATTTCAATAACTTTTTTTTCTTTGTTTTAATTATTCTCATTTTCTTATTTTACTAATTTCTCAGATTTTGTGTTTCGATTGTTTTCTTTTTTTCCCACTTAAGAATTCCTGTTGGAAGTTTTTTTTTAATAATTTTCTTATCAATAGCTTTCTTTTTTCTCTTTTAATAACTATCAATAGTTTTCTTTTCTCTCTCTTAATATTATTTTCTAGAGACTTTTGTGATTTACTAATTCTCATGTTCTCATACTTGCTTTAATAATTCTCATATTGTTATAAATTGAAGCATTTATTTGGGTGATGAATAACCACACTTACATTCATGAATTACACTTACATTTATTTTATATAAATGAACCTTCTAACCCTCATTTTATGGAACTTCTAACTCCTGCCATGGGTGATAATTTGAACCATCTTTGTATTATAAAAGGCCTTTACCATCATTTGTAAAGGTATCCTGGGGAAAATAATACTTCTTTCATTCTCTCTCTCCTTTTAGTCTAAGCTTTCTTCTTTCTTCCTTCTCTCTTTAATTATATATATATAAAGAGAGTGATATAATTCTCTTTAGTTTAGCATTTTATCACAATTATTTACAACACGTTATCAGCACGATTCTGCTCCAACAAAGGTAAAATTATATTATTATCATATTTTTTCTTTTCATATATTAAAAGTTTACCAAAATGTCAAATCTCACAAAACTTGAGTTTGTGGCACTTGATATTTCTAGTAAAAATTATCTATCATGGATTCTTGATGCTAAAATACACATAACTTTCATGAATCTTGGAGAAACAATAAAAGAAGGAAATAAAGAGTCTAGCGAATTTGTGCAAAAGACACTAATTTTTCCTTGTACATCATCTCCACGAGGATTTGAGAAAATGAGTATCTTACTGTAAAGATCCTTTCACTCTATGGAATAACTTGAAGGATAGATTTGACCACCAAAAAACGGTGATTTTACCAAAAGCTCGCTATGACTGGATGCACCCGAGGTTGTAAGATTTTAAAACTATTAGTGAGTATAACTCCACTCTATTTAAAATAAGCTCTAGATTGAAGCTATGTGGAGAAAAAATCACGGATGAAGACATGCTAGAAAAAACGTTCACAACGTTTCATGCCTCTAATGTGCTCCTGCAACAGAAATATAGAGAGCGTAGATTTACTAAATATTATGAGTTAATATCATGTCTTCTAATAGCTGAACAAAATAATGAGCTTTTGATGAAAAATCATCAATTCCGTCCAACTGGATCCGAACCATTCCCTAAAGTGAATGTGATATCGTCCAAAACCCATGGGCGTGGATGTGGTCGTAGTCATGGTTGTGGTCTGTCGTGAGAATTAAGAACACTATAATAATCATCCTTCTAACCCCTTCAAAAGAAAAGACCCATTTCCTCGCCAGAAGCGGAATAATGGTGAGACAAAACAAGAAAATGGAGAAAATGTACATAAAAAACCTTTCAAAGCTCTTGAAGAGACTTGCTATAGATGTGGAATGGAAGGAATGGAAGGACATTGGTCTCGTACCTGTCGTACGACCAAACATTTGGTAAATCTATATCAATCATCATTAAAGGATAAAGGAAAATTAGTATAAACTAATTTTACTGATGGAAATAAGCTGAACCTATCTTATTTTGATATGGACTTTTTTGAAGGTCCTAGTGATAATTTCAATTGCTTAATAGATGATGAGAATGTAAATATTAAATAATTTTATTTATGTTATTGTGAGTTAATAAGAATATCATCTTATTTTATTTTATCTTTATCTAAATTTATGTATTATTGAATTTCAAGATGAATGATGGTGATATATGTCATGCTGACTGTGTAACCACGCATACAATCCTTCGAGAGAAAAAAATATTTTTTAAATTTAATAGTAACAAATGCTAGTGTAAGTACCATCTCTGGTACATCAGATTTAATTGAAGGCCCAAGAAGAGCAAATATAATGCTATCAAATGGAACTAGATTCCATATTAATGATGCATTATATTCTAGCAAATCAACAAGAAATTTGTTTAGTTTTAAAGATATCCGCAAAAATGGATATCATATTGAAACTATGAATGAAGGTAATAAAGAAAGTGACACACCCCCACCCCCCTACCAGCGGCGGGCGTGCCAGCCACTCCATAGAAATCCCCAGTCGTTACCTCTAACGACTAGAAATCCCTGTGAAGCGAAGCCGTATTGCTTGCTAAAACCCACTATAAAATTTCTTTTATTTATAACTCAGGATTTGGTAAAATCTTAGCAGCGGAAAAATTTCGGCAGCATGACGGCTGCACATAGTATAATTCCAAATCCTGTAACCATCAATATACACTATCCAAATAATAAACATGGCAACTAATACAACACATTCTCACAACTAACTATGTACATACATATGTTCCATTACATATTCAAAGTGTTTCCTTACAAAATATTCTTAATCTACAACACTTGTACAATGTCAGGACAAATCCTATTATGCTCCAGCGTCTTGCGTACCTGTACCTGGAAAATAGTTTTTAAAATACAAAATAATGAGCTAAACGAGCTCAGTGAGTGTATGCTTTTATAAAAGGTTTTGCTTTTCCGGAAAACATCTCAAAAATGTAAAACTCTCTTTTACAATTATTTTCCAGAAGCTTTACTTTGCTTTGCTTGCTTTAAAGTTTCTAAAACTTTTCTTTGCTTGCTTGCTTTTGTACTTGCTTGCTTTTTAAAGTTTATAAAACTTTTCTTTGCTTGCTTGCTTGCTTTGCTTTTCTTTAAAAGCTTATAAAACTCTTATTGCTTGCTTGCTTAGAAGTTTATAAAACTTCTCAAATTTTCTTTTGCTTGCTTGAAAAGTTTCTTAAAACCTTTCACAAACCTTTGCTTTAAAAGTTTCTCAAAACTTTTTCATAACAGAGCACAGAATAATAGCATGCTTTGAAAATAAAATCCACGAGACTTAGCTCAGCCGTCGTTTTGAAATCTCAGCGGGGCACAGGCTCCAGCGCCGTTTGCTTAAAACTCTCTGGAAGCACACAGGCGTGGGAACCAATGGTTGATTTTTCAAAACTGTATATCATGCTTGTAAAACATCAACCAATGGAGGCCTATTTTTGCTTATCATACTCTAGTGAACACGGGAACCTGTGCTCAACCGTGCCGGTGGAAGGACCTTTGTCCGCATCACCTTTTTCCGATGAATATGGTGGAATTGACCTCGTGTCGCCATCACTATAATTTAGTTAGAGCTTATAACCTTATATACTACTGTACGTGCCACGGTCTCCTTTAAATGCATAATGTATGTCCTAAGTTTGCCGACCAGGCAAAACTACAATGCATGTATGAAATCCTAACACCACCATACGCGTCTGAGTGCCTCACGACACGTTGCTTGCTTAGAACTAGGGAAGGCCTTGTTTCTCAAACTTTCTTGCCTTGCTTGCTCTTTGTAAAATGGTTTTATACTTTGAAACCATTTGCCCCTTGTGAAAAATGGTTTAATTATTCAAAACCATTTGCTTACTGCTTAACTTGCTTAGTATGGTTTTACAATTTAAAACCAATGCTTGCTTTTCAAAAATGGTTTAACTCAAAACCATTTGCTTGCTTTTTATCTCATTGCTTGCTTCTTGAAAATGGTTTGCATTCAAAACCATGAAATACCGATCTTAAAACAATTTGTAATAATAATAATAATAATACTAGTATTTGGAAAAATGAGTTTAGAACACTCACCTCTTTGCTTGTAGCCCAGAGCATAGTTCCACACTTATCCCGCCTTTGCTTTTTAACCTACACACTCAACCGAATAAGACGACCAATTAATCGCCTACGCATAACTTAACTTACTCCTTACACTTATTCACTATCTCTTTGTACTCTTTTAAAGCTAAGGTGCTAATGGTTCTATTCCAACTGGAATCACCCAATTCGGAGCACCGAAACTCAAGTTACGTCCGAAACCACCCGGACTACTCTATGTCCAAAGCTGGAATCAGAATTTTTCTTGCACATGGCCCACTTTGAGTGAATTTTAGGCCACTTAAGTTAGGAATTTGACAATGCCTATTTCTTTGGGTTTGGTTTTCCTTGAAGTCTATTTTAATTGGCCCATGAATCCACTCGAATAAGATAGAAATGGCAAAGTTATGGCCAAAATACGAAAACTGGTGAAGCGGGAAAAGCGAGCAGGGGGTGTGGAGCACTCTTTGTTCATGTCTTGAAGTACACTTTTTGCTTACGGTGGGTGTACCGGTACACTACTGTTCATGTCTTGGTACACCTTCCATGTTGCCTAGATTTGTTATTTTCCCACTTTTGATGCCAATTCCTCCATACATCTTCTATAATTCATAATACCTCAAAAACCAACTTGGGAAATCATCTAAAAACAACTCCACAACATTGAATTAGTGCTTTGGAACCTCAAAATACAAAACCTTAGGTAGAAAAATCCAAGAACACTACTAGGTCCTGAATTCTTCTACACATCATGTAATTTGATGATTCCAAGTTTATTTTCTCCCAATTGGGGTTTTACTCTCATAACCCCAACAATTCAAAGGTTTGTGAACTTTTTGCACAACCCTAGATCAAAGGAGAAACTAATCTCCATCCAAAAACCTTAGGATTCATATCAAAACCCAAAAATAAGAATTCCATACCTTGATCTTCTTCTCCTCTTCCTTCTTCTTCTTCTTCCTCTTGCTCTTGTCTCTCCTCTCCTCCTCAAGCGTGAACCTAACCTTTTGGAGACAAAATGACATTTGGTTTTTATTTTTTTTCCCATTTTTATGTTTTTAGCATTTCCTTTAATTGCAAATAACCCTCATCTTTTAATTATTGCAATTGTAACTTATTCAATTTCTACTATGGCCCATCTCTAATTTGTTTCTAATTTCCATATCCATTTGCTTAATGACCATTGTACCCTTGTTCTCATACCAAAATTCCGGGTTCCATAATTTCTCATTTCATATTTTAGTCTCCAAAATATTTCAGTGTGACACTTGGTACTCTTATACACCCCTACAGTATCATGTACTGTACACTCTCTCAGAACGGGGTGTTACAGAAAGTTTATATATCACCTCTATAATTTATGGGAAAAAGATTGTTGTAGAGAAGCTCTCGGCTTTCTTCTCTAGGTTATATCATACGACCATAAAGCCAATTGAGTCATATGCTGTAATGAACCAGAAGTTCAATGACCCAAAGATTTTTACTCTTTAGCATAACAGGCTAGGCCACCCTGGATCTTCAATGATGCGGCAAATCATAGAACAATCACATGAGCATCCATTAAAGAACCAGAAGATTCTTTTGCCCAATGAATTTTCTTGTGACCCTTGTTCACAAGGTAAGTTAATAGCCAGACCATCATTTAATAAAATCATGTCTTAATCACTAGTTTTTTTAGAAAGAATGCATGGGGACATATGTGGACCTATTCATCCACCATGTGGACCTTTTCGTTATTTTATGGTCGAATAGATTACTCGCTGATGGTCACATGTGTGACACCTATTTCCCGGGGTCATTGACAACCACGTCAACTGCCAGGAATACTCGTGGATGTCGGGTACTTGGGCACACTCACGAAAATCGGGCAGAGTCTCCTTTGTACGGGGAGCTCTACCCAAGGTACAAAACCTATCCCAACAATTAACAACGACCACACCGGGTCCATGTGCAAGTAAAATACTCACAAAATTCATCAACTATATACCAATAGTTCAAGAGTTAATAATCACTCTTAATTCAAACATATATTAAGATTTACAATTTTAATACATGTTACACAAAATGAAAATGCACAATCCGGCTTTCTTCTAAACGCGGCCTCTAGTGAGCGATGTCCTCCTGTACACTCCTTGTACCTGAAATAGTAATCCCTCGATAGGGTGAGCAATGCCCAGTAGTGATAATCTCCTACATGGGTTACTCTCCACCTAAGTGCACATGTCATGGCAAACAATCACACTCAAGCAAATACATGATCCTACTTGAATGTCTACATGCCCAATCCCGTGTCTCGAGTCCTCATCGACTCCCTCACACATGCCTAAGCCAAATGCGAGTAAAATCACAATTTTCAAAACAAAAGCTTTTTATTCTCTAAAACTTGCTACCCAAATTCGGTAAACATATTGGACTACCCTCCGAGGCGAATATGTTGGATAACCTTCCGAAACAATTCATGGGCCACTCCGACATGGATTGTTGGACAATCTCCCAACACAATTCTCCGGAAAATCTTCCGTCGAAATTCCTTTCACAAACATTTTCCTTTTTATTTTCTTTCATGTCATGCACTCACTCCTAATATTCTAGGGTGCCTCAGTTCATATGGAATGCATTATGTCAATCCCAACAACTCATGCTAATATAAAACATGTATATATTAACATAAATTAATTGCCACACAATTCATGTTATTTAATTCACGTCAATAACACCAAAATTAGCTCACATGGGCTAATTAGCAAATACAAGTAATTCATTTTGAATCACTCAACAACACAAAAATCACACCAAAAATCACGTGAATAGTGAAACCCTCGGGTTAGCACTATTCACGGCCACACATTAGGGATTTCTTCACTCGGTTCAAATCTTTTAAGACAGATAACACGACCTTCTAGGCCTCAACAAATCCCCATCCATAAAATGGCCCTTAGCCAAAGAATAAACCAAGTAAGAAAAGATCCCTACCTCTTGGAGTTGTCGGAACTCCACCAAATCGGTGTCCACGCATAGCCCTGCAACTGCGTAGAACAACTTGCTTCTTGGCGAAGCGAGCCAAACGGTCGAGCAGTGAAATCTAGAGAGAAGTAGCTCTCTCTCTCTCTCTCTCTCTAAAACTTGAAAACCCAGCCCACTGTCGATTTTTTTGTGTTTTCCATGGAGAAGAAAACTATTCTTCTCTTTTGTCTTATTCTCATTTAATCTTTTCAATAATTCTCATCTTGTCCTTGTCTTGATTTTTGACACATGGCTTAATCTAAGCTATTCATCTCCACCCTCTCTATAATCATGCAACATGTGTCACATGAGTACATGTAATAGGTGACTTTTGTCACATCACATGTCTCTTACAAGCCATTTTATGGCACTCGACACCTGATGCCTCGAAAAACATGAAATTCCGACTGTCTTGGAATTCGACGAAATTCGACGTGGTAGCTAGATTTCGCGAGAGGATTCGAATGGTAAAATCCGTTTTGTCATCCGAGGTCTAGAAAAATTTCGGATTTTGACCAAAATTACCATATTACCTTTTTTCAGAAAATTTGAATTTTCCCGGGTTTTACAACATGTATGTCTTCTTTCCACAAGAAATGTTGCCTTTGCTAGGCTCCTTGCACAAATGACCAAATTAAGAACACAATTCCTTGATTATCCAATCAAGACAATAAGACTTGATAATGTTGATGAATTTACTTCACAAACTCTCAAGGACTATTGTATGTCAATTGGGATAAATATTGAGCATCCTGTTGCTCATGTTCATACCTAAAATGGTTTAGCGGAGTCTTTGATCAAACGTCTTCAATTAATAGCTATACCACTGTTGATGAAGACCAAATTGCCAACATCTACCTAGGTACATGCTGTTATGCATGCTGCAAGTCTAATAAGAATTAGACCAACATCTTACCATGAGTACTTCCCTTCTAAAAGCATGTTGGAGTAAGCAACGAATATTTCCCACTTATGAGTTTTGGTTGTGCGGAGTCCGTGTACCAATTGCATCCACAGCTAACGTGCGAATGGGTCAGCGATGTAGACGCCTGGGATTTTCTTGTAGGTTTTGATTCGCCGTCTATCATAAGATATTTGGAACCCTTAACAGGAGATGATTTTAGAGCCAGATTTGTAGATTATCACTTTAATGATACTGTATTTCCACCATTAGGGGGAGAAAAGTCGATTCCAGAAGAACGACGAAAAATTACTTAGAATGCATCCACATTTTCTCATTTTGATCCTCGTACAAATCAATGTGAACTAGAAGTTCAAAGGATCATTCATTTACATAATCTTGCAAATCAATTACCAGACGCATTTGTTGATGCAAAGAAAGTGACAAAGTCACATATTGATCAGAGTGAATCATGCATACATTACAGTACAATTTCTATCTGTTTTTATAGCTCAACTTGCATGATTCACATTCATATTCACTAATATTGCGCTAATCCCCTATACCATAATGTTTCATAGAACATGGTGATATCGAAATAAAAAAGGAAGCTAACAATAGAAGGAAGGGACCAAAGCAGAAAATACGGCAAAGAAGTGCAGCAAATGGTCTCGGGTATGCAGTAGAGAGGAGATCTTCACTACGACGTAGCGCTTCGCAGCAACAAAGGGGGTCTACGCCGTAACTAACCTGAAGGCAAGATTATGGTCGCCTCGGGTACGCCACAGCAAAGCCCCCTTTGCCGTGGTGTAGCGAGGTCTTCCATTCCAAAACAGGAGCTCGAAAAATCTGACTTTCTAAAAGCCGATGATGGGCTGATTAGAGATATAAAGGCGACGATTTTGGGGAAGTAGCTGAGGAGGCAAGGCGAGAAGGAAGGAGGCGGATGAGAGATTGGTGAAGACCGGAGTTCGGAGATGTGACGACTTCTTTTGTATTTCTTCCTCTGATTTGTGTGATGTTGGAAATCTTTCAGTTTGTAATGAAAATCACTATGAACTAACTTTCTCTCTTCAACCCTAACCGCACCATTATGGATTAATACTTTGATCGTGTTTTATTTAATATCGATATGAATTTCTATGGTTGTTTTACTCTTGAATTTAATCACATGCTATTATTTGGCCAATTATGGCATGCTAATTCTATGAGTCTGATATCGAGAGAAGATTACTTGTAGGGACATGGGTAGAGCAACGCTTGGTCAGTTAGGGAATAGAGATATCCCACATTCCAAGTGTAGCACAAGGGTTTTCACATTCATGCATCTCGAAGTCGAGGGGTCGAAGCAGAAATGCAATACACCCCACTAGCGAGATAGGCAGTTATATCTCAGGAGAGAATAACTCGATTATGTAGAATCAAGAGGATGAAGGACAATTCCAGGGAAGGAATGAACCACAGGTGGAGCAGAATAGACAGAATTATAAAGATCAAGCCACTCGATCTTTTGTACAGCCTAATAATCCGCATATGCTACTTGAGGAGTTCGCCTTACCACCTACAGTTGTGCAATCAGCTATACGAAGACCACCCATTCAAGCGAACAACTTCTATTGAAGGGTAACTCTCTGAAATGCTCACACAAACCTCTGGTTCATGGGTTGCCTAGTGAGAATCGAATCATCACGACCAGTTTATCGAAGTTTGTGACATAGTCAGAATCCTGATAAGAACAAAGGAAGCTCTCAAATTAGTCTTTTCCATTATCCTTGGCGACCAAGTGAAGCATTGGTTATTCGCCCAACCACGATTCACGTTACCTCGTATGGAATGACTGGTGTAGAAATTTCTAACCAAAATTTTCCCACTGAATCGCACGGTGTGGTGTAGAAATGAACACGTCGGACAATTAGAGGAGAATTTGGCGAGGTTTAGGAGAATTTCATGAGTAATAAAGGAAATGTTACACCCACGAGTTGACTAGGTGGATGCGAGGTGCACCACGATTTTATAAACGGTTTCAGCGTTGTAGGACAATGCGTTGATGCCTCGGCGAGTGCCACTGATGAAAAGACTATAGATCAAAGGCGTGAGATATTGGAAGATGCGGCATAATTCTAATTAGTGGCCTCAAGATGGGCCGGCCGCGGGAAGCTATGGCGGGAGGCTTGGAACACACAAAAGTTCTCGTGTCACGGTAAGTATAGCATAGTTAACTAAATAGCTACGGCCTCTGACGACCAAGTATAGTGAATGCGGTCGAATAATCCTTGGGAGAGCTGCAAGTCTTGTGGAGGGCAACACAATACTATGGAGTGTGATAAGAGACTAGGATGACGGTAAGCGAAGCCTGATATGTGAATCATTAGAATCATCAACAGGGGACAATATGGAGGTAATACATATCAGAACAGGTATTAGAATCGGGGCGGGGTTGGAGAATTACTTAGAATGTCAGAACAACGAGAATAGTAATGTACCTTCTAATGAGTCAGCATATCTTGAAGAAAGTGGATTTGGAAGAAAGCCTTGGCTCATTTGATGACTCCATAGCACATTTATGGATAATTATAAAGACTACATTTCAAAATGGGCTCGTATTACAAGACCAATCCGCGGTGTAGAATCAAGGGACCTATCTCGACATGGAGATTAAGAATAGGCCAAATGGCCACAATGTTGACTAAGAGCCATCATGGATCATTACCTAGCAACTCAAAGGTGAACCTGAGACGAGAAGGTAGTGAACTTGTTAAAGTTGTCACATTGAGAAGTGTTAAAGATGTAGGAAGATAGGACACCATCCTAAGCCCGCCTGGAGCATGACAGTAAAGGTGCGAAAGGTCACCATCAGTTTAGTTATTTGTTTTACGCTTTGAATGTTGTATGTTGCAGGAAGGTCGAGCTAACGACGTTAAACATAGCGCTTCTTGGGAGGCAACCCAAGTATTGTGAGATCACCCTCGCTTTTGACCTAGCAGAATTTTCGATTTTGGTTTACTTTTCGTTTTAGAATTCCTATTTTTGTTGGTTTTAATGTGTCTGTGAGTTTTTTTTTTAGGGATACCAAAGGATGCAAGCATAACCACTGAGGGATTTCCATACTAGAGGGTCACAAATTCGTGTTTTAAAAAAATAAAAAAACCCATGTCCACACGATGCAGTACCTGTGTGAAGGTTTCTAAATCATTGCATATCGACACAAATTCTGTGACCTCACTTTAGGTAGTAGCGGCGTAGCACATCCTACGCCCATTTGTGAGCATGCTGTCCACTTTTGGGTACACAACAGCGAAGGTATCTACGCCGCCGCGTAGACATTCTTCGCCCACTTTGCAAAGACCTTCGCACTGTGTTTTGCTACCTTGGTTCCTCTCTGTTTTCTTGCTATTTCGCAAATGCGCTCCTTGAGATCGACCTCCATGGCTCCCAAGAAATCCACCCCATCCAAACGGCAACGATCCGACTCCACCTTGTAGGCAACACCACCCCCTTCGGAAGACCCCCATCGGTTCATTTCGGGAGACGACGGGATCTACTCAAAAGTCACTTTTCCAACGGCTTCGTTAAGTCACGGGCGGTTTCCCCATCCAGTAGTTCTTCAAACTGCAATCTAGAATTTGCGGATAGCGAGACTCTATGTCATACCTGTTTGAGTGGCCCGGTAGTGTGGGAGTTCCACTCCAATCTTCCTTTTAAGGTCGGCACCACAGTCTTCATCCAGGGCAGGTGGGTCAAGTTTGGCACCGAGGCCATCAACCGAATCTACCGGTTAATGGATGACGACAGCGCAGAGTACAGGGCGCTATTTGCTGACACCGACTATGAGCGCCTCATGCAGGAGCTCACTAACTGCCAGGGCGTGTGGAGACGCCGCACCACTTTTCAGATGCACTCACTCACACCCGTGGCCAAGGTTTGGTATAACTTTTTATGATTTAAAATCAAGCCTTCCCTGCATTTGAGTACAGTTACGAAGGACAGGGTGATCCTCCTATACACCATGACCAAGGGGTTCCAGTTTGACATCGGGTCCGTCATTGAGTGAGGGTTGATTGAGTCAACCCAAGGGAGATGCATGGGAGCCCTAATACACCCTTCCCTTATCACCTGGTGTCTGCCTTGTCGAGTCCCGATCTTTGGAATCTAAGAGGAGTAGGTGCGGTAGCAGCCTACCCGCTCCCCGTTGCGAGGAGAAGTTCGAGAGCCCGGGCGATTTAGATGAGAAGACCGATAAGGATGCTTAGGATGCCACACCTAGTGCAGGCGACCACGAGGGAGAAGGACCACGAGGTTCCTCTGGTTGACCGTCCTGCGTGGATCCAGTTCATGTGCTTGCCCACGAGGTTTAGCGCCTATTGGGAGCGAGTCTCAAGAGCTTCCCGGAGTTGCCGGTCAAGAGCGTGGGCGCCATCGGAGAATTTGAGATGGCCCACCATTCGTAGCCAGCCAGGACCTTATCACGAAGCATCTAGATCAACTCCTCTCTTTTCACACCCCGCCACCGCCACCACCACTACAGTGATCCTCTAGGACGTATCTCTTAGCCTTTATTGTCTTTTTCTTTTTGTTAGTGAGGACACTGTTAGTTTTAAGTTTGGGGGTATATGTGTCAGGTATATGGGGTGACTCAGGAGTTATTTTGGTTATTTGGAGTTATTTTGCTTATTTTGATTGTGTATATATATATATATATATATATATATATATATATTTTATCTTTGCATATTTTAGGTTTTTCATTTATTTTAGCTTGTTTTAGCATATTTTAAGACAGGCCTTGTCCCTATGTACCAACATATTTACATTGGCAACATTATGATATGGTGACTTCCAGATTTAGTTTTTAATTGTTCTCGACTCTAATTGTGTGATTACAAACGGAGGTATTAGAAATGTTAAGCCTGTGTTCCAATGAAATAGGGGACCCCAAGGTTGTTTGACAATTGGGACTGCATTGTATAATGTCAAGAATAACCATGTCTGGCCGCCCCTTTTAGATCTCAAGAAATCAATTCCCGAAGTAGGCTATCATGCACACACACACGTGATCTCCGAGGTATGCTTTGACTCGGTTTCACCATAAAGAGTTCTACGAGACCTTAGGAAGTTAAACACACAAGTGATGGGACACCTTAAGAAAAGAGGATCGCTTATGAGCCCCAAATAAATAAATAAATAAATAAATATATATATATATATATATATATATATATATATATATATATATATATATATATATATATATATATATATATATATATATATATATATATATATATATATTTATTTATTTATTTATTATTATATATATTCAAAAATACAATAATAAGTAGATTATCCAATCGGAATCCTAGGCACAGTCCGAGGCTTTCAATGCCTAATGCCTGAGCCAGCGTAGGGAGCCATTGCCCTTCATTGCCCGTTGCACATGGGACGGAGGATGGATGAATCTCCGAGTCTAGGACCTCGGGGTTTTGATTTGAGTGTTCGGGGTGAAGTTCTCTGGGGAACTAAATGCCGGTGCCCTTAATAGCGGTGGGAAGTCACCAATGGATCAATGCAGGGCCTAACCTAAAACCTCTTGGTACTAGTACTCTTCCAAGTTTGTCTTAGAGTTAATCCCCTTAGGAGTAGTTAAAGTGAATAAATTGGTACGTTCTCTTCCTTCTGTGTTGAGCTATTCCGAATAGGCGAGTTAGATTCAAGTTTAGGGGTATTGTAGTCAAACTATACATTGGAGATCGCACTTTAACCGCACTTAGACTCATTGGGAAAAACCATTGAGCTCTAAAAATGGGGTTGACCTACTTGGTCATGAGACAACTGATCTGAGATTCTTAAAAGTTGAACAACCAGGTAGTCTGGATCTTTTGAATTGGTTCTTGTTGGCCTTCTTCTTTGAGTATGGTGTACTGGGGCCCTGCATCGTCCCGGTGTTAGTTGCGTTTATCATGGTACCTGGTGCAGTGTGTTCTTACTTGAGGACAGCGAAGCTAAGTTGAGGGTGTTGTTGAATTGAATCATACATACATTATAGTACAGGCTCTATGTGTTTTACTCAACATGATTCACATTCATATTCAACGATATTCTTCAATCCCTATACCATAATGTTCCATAAAACATGGTGATATCAGAATAAATTAGGAAGCAAACAATAGAAGAAAGGGTTGAGAAAATGAGGCAAAGAAATGCGACATATGGTCTCAGTGCGTAGCGGTGATGAGATCTTGATGCTTGGCGTATCCCTTCTAGCAATGAAGGAATTCTGTGCTGCGAACTGAAGGCAAGATTATGGTCACCTCGGTGCGCGCTGACCGAGCCCCCTTCGTCACGGTGTAGCGAGGTCTCCCATTCTAAAACGGGAGCTCGAAAAATCTGACTTTCTGGGCCATTGATGGGCCCAAGTTCCGAGATATAAAAAGGCAGCGATTTCGAGGCAAAAAAGAGAGGGGAGACAGACTAAAGGAAAGCAGAGATAGATAGAGAGATATTGGTGAAGACAGAGTCCGGGAGATTGTGAAGACGACTTCTTTTGTATTTCTTCCTCTAATTCGTGTGATGTTGGAAATCTTTCAATTTGTAATGAAAATCACTATGAACTAACTTTTCTTTCTAGGGTTTTGTCAACCCTAACCGCACCATTATGGATTAATACTTTAATCGTGTTTTATTTAATATCAATTCGAATTTCTATGGTTGTTTTACTCTTGAATTTAATTACATACTATTATTTGGAAATTATGGCATGCTAATAATAGGAGTCTTGTAAGACCCGTGAAATTCCAATTTCTGGAAAAAAGGCAAAATCGTAATTTCGGTCAAAAATCCAAAATTTATTCTCTAGATCTCGGATGACGAAATGGATTTCACCGTTGGAATCGTCTCCACGGAAATCTATTGCTGCGTCAGATTTGGCCAATTCAAGTTATTGGAATTTGCGTTTTCGAGGCATCGAGTTTCGGGTGCCGAAAAACGACTTGAGATGTGAAAAAAGTCACATATAACAATAACACTTTTTTATGTTATACATATTACATGAGTAGAGATGATGAAATAGACGGCCGAGATAGTGCCAAATGTCGAAAATCCAAGCTTAGGGACATAATGAATTAATTTTAAATTCTTGATGACACTAAACGAAATAATGGAATGAGGACCATCTCCTACCTTGATTAAAAGAGCCAAAACATGAAAATAAAGACGGAAGATCTGAAGCCAAAAATGGCGATTTTCTTTTTAGAGAGAGAGACTTCTCTCTGAGTTTTGACAAATCCATTTGTCGAATTCTTGAAGCAAGAAGGAAGGTCGTTCTCTGGCAGGAGAGAACAGCGTGGACTCGGGTTTTGAGGTTTTGACAAACTCCGTGGTTAGGGGTTTTATCCTACTTGTTTTACTCTTGATTTAAGTGTTTTGTGATGTTTGGAGTTGATTGAGGCGTGAGGGCTGTTGTCGGTTCCAAATCTTGGGCAAAGTGTAGAAAAATTTTGGGACACTTTTGGTGATCAGTATCAGTTTAGAGACTGATTCCAGGTATTGTATCATAATTTATATAATAAATTGTGTTTGTGGTGAGTGGGAGGCCGAATGGGCATGGAATTCAGTTCTCAAGAGGAACCGTGTTGGATGAGTGGGCTGCCCCCAAACAGCCCTTGCTTTCTGTTTGGGATGTTAAAACAGTCCGGGGTTTATTACAAATTGGACCAAAACGTCCATGTGTTGGGTGTTTGAAATTGATGAAATGAATGGCTTGAGTTGTGTGGAAATAGATAGGTTAATACATGATTCTAATGTGTTAACACAATGACATAATTATATAAAATATAAATTGTGTTTGTAGGCCATTGGAGATGATATTGTGAATTGCTCAAGTGAGCTAATTTGGGGAGTTGGTTGATCAAAGAAATTAATAGGTTAATGCTTGATGTGTTAAAATGATGTCATAATTATATAGGAGGCTATAATTGTGGGTGTAGGCCATTAAAGTGAAATGATGATTAGCTCAAGAGTGAGCATGAACTTTGTGTAATAACATGAGTCACAATTATATGGAATATAATTGTGTGTATAGGTCATTGGAGATGAGATTGTGTTTAGCTCAAGTGAGCTAATTTGGATGATGGTTGATATTGTTGAATTACATGTGGTGTAATTGTAGATTTGAGAATGTATGTATATTGATATATTGGTTGAAAATGGTGAAGTAATAATGCATTTCATATGCCTTTAGGGTAGTACCAAAGTGGGTGAGTGCATGACATGAAAATTGAAAGAAGCGAACGTTTTGAAAGGAATTTCACAGGATGAATTTCCGGAGAATGGGGTTGGGAGACGGTCCAACAGATCATTTCGGATGAGGACCATGATTGTTTCGGAAGGTTCTCCAACACATTCGCCTCGGAGGGTAGTCCCATATTTTTTATCGATACTTCGGTTGTATGGTTTCGAAAACAACAAGAATTGTTTTGAAAAAGATGTTTTCTCATTCATGGCTTAGGCAAGTGTGAGGGAGTCGGTGAGGACTCGGGACGTGGGTTGGTCATTTAGACATTCAAGTGGGGATCCACGAATTTGCTTGAATGTGTGTTGCTTTGGGCATTGCATATGCACTTTGGTGAGTAACCCACTTCGGGTGATTCCACTGCGAGCATTAGCTCACCTGTCGAGAGATTATATTTCAAGTCTGGGAGGCGCATGAGGAAACTGACTCATCATAGAGACCGCTTTAGAAGAAAGCCGGTATGTGGCTTTGGTTTTATGATGTAGTACATGTATTAGAATGTTTAAAATTTTTAATATATGTTGTATAAGAGTAAAATTCTAACTCTTGAAAATATGGCATATAGTTGGTATGTTGATGAGTATATTAGTATGGGTCCAAGAGGTCGTTTTTCACTCATATAAATGTTATATTGGATTGTTTGGGACAGGTATGTACTAAGGGTAGAGCTCCTCGTACAAAGGAGACTCTGCCCGATTTTCGTGAGAGATGTCGGGTCACCCGACATTCACGAGCATTTCCGCGGGTTGACGGGTAGTCAACGGACCCTCGGGATTTGGGGCATCACAAGTCTGATATCGAGAGAAGATGACTCGTAGGGACATGGGTAGAGCAACGCTTGGTCAATCAGGGAATAAAGATATCCTACATTCCAAGTGTAGCACAAGGGTTTTCACATTCATGCATCTACCGGTCAGTCGAAACGGGTCGCCACACCCCACTAGCGAGATAGGCAGTTATATCTCAAGAGAGAATAACTCGTAGGCATGATCAACCTACTAACATAAATCATATGAATATTAAATAAATGCACTATCTAGGTGAAATCCATTAGGTGCGGTAGGCGAAGGCAAAACCCTAGGTTTTCTCATCATTATCTTAAACCGAAACTTTAACATTAGGCTTTCTTTAATTTAGCTATTATATTCATAATTCGATTTCTAGCGGATCCAAATATTGTCTAGGTCACTAAATGATTACTTAGCACACTTCTCTTAGGTAAGGAGCGACACTTGACTCACCACTACGTGCGTGAACTCGGCGTGTATACTTACTGCGCCTGATGCATTTTCACGACTTTTACGCTCACTAATGGCGGAGTCACATATCCCGGCTACAAATGCTCCAGCACGGATTAATGTCCCTGAAGGACAATTAACAAATGAGTCTAAAATATGCCTGATGCGTGGGAGACTTATTGGTTCAAAAGATGTAACTCCCCAGAAGATGATAATGAGAATTGATACCCCTGAAGAGGTACATGATAAAAATAAATAAAAAAAAGGGCCCCTATAGAGGCATTTGGTGAAAAAGAGGCCCTTGTAAAGGCATATATTGAACAAAAGACCACTGAAAAGGTTCAAAGTAAAGAATTAGCCCTTGAAGAGACGCAGGTACCTAAAAATTTTGAGATCTCAATAAATTATGTGCACAATAGAGAAAAAAGGGATCGAAATAAAGTTATTATCAATAATATTTTTTCTTTCCAAATGGCCTTAGACATCATAAGAAATGATGAGAACCCTGAACCACAAAATGTGGAAGAATGTCGAAATAGAAATGATTGGCCAAAATGGAAAGAAGCTATGCAGGCATAATTAAACTCGTTAATGAAACGAGACGTTTTTGGACCTATAGTCCAAACACCTAAAGGTGTAAAGCCTGTTGGGTACAAATGAGTATTTGTACGAAGCACAATGAAAATAATGAGATCATAAGATATAAAGCGCAATTAGTAGCACAAGGTTTCTCCTTAGAATTTGGTATTGACTACGAGTATATTCTCTATCATGGACACAATCACTTTCCGCTTCTAATAAACGGCGGTCTACGAGAAGAACTGGATATGCGTCTCATGGGATGTCATCACAACTTATCTATATGGATCCATAGATAATGACATTTATATGAAAATCCTTGAAGGATTTATATTGCCTGAAGCAAATAATACGAAGACTCGTAATATGTGCTCAATCAAATTACAACGACCTCTATATGGATTGAAGCAATCAGGACACATGTGGTACAATCGCCCTCAGCAAGTATTTATTGAAAGAAGAGTATGCAAACAACCCTATATGCCCATGCATTTTTATTAAAAATTCAAAAACCGAATTTGCAATTATTGTTGTGTATGTTGATGATATAAATCTTATTAGGACTCCTGAAGAGCTCACAAGAACAGCAAAATATTTGAAAAAGGAATTTGAAATGAAAGATCTTGGGAAAACAAAATTTTGGCTCTACTTGCAGATCGAGCATTTCCCTACTGGAGTTTTAGTTCATCAATCGACATATACTAAGAAAATTTTAAAACATTTTTATATGGATAAAGCACACCCTTTAAGTTTGCTAATGATTGTTCGTTCACTTGATGTGAAAAAGGACCCATTTCGTCATTGTGAAAATGGTGAAGAATTACTTGGTCCTAAAGTACTATATCTTAGTGTCATTGGTGCACTTATGTATCTTGCTAACTGTACTCGGCTAGATATTGCTTTTTCTGTCAATTTATTAGCCAGGTATAGTTCTGCTCCAACCCAAAGACATTGGAATGGTATCAAGCATATCTTGTGCTACCTCCAAGGAACAACTAATATGGGTCTATTTTACTCAAAGGAATCAAAGCAACAATTGTTTGGATAAGCTGATGCAGGATACCTTTCAGACCCACATAAGGTCAGATCACAAACAAAGTATGTGATTAATTGTAATGGAACTGCTATTTCATGGAGATCCTTTAAGCCGACAATTGTAGCATCGTGAATCATTCGAGGAGATTATAGCAATTCATGAAACAAGTCGTGAATGATATGGCTAAGATCGATGGTCAACTTATATCCAAGAATCATACGAACTCCTCTATCAAAGACAACCCGACAACATTATTTGAAGATAATGTTGCATGCATTGCACAAATCAAAGGAGGTTATATCAAAGAAGATAGAACTAAACACATTTCTCAAAAGTTCTTTTATACACATGAACTCCAGAAGAGTGGTGAAATTGATGTTCAACAAATGTGGTTGAGTGATAAAGATATCGACGTGAGAGGAAGCATGCTTATGATAAGATGTTAGTGTACTGCACTTTTTTTCCCTTTGTCCAGGTTTTGTCCCACTAGGTTTTACTGGCAAGGTTTTTAACGATGTAGTCCTAACAGATTAAGAGCAATCAACAACATCACATGAATATTATACTCATTTTCCGCTAGGTTTGATCCCATTAGGTTTTACTAGCAAGGTTTTAATGAGACAAATTCTTAATGGTGGTCATTCAAGGGGGAGTGTTATAAATCAAAGCATTTATATGGGTGATGAATAACCACACTTACATTCATGAATTACACTTACATTCATTTTATATAAATGAACCTTTATTAACCCTCATTTATGGAACTTCATAACTCACCATTAAGGTGAGTAATTTGAATTATCTTTGACCTTCACCATCCTTTGTAAAAGTATCCTGGGGAAAATAATACTTCTCTCATTCTCTCTCTCCTTTTAGTCTAAGCTTTCTTCTTTCTCTCTTTAATTATATATATATATATATAAAGAGAGTGATATAATTCTCTTTAGCTTAGCATTTTATTACAATTAGTTACAACACATATTTCCATATTTTAATAATTGCTTTGACGATCCTCTTTTATCCATCCTAGGAATTTATTCCGAACTTAGGTGCTTGAGATCTCTCATACCCAGATTCATGAGTTTTTAATAATTATTCCATATCTTAATTTAATAATTGTCCTTAATCTTCACCCTTCCATATTTTAATTTAATAATTATCCTTATTTATTTATTCAATAGGTTTCTTTTACTCATTATTTTGGTTTTAAATAATTCTTATTACGTGTGTTTTTATTATTATTAATATAGTTCATGGCCATATTGGTAAATAAAAACAAATGTCCTACCCCACCTTGGACTTGTACCTAAGACCACATAGGCTATATTTGTTAGAATGTAACACTCCAACTATTAGGCTAGATCCCCTTTCAGAATAATATTTTTTTTACCTCCTTCCTTTACATTTAATTTTGACTTTTCCTTAATATAAATTTTCAAATAAATATTTTTGTTATTATTATCATTTTAACTTTCATCATACTACTTTTGTTATCTAGATAATCATTTTTCTTTAACTTCAAATTTTTAAAAATTAGTTTCTTTAATTAAAAAAAAAAAAACCATCTTCTTTAATCCCATATAATTAAAAATCATTTTCTTTGTTCTAAAAAAATCAAAAATTGTTTATTCAGTTTCTAAAAAAAAAAAACCTTCAAAATTTTAATCATTTTTAATCTCTAAAAAAGTCAAAAGAAATTTTTTATTTCTAAAAATAAAAAAAAATTATTTTATTTAACTTTTATCATAATTCATTTTCTCTGTATTTTACAAAAATCCAAATATTTTTTTCTTTAGCTTCAAAAATTTTAAAATCATTTCTTTAATTACTAAAAATATAAATAATCATTTTCTCTATAAAAAAAAATCAAAATCCATTATTCCTTTAATTTCCCTAAGTCTCAATTATTATTTTTTAAATATCCATCTTTCAAATCACTCTTCTAAATTTTCCTAAAGTGATATTCTATTTTCCAAAATCCATAATCAAGTTTTTCTTTTCCAAATTGTAAACCGAAAATTCGTTACTCTGAAATGATACTGCTGATAATTTAGGTCGAAAATCACAGAATTTTCCTAGATCTCGGATAGCGAAATGGACTCCCGCAGATTTGAAATGAGTCTACGTGAAATCTAACTACCGTCAGACTGGTGGTGCGAGATGTCGAATTTCCGTTTTTCGAAGTGCGAGGTAATGCGGGACACTTTGCAAGTGAGGGTGGCTCACATAGAGTCACGTGTCAGAAGGATAGCTAGTTAATCGATGTCCAAGTGGTGGCCATGTGTCACAAGTTAAGAAGAAGAAAATCCAAAAGTTTTGATAAGGGGATAAGGAAATCCAAGGAGGACCAATGACATACTGACATGTGGCAAAGATGACATCCCACTTTGACCAAGTTGGGACCAAACCGGTGAGGAAAGGGAGAAGAGAGAAAGAGAAAGGAGAGAAAGTTTTAGAAAGAGAAGATCTACCTTCTCTCTAATTTCTAGAAGAGATCGGACCAGCGGTTTGGCGGTGCAAGAAAAGTTCTCTCTCACGTCGAACAAGCCGAGACCCGGGGAGTGGGAGTTTGAATAGCCTTCCGAGAAGGTAGGTTTCTCACAACGGTTTAGTGTACGGCTAAAGCCATCAAATGGATTGGTGTGTTTGAGGCGATGGCCCGTGCATTTTAATCCGAGGCTTGGGAGTGATCTGAAAGTGTAATTGTTTAAACCAGTCCAGGACTGGATTGTTTTTTGAATAATCATGTGATGGTGGGACCATTGATTTGTATAATGTGTTGTTGTGTTGTGTTATCTTAGTTGGAATACTTTGTCGTAGTTTGTGTAATTATGTTGAGAAACATATGCGTCTTTGATATATTAACGTAGTTGGCATGGAAATGGCATATTGCATTTCCTTATGCAAGGGACCTGTCGACAAGTAGGTATGAGTGCATGTATGGTTTGGGAGGGTTGACCCGACGAGGTGAGAACTATCGGAGTATGTATATACTATATATATATATATATATATATATATATATATATATATATATATATATATATATCGAGAGGGACCATCTATAAACAAAACAAATATCTTTGTTTGAAAATGACCAGTTTATCATACATGGAAAATTAAGTGTGTGAGAGGATTGTAGTGAGGACTCGAGGCATGGATGGCGTATAGACATTTAATGGGAATATACATAATTACTTGAATGTTTATTTGGTTGCCATTGCATGAGCGCTTAGATGGGAAGTAACTGTGTGGAAAAATTCAACTCATACAGGGCATTGCTCACCTCATGGCCAGAATAACGATTTCAAGTGTCGAGAGTGTGAGAATTTCTGAAGGCTTCATCAGGGGACCTTAGTTATTGAAAATGACCATCGGCCTTGTTTATAATTATAGAAATCAGTAAACTTGATTCTGCCAGTTTAATTAAGAATTGTGGAGTAGAAAACCCTATTCTTGCACATTACTTGTTAAAGACACTAATTGTAATTAAACTTGTTTTTATAACCATATACCAATTTTAGGCGAGGTTTTCCAAGTTCTAGTAGCCTTCATAGTAAACAAACTAATTTATGTTGATTTTAGTTGTGTCAAAAAAAAAAATAGTCTGGGGGCCCAAAATGGGTTGTTTTACCCATTTCAGGAATCTTGGAGTTGCGTTTCTTCAAGATGTGAGATATGGACAGAGGACAGCGACACACACACTGCGCCTGACAAGGGGACACAGCGCGTCTTGAGTGAGCAAGGAGAAAACTGTCAGAGCAAGCCTGTCCTTGAGGCGCAGGCCGCGATAGAGAAGAGGCCGACCACTGTGTGCGATGAGGCACAGTGTCATGGCGGGGTTTTAGGCAAGCTGAGTCTTATTGTTGATATCGTTGCCATAGATTTTTGTGTTGCGATGGTAGCACTCGGTGTTGAAGCAGTAAATGCGACAAAGTTCCCTTGACACCATGACAAGTTCCTTCTATCATTACCATAAGGTTATTATATTGGAGTTCGGTTTGTGTCACGACATGATCTTTTATTAGCCAGCGATAGCGTCACTAATCGGTGAAATTACATCAGCGATAGAACTTCTACGTGCATGATAGGGTTTGCTGAGCATTCGGTGTCGCGACAAGACTAGGCTTGTGGGCGTTGTTGCGACAGCGAGGCGGCTTCCTTGACGCCGCGAGGCGGGCGCTGATGCGCGCATTGCGCCGCGAGCGGACTTCTGTGATTCTAATCGATACCTGTTTGGGGTCGCCATTCCGCGAGCCTTTGTTCGCCGGGCGTGCCAAAAAAAAAAGTAAAATGACTCCCGGGTTGAAATCACAAAGTACATTTTCAACGATTTTTGGCACGAAAGCATAGATTACTCTATAATTCTAATAAAATTGAACTATCAACTCACGTGCTAAATAAATGAGCCTTGGTTGGGGGCCCAACATATCATGTATCCTTTATTACCGAGCATAATTTGATTTCTTTGTCATAAACCAGTTTCATATTACTTATCGAACTAACTTGAATTTCGATTGATATTACTTTTGATTCGCCTCCAAGGTGCACATTTCTTTCCTTTGATTTTTGTTCTTTATTTATTATCTGTTTGGTTTATTGTATCTATAATTAATTGATTGATTGCTGCAATTTCTAAGCTTGCTAGCGGGAGAACCATTTATCTGAGAGGCTTAGAAAGGGTGTCTGATACTACCAACACCTTCTAATAAGTAACTGACCTCCAAAATTTTTTGACTTGCTTTTTTCTTAGCGGTCTTTGAAATGAGTCATCTGAGGTTTGTTTAATATTTTGTTTTCCTCTTAAAAATATCCAGGCGACTCGAACCATTTCAATGGTTTTCAAAAAGCATCAAAAATGGTCTCACCTTTAGTGGGAAGCGTAACAGCCAAATCGGTATCCACGAGTTTTTTCACCGACGATCGCCAGAAAACAGTGCCTTAATATTTTCCAACCAAATATAGTCTTATGAGGGCATTTTTCCAACCGCCCTCAACTCTGAGTCACTCAGTTGACTTTATTCTTTTGGTCTTATGCTTGATGTTTGATTGGAGACTTGTTTTCCTTGTTTGCTCTTCAACCAAGCTAGTTGTTAAGAGTAAGGTCTATTGATGGGTTATATTTATGTTTAGGAGCATACCGGAGGTGGTCGACATATTGATGTTGCTTAGAGTTCGATCTTTAAAGACTTGTATATCCCATAACTAGATTTTAGGATAATTGTGTGACCAGTGTGCTTCTCTTGGTGTTACATTTATTAGGTTTTTAGTTCTTACATATTCACACTACACTTAGTTTCTTCTTTGAGATGTGTGAATGAGGCCTGCTCATAAGGAAACCCTTGGGATATCAGTGGTACATGTATGGAGGTGATGACCACCCATATCAGGCATCTCGTCTCTTCAAAAGAAAACATGGGGGCGTTTATTACCCTTTGGGCTTGTCGTCGACTCTACCCTTTAAGGACCTACCATGAAGCCACTTTTTTAAACCACCACGACATATGGTTGAGCTTAGATCCCTTTTTTTTTAGGATCTTTCCACTATGATGGAGTGCATCGAGAGCCTTTAGAAACTGACCTGTTGATGGGTCAGTGTTCCCTCATTTTGTCTCTAGTGAAGTGTGCTTAGAGATCGATATGAGGTTGAGTCCTAGGTGGACCACCTTTCACCATTGTGTCAGACTATCTCTCCTTATGTAGTTTAGAACCTTTTATCCACCTTTTACTCTTCTAGTGTTGTAGCTTATCTTCTTCATTCGCATTTTTCAGGACTTTCTTTCCACTTCGGTTTGTAGTTTTTTCTCATAGAGGTAGAGCTCAGTACATACTCACTAGTTTGAGCATTTGGATCATAGTGGACATGAAGTCATAGATAGTTACGACAGATCAGTCCATTGCAGCTATAGATTCTGTCCAAGAGACCAAATCTAGCCTTAAACGGAAGAATGGATGAGCGATGAAGCTGAAGCGTACGACTCATGATGTTACAGTTTTGATCAAGCACCCCACCACCTTATGGCCCATACCTATCGACTTCTAGGACCTACCCGCAACCGTTAGACTTGAAGCGAAATTGGGACAAAAATGAGATTTTAGATATGACCATTGTTTAGGGGATGACGTTGACAAACCACCTACTGTCCGGTTAGCTTTCGGTTTCGGTGCTTGATATGGAGAGGTTCATTAGTATTGGATGTCCTGAAACTACCTTAACTTTGGTTTGGTCATGAGAGCCATGGTAGAATGATACATAATTAGTTACCTATTTAAAACTATCTTGAGTGGTATGGTACACATGTGATCGTTTGCCTTGTTAAATCCATCTAGACGGAGGACGTCGGATGGGAATGCTAAAGTTCTTAAGACATTCCTCCAATACGCCATTGATGGGTGAGGAAGATCGAAGCTTTTGAGATGGGATCAAATAAGATTGTTATGCACTTTTCTTGTTGGCATGAAATTGTTGAATCACGATAAAGCTTGTAATGAAATAAAATTGCTTGGTAGAACTTCTATCGGGATCCGAGGTTGATGAAACTAAACAATGAATCAGGAAATCCATATCATCTTGTGGGCGAATAACGGAAGCTGGTGCCATTTAGCTCACAGTCACACACACACCTTTGAAACATAAGCAGAACTCCTTTGACGATCTAACATCGATGAGCCAGGCAGTGTGGTGTGCTTCCCTCTAAAGGGAATCCACACGAGCGGCTAATGGATGGGATGAATGTGCCTAGCACCTTATGATATTAGGTCTTTGTCCCACAAAACTAAAAACATAGTGTCTTCAAACTCTAAAAATAATTATCTCTGCTTGTACTTTAAAGAACTACCATCTTTTAGATGATGAAACCCCACCTGTTATATCAGCCTCCAAACCTTTTATTAAACATATTTAATAATAAGATTCACATTATTTATTAATGGGCTTGGAGAAACTGGGCTTGAACTTGGGCAATTATGGGTGAAGGCACTTTCTAACATCCCTTCATAAACTCATTCTGTGTGACCCTATGGGTTACACTTTCAATGTTTGCATATGTGGGCCTAAATCTTCTATTCCCCCCAGCCCTGAAGTTTATAATTCTGGTCTCTAGCAGGAACATTATATAACTACCCAAATCAAATTAATTCGTGGCTCAGAAAGAAACCTTACATGAGTATGAAATCATTAGTCCTATAACAAAATATCTAGTCAAGCACAAAGCATGAATGAAGTCATCTTTATACAACAATGGTTTCTCTTGATTCTCGATGGTGACCCAACAATGATTTTGATAACTCCACTATCATTCTCATTCTAGAACATGACCTTAGAACATGAAGTCCTAACATCAAGAGGTCAATAGACATCTCACTCAGTGACCAGGACCAATTCCAGCTACTATCACTTTCGCATTCCCTTCATGTTGGAGATTCTGACGTGCCCCCGCCCTTAGCTATTATTGTCAATATTTGTTAAAGGCGTCATTGAAATACGTTAAGACACAGGGTTCCACCATACGGATCCATCAGTGATTAAGATTGGAAGGACTCAAATACCACTACTAATGAAATTCGATGACATAATCCATGTAGTATTTCTCACTTCACACAGTGAATAAACCAACATGAACTAACATGTAATTTATAATATTTGCGAATAACATCTTATATTATGGCCCAAACAAAACGTGATCTTACATACAGGAAAACATAATGATACTTATTCATTATTATTCACAACAACCAATTATTTATGGACTATTTAAAATAAATCTTCTTGCATGCCTTACAGTTTGCTATCAGTCACATATGATGACGTAAGAAACGACTATTAGAGATCTGTTTATCCAAGTTAAACCACAGAATTTAGTAACATTATATAAAATGATAAAATCTTATATATTATAAACATATAATGACAATGTATATGCCAGGCTGAGCATATCATAACAATCTCAAAGCTTGCCGCAACCAAATGGAGCATGAAGTAAGATACTGTCGATCTAATATGACTTCTCATTACTTTGTTTGTGGAAAGTTTATTGAAGGAATTAGGCGACATTGTGTAATGTAGACTCTACATATCTTGTTTCCTCTCAATGATCTCACGAATGAAATTTGGAAATACTGTGCAGTATGTTTAACACAGGCTCCTTAGCTAGAGCTGTGCTTATTAATTATCCCATGATAGGCGTCCCATTGGGTTTTATAATTGCTAAAATTACTTACCAATCATAAAATTTTGATCGAACCACCTTAAAGTGCATCAGAAAATATATTGCTACGACCTCTGTAGTAGAATGTCATTACCAGTGTCTTGCTTGGAACTATCAAACTCACGGGTACCTCCATTGCCAAACAAAACACAAAACCAGTTGCGATCTGAGTCATCTAAGTCGGTGAAAGAGCCAGCATCCAGTTAACCATATAACTAGCTGTATGGCATCACCATAATCAAAAAGTATCCCTTGGTTCTTCTAGTACCAGATTCTTGTGCTATCAATGACATTCACACAGATCGACTAGAATCTACTTGTCATGTAGCAAGGCCTGAGGAGGGCATATGGTCGGTGCAAAAGCGTGAACATACATGATACAAACAATGGCCAGAAGCATGGGTTTTATCCATGTATTCTCTCTAAAATCTTCATTGATTTGGACATTGAGACTTATTGAGCTTAATGACATCCAGGACATTGAAACCTCTCTTAGAATCTTGCATGCTAAACCTTTTAACATTTGTCTATGTGCCCACTTTGACAGGTCGAATGTGTAGTGAGATCTATCTACATAAATCTTTATGCTGGGATGTAGCGGCTTACGCTAAGTCTTTCATTGAAAAACATTTTCCTAACCAAGACTTGACACTCTGCAGGTAAGGATCTATGTTTCAATAAAGTAAGATGTCGTCCATACAGCACTAAGAAGACAGTGCCTCCACTAACCTTCTTGCATACGCCACACAGGCTCATACTTCATTTTTCATGTAAAGCGAGCTCTTTAATAGTATGTCAAAAGCAGAAGATTCGACAGTGGCTTTGCTAATCCATAAATGGATCTTTGAACCTTACACACCCTATTAAGATACTTGGGATCGACAAAACCCTCAGGTTGTGTCATGTACACATCCTATTAAATAAGTTTGTTAAACGTTGTTTTTTGACATCCATTTCCCAAATCTTGCAATCATGGTATGCGTGATAGCGAAAAGAATCCTAATGAGCTTAAGCATAACGACGGGTGAAAGGTCTCATCATGAAGACGAAACACCATGAGTTTGTTGGAAACCTTTTGCACAAAATATGTTAAGTAAATGCCTCATGTATATAAACATATAATGACAATGTATATGCCACTGGGCTAGAGCATATCACTAACAAGAATATGGCCTTGATTATTGTTGATCGGCTTTAGAGAAAGAGCATATACATATGGTAGTGAGGAGATTGCAACCTAGGATTGCTAAGCATTTGATTGGGATACCACTCACATATTTTAGCTCATTGACTTCATCTCTTTTTGAGTAGCTATGGGAGGGAGGTGGCCTTCAGGGACTACGGCCCGATTCTTCCCTTATATGTCCAGAAGTGGAAGAAGCCATTGGTAGGCAGTCATGATGTTCATATAGTTTCCTTGCTTGAGACAAGCGTGCGAAATAGTCGAGCTGACTCCACAACCTCTTGAACTTGTATTCACCTTACCCTCGGCATCATCACACACAGTTAGTTCCACCTCAACCATTTATTTTGACACACTCACATCATGTTACACCATAGTCATGTTATCTGACTCAATTCACTAAGGTTTCACTTCTACATTGTAAAGGTTGAATTCCTCATGATAAACCAGTATCTTTGTTGCTCCAAGGATATCGCAATGTTTTTCTTAATTAGGCATACCATTGAGTCATGCTATTCAAAGTCTTGTAGATGCCAAATTGTTAACTCCCTTAGAGCCTAGGCCCCTTCCTCATCCAATACCACCCTAGTTTAGGATGGATTTATACTACTTTTATGTGACTCCCAGGCATCAGGGTGGATTGAGCCATCAACCGCGGAATCTGGATATTGTGTGACGATACCACGTTGTGTCCCATTTACCAGGATCCATAATTTAACAAAAATCAGACATAGTCTCATTTTATGAGGAGCTCTATAAGGCCTTTGCTAATATACAATAACACGCTCATCAGAGAATGATATAACTGTGACACATTAGATTCATTTATGAGTAAAGTGACCACACCAGAAGCCATTTATCCATTCATGTAAACATGTAAGACCATATTAAACACAAGTTCATATGAGTTCAATTACAACTCTTTTACATAAAAATTTTGCATTATTATACAAAAATAATCTTGGCCTGACGACTTTCTTTGCTCTGGAAGCTTTTGGATGAAACCTGGCGCATGTTATAGCTGAAATATTGCTCCATATTGGGTGAACCACACCTAGTAGGTAAATTCTCTGAATCTTTGCTCCGCTAATTTTCTGTGTTAAGCACTGACAATACTTTTCACATTCACATCAACAATTCCAAGCAGAATATACAATCAGTTTAAGATTCTACATGTCATGCTATGAAATGAGATGGGGCTTACTCATGCACCATACAGTCTTTACCGACTCCTACCCGCACAATGCAATGCCAGTGATGAAATCCATCATTGATGGATCATCAATGATCCTTTTCGAAACAAATCATTTGTTTATAAACCAAGCTTTTGATGTTAAACATAATGATCATTTGCATAACACAGCGTCTTGTATCTTTTAGACAATGGTTTTCGGGGTCTCACCACAAGCTCTGCACGCCTTCCTACATTTTTGGACTTTCTCACAGTTGAGTCGTAGAACGATACTAGGTCTCACACGAGTGTCTATAGCCACTTTTCTTTACTTGAAAGTATTGCAGGCACACATGTTTCTTTCCATTTCATGTGCACGAAGCAATGCTACTTTGTTGGACTTCATCCAAAGATACCGAACTCACTCGTAATCTGCCAAATCGCGGTGTTTGATTTTACACAGCCACCCTCACTCATGGCGTCTTATTTGTCTACTCATGCATATGCAATATAATGATGCACCATTGCATGTCAATGTCATGTATCACATATGTGATGAATATGCGGAACAAATTCTAAATTCTTATTTACCATATATCTTGGATAATTATATTATATATAATCTCTAAAACAAACATTCAATTCAATGTCAATGTATAAAGCACCATATAAGCATTCATACAGCACAACAATTAACAATCCGTATTTTATTACAAGATCAGTAATAAAACTTTAACTCTCAAGACGAATGTGACATATAAAATGCTCCACCACAAAGTAGCCCACACATGACCTAAGCCCAGGCCCCATGGCGAAGCATAAAAATCGGCCAAACAAAAAACCTTAAGCAGCCTGGCGGGTTAAATAATCCTTAAGTGGCCTGGCTTTGCAAATAGTGCTTACTTGGTCCGGATGTTCATTTTGGAAATCTCGAATAGTTACAAAATTTTGGGACATGCTCTCTGCAACCCACAGTGAAATTCACCGTCATTACAAGCAGACATAACTGTGTTAAACGGTTTAAAACGGGCGAAGTATATTTATGAAGTCAGTTATTCTTTTACCGTCAAGCGGTCTACAAAAACATTTTTTGGGTTTTTTATCTAACCTAAAATCAATTCACCAGCCAGGCCACAAACAGAATTTCCAAAAAACATCCATTAAAGCCATTTAAAAGCAGACCAAATGGCTCCAGAGCATCAACACCGCCAACTCACCTTAAGCGACCACAAGGTTGATAAACAAGTAGAAGAACCCCTACCTTTTTACGAGCTGGCCCGAATGGGAGATTGCAGAATATCAAACCTGAAACTTTTGGTTTTTCGAAATCTCCTCTTTGGATCTTTGGTGAAATATTCTTTTAAATACACAACTCTATTAGACAGAGATAAACATTAACTCTTGGCTGACAGTCCGGTGGCGAAACTCAGTGGATCAGTGAAAAGAATCTTGACTTCTACTTATTTTCCTCTTATCTCCCATGGTTTTTCGATGAAGATGAATATTTTCCTTAAATGAATATAGCATTTACTCGTTAAACATGACTCACGTCAGTATAAAATTTGTCACATCACTGTTCTGATGCGTTTGCCCGTGTATTAGTTTATTGATCAGTTTATGTTCAGGTATTTTAAATGAAATTTGTTAATTATTTTCTACTTTCAGATTTTCTCCAAAAATCCGTTCAGTGCCTAGACACATTAGCCCGTCTGTCATTGAGAAATCAACTATCTGAATTGGCGAAAATTCGACTACATTAACAGAAGCGAATTTGGAGATGAATCAGCGGGTGAGTCAGTTTCGTATGGGATGTTCAATCAGCGGCCGATCTTGCCAAACATCAATTTATCGTTTGCCACTTTTTTGGAAAAATTCGATTTACTGGGTTTACATGCTGCATGCAAAATTACAGGAACATGATAGCAGATCAAATCTGTATAGCTCATAAGCGTGCATCAGATGTATCATTGATCGAGATCTATTATAATAGTGGCAGATCAGGTCGGGCATTGTTGGAGACCCTATGATTGCTCACATGGTTCCTTCTACATGCGACTCTCAGTTAAAATGATGGGTAGCTGAGGATGATGACACAAATGATGAGTCTTGGTGTGTTGAATAGAGTCTTTCATATGGAAGAGTGAATCACCTGGTGACGGCATGATGATTCTTGATGGGAGATCAAATAAAACAGGTTGTTACCAGTTGGACTTGCGATAGATGTATCGGATATGATAAGTTAATTATTAATACATATTAGTTATGGAGGAATCTTTAGATCTTTTGGTTATCTTTTGGGTTCTACTAATCGAGGTTTAGGAGGATTCTTTTGGTTTATTTTTGTGGCTCTCATGGGAATCTTTGTTTTTTGTTAGTGGTGCCTTTACAGAGCACTGTGTCAGCTATTGGTAGAAGTATAGTCTTGCATGATTTTACCATTCTCTCGATGTATATTCGGGTTTGTCCTTATTGTGATTATATTCTCTTTTCATATATGGATTAGATCATTTTTGAGTGTTTTGTTTAATCAGGTGATAGTTTTTAATTATACGTCAATTCATCATGGTGCGAGTCTTGAGGTCATTTATTGCACTTGGAACTTTAAGGAGGATATTTGTTCACTGCAGTTAGTCATATATATTGAGGGGATTTACAACAGAGAGGCTGCATGGTTAAGCTAGTTGAGTGACCAATTCTTAGAGTGACCAATGCGGATCAAGCGAAGAGTTGTACCATTTGAGACCTGGACGTGCGGATGGGTGTATCATTTCATTTAACCATAGTTATCAACCTTTATTCATATATATGAACCATTGCTGGCCACTGAGCCTCTTGCGTGCTCCAGTGTGGCTTTCTTTCTTACTCAAGCTTGACTTACTTTTCACAGAGTGGGGACCGCCGATGTATATACATGTTTTCCAAGTCTCATGAACTTTGACTTATAGGTCCATTTCCTCTTTACAAGTTATCACCTCCTTGTCCCTTTACCATACTCTGTGTTTATCGTTACCTTTTCGCTAGAAATTGTTGCTTGCCTAGCCTTTTTGTTACCCTATTGGATTGATTATTCATCACATTTTGGTGCATAGGAGGGTAGTTATGTCACTCCCTTCACTCCACCCTTGGCATTGATTCTGAGGGTTTTTGTGGCTTAGGGTTATCTTGTGAGGAGGATTGGAAGCATTTCATTATAGTTAGGAGGATTTATTATTCTGTTTGCTTCTAATTAGAGTTGATTTCTAATGATCAAATGCTGTCCATTTCAAAAGAAAAAGAAAAAAGAAAAGAAAAAAAAAAGAAAAAGAAAAAAAAAAAAGAAAAAAAAAAAAAAGGTGTTGTGACACATTTTTATGTATAAGTATCTTCCTTCACTTTAAGTGCTTTATATTGACTTTTCGAGGGATGTTTGTGGGTATTTGTGTTAGGATCAAGCCCAGGGTTTTATGGGATTTTCATTTTCAGTAGTTCACTTTTGTTGTGTATTTTAGTGTGCAGAGTTCTATATGAGACCCAAAAGATCTCCCCATTCTTAGATCGTTGGTGATACCCACTTTGTGAGGGTGAGTGTTTGAGTGACTTTGTTACTAGGTTCTGCGATGAGTAGTCTTATCATTCCATCATTAGTGATCATGACTTTCCCTCTATTATCTTGTAGCGGGTTGCATGTTCATTTGTTTCTCCTTGCCTTTTTGTGTTTTATTACCACCTTTTCTGGCAACTACTTACACCGTTGTATTCTTTTTCCACATTGATATTTTCCCCAGACCGAACTCCTTCACACCTTCTTGTGATTCTTGTAAAACAACCTCTTCTACCTTTATTTGTTTAATATTCTACTTCCTATTAGTTTGCCTTTAGTCCATAGCTCTCTGAGATTTTCATACATTACGTCTCAGTACATGAGGGCATAGAGTTTGATCATTAGATGTTGAACCTAGTTTCTTTCATTTTCTCTTACCTTACCTAATACATTATGGATTAGGTGTCTAAAGACACCCTCGAACTATAGAATCAAGTATGTCTTCAATGAAAGTCTCCATTTTTGTAGGTGTTTGAGTTTAGTGGCACATTTGGCGTAGTTATGTTTCATTGCTTGTCCATAAAGTGTATAATATGTTTCCCCAGCGTAAAGGAACTCAATAGCCTTCTGCTATCTTTCATTCTATGGAAGTCCACAGGTCATCTCCACAAGAAGTGGGGTTTTTAAAGGATCATAAGGTAGTGATATCCGATGAATGTGCAAACAAAGTAAATCCTTAAGGGTTTTTATGGTTTGATTTGGTAACAAATTGATTTGAGATTATATTATCTAAGAAAGACAAGTGATAGGGTTCTAGGGTTTCCCTTATCACAGCAGGCCAACGTGTCTCTTACTTATCTTTCTCCTCTCAGGCCCATTGTGAAGAAATGGATCCTTGATGGAAGATATGACTTTAAAGGCTATTCGCAAGGATATAGTTAATGATGTTAAATGCTCTCTTAGAAAGTTTATACAAACACTCAGCATGCATTTAGGTTCAAGCACAGTGTGTACCAAGATTCTCTTATTCACACATTGTCAAGAATATGTTAAATTGAGCATTCATAGAGAATGTAGTAAATATTTAATATCATACAACTTCCGTTGAAGCATAAGGTGAGAGACATCATACTTTGTCGGGTGATGAGTTTCACCGTCGATCCTATCTTGGAGGTTTAAAACTCCATTAAAGCTAGGAAATGACTAATAAATGGGGTAACATCCAACATAAATGCAAAGAGAGGAGAAATAAATGCTATGTGATTGATGTAAAACCGAATGGAACATAAGCTGAGATGAAGCTACAAACTAAAAGACTTAGATTAAGGGTTACAAGAGTTTAACTACAAGAATAAAAAAGGATCTAAGCTATACAAAGTAGAAATTGCAAGAAACCCTAGAAAAAAAAAAAGAGAAAACCCTAACTAAGACCAAAGGAAAAACCTAAGTAGGAGCTATGTCTCAACTCACCGCTTGAAGGGTTTAAATAAACGCCCCCCCAAATAGCTACACAAACAAGGAGCAAAAGACGACCGTGCCCTTGCACAAATATCATAATTTCAAATACACCTAGTTAAATCTCGAGCACTAGGACTGCTACTCACTTTTAAATACTGATACTCCGCATCCACTGGGCCTTTAACAGCTTTGAGTATCGATACTCACACATCTAGTACCGGTACTCATCTTCCTCTGCACTTTTAATAACCTGAGTACTCTGGTGATCGGATTTCGAAAGTATCGGGTACTCATCTTCAACAAATTCGCACTTTTAATAGCCTTAAGTAATTAGTACTGACTGAAAGTACCGATACTATCTTCCTAAGACTTTAATAACCTTGAGTACGGTGACGAATTTGAGTATCGCGACTAACTTCAAATTCCGCATAATTCCACTCCTTAGATAATGAACCCGAGCGACCATCCCCGCACCAAAGTCCTCAATCACATTTGAGGAACCATTCCATAGGTCGAGGAGAAAGGAAAACAAGATTTTAGTAGGCTTCATGCACTACTTCCAAATTCACTCATTGAAGTGAAAATACTTTAATAAGTGCTTTCTTCAAACATGGTTAACCCTTAAGCATCCAAAGGCACTTCCAAAAGGTGCAAGGAATACGAGCAACCTTCACGAGAATAAAACATAAAGAAAGTCAACAAAGACCATGCATACAAACTAAGGACAAAATACGAGCTAGAAAGGCTAAAATCAAGTATAAACGTTGTACTTATTGTGTTAGAAACACCCCCCCAACCTACATCTTGCTAGTCTCTAGCAAGATTTGAACTAAGAAGAACTAAAACAACGAAGAGGCATAACAAAGCACAAATGAAACCAATTGAGCATTGAAAAATTCCAAAATGAGCAGACATGAACATGGTACTACAACTTTACAAAATATGCCAACATTTGAACTCAATGAGCACCAACAATTCCAAGTGTAGTGATAATCCAACAAGAACTTTCATAAAACCAACAACACTCATACAGAGGAACAAAGACAATGAAAATAGAATAGAATGAAGTCACCTAAAGGGAATAAAACTTCATTGATGAAAAATAAGCATTTAACAATAACCAAGTACTTAAGCATATATAATATTCATAAAAGAACAACCAACAAAATTAAAATCAAAAAGGACTTCTAGGCTTGTAATGACCACGTGTTACACAAAAGGGTTTTCAAGAAACAAAATGGGTGTTGGCATGACATGGCTAAGGTTGCTACCCTATTGCCAACACCACCCTATGCTAACCCAAGAAATCCAACTACTCTTCTTCAGAATCCTCTTCGTCAGTCAAGAATGCATCTTCCTCTACATACTCATCAAGCTCATCAGAATCCCCTTCCGTTGCAGGGGTCCTTCACAGCGTAAGGCCTCCTCGTAGGATATGAACCTCTCTCTTAAGCACGGAGAGCCTGTGGTCAATCTGTTTATGTTTTCCTAGGATGCACTTAAACCACCCTTTTATCCTGCGCTCCATCCTCTTCAAAGGATGTATTTTTAGTTCAAAGAGCCGACGATGAAGAGATGCTCCCGAAGGGCCGTGAGGTTTAGCTTAAAAGTAATTTCACTCGAAGAGGCTCGCTTGGCTTCATATAGCTGTAATTGGGGCTCAAATGAGGGGGAACCATCTTTTCCCTACTTTAGCCCTTTATACCGGCAACTTCTACTAATTTGGTAACCAATGATGATACGAATGCAACTTTTCACTGCGGACTTAATTAAGTCTCTCATGATGCACCATATCACAACACCATACTAATAAGCCCCCCATTCATCACTTCAAACAAGAACTCGAATTTCTTCCTCACTCGCACTTTTCTTCCTTGTGCACAATCATATTATGAACAATCTTGTTCATCAATGCATACTCTGGTTTCAGCTTCCCCGGGATGAATTCTTTTCTCAAAAATCCTACCGTAGGTACCAGATTAGTGCATATGGCATTAGCAAACAACCCTGCCTCAAATTTTATGATGGCACTAAATGGATAAGGCCTATCACCAATGCTAGGATGAGTGTACCACAAAGATGTGGCAATTGATTCCGAGTCGACCGGGACAGCCGATACCGGCCAACTCGTGGTCTCCAAAAAACTCTTATCGTGATTCTCACTCAAGTTGTATAGAATTCTTCATTAACGAGGGGAGATAACCTTACTTTCAAATAAACTGTGAATCCTCTAAGCTTCTATGATCGCATCACCGCGATCAAAAATAAATGTTCCACTTTTCATGCCCTTCATGCTGAAAGCCTCTTGCAATTAATCGGGCCTACGCTTCTCGCGGTGGCTCACAGATTCATCAAACATTTCCTCAATCTCCTCATCTTCACTTTCTTCCCCGCTGATGATTGATTCACAGACTTTCCCGCTCTACCACTCGGAAGTGTCTACTCTTTCTTTTTCACACCACTCCATAGAAGAGTCAAGAAACTTTTTCCCTCTCGCATTTTTACCCCCACGGCGATATAAACAATGAGAGATAATACTACCAAGATTGCCCATCCACACAAAAAACACTCCCACAAGCCCATTTCCCGACAAGCACCAGACTCCCTTCCCATATCCCTAAAAATTTCCGCCCCATAACCTTGCGGGCAACCACACAATCCAACCAAAACCAAGACCACAACCCAGCCAAGACACATCGAGTCCACCATACTAATACAACAATACAAACCACAATTATATGGCTTAAATGAGAGAGAGAAGCCCATTTCCTACCTACCAAAGGCCTAAAATACCCGGCATTTCAGTAGAACTCCACTCGACCCTTGATAAGCAAATTAGCTTAACCCTTCTAAACACAACTCTCATGATGAAATGGTTGTAAGGACTCTCAAGGTTAAGAAACGACAGACGGGGACGGTGTGGGATGTGAATGTGTTCGATGGTGGGAAAGTCGTTAAGGTTAGTTTCATGAAGGGAAAAATGAGAGGGCTCGGGAATTTTTACAGGAGAGTAAAAGAGAGAGAAGAGAGTTTTTTTAATTCTCAAATCTGGGAAATTTGCCAATAAGGCAAAATTCACACTGAAAGTACCCAGATTATGTTTGAGTACCTGACTAAAATGCCACGCACCCAAGAATCAACTTGAGTACCGCATCGAGGTTCGAAAGTACTCCAACCTAACCACTTCTAGTGCCTTTACTAAATTGTGGAGCACTGTGACCACATATCCATCACCGATAATGAACTCTCATTAAAGTTCATGCCTTACAATTTTCTCCATCAGATACTCAACTTTGCATAATGTTTCAATTTCCACCCAAACCCACTTATGCACATCTCAAATGCATATTCAAATTTGCTCGACACCTTCACACTAGCTTTGAAACAGGCTTACTAAAAAATGACCATGGATCCTAAGGTTTTGAACAAATTTGGTAACTTTTATGCTCAACAAGGGTCAAATGGTGACATAACATGATTTAGAAGTTTAAATGAGTATATGATAGACTAAAATCATCTTTCAATTATGCGAATGTTCCAAAATGAATAAAAAGCATGAAAATGTCAGAAATTTATGGAAAAAAATGCACAAATGAAGCCAAAACCAAGTGGATTTGAGCTTGGAAACAGAAATCAATGACTTGCGATAATTACAATACCAAGGTGTTTGAATGAACATAAATAGTGAAGCCATGATTCAAAAATGAGAAGAGACAAGAAATGGATGAAAATGATCCCAAATATGACAGAGTGATCTTGTTCAAGCCTGTTAGTGTGCATGTGTAGTAGGAATGTATAGAGTTCATAACACAAGTTCAAAGGGAAGCATGATTCAAGAGTTCAAGTTCCATTCTCATGTGGTAGAAGATCAAAAAATTTATCGATTAACTTCTGAGCACATAACCTAAACCCAGACAAACCAAAACATGCTCAGCAAACAAAGTATGAGTATGAACACTAGTGTACCACCCCTGTATTTGAAATGAGCATTGTCCTCGATGCGAAAGATGCTTGATGGGACTTAAGCGTGAGGGAGGGACAAAGAATATCATGAGTCAGATTATCCATAATTCCAAAAATAATGATTAGGAACCAAAAAGGAGAGACTACATACAATGAGTAATAACATAAATTACTTTGATGGGGCATCTTGGTAGACTGGATCTACCAACTCCTGTCCTCTCTGTCAGTTCTCGAAATGGCTTTGGCGTCGTTGACTTTAATGATTTTTCTATTCTCTGGATTCTCAATTTCGACTGCTCCATAGGGATGAGCTGTCTTTACCACGAAAGGACGATCCACTGGGACGAGGTTTGCCTAGGAAAATGTGCAAGCAGGGAACTATACAGTCATTCTGCTTTTGTTGTTAAAGGCTCAGGTTTACTCCGCGATGTTTTGTCATGGAAAAGCTTGACCTTCTCTTCGGAAATTCTAGAGCTCTCATAAGATTCACGCCACATTTCATCAAGCTCATTTATTTGCAACATCCGTTGTTGACCTGCTTTAGCCAAATTAAAATTTAGAGTCTTAATGGCCCAATAAGCCTTGTGTTCCATTTCCACTGGGGTATATCACCCTTTTCTTTGGCTTGAGATGAGTCTCTAGTGATGTAGTTCCTTTGAGATTGATTTTATTCATTAACCTGATAGTCATAGTGGATTGATTTAAGATAGCATCTATAAAGCCCCAAAAATACCCTAGAATTTTTATAATAATTTTATTGTATATTTCGGGTATGAATTGAGCCAGACTTTGTTTTTTCCAGGGAAACTGATAAATTGTGAAATGTGAAATGAATATGTGAGCATATGATTAAATGTTATATGCTAAAATGAGAAATTGATTGAACTCGGAAATAAACCCAAGTGTAAAAATGGAAAATTTGGAATTGTAAAATGAGGACCCAAGGGTCAAGAATAGAATAAGCTTAAATGCTAAAGTGAATTAAATGATAAATGAAAATTGAGTAAGAAGACCAAGGAGAAAAATGAGAAATGGGAATTTGTGTGTGGGCGAACCTTGGCCTTACACTTAAATGGGGTTTAAAGACCAAAAGTGGTCTAAGGGAGCTCATTCTTGAGCAATCCCGTTTTTGGGAGACAATGAGAGGAGAAAAAGGGAGAAGAGCTAGGGCTTGAAGAAGATCAAGTTTTGGTTGGGTTTCTTCCCATTTTCTTGCTCCTTTGTGATCAAGCAACTTAGAAGTGGAGATTTGAAGAGGCTAAGGTAAGAAAACAAAACCCTAACTTCATCTTTTGTGATTTTGATTTTGGGGAAAAGCCCTAACTTAAGAAAAAATGGCTTTTATTGGTGCTAAACCACTTTTGGAGTTGTTTTAGGCGGATTCCATGGTGGGTTTTCATGTAGGATGGATTTGAGGAGGTTTATTGAAGAAAAATGGGTGAGAAATGGCAAAATCTACCATTTGCAGGCGGTCCGCACATTAGTGCCGATCTTAAAGTGGAGTCTGATTACCCATAACCTGAAAGGGGAAGTGAGTATCGATAACAAAAGTTGAAAGTCTTGGTACCCGTTGTGATGGCGAGAATGCCGGTGCGGATCAAAGTGGTACCCGGTCTGGAGTGCTCCAATGACCACTGTTTTGCATACTTTGCACTTTTAAGTCCCGTGTTCATACACTGATTGTTAAGGAACCTTAATAAAGAATTAGTGGGGGTTCAAATAAGAATGAAGCTAAGTAAAAAACGCTTTGTTTCGCCTCGGTGAGTTCGTCTTTGGGCAGACTTAGTGTCTTAACCCAAAACCGTTAATGAAGATTAATTGTCATTCACTAAAAATGTATAATAATTGTTTATCCACTAAGAGTGGCGTAATTTCTATTGATTAGGGATGGGTGAGGATCCACCTAACACCAAGGCAAGAGATCAAAGGGAAGGAAGCAGTAAACAGCTTGGTTATTTCTTCGGACCTCTCTGATACGATTCAAGTATTGTTAGTTCTTTGTTCACCGAAATTATATTCATATTCAAGTGTTTGGTAATTACTAAATAAACCTAAAATGAGTATATGGAATGAGTATATCCTTGAAATGATATTACGAAAGTGCATATGGATTCGAAAATTTGATATTTGAAATGTTTGACAATTAATTGAATGTGAGGGATTAATCGGGTGTAGCAGATTGATCAGTCTTGACATCTTGAAATGAATCGATATCTTAGAGGCGACCCGACATGGCGGGATGTACCAATCGGCATCCGTCATGAAAGCAAACCGAAATTGTGCAATGTCCCACATGGCAGGATGCACCAATCGGCATCCGTCATGATGATGTATGGCATTGTTAAAATGTCCCACTTTGCGGGATGCACCAATCAGCATCCATCATGATGGCATATGGAATTTATAAATGACCACTTGGCGGGATGCACCAATCGGTATCCGTCATGATGGGAGACCGAAATTGTTAAATGTGTAAGCACATTACCGAATGACAAAAGGGCGATTACTTTGAGCGGAATGCATGCATGAATGTGAATTGTATAGACAAAGTGAAATAACAAACTTTGATGAGTGAAACAAAAATGGGTTTTGTAAACTAAATACATCCTTGGGAGTATATGTTTGAATCTCACGATTTGAGTTAAATAAATTGGTTGCATGTGAAAATGCATATTTTGATATGATCAATGATTTGTAAAGTGAAAGCATGCGAAAATGAATAAGCATGAGTATAGTTTGATATAAAAGGCATGGTTTTATGATAAACTGAAAATTGGAATAGAGCTGTATAGAACCACTAAGCATGAAAATGATTAGCGTGTAGTTACATCTGTCTTAGGTTTCAAGTAAACAGGAAAAAAGGCAAGATCAAGAAGCGCAGAGTCATAGAGAAAGTTGCAGCGTATAAGTATATACCCCGTCATATGCATACAATTCTTTTTGAACGTATGACATTTTGTGAACAAAAGAGTTAATCTCTGAAATAGTGTTTTGTATATCATTTTGTAAAGGCATGAGACGCCATTTTGTAAATGTATTATATAAAAGTAAATGTTTATGGGCCTACCATTTGAAATGCGCTTAAGTGGTAGAAAACTCTAAAATGAAATGACATAAATAAAAATGTTTTTGATAAGATAAATGAAAACAGTAGGAGTAAACCAGGCTCGGTTTGAATCGCGCCATTCGAGTCGAGCCCAGGAAATGGAGTCTTTCTGACATCACTTTGGAGCAGAGCATCCTTTTAAGTTTATGACAGTTTTTGCCATCGTGACTCTTTGAGTGGCATGTTATCAAGATTGACCAATTTGATTGTTAAGCACTCCAACTGCTTAAGGGGGCACATTATGATACATGGACAATCCCTAGTAGAGTACCTTTGAGATAAATCATATGTCCTCTTGGATTAGTGCATTATTATTGAGATAGATTGGAGGATAGTTATTGAGCTTGAGATAGCCCCTATAGCAATTCGTATAGCTTACATATTGGGGCATACTTTGGCTTTTTAGATTTTTTGAGCTTTCATCAGTCGGATTACCCATCTGAGATCGGTTCTAGTATATTCTATTGAGTTGTAAATAGAATGTTGACTTGTAAATAGAATAGGAGAATTATTTCAGAATCTCTTAAATTGAGGGATTAAGTTAGTTTCCTTTTTCTATTTTTAGGAATGAGTTAGTTTCTTTTTTATATCTCTTGTTTCCTTTTTCCTTCTCTTGTAATCCCCTATATAAACAGGGTGTATAGTTAATCTAAAATACAAAAAATTATCACTTTTCATCCCATATTTCATGTCATGGTATCAGAGATGTAGGTTTCTAAAACCTACGCAACATTTTGGCCTTGATACCCCATTTTCCCCAGCCCTTATTGGATTTTTGCTTCTTTCATGTTTTTCTTTCTTTGCTCGGTTTGCTCGATTTAAAAGGCAAAGCAGGTGTTCCACGATAGGTTTTTGGTGAAGATGCTTCGAGGAGGTTGCGGAGGCGACTACTCTGACACAATCAGCGAAGATTGTTTGATCTCGACAACCTAAGGAGTGCAAAATATTCGAGTGCATATAATTTGGATGGAAAAAAATTACCTTAAATGGTCTCAACGCTCTGCTTGAAGAAAGGGAAAGGAAGATTAGCCGCCTTATGGAGTGCAAGGGGCCGAGACCAGGAGATCCCTGTTTTGAAGTATGGGATGAAGAAGATTCTATGATTATGGTGTGGCTGTGGAATTCTATGACTCTTGAGATTAGCAAATAATTGACGCTGATTTTTCAACATAGACCAAAAAATGATTGAGTTATAGCATAATAACCGAAATTACATTAATCCTGCATGATTATACCAAAAACTTGTTTATTTGAATATATATAAAAATCTGACACTCTGTTGTTTAGGAATTAATATGTAATTAAAACTGGTTGTGGTCTAAATCACTACAAGTGCACCAGTCATATAAATAATAAGTGGATTTTTAAGTCCAGATGTCATTCCCACAAGGATTGATTAGAAAATTTAAAGAATCAACTACCCCTGCTACTCAAGATCCTCACTATTTGAACTTCCAAATTTCAGGATAGATTTAACTTTCTAAAGTAAAGTAATTCAAGAGATAAAAAAATTCTAAAATACATTATTAGAGAGTTCATTGGACTGAAATAACAATGGGAAAGAAATCAATGTTTTGATTATCAATTTGCATGCTTCCCAAGAAAATATAAAGTATTGGATATTAACTCTGGAATTGTCCAAGAGCAATTTAGTATAGTAATGGGATTTCTCCTGATACCACACATTTCACTCTCCAGCTTACCACACTTCTATCTCTAGACAATGGGTCTAAAGAGCTACTTGTAGGAATTGATCCTCTTTTAAGATCTGACTATTTTTCCTTCTCAGTACTTCATAGCCATCTCTTAGAAATGGAAATTACTTGCCCCTATAGATAGAATAGTGCAAGCCCTCTCCAAAATAATAGGTACCTTATCCATCAATTAGATAAGAATTCTCTCTCCCATTGATTAGAATCTCAACTAACAGAAGGTTGAGATTATTCCTCTCAATCGAGGTGAAACCTCTCAAAATTAAACTACTAGATCGATAGGTGGATCATATGCCTCTGGAACACACTCATACTGTCTCCCAGGAGGGAACCTTGAAGTCAAAGGTTAGATCCTCACCATTGATATATCAAAGTAATCCTAAAAGTACATTAGTTCAAATAATATTAGTGTAATTTACCCCCAAGTGACTACTCATTTCTCTCAGGTAGTCTCAGCTTTGTGTCACTCAGAGGGATTCTTAGAAATCAGAGCAATGATACGGCTCTTTTTGGGTACCAAACACTGATATTCAGAACAACTCAATGTAGGAGTAATACCAATTAAATCACTCTACTTTTCATACCAAAAACAACATTAAATTCTTACAAACAATAATCCCAACAACATATTCTTCCCAGAGGGAGCTTAGCCTTTCAAATATGGATCATAAATGACAATGACTAGTTGATCAAACAAATTCATTGAAATTTAGATCAAAACTGAAGAAAAATTCTCAGATTCCATTGAAGTTCAGACATAAATTAAAGCATGATTTACATTCATTGCAACTCGGAATCTCAATTCAGATCACTGCTCTAATCCAAAAAGAAAGAAAAATACATCTGGAAACAAAACTAAAATGTAAATAAAAGAAAAGGAAAAAGAAAAAGAAAAATTATATACAATGAGACTTCAACTCTTCTAAAAAGCACAAAACCTTGATGGAAAGAGGTTGGAAGCTCTGCATTACAACCCATGAGCTTTTATTTATAGGCTCAGGTCTTAAGCCTTAAAAACAAGGCAACAATTATGGCGTTCGAAAACCCTAAGAAAATTCATGCCCTAGTACTAATGTCGTGGCGTTGTCGCGACATCATCGCAACATTGAAACTTATGTCATGGTTTGATTTTGGTGTTGCGACATTGGCTCATTGTGGCTGAACTTTGATGTCCTGTTGATGTCGCGACACTGGATCTGTAGTTCTGATCATTTCAGCTGGTGTCGTGACATTGTGAACCTGATGTCGCGACATTGGTCAATTAAGTTCCATCTTAACTACCTTAAGCTGATGTCACGACATTGGTCATTTAAGTCTCACCACCTTAGTTGTCTTGAGTTGATGTCGCGACATTGCATTTTGATGTTCTTAGCGTTTAAGTTGATGTTGCGACATTACTGTGATTTCGCGACATTGAACACTTGATGTTCTAAGGCCCTTTGTCAGTGTTGTGGCTGATGTCGTGACATTGCTACAATGATGTCGCAACATTGGATGTTTAGATCTCCAGAGTTCAAGCCTTGGCTAATGTCGTGGCAATGTCGCAACATTGCTCTATTAAATTTCACCTCCAGGCTACTTTGATTTGATGCCACCACATTGCTTTGATGTCATGACATTGTTCAACTAATGTCTTCACTGGTTAAGGCTTTGTTTTGGTGTTGCCATGATGTCGTGGTGATGTCACGACATTGATCAACTGATAATACCACTGTTGATGTCGCAACATTGAGTTGTGATGTCGCGACATTTAAATTTTCAATTCTTCTCTCTACATCCAATGTTGTGGATGTGTCGTGGCGATGTCGCGGCATTGGATGTCTGATGTAGTTTGACTGCTGAGGCTGCTTCTGATGTCGCGACATTGGATGTCTGATGTAGTTTGACTGTTGAGGCTGCTTCTGATGTCGCGACATTGGTTTAGTGTCACAACAATGTCGTGATGATGTCGTGACATTGGCATATCTTTACCTTCCCTTCTTCAGCTAATTTTTTGACATAGTCGGAAAATTATAGTAGTGTCAAGACCTTCTCCACACAGTGTCACGACATTGGAAATCCGATGCCCCGACATTAGCCCTTTTTTTGCACAACGCTGATTTTTGCTCCTTTTCTACTGAATTCTGCTTCTTTTCCTTAATTTCTTGCAAAACATAAATTTGGGTGAAAGCTCCATAATTTTACATTAAACTGAACTTTTAAGCCTAAAATGTGCATAAAAAATGGGCTTAAAAATATGAGTTTTAGGCTCATCAAACTCCCCCAAACTTAAAGTTTTGCTTGTCCTCAAGCAAAGAAAAGGCTATTTGTTTGTCCTCAAACAATAAAATTTTATTTTTAAGGACATTTTTCACTTTAATCATCTTATCAATTAGATCATCATTTAGGCCTTGGTAGTATTTCAGTTGTGATATCAATTCTAATTAAGCTTCGTTTTCATAATCCTAAAAATTTTCAATTTAAATCATTCAATACGGCATGTAATTCATAGTTAATAAACAAATACAGTTCTTGACTCTATGAGTGTGTGTTGGTCTTCCCCTTATGACTGATTTGCAAATTAGGTAGCTTTATGAGAGTCACTATGCAAAATGGTATTCTTTCATAACAATTTAGGTCTCATAGGCTTGTTAGTCATATTATTCTCCACTAATGTAGGCATTACACAACCCTTAGAATCAAATAGGACTTTTGAGCTTGTAATGTATGGCTAGGGTATTTAAGTAGATAATTGGACATTTAAGGCTTAAGTTTACCCAAACTGAATACACTTTCTCAACATTTTGCCTTCACAACTGATCCTGTTTTTCTGCTAAACTACCCTTTCTAGTATAACTAAACTTGGTTTGGTAAATTTTTCTGCATTTTCTCCTCTATGGCTTTTTCTTTCCACTGTTATTTTTAATTCTGCTTTAGAACCTCTTTTCTGATATTTTGTTTCAAGTTTGGAATGGTGCAATGTTTTACCTTTTTAAGCTTTCTATTACTCCTTAACAAGCTTTGGGTCAGCAACTCCCATACCAGTTAGCATTAGGGTGCTAAGTGTAGAACACCCTTAAGGACTTAATTGCTCCAGGTAAGCAGGCTATAAGGCAAAGTTCACTTCTCCTTAAAACTGTCATTCTTTTTCAGCTTCTCAATTTTTTGTTATGCACCTCCTTTAGTACACTTTTTCTCAATTGTTTTCCCTTCAAATCCTTAATTCTCCTCTTTTATTTCAATTCAAATTTGTACTCCCCCAAACTTATTCTCTTAATCATTTTTGTTGCACTGATCTGCAGTTTTGGGTAAATTCAGGGTTCTTTACTATAAGGTAAAACTTAAGGAAGGTTTAAGGCTATTCTTTGTGGCTTTAATGATGAAAATGGAATTTAGGCTCAATCAGTGTACTAAAGTGTATGCTTAATAGCATATCAAATGGTAGGCTTTTGACAAGTCCAAACTATCCAAAGATGACCTAAAATCACATTCTGTTGGTTACAATGCCTTGGATTTCACCTTGAATAATACTGCATCAAGTTCTAGGACCATTTGATATTTGCTAATAGTAAGTCCCATAAAATGTTCCTAACCCAAGCACAATCAGTTTTCAAGGTACCTAAGACTAATGTGTTAATTTAGTCATTTTCTGAACTGTACTGTTCAATCAAACTATAATTAGTAGCCTTATTAACCTTACTCTCAATTTCATTTTTTTTCTAAAATTTCAGCTTATCTATCATTGACATCACAACTTAACACCCTATTTCAATTTCTTAGCCCATTTACATTTCAGAATTTTTCCTTGTTATCTTTTCATCCCAGAAGGTATGCATTCTGTGCACTAGAATCTCAATTATTCCCAAATCACAAACATCATATTTATTATAGATCTCAGACATGTAAAATTAAAAGAAAAATAAGAAGAATAAGAAAATTCTGCACACAAGATTTAGAAACTACCTTTTTATTTATAGAGAGAAGAATTACAATGAGTGATTTCCAAGATAGAGAGAGATGGAGAGAGAAAAAGATATAAAGCTTATTTCTTCTTTCTTTGGGATTTTGAGGGCCTGAGATTCACAGGTTCAAACTTATAACTAGCATTAGAGGGAGTGTATTCAAGGATTAAGGGTTCTGGTTTTATAGTTGAGCCACTTCCTCCCTTGTCAAAGAGATATCATTCTTGTGTTCAATTGTGCTGCTTGATGAGCTCATTTTGCCTCTGCCCAATAGAATTCAGGGATTGCTCAAACTCACCTTGGGCTTGATACATTTTAATCATACTGGAATTCACTTGATCTATACTATTAGTCCAAATTTTATCTCTATAGCTCAGAGATTTCTCTAGTTCCTCATCTCTCTTAGGGATTAATGCCTTGATCTCCTTTTGGTATTCTTTGTAGAGATATCCAAAGGCTTCTACTTTCTAGAGCGGATTTTTCTCCATCTCTTTTTCCCTCATATCCATGATCTTGATCAACTCCTAATCTCTCATTAACTAATCATTTACAAATGCCCTCCCCTTTTCTTTAAGCTTTGCTCTTAGGGCTTCATCCCTTTTTATCGATTCTTCTCTCCACTCCTCATCCCTCTATTGGAGGAGTGCTGCCAGGCTCTCTTCTCTTTTCTTGTCCTATATAGCCTAATTGTTATCCCTCCATCTCAGCTCTTCCTTGAGTTGTTTATCTCTTCTCTTCATTTCTTCTCTCATCTCTATTAGTAGAGAGAATAGCTCAGAATTACTGCTCTCTTACTCTTCTGCTCTTCTTTTTCCTTTTTTAGCTCTATTCTAAGCAGGCACTATTTCTTCAGCACTGGTTGCTCTGGGTAGTCTTTGAAAACCCCTCCTTTTTCAGTTTCTAGCACTTCCTCAACTGCAAGGGTTGCCTCCCTTGGCAGTTCTATAGCTGCTCTCTTTCTCTTTCTTGCTCTCTCTACCTCTTCATCCTGTGCTAGAGTTTTAAGGACTCCAGTGAAAGTGAAAGGAGAGGCTCTTGGGTACTTTTCCTCTGTCTCACTGAATGTTACACCCCCCTTGATGCACAAAAGAGTGATTAAGGTAGAGTGGGGGATGTTCCTTGAGAAGCTATTCTGATAATAGTCTAGAATGGATTGTTCCAATATCTTCCCCACATTCTAACAATACCCCTTGACCAATGCATACAAGAGTATTGCACAGTCTTGTCTCACAATTGAGACATGCTTTGAGGGGGTGAGAGCATAATTGGCAAAATAAAACCGTACCTTATTTGCCTCAATCACATCACCTTTGTCGATATAGGCGTTACAAATGGTTTTGGTCTTTTTCCATTGTCCTAGACCATTTGTCAGCTCTCTAAAGATTTCCTCGAACCTCGGGCTCTCCTGGAGCTGGTCATACTATGTGCACTCGCCCACTAGTCTCAGCTCCAGGAGTTGGGAGATGGCCCTTTCCCCAAAAGGGATCCATCTCCCCCTAACATAGTGATGAGTCAAAAACTCATTGATTTTTAATTCATTTTTCTGATCAGTGTTACAATGTAAGTACTTATTTTTATGCATAATTATGGAGATTTTACCAAATTTATATTTTGCAGATTTTTATAGAAGAAGCGGCAATTCCAGCAAGAATCCAAAAGAAAATGAGATAAATGGCCAGCGGCTGGAGTCGCGTATGACGGTTGAGAGGTCGCTACAAGAGATTCATCAGTTGAGTAGTTTTAAAAGTCACGACACGATTGATAATGTTAAACGACTCATAAGACAAAGGCTTGAGAGTGTCCACGACATCCTTGTAATTCGATCCTGAGAGAAAAATTTAAGACTGCACAAATGACGTCGTGACAGAGAATCAAGGTCACGACACCGAAAGAAGATAACTCAGGTCACAACAAATAATTAAGGTTGCGATGAGGAATGGATGGCTGGATGAGCTGACAAGGTCTCTATCAAAAAAAATTGATGTTGCAACAAAAATATAAGCTGAAGATACCAGTCGAGGTCGCGACATTAAAATGAGCTGAACAGTTAAAACATGTTGTGAATAAGTTTGAGCAACGGCGACAAGAATAAGGTAAGAAGGGCCACCACTTAGTCGCGACACACTTTCTAGGTCCCGGCCATAAAAAGAAGCTGAATTGAGTAGAAACTATTGTCACTAAAAAATGAGGTTGCGACAAGATTGGTAGAAAGAACAGTCGCGACATGCTTTTGAGGTCGTGACAAGAATGGCAGTAAGAAAAGAAACGACCTTGTCGCGGCCTAATTCCCATGTCGCGACAAGAAAATAAACAGATCAGCAGTTTTGAGTAGCAACTTGTATGAAGGCAAAAAACAAGAAATGATGTCGCAACATGAAAGGGAGGTTGTGACCAAGGATCAAATTGGCTAACAAAAGAAATTGTGTTGTGACATGGAATTAATGATCGCGACGAAATTAAATAAAAAGAGGAAATCCTGGTTAAAATTACACTTAACATGAAATTGTGAAATTGCGACACAAACACTTGGAAACGAGAAAAAGTTGTCGCGACAGAATCAAGTGTTGCCAGCGAAGCGGTGCTGAGCGAAGAAACTTGGTCGCGACACATGAACCAACAAAGGGAAAGCCCCGGTCGCAACATGGGATTGTAATTCGCGACACAAATGCACAGAAACAGAAAATGTGAGTGCCAACAGAGTTGTCACTACGGCAACTAAACGGTCACGGCGGCAATTCAAGTATGGCTAACATGATGATTCTCGGGAAAATCTTGAAGTAAGCGGGCCAAACCGAAGATTTCCAAGTCCGCGGCGCGCGGCGGCAAAACAAAGAAGAGTCAGGGGTAGTGCGACAAGGAATTCATGTCGCGACAACCAATGAAGAAAGCGCAAAGAACAATGTCAATGGCGGAGGGACATCAGGTTGCTGACTCAATGGCCAAAACGAGCGTAAGAATGTTGCGAAAAGCTTGGGAAGGACCGCGACGGAACTAACAAGTTGCGACGGGCTTACGAAGTGCCCAGCAGGCAACTGAGCTGGTTTATTAAAATCAGGGAAATCCACCTGGAGCCCTAGAATCAGGCCTAATAGCTGGAGGTGTATAAATAGGCGTACCTTTTACAGGAAAGGTGGCTTTTTCAAAAAACCCGGAAACTTAGGGAAGAAGAAGACTCAATTGTATAATTTTAGAGTAGTTTCTTTTCTTTTCTTTTCTTTTCTTTTGGATCACGAACCGATGTCTGTTGAATCATTGAAAATACAGTTTAATTTTCATTCTCTTTTCGATTATTCTTGAAATTAATGAAATCCGGACCAGTTACCGGAAATTCGTTTCATATCAATTGACCACAACTCACTGGCGGTGTACTTTATCAGTATCTGTTTTTCGTTTGTGATGCAATTTTGATAAGCACAGCTTCCACTAGTTTGGATTTATTGTTAGTTTCAGTCTTTTCTGCATAAATTAGAGAGAAGTACATGGAATTGGGGGATTTATTTGATTGATGTTGTTCTTAAATTGATTTGTTCCCGATAGTAGTATCGAGTACCCTTCCAAGGATTGTATCCTGCTCTGATTTCTAGGAGGCCTTACGGTGACACGAGGGTGGGGAATTCACGAGCTTGGAACATTCAGTTGGTGGGTATGTTAGACTACTATTGAGGAACTATTGAGCTCTGAGAGTTCACTTAGATAAATTTCCATTTCACTCATAGTTGAAGTTGAAGGGGATTATTTATTTAAATAATCAGAGATCTCACCTTAATATAATGGAAGGACCTCAATCCTGTGTTAGCTGAGATCTACTCAAGGAAAGAAAAAGATCCATCAGATTTAAAGGAGAATCTGTCAATCATTTTTGTAGAGATTTTGCAATGACCATGTCTTGGGAAAGCGAAATCTGTGGAGTCTTAGAAATGGGTATGAAGTATTGAAAAAGAAAAATACCCATATCTTATAAAGATTGATCAGAATACAAGTAACTAATTAGATCCATGTCTTCTAGAGAAGCAAGGACCTCTAATTGGTGAATTAAGGGAGAAACTAAACCGGCATTATCGCCTTTGACAAACCATATCCAAATTCCCAGATAGAGGCCCGATGGTATACAATGCAAAATTCGATTGCTTCACGCATTCCTCGTTAGTGTTCATATTTATGCAGAATTAGTCCAAATTTCTAGTTTTATTTTAGTTTACATCATTTTATTTCGCTTCTATTTTTTAATTTCTCGCTGTAGATGCATCTTTCTAAGACAATTATCCTTAAATTTTTAGCTAATAAACTGTATTAATGAGGTTCAATGGGCATTGATCTTGAAAGTAGTCAGTAGCTGACTTGTACTCTCTGCCAACTTCACAGAGAATGATATCTCGGACTTCCATCCATTTTTTACTACTAGATGACATTGCACTCATAAAGGTCATAAACTAAACCCATTTATAATTCCAGAACATAAAATCAGTTTTATTCATTTTAAAGCAACTCCATTCTAATTTGACATAGCTGCAGGAAAATTGTAAGGCTAAGCATATGGTTAAATTGAGGGGTTTAGTTCATATTTAACAAAAGGCAACAAGTTTATGGCGTCGTTGCTGGGGATTGAAAGGATTCAATAAATCAAATATTCGACAAAGAGAGAAATGCTAATTGGGACATATTATTTTCTTTATCAGCACCACAAAACAATTTTTAATGTAAAGAATGGTCAGATAAGCCACCGATCTTTAGAGAGCTTTAAAGGATATAAGATTTAATACCACCGTTCCAATCTCAATATGTTTCCATTTCTCGTGAAGTTATTTCATGCATAGGAAGTCGACCGAATTGCTTTCCTAAGATACTAAACTGAAAGAACATTGAGGAATTTAAGGAAGGTCAGAAGCGCATAAATAGAAATTATGGCAGAGGAAAGAATGGATCAGTCAATTGAACAAGAAACAAAGAATGTAAAGGGCTCGTAAAAGAGATCGGAGGATTTCTCGAGACCAGCTTATTCAAGAAGAATATTCATAGCTAGGAAAAACAAATTATGAGGCTAATAATTGAAGCAACCAAAGACTGACAACATGGTGCAACATAATCAATTTATAGCTAAATTCTACCGAAGATCCTACGATATGGCCGATACTCTCAGATGGCCACTATGTTAAACGAACTATGTGAGACTGTAGGTGATCAAACTACACTTTTCCCCTTTTCCTTAAGAGATATTGCAATCCATATGGTATGAATCATTTCCATATATTCGCTAATACATGGAAGAGGGGTCAGCTTGAGCTGCCTAGGCATATTTTTCCCCATCACCTCACAACAAAAAAATATGAGACTATCAGGTTCAAAACAGGGGGAGTGATGAAAGCTATATACCGCCTCGGGAAAGGGCATAGTAAGGATGTTAAAGAGGTGCCCTACGCACGGGATGTAATCAAGCACCTGTAATGGATATTGTCTACCACTTCCTGAATGATACCTCTAAGGGCATCATAGATGCACTTTATTTTAGTGCATTTTAAGAGAAGAAGTAAGAGTAGCTGGCACTCGATAGAAGGACCTCGGCTCTCAAATGCAAGAAAGCTCCATCCGACCTTCGTGTGAGCAACAATGTATCAAAGAGGAGGGGGTCATTGAGCCTACTGTCGATCATATGGAAGCAAAACTTGATGGCAATAATGCACAAGCTAGGAATCAAGAGAAAAGAAACCACTATGCTCATGAAATCGATAAAATGGAAAGAGATAATCGAAGAAGTGTCAGAGGACCAATCGACGAGATCCCTATCAAGTCGAGGAGGCCAATTATTTGAATGAACAGAGAAGCTCATTTCAAGCTCAACCTAACCTTACCTAGCACACTGCAAGTACACCAAGATCGAGGGGGCCATAGAACTTCATACGGTGGAGGAGCATCACAGGCCTCGATGGAAATAAAACAAAACGCGAAATAATTAGGTTTTAAATTTTTCCGTAAAAATCTTATTCAGTAGAACCCATGAAAAATATGTATATTAATATCAAGAGAGGTGAAGATCAAACTTATACCCGTTATCATATAGAGATTTGTTGGCTAGCAGTGGTCAAAACAACCCTACTCAAGGTCTTCACCCGCCTCCTTCCGAGGTGTATGGCACTCCAAGGATTCGATCTGCATCAATACACTCTAGGATTTTCGCTCAGACTACTCCATGATCAACATTACGAGGGCAAGGGATCTCTAAGGGAAGATTCTCAGAGACTAGATTGAAAAACCTTTTTTTTTTCTCTTTTTTTTTTTTTTTTTCATTAAAAGGGCGGGTTTCTTATTTTATAATCAACCCTAATTCGCATAAATATCCAAACCAATTTGGACCAGAATTTCGTCTCATACGCCTCGATTAATATGAATGGCTTTATTGATTACTCATAATCAGAATCGTCTAAAGATAATTTGTAAATGTACCCTACTTATTACTTTAATCTATAACTCGGTTTAATATTAATTTATAATACTCTACTTATTACTTGTAATCTATAATCATTCAATATTAATTTGTGGTAAATAAATTCACTTATTACTGGAATCTATAACTCTGCCCAATATTAATTCTCAGAATACCCTACTTATTACTTTTAATCTATAACCGCCATATTAATTTGTAATAAATTCTATTTATTACTTGTAATCTATAACCGCCCAATATTGAATTTGTACAAATTACTATTACTCAGAATCTATAACGTCCAATATTAATTTGTAATACAAGTATTTATTACTTTTTAATCTATAACTGCTGTATATATTAATTATTTTCCGTTTTGATCATAGAGTGTAATTTATTCCCCAACATGAATCGCTCATCAGAAGAATATAGAGGTGGAATCAAAATCTTATGGACCTCAGATTTCAAGCTCCAATAAATTAATAATTAATAAAACCCTTAATCAATTGTTTAATTTTTGTTAATTTTGAGTTATTCCACTATAAACTGAAACAACTCATTCCTTGGCAAAGATCGATTTTACTCCTGGAATTCTTAGAAAGTGTCCATCGATTTAATCATTACATGCGCTCTATCCTCCAAGAAGTGGTTCGATAACTAGAGCTCGGGTGAAATTACCGCTTTACTTAATTATATTCGATCCTTAAGTTCCATTAATCCATTAGTGAACAGCTAATTCTATAAACCTGTTATAAATTAGAGCTTCAAATCGTTTCGCCCAGAATTAACACTTATGTAACTAATCGGCCCAAACTTTCCATAGAAGGGTCGGATTCCATGTCCATAGCTTCACATTCTGCCGCATATATCAACGGGCCTCTAAGACACAAGTATCGCCCATTCCATAACTGCTTTAACTCATGACTCAAAAGGCCCAGCTGACATAAACAGAGTCTATGATCTACTCGTGATTGAGGATCGACTCAGATATGATTGTCTAGCTACATTGCTGAATTTTCGAGACAAACTAGATTTAAAAAGAATTTAAATCGCATTGTCCTCGTCCCTATATAATTCTATTATATATGAGCTCTCCACTTTAATGTCGCCACATTAGTGACCAATTAAGGTCACTTCATTCTCAATGATACGCACCGCCCCTAAGACATTTAATTGAAGATCCCTAAACTTCAATTAATTTATTACTGACAATTTGATTTGTAACCATAACCTCAATCCTCTCGTATAAATCGTTATATCGAGAGGTTATGGTTACATTAATAAATCAGATTTTCACGTCATCTACATTATGCACAAAATAGCTAAATGTAATAAATATGACACTTTTATTAATTTCATAAAACATAAATACAAATTCATGCTTTACAGGGCACTATCCCTAACAGGGCCCAAGACATGGGCAAGGTTTTCAGCAAGGATATAATCCACCAAGGTTCCAGTAGCAACAACAGCAAAGAGAGAATAGAATTGAATATCAAGGTCAAAAGAGGACTCGCCTGAGGAGCAAAATGTTACGCTCATGTGGGACAACAAAAGTCGCAACCTCCATGAACAAAAATTTGTTGAGTTGGAAACTTTTAAATCTAACACACAAATTTTTCAAGCAAACACCAATGCTTCACTCAAGAACTTGGAAACACGGGTTGGGCAACTAGCCTCAACTTTGCATAACAAGACCAAGGATGCTTTCCCTAGTGACACCCAGAAGAATCCAAGGGACTACATGGCAGTCCAGTTGAGGAGTGGCAAGGAATAGCAATGTTAGAGCGCAGTAAAAGAAAGAAAATACCGAACAAGAATAAGAGAAGAAATCGGAAGAGATAATAGAAAGAGCTGCCCAAAGCCTGATCACAAACTGGTAAACGGCGCAAACGGCGAAGATGGGGGAAACTGTGAACAAACAGAAGAGAAGGTAGAAAGACTACATCAAGCAAATATCCCATTCCCACAAAGGCTTCAGAAGGCAAAGAATGAGGAACAATTTTCTAAATTCATGGAGATTTTCAAGAAGATAGAAATTAACATTCCCTTTGCAAAGGCAATAAACCAAATGCCAAACTATGCCAAATTCCTGAAGGACATACTGAGCAAAAAGAAGAAAATTGCTAAGGAAGGAGTAGTGAGCCTAACTGAACATACAAGCAGTGCGATTCAAAAGATTTCACTAAAATTTTAAGATGGAAGATCCCCGCATTTTTACCATTCCTCGCGACAATCGGGAAATATGAATTCGCAAATCTTTCAGGTGACTAAGTGCCAAAGATCAACTTGATGCCCTTATCGCTGGTATAAAGGTCGAGCCTTGGGGAACTACTCACCGAGAATTGGCACCGTGAAACTACGACAGTCAATGGCACAACTAAGGAGTCCTTTGTGATGTGTCACAAGGTAGTGGAATTCATTTTCCCCATGATTTTGTTGTCAAGGAAAATGGAAGAAGACACAAGTTCCTCTCGTTGTCGAAACCTTCTAGAAACCAGAGCCGGCTTTATTTGATGTCAAGAAAGGTGAACTCAATTCTCGAGAGTGGGAAATTTCAAGCAAAGGCACTTCAACCTCAAAAGCTTACTACGCCTCGATCGGCGAAGAAAATTATACGGTCAGAAAACTTAAATCCACTACCAGAACCCGAACTCGATCAGAACATTCAAAGATTCTATCAATGAAAACAATGAATTTCCTTAATAGATTCTTATGAGAGGTTGCTTATGAATTGTTGCATCCCAAAGAGTGAAACACAAACATTCGACCTGAGCGAAAAAATAATAAAATTCATGCAGCCAGAGAAAAGAAAGCAACCGAGCAAGAAACCAATGCGTATGGGGTCGATATTGAAAGAGTTCTGCCTGGGCTATCTTAAATATGTTTTCTAGAAACTTAAAAGACAAAAATCGCTGATTATATTCACAGCATTTGACCAGAATGAAGAACTGAAACTATTAAAGATCTAAAGGAAATACAAGGAAGCAATTGCTTGGTCAATTAAAGATCTCAAAGGTATCAGTCCTTCTATTTGCATGTACAAAATTCTGCTATAAGATAATGCAAAGACTTCAATTGAACACCAAAGGAGACTCGAATCCAAAGAATGAAGATGTCAGGCGAAGTGAAGTGTCAAATGGTTAAATGCGTTTCATTTATGCAATATCAACAAATTTCTGGTGTTATCTACTCACGGGTTCCCAAGAAGGGTGGATTCACTATGATCATAAATGAAAGGAATGAACTAATTCCTACAAGTACTGTGACAGGATGGAGGGTGTGTATAGATTACAAAAAATTAAATACTGCAACCAAGAAATATCATTTTCCCTCGCCTTCATCGATCGATGTCGACGGTGCTACAAAGACATCCTCACTTTGTTCGATGGATATTCTCCGATATAACCAAATTTCTATCAGACTCGAGGACCGTGAGAAAACCACTTTCACATGCCCTTATGGTACTTTCGCTTTAGAAGAATGCCATTCGTTAAGTAATGTTCCGCCACATTTCAAAGACGACGGTGTCTATGTTTTCAAATTTCGTAGAGAGGGCATGAGATATTCGGCTGACGACTTCACAGCTTTATGGATCCACTCTTGACAACACACCGCAAAATTGGGGATGATTTCACAAAGGTCGATAAGAATTTAGCTTAATCGGGAAAATGTCATTTTATGGTACTGTATGGGCATCGTCCTTCAAGCACAAAATTTACGCGTTAAAGGCCGAAGTGGACCAGCAAAAGCTTCATCTATAAAGACTCTTTTACCACCTAAGCAACAAATATGGAATAAGAAGTTTCAGACATGCTGGTTTCTAAGTAAAAGATTTATCGAGACTTCTCAAAAATCAAGTAAAGACCATTGTAGACATCGAAAAGGATGCCAAGTTTAATTTTGATGAGTCCTGCTAATCTTCATTTGAAGAGAGCAAATCCAGATTAGTTGAAGCTCCCATCATGGCCAAACCAGACTGGACTAAGGAATTTGAGATTATGTGTGATGCCAGTGGTTATGCAATGGGAAAACTGACAAGATGTTTAGGGCCATATACTATGCCTGAAAAACCTTCAATGAAGCTCAAAAGAACTACTCAACTACTAAAAAAGAGATGTTGGCCATGGTATTTGCATGTGAAAAATTCAGGCCCTGTTTATTGGGATCCCATGTCATCATCCATACTGATCATGCTGCAATTAAATATTTGATGGCAAAGAAAGAAGTTAAGCCAAGACTGATCATATGGGTATTGTTGCTGCAGGAATTTGATCTAGAGATCAAGGACAAGAAGGGTTGTGATAATGTGATATTTGATCACTTGTTAAGAATTGAAAAGGCTACTGTAAAAGAAGATGGAACAAAATTAGCAAAAGTAGAACCACTCAATGTCGAGACATCGAATAAAATGTTTAAGTGACTCCACTAAAATGTCACGACATTTCCTTGATGTCACAGCGATGTCATGGTTATGTCGCGACATCGCTAAGATTCTCTAATTGGCTTTATGTGACGCCCTAAAACCGGGGGTCCCGTTGACAACCCGTCAACCCGTGGAATACTGCGGGATGCCTGGGTAATCCCCGACACCACTATGAAAACCCGAAGAGTCTCCTCAGACGGAGCTCTACCCAAAATACAACCCGTCCCAAACACATAAGAACCTCCGTCTCAAACAGTCACAATGACCACACCGTCCATATGTGGAGCAAATGGGCCACTGGGCCCATGTATCAATACTCATAAATTACATCAACTATTTTACTAATAGTTCAAGAGTTAATATACGTTTCTTACTAAAACATATATAAAATTTAGAGTTCATATGTTTTTACAACAGAATACCAAAGTTACAAACTTGGGCTTTCTTTTCTAAACGTGGCCTCAAGGGGAACATCGTCCTTCAGACACTTTGCACTGTAACAATATCCCCGACAGTACAGCAAGCCCGCAGATAATTTCTCATGGGCTACTCCCACCTAAGTGCACATGTCATGGCAAACAATCACATTCACAATTACATGAACTCATCAATGTCTGCATGACCAATCTCATGTCCCGGTCCCCACTCGACCGCACATGCCTAAGCTTCGAATGCAAGAAAATATCCTTTTTATTTCTTTCATGTCGCGGTACCTAAACTTAATTTTCTGTTCCCGATGCATATGAAATGCATTATGCCACTTTCAAACTACATACAGCCAGTTATAATTACTACACATAGTATTAATGTACCCATGATACATGCCACATGTTATTTAATTCACATCAATAACATCAAAATTAGCTCATCACCCAGCTAATTACATAATTCATTTCATCGCTTACACACAATTATATTTTTATATAATTCCTCATCATGTTAACACATTTAATTACATGTATTAACATATTAATTCTCACACAATTCCAAGCCATTCATGCTAATATAATTACATGCATGTATTAACACAATTAATTCTCATAATTCATATTATTCGATTCTCAATCAATAACATCAAAATTAGCTCACATGGGCACTAATTAAACAGCTGCTAACGTATTTTGAATCATCAACATCATAAAAATTCACACCAAAAATCACATTATTCACGTGAATGCTGAAACCCTGCCGATTAATCGCTCACGCCACAACAATGAGATTTTCTCCACTAATTCAAATGTTTCAGACCAAAACACTGGGCCAATCTAAGCCTTAGAACATCCCCAACCATTTACATGGCCTTCACCTAACAAGCAAATTGTTTGTATAGAAAAGATCTCAAATTCCTCTGAGTTACCGAACTCCACCAAACCCACTGGCCCACGCCGTAGCTCCTCGCCAGGACGATTTCTTTGGCTTCTTGTCTGCCGAGAACCGATGGTCCGAATCTACCGCAAATCTAGAGAGTAAGGAGTTCTTTCTCTCTAAAATCACAAAATCCGCACCCACCGCACCAAATTCCAAATTTCTCCGCTCGTTTTCTTTTGGTGTTTTAATGGAGTAAAGCACAATCCATTTTCTATTTTCATTTTATTCTCACTAACATTTTTAATAATTCCCAATGTCCCTTTTCTTTGATTTTTTGACACTCTGCATAATTCCAAAGCCATTCCATCTCATCCTCTCACTAATCATTTAACACGTGTCACATGGAGTACATGTAGTAGGTGACTTTGCAACATCACATGCCTCTCACGAGCCGCTTTTACTGCACTAGCTTCCCTGTGGTCTCAAAACTGAATTCGGGATCGCCTCTAATTCGACGAAATTCGACGTGGTAGCTAGATTTCGCTAAACAATTCCAACGGTGAAGTTTGTTTTGTCATCCGAGATCTAGAAAAATTTCGTATTTTTACCGAAATAACCATTTTGCCCTTTTTCATAAAATTAGATTTTCTCGGGGTTTCACACTTTACCTAATGTCGAGACATTGAAATTGCAATGTTTCGACATTAACATGATGTGGCAGCATTACGCTTGCTATGTCGCGACATTGCTTAGGTTTTCTGTCGGGCTTTTTTTGGAGCGTCGTGATTGGAAATGCAATGTCGTGACATTAATTTCATGATCGCTAAGGTCATTCTGTGTTACTCTTTTCTATATCAGCATGTCGCTGAAGATCGAATTTTGCCGATGTCCTCAACATCAGGGTACGTCGCAACAATGTCATGACATCGGTGTAGGGTCTTGTTGGAACCAATGTCAAGGATTGGTGTCATGTCACGACATTATCGGGTTGTGTCGCGACATCGAGAAGGAGCTTTCTCTTTGGGCGCAGTTTACTGCTTAATTCCCATTTTATTTCGCAATCCCCAGCTCATGCCGAATATAAGTCTATCGATATGGAAGAATTTCAATTCAAGAACAAATAGTAACCTTCATATTTTCAATTCAGTCAACTCAACATATATTCAATGTGTTGTAGAGATTATCACACAACTATGCAACAAAACAACAATGAAGCTGCCATGTAATTTCTAACTCAAATAAATTACACTCCCCCAAACTTATTATATACATCATTTTCAAAGAATAAGTAATGGAAGTAGACTCCCCTTTATAGTCAACTCTGCATAACTTATTTTGGTTGAAAATGCTTCAGAAATGACTTTCATAAATCCTTGTAGCTTCATTATCATGAAATTCATCAAATTTTAATTAAATAAGTTGCAAATAAATTCTAACAAATTACTTTACTTCTAAACTATTCAAAACACACTGAATGAAACAAAATCAAACTGAAATTGATAAAAATTGCTTGGGTTGCCTCCCAAGTAGCTATTCCATTTAATGTCTCTAGTTAGACATTGCTGCAATGTATTCTCTTTTCAGCAATTCTTTACTTCTCTTTAAATCTAGAACTATTCTTCGTTTGGATTTCCCCTAAGGTAATGCTTCAATTTCTAACCATTCACTTTAAACTCATCTCCATAATTTTTTTTTGTTAATCATTTAAACGGGGTAACTCGTAACTACTATAAATAATGGATCACCCCACTTTCTGTACTGAAGTTTTCCTAGAAAAAGTTTTAGCCTGACTATATAAGAGGGACTAGCTCTCCTACTCTTAACTTTTTTCCTCATAATTTTCATCATGCCACTTTTTAGTCTCTTGGTTTTCAGAGATTCTCGGCATTATCATAGGTTTCATTTCTACTCTCTTCCATCATTCATTTAAAGTAGTCTCTTCCCTCTTAAAGATCTTTGAAATCACGCCATTTTCGATGGCCCACATACTTTATATTCAAGCTCGGCAGGAGATAGTAAGCTTTTCCCAAATATTAACCCGTATGGGGACATTCCAATAGGAGATTTACAGCAACTCAGAACTCACAAAGGTACTATCTAGCTGATCGACTAGTCTTTCCTTCTGATGCTTACTATCTCTTCCAATATGTTCTTGATCTCCCTATTGGATATTTCTGCTTATCCATTTGATTGAGGGTGATAAGCCAATCACAAAACATATCTGATCCCATATCTGCTCATGAGTTTTGCAACAATTTGTTTGCAAAATGGCTTCCCTCATCACTAATGATTGTCCCTGGGACTCCAAATCTACTCAAGATATTTTCGAATAAACCCAAATCCGCGTTGTTGGCATCATTTCTCGACAAGTTATACTTCAACACTTGGATACATAGTCACAACTATGCAGAATATATTGATTTCCAAACGAGGGTGTAGGTTAGTCCCATAAAAACTTATCCCCATACATTAAAACCGCACTAATTGTAGGATTCTTGCGCAGGCATTACTGCTTATATATCATTCCATTTTCCGACATCGATCATACACTGTTTAACCCATTCAACACGCTTCGAATAGCGGCAGCCACAAGAAACCTAATGGATAATATGTTTGGTCTATGATGGCGACATTTGACACACCCACCTTGCTTCATCTTCGCAATACATCATCAGATGATCCGATCTCGGCTCTCTTCTAAACAATAAATGGGTCATCCCGCATATATACTCCGTATCGCTTCGCCACTTTCAGAACAAATTGTGGCATAATTCCATAAGCTAAATAATTAACAATATCAAAGATACCGAGTGGTAATCGACTAACACATGAAAAAGACACGTCATTAGTGGGAATTTTCTTCTAATTTTGGTCCATTTTTCCCCTTCAAGAGTTTTTCCATTCTCGACAAGTGACCAACTTATCATCATTAATTTCTTGTCCTTGATTTCTAAATCAAATTCTTCCAAAGAATAGCACTCAAAATTTAATCGCCTGCTCAGATTTTTTGCTATTAGAACCTTAATTGCAGATGATCATGTATACCACACTTTATCTCAATATATATATATCTAATTTTTCACAAGCATACACTATCATAAGTATGATCTCCTTCAGAGTAGAGAGTTCTCAGGCCTATCAGTTATTAGTTTTAGTTTGCATAAGCACATTCGAAAATTTTATTTGTTCTTTTTGTCTCCAAAATCAAGCCCTATCAGATATTCATCGCATCACACATGATTTCAAACCTATCAAGCTACCGTGTTGCTACGTGGGAGCTATAACCAATTTGGACTTTATTTCTTTGAATGCAAACAAGCAAGAGTCATCAAATTCAAACTTTGCATCCTTCTCCAATAGTTTTCATATTTGATCTAAATTTTAAGTAGTCTTGATAAATCTTCTCCGAAAATTCAATATAATCCCAAAACTTCTTATCACTTTTATCACAGAGGTGGCATTGTGAGTTTCACCATTAAACCTTAGTTCTGTCAACTTCACCCTTAACTATAGAAATTTTATGTCCATCACACAATTCCTTCTTATTATCATGAGCTGAATTTCTTCCCAATTCGCAGCTAAATTCTTATTCGCACCTGTAGTACGCTCTTAAGTTTTTTTACTATAATGCTCTAAAACATATCCATATACTCGAGAAGTCATCCATAAAAATCTATAGCCTCTTCCACCAATCGATAATACGGATACCAGGCCTTTGGCGCGGCAAGAGCATTATATCCAAATGGCAACTTTCTAAAAGCAGCGCCATGGCTAGACATGTAAGATAGTTCTCTCCTGTCCTGAAGGCGGCACTGATCAGAACGCCACTGTCCTACCAAGAAATGGTAAGTAATCAGGTTCCAGAAAACTCATCCAAAGATTTATCAATAAAGAATGTTGATAGTAACTTTCAAATCGTCATGTTCAATTTTCTATACCACGCCATCTCATCTCATTACGCCTTTGTCGAACTCGCCATTTTTCTTACTCAGACTATGAATCCAATCCCTTTGGGGAACCACATAACCTGGCTCACTCCAAGGTCGCCCCAGATCATAGATAAATCCTGCCATTCAGCCGTCGTCACCATACTGGTACAAAACCCTTCTATAACTAGGTTCAATCTTTCTACATTCAATTCCATGTCTTAATGCTTCCTCCAAGAGGATTTTATGTATGCAAATTGAAGGACTCCATCCTTCAAACCTTCACACTGCTTAAGGCTTCTTTATATTTTCTGAGAATTCCAATCAGTTTGCTTATTTTTTCACTGCCAAGTCAAATAATATGATTATGTCATGTTCTTCAACTCAAGGCATGTTTTATGTTCGTAATTCCTAAGAATTCAGCCCTTCATAACTTTTTTCCACTTCTTATCCTTTCTCTTTACCGTCACACTTTTCTCGCACCGATTTCCTGCGGCATCGAGTACTTTATGCATTCCTTTAATTTCAAAACGAACTATGATTCAACATCATGAACTGACAACTAAATTCATCTCATTCTCATTCATTGAATTTTGAATTTTACAATCATGGATCAGTTCAGGACTGATGGGAACTACTTGTTCTACATTCTTACAATCAACATTGTCAAAATCAGGTTGTTTCAAGCTCTGATTCGTATTGAAGTGTACTTCTTCTTTACCCACTCTAAGAGTGAGCTCTCCTTTCTTTACATCTCTATCAAGGTCAAGCCCTGTGGCAATAAATGTCTTCCCAAGAAGAAGAGCACTCTCGTATCTTCTTCCATACCAATCACCACAAAATCCAATGTGGAAATAAACTCTCTACCTTGATTAGTACATCTTCAAGAATTCCCTTCGATGCTTATGGGTCTATCTCGCCATAATAGTTATCACAGCCTTGTATAGAGTAAGCTCCCCAAACCAGCCTCTTCTGCAATGTGATAAGGCATAAGGTCGACATTTCGCTCTAAACTCACACAATGCTCTTCCAAATTCAAAGTTCTCTATGGTGTAGGGAATGGTGAAGCTGCCTAGATCCTACATCTTCAAAGGCAAATTCTTCTAAATCACTGATACGATAAAATATCAAGCTCACTCACTCCTTCTTCGAAGAAATCTCCTCTTCTTATATCTGTAATATCCTTCAGAACTTTGCATAATTAGCATTTAAGCTAATGCTCAACAAAGTTATGTTTATCTCTATCTTCGAACATGTCCAAGAATCTCAAAGAACTACTTCCATCTTTTGTTTCTTAACCCCGAGGAATGGGAATAAAGGCAAATATGCTTGCAACCCTTTTCTTCTTCAAGTTTCTTCCTCTACTCGGTTGTTCACAGACCTTTTCTTTCTACTCTCTTCAGCTTTTCTAAACCTGTCACCGATTTCCTCTTCTTCCAATTTCTACTCGCTTTCTTTCTCGCCTTCTTTCATCTTCTTTCGCCAAACCTCCGCCACTCTGAGCCATCGCCATACGCCCTTAGATTCTTCGTATCACTCAGAAGGCATCCTTTCGACTGGGCCTCAGCATCGTTAAGGCTAGCTACCTCTACTATGGTTCCGCATTTTTAAGAAAGGAATCGATATAGTCCCAAACACTACTCAGGTTTTGCCCTGGAATATCGCGGCTCAAGAACTCGTTCATGAATGCCCAATCTGTTTTCCATGAAACTCAACATCTTCTCCTCAAAAGACAGGACCTCGTTAGCTTCTCCCACTCACCGGTCGCTCTACTACTATCACCTGAACCCATGTGGAGCATACCATTGTCGAGATAGTTTTCATGTGTCTGATCTTTGCTATGCTCCACCTCCAAATACCGAGAAACTTCTGCTGCCCTCGCCACGTGTAAGTCAGAAGATCGTGTTAGTTTCAAATTGTAACTTCGCCGACAAACTAAGCTTCCTAACCTAATAAGGACCTCTCATGAGCAAGTCCCTCATCGCTATACTCTTCCGCTTATTCTCCCATTGTTTCACTTCACACTAACGCTTCTTCTATCCTCGGTTTTCCAACTGTCATCACATCGTTTTACTTCTATAGGCAACATCCTATTCATGTGATCTATTACACCACCTCCTTCCGCCTACCATCAAGCCCCTAAAGTCTCTATGAGCCTACAGTTGTTTCAAATCTTCTATCAACTTATTTGCTTTATTTAAATAAGCCTTCCCTCTCGAATGCTCCATGCACAGCCACACATCATGATCCCAGAGGTGTAATTTATGGTGGTAAAGATGTCCATCCGTGTGGTCAAATCAATGTCATGTACGGCACTTTCAACAACCCTCAGATTTTTTCACAATCGCAAAGGCTTTCATTTTCTCCGTTTCGAACATAATAATCTCTATCTCCCTTCCGAAGTGAGTGAGGGAAAAAATCTACTCATGTATACCTCCACCTATTTTCCCTCCCAATTGTCACAACGATCCATAAGGCAATGACTAAACCAAGTCAAGTATCACATCTCAATGAAAATGGAGAAAGAAGTCAGAGTTTTACTCACACTTTAGCCTCACCCTATCTGGCACTTTCGCTTATGTCGACATTCTCATAACCCACCCATACGCCATCGTCTTCACGGATGACCGCGATAATCGATGTCACGCACCATTACGATAAGAGCCTGGCTTCAACTAAAGTCGTTGGCCTCTATGGCGTCGCTTCACAGCAATAATATTCATCTCCGATGACTAGTCTCCGCAAATCTTCCATCGCCCTCTATCTTCGAGGTCTCAATCGCCAAAGTCGGGATGTTCTTTCAGGTTTCGTCACTTCACCATGATCACGACCAACACTTACTTTCTTCATATTTCTCAACGTCTCTTTCCAATCAATATCCAAAGGGCAACAATTTATTCGGTTTTCTATGTAATGTAAGTGGATTCTAAATTTCCAAACACACACGAGATCAAATAATGATCAAGAGACAATACTATGTTTTATGATGTGCATTCATAAAAATAAAAAAATTATATACAATGAGACTTCAACTCTTCCAAAAAGTACAAAAACTTGATGAAAGCGGTTAGAGGCTCCGTACTACTCCCCAAGAGCTTCTATTTATAAGCTCAGGTCTTAGGCCCTAAAAACGAGGTAACAATTACAGCGTTCAAAAACCCTAAGAAAATTCTTGCCTTAGTACCGGGAGTGTTGCACCGTCAGCGACATCAAACCGTTATGTCAGGTTCGGGTATCATGACATCGCTCATCGCGGGCTCTAACTTTTGATGTCGCGACATCGATCTCGCAATTTTGATCATTTCAACAGCGTATAACATCATAACTCGATGTCACAACATTGGCCATTAAGTTCCATCTGACTTACCTTAAGTCGATGTCGCTACATTTATATGACTGGCGTCGCGGATATCATTCACTTAAGTCTCACCGCCTTGGTTTTCTTGAGCTAATGTTGCGACATTGCATTTTGATGTTCTAAGCATTTAAGTTGATGTCGCAACATTTGTATGATGTCGGACATCGAACACCGATGTTCCTCGGTGTCTCTCCGTCAATGTCAGGTCATGTCGCGATATCATTTATAATGATGTCACAACATTGAGTCATTTACCACTCGTCGCTTTGATCTGATGTCACGACATCACTGATCCGATGTCCCGACATTGGATGTTTAGATCTCCAATGTTCAAGCCTTGGATGATGTCATTGCCGATGTCATGACAATGTCGTGACATTTCTTCGTTAAATTTCACCTCCATGCTGCTTTGATCTAATGTCGCGACATTACTTTGATGTCGTAACATTGTTCAACTGATGTCTTCACTAGTTAAGGCTTTGTTCTGATGTCTCCACGATGTCGTGATGATGTCGAGACATTGATGAACTGATAATACCACTCGGCTGTAACTCTTGTTACCGTCAGACATCAACTTTTCAATTCTTCTCAACGCAGCCCAATGTTGTGGCAAATGTCGGCTATGTCGCTACATCGATGTCCGATGCATTTCGACTACTGGGCGTCGTTTCTAATGTCGCGCATTGCTTCCGCGTCACAACAATGTCGCGATGGATGTCGCGACATCGCATATTCGCTCTCCCGCTCTTCAACTAACATCGCAGTAGTGCAACGGCATCTTCCACACAATGTCGCGGATATCGCCCTTTTCTCACAATGCTGATCGCCTCTTTTCTAATCGACTCGCTTTCTTTTCCTTAATTTCCTGCAAAACATAAATCTAGGTGAAAGCTCCATAATTTTACATTAAACCGAACTTTTAAGCCTAAAATGTGCATAAAAAATGGGCTTAAAAATATATGAGTTTTAGGATCATCAGCGACACATGTATGTTCTTGGCTATGGCTAAGGATATTTGGGACGCAATCCAACAAACGTATTCAAAAGCTAGATATATGACTCAAGTATATGAGGTCAAAGTGAAGATCTATCACGCAAAACAAAGGAAGCAAACAGCTACTAAATATGCTAATCAATTGAAAATTCCATGGCAAAGAACTGATCATTATAGGGTGATAAACCAAATGTCCTGGTTGATGGCAATCGCTTAAAAGGATTTACTGAAAAGATAGAGTCTATGATTTCTTTCTTGCTGAAGAACCCGATCACTATGCCAACTGCATTCTGCAAGCGTATGTTCCATGCTTTAATGAGGTGACGGCACTGGACCAAGGGAGAGGAAAGTCAAGGAGGTTACGCTGGAATCACAAACCTCGACGGATCACTTCTAGTGAGCAAAAACAATATCCTGGGCGAAAAATGATCTCGCTAAAGACTTCAGAGACTATTAAAGGGAAGGAGAATAAGACAAATCTTGTGCACCTATCAGAAGAAACCAAGGCACACAAAAGAGAAGTGTCAAAGTCAACGGTAAGCCACCAAGTCGAGAAACGGGGAAACCATGGAGGGCGCCAGCGCCCTTTGTGCACACATAGAAAAGCAACCTAAAACTAAGGAAAATTTAGCAATAGGTGGGTTCAATAATGAAGAAATCGAGAGTCGAGAAGCTTGTTCAGTGGATCCTCTTCACAAACCTACAGAGTTTCCCTTCGCTCTTCTAAGTACACCTTCATTCTCAGACAAATGCCTCAAACAAGGTTTATGATGATTCTTGCAATGGACTCAAAGGCCACGCACCATATGACACCCAAATTCCCCGACTTTTTCATACCTATACTCTGCTTCCGGGCTAATAAGAAAATCAGAGTGGCCAATGGCTCTTTAGCTACTGTTGCAGGTTTCGAAGACATATATATCACACCTACCCTTATCCTTAAAAATGCCCTCCATGTACCATAATTATCGGCCAGCCTTGTTTCCATTGAAAAGCTTACTCATGATTTTAAATGCTATGCTATTTTTTTTTCCCTTCTTATTGTGTTTTTCAGGAACAAGGTTCGTGGGATGGTGATCGGATTGGTTAAGGAAAAGGAACTGCCCTACCACCTCGAATTTCATACATGAGACAAAGACAAGGCCCAAGGCATGGACGTATCCTCAATCAGGATATCACAGCCTCACCAAGGTCTCAAAGATGAAAGAAGATAAAGCCGGTGAAGGTTAGAACGACTATCGGGTCATAGAGGACCCAACCATTTCAAGAACAAATGTCAGAGTTCGCTGGGGACAACAAGAGGCTGATACACTTCCATGAATGTAAAATTATCCGACTCAAGCTGCAAGTCTCGATACTCAAGTGTTTCGTAAGAATACAAGTGCCCTATCAAGAACTGACATGGGCAGGCAACAATTCTTAGTATGCCAAATCGTGAGCAAGGGTACATTCCTAATGACACTAAAAGAATCCAAAGGATCAGATGGCGCCAATTAAGAAGTGGAAAGAAGTGGGCAACAAATAACAAGAGCAGTGCCAAAGAGCAGACCCATAGAACAAGAAGAAATTGGAAAGGAAGGAGAGAAGAGCACGCCTGAAAAGACTACAGAAGCAAAGAAAGAAGATACAACCGAACAAATCGAAGGAAGTAGCGAAAGTAAACATAAGGAGAAAGTACCATTTATACACTCACGCACCATTCCCCCAAAGGCTTCAAAAAGCAAAAGGGAATAGAAGTTTTCTAGGATTCGACATCTTCAAGAAAGATAGAAATCAATATCCCTTCATGTTAATCACAACCAAAATGCAGCTTTAAATCTATGCAAAATTTCATACAGAGCACTGAACAAGAAAAAGGAGAATAATCTGCAGTTAATTGAATCGACCGCTACTCCGTAATGCATGATACCTAGCAAAAGCTCCAAAGAAATGAAGGACTACATAGCTTCACCATTCCTCGCCATGTGGTTCATGAATTCAAGAAGGCCCTGTAGACTCGTGCAAGATAAATTGATGCCTCCGGCCGCTGGTGCAAAGACCGGAAGCTCGGGGGAAGCTACCTCCCAACAAGAATTACATTACGTATGGCCGATGTATCAATGGCACAACCCAAGGTGTTCTTGAAGATATGTTTGGTTTCAAGGTGGTAAATTCATCTTCCTGCGGATTTTGTGATTATAAAAGACGGAGGAAGACATCCAGTTCTTCACGCTAGGAAAGACCCTTCTAGCAAATCGAGTCAGCTATGGATAGATGTGCGTAAAAGTGAATCGGTCTCTATATGGGAATGGCTGTTGCACTTTAATCTTAATAGGAGTTTGGAACACCCTAATGTAGATGCAGAAGTCAGATGGCTTAGAAAACAATAGTCTTCTCAGTATTGAATTGAATTCTGACCGTACTCTTCAACATTCTATCAATGAAATTGAGATGAATTTTTCGCAGATTCGGGAGTATTGATCAGAAATGTCAGCTTTCCAAGATGTATAACAAAGAAAACAATTTCGAGCATGAATGAAAATACTAAGATGATGTGGCGCAAATATGACGTAAAACTACCGAGTAGGAAACTAGCGTATAAGGGTTAATATCAAGGAATTGCCCACTATTTGAAATATGATTTAGGAACTAGAAAAGAGAAAACCGCCATCATATCGGGCTTGCATCGGATCGAATCAAGAACAGGTCGCTGGAAATTCTGAGAAAGTACAAGGAAGTTATTGCTTTGTCAATCGTGATACTATGGTATCGCTCCATTTGTTTTAACAAATAAAATATTGCTTGAATAATAATGCACTTATCGAAAGCATCAAAGGAGGTTTAACCCGTGATGAAAGAAGTCATTTGCAAGAAGTTCAAATGGCTGGTCACGTTTTATATATGCTATATCGATAAGCTTCAAAGTTTTACCAAAGATGTGGTCTTCAAGAAAGGTGGATTCACCGCGGATCGAAATGAAAGAATGAACCAATCTTTACAAGAAACCATGATATGGAGGGTAATGTATTTACTACAAAACCAGCATCGCGAACAAGAAAGGATCATTTTCCCGCCTTTCATCGATCGACGCCGATAAGAAGGCGACACCCCTACTCGTTTTCTTCGACGGATACTTCGGATATAACTAAATTGTCATCAGACCGAGGATCAAAGAGAAACCACCTTTACATGCCCATTCGTACTTTTGCTTTTTAGAATGCCATTCTGCCTGTGTAATGCTCCCCGTACACCTTAAAAATATGTCAATATTTCATTCGCGTAAGAAGTTATGGAGATCTTCATGGATGATTTCACAATGTATGGATCCAGTTTTAAACAGTGCTTGCATAACTTGGGGACAGTACTTAAAAGGTGCCAAGACAAGAATCTAGCTCTAAATTGGGAAAAATGCCACTTTATGGTGATATGAATCGCCCCAGTGGCATATGATTTCGCAGCGAGTAATAAGCCGGACCAAGCAAAAAGTTTCAATTATAAGAAATCGATGCCACCCACAATAAATAAGGGAATTAGAAGTTTCAGATATACCGGATTTACAAGATTTATCAGAGATTTTTCAAAATCATAAATACATATGCAGTATCATTGAAAAAGATACTAAGTTCAATTTCATGAATCCTCACGATTCTTTAGCATCAAATCAGACTACTAAGCTCTATCATGGCAAAACCAGATTGAACGCTGTAGAATTTGGAAATCGCCGTGGTGATGCCGCTTGATTTGCAATGGAGTCAGATTGGGGCAAAAGTCAAAAGGTGTTCAAGGCCATATACTATGCTAGCAAAACCTTCAAATTAAGCTAGGAAATTACTCTACTAATCGAAAAGGAGATGTCAGCAATAGTATTTGCATGCGAAAAATTTGTGTATTATACTTTGGGTCCTATGTTATTATACACACCGATCATGCAACAATTAAATATCTAATGGCAAAGAGTTAAGCAAAGCTACATTAATCGTGTGGGTATTGTTATTACAAGAATTTGATCTAAAACAAAAGACAAGAAAGGTTGTGACAATGTGATAGCCGATCACTCACAAGATGAAACCCCGGTCAGGCAAGCAAGAAGAAAGGAAATAGTAGAAAATTTTCCAAATGAGCGTTATTCCAACTGGCCACCCAATCACCTTTATGTCGATATCAGGAACTTCTTAGCATGCGGAATTATGCCACTACGACCAGCTTACCAAACAGACAAAAAGTTAAGGATCGACAAATTTCAGACATATCCGACGACCCATCACATAGAAGAGGAGCTGATTCGATCATCAAAAGATGTGTACTGCATGGAAGAAAAGCAAGATTTTACAGAATGGTCACATCACCATAATGGATGTACATTTCATAGAGACAAAACAACCTACAAAATTCTCCACCGATTTATCGTCAATATTTTCATGACCGCTTTGAACGGGTGAAGTCAGATCACGCCAAAGAATGGAAAGAGTCACAGAAAAGGCATGAAATGCCCTCAAGGTATCCTGGTGGCGCAACTATTCATGTATGGGGAATAGATTTTATGTGGCCTTTCCACTTCATTTTAAATATATACATACCCCAAATTGTGAGATTAAGTATCAAAACTGGTCGAGGTGAACAGCCTTGTCCCCAAAAATGATGCTAATGATAGTCATGATTTTTACAAAGAAATATTCTCGCCAGATACGGGACAACTTAACTATAATCGCGATGGAGGAAGCCACTTTGCAAATAAGGTGTTCGACAAACCACGGGTAGATATGGTATCAAACACATTATGAGCTTCACACATCATCCTAAACAACAAGTAAGCCAAATTTCCTAATATTGTGAGATAAAGAAAATTCCTTGAAAAGACTGCAGCCCAAAAGATAAGTGAGATCGGGTCTCAACTCGATGCCGCACTCCCGCATGGCTGTGATCAAGGAAACTCCTATCGAAGTCCCCATACAAGCCGTTTTCTGAAAACTCACACCTTCCTCTCGAGCTAATATAAAGCTACAATACCAAAAGCTAAATTTTGATTTCAAAGTCAAGTAAAGAAGAGAGAGGCTACTCCAACCAAAATGAATCGGGAAGAGTCGAGGAATGAAGCCTTATGATAGCTGGCTAATCTACAAGGATAAAACGGTTAAATCAGATGATCAAAGGATTTGAGGAGAGAATTGTGCGGAGATCAAGTCCTTATTCAACTCCGACTAAGACTTATTCCAGTAGCTTAAATCAAATGGAGCGGACTGGCGGCATGCAGAGTATCAAGTACAACCTTAAAGGCGCTGGACGCCATAGAACTGGAAGAATCACAGAATTCAAAGTTAATGGTTAGAGATTAAAGCACTACCTGTGAGGACTCGTAAATGGAAGAATGACTCCTAGTTTTCAATGAGAAAATTTGAAGAAACAGAAAGAGAGCAAAGAAGTCCAAATGAAGACTGGGAAATCGAGCAATTTCAAAGGAAGGGGTAATCCACATCGCCTTATTTTTCAGACAATAAGAATGTGCAAAGAAGGAAAATCTACAATCAAACTTCCAATCTGCAAAAGAGACAAAAAGGGGCAGTATACTCTTCTTGAATTTATTTAAATTTTGTCTCCGATATAGCATGATTGAAAGTTTAAGGGAATTCAATTATTAGAACCTTGCCTAAATAATGAACAAATGAAAAAATTTTCCAGAACAACAATGCAGGAAAAATAAGGGCATAAATTAGTAAATTGGAATCGTGGAGTAGCTACTTACTTTCAATCCAATAGATCACTGGAAAAAGGGGTACGTCGAAAAGAACAAATAAAATGATCGAAGTGTGTATATAAATGAAGTGAATCAAGATAAGTCTTGAAGAAACAATACACTGTCAACAAAACTCATGAAACTGAGAAGAATTAGAAACATCTTCTGTGAAGTTCTATGATTAAGAGTTCATTGTCCTAAAACTTGTTGTATTTATTTGACGAGGCGGTAAATCTAGTAAAAACAACCAACAACAAGAAGGATGTAGGCCATCCTTGGCAATTTGAGCTTTCCCAAGCCTACCTCAACATATGCTAAAGTATACCCTCTAGCCTCCATGCTCGAGCCAAACAAGCCTTGGCTTCTTCAAATAACGCTGAACTAAAAACCTCGAATCCCTCTTGCAATAATCCCGCAACAAAGAGCCCAATTATCCGCCTAAAGACATGCTGCATAATTGTGAAAGGAAGAAACAGCTCGGGGAAAAATATTTCCAAATATTACAAGGTAGATGAGAAGAAACAACTAAAAGATTAGGGAAAAAAGAACTTAAATTGATGAAAAAGGGAATAAGTTTTGCCTCAGGGTCATCTCCAACAATTAAGTTCGTAGTAGTGTTTTAACACTCCGCACTTATCATGACTGAGGTAATGAGTTGCTAAATAAAGTTCTCTAAGAGTGATAGAAAGCCTAAGAAGACAAAACATTACACTATTCCCATTCTTAGAAAAACAGAAGCAAAAGAGTTCTAAAACAAGGGAACTGGCTTGATAAGGTGCAAGTGGCAATCAAAATGCCATAAAAAGATTTCAAAAAGATAAACCAGGCCAAGATTGAGGAGGATCTGGCTAAAGACAAAGAAGGAAAATACGAAAGTCAAGGCACAAGGTAAAGAAAGAAGGAAATCGGGTAATTTGTAAAACTTAAATTTTCCCATTATCTACCCAATTACTCAAGCCTAACATTACAAGCTTAAAAGACCTCTTTATCTGGTCAATTTACTTTACACATGGGAGATCACATGAAAACAAGCCTCTACTGGACTCGACTCGCTTTTCATGGAAACTCCCGTAAGATTAAATCTAAATTCAACATGAAGTATGAAAAGGATCAAGACCTACACACACAATGTGTGAGAACAATATTTGCTGAATAAACTGTTTAAATACATGATTTCATCAAGGAATTTGTGATAGAAGTGGAAACCATTCCTTTTTCTTCAATCGAAACTGAAATTTAAAAGGATGTTGCCATCTCCTATTTCAAGTTAGAAGGTAGAATAAGAAAGATTGTGGTGTGAATCAAAAAAATGTCCTTAAAAATTTAAGCTTAATTGTTTGAGAACAAACAATTCTTTCTTTTCTTTGTTTGAGGACAAATAATTCTTTCTTTTCTTTGCTTGGGGACAAGCAAAATTTTAAGTTTGGGGGAATTTTATGAGTCTAAAAACTCATTTGATTTTTAATTCATATTTCTGAGAATATTACAAGATACTTGTTGATTCATATGCAGAAACCTAGATAATTTACTCAAATTTAATTTTACAGAAAAATACAGTAGAAGCGAAAATCCCAACAAAAATCAAGCACTCGCCCGAGAACAAAGGAGGTCGTAATCTAAAATGGAAGTCACACAAGGAGATCGTTGTTCAAGATTTCCCGTGTCACAACATCACCAAGACTGGCTTAATGAGGGCTGTGACTCAAGAAAGTGTGGTTGATAATAAAGAAATTATTCAAGGTTAGAAACCGAGGCTTCGACACTAACTGAGGTCGCGACTTTGATCTATTAATGAAGCCACAAAGGAAGTTGTTGTAGAGATTTGAGGTTGCAACTATAAGAGAGATGGAGAATCAGAAATGAAGTCACAACCTAATATTGAGGTCGCGACAGGAAACCTAAAGCTGAGACAAGCGAAGTCCCAGTTAGGGAAATTGAAGTTGCAACCACTCAGTTATCTCATGATTCCAAGGAGGTCATGACCAATCACCGAGAGGTCGCGACCTAAAGAAACACTGAATATTACAAAGCCATGTCGCAACCTAATACTGAGGTCGTAACATAAAACCTCACCAATGAAGTCTTTACCAATCAAAGTGGAGTTATGACCACTTAATCAGTCAAGAAACTCAAAGGAGGTCACAATTAATCAGGTCACAAATTCACACACACTGCGGCATCAACATCCAAGTCAGCAAATTATGCTTAAAGCAACTAAGACAACCCGGCAACCGTAAGAGTAAACGTGAGGTCGCTGACGCCATACGAGGTCACGACCGATTTAGCGCGGCCATCGTGCCAATCGCGACAAATTATCGAGGTCGCAACCTAAATTCCAACATATCATGCTTAAGACCAAAAGAGGTCGCAACCTAAAAAGAAAGTCACGACCGAGGTGAAGCAAGAGGAAATAAAATGTGGTCGCAACTAAAACTAAGGCTCGACGCAAAGGCGCTGAAGGAATTGAAACGTGACTAATCAAGTAGCGAAGGGAACAACAACGAGGTCATGACGGAGACTAAGGCCTGGACATCAACTCGAGAACAATCGAGCCAAAGAGGTCGCTGACCACTAATCAACGGCCGTAAGAAAACCGTCAGAATCGGAACTGGAACAGATAAAGGGAATCCAGGTCGCGACATCAACCCGAGGTCATGATACGAGACGCACCGCATTTTATTCGGGAATTCTACCCGATTCGCATCCCGCCATTTTCGAGCGATATAAATAGACAAAGTGTGAGAATAAGAAAGTAACCCCTAACTTTTACTCGACACCGAGAATCGGGAGAGAAGAAGGGTTCATCAGATACTTTATAGATTTTTATTTTTCTTTTCTTATTTTCTTTCTTTAATTTTTTTTTTCTCGGATCCAATCTACGAATCGTGCGTAAACGATCAATGTCAATTTTTTTATTTCGTTATTTTCTCTTAAAATTATCGATCAAAATCAGGAAATTCCGTGACAAATTTCGAATTCATTTATTTCGCTTAATTAGATTACAAAGGATGTACTTGATCGATGCTCCATCGTTAATCGCGGATGCGCATTAGAACGCAGCTCACTGGACGGATTTTATTGCTACATGCTTTTCTCGCAAATCGAGAGAATTATTTTGATCAGATATATTTACTCAAGTTGTTTCAATCTATAAGTTCCCAATGGTGGTACCGAATACCAATTTAAGGAGGTATCTTGCTCGATTTCCAAGATGCCCTCTGCGGTGACACAGATCGGAGATTCTCGAGTCGAGAGCATTCAAGCATGGTATGTTAGAATACCATTGATGAACTGGCTGAAGCTTTGAAAGTTCATTTTGGTAACCTATTCGGTCATAATTGAAATCGAGGCATTTAACAATATAAATAATCGTAGAGTTCGTTCTCGCTAATCTAAAGGGAAGCTCTCAACCCGTGTTAGCCGAGATCTAATCAAGGGAAAAAGTGAAGAACTGGTCAGATCTAAAGGACGAGCCACTAATTAAATGCTAGATTTTTTGCAAAATCTCGAGAAGGAGAGCAAAAGATCTCGAGAAATATTAAGAAAATGGTATTATCGAGAAAGAAAGTCTAATTTTCGCATTCAGTAAGAAGATCATAAATACAAGTAGTCGTGTTCACTGACTTCTAGAGAAACAAGGGCTTAACCGATGAATATGGAGAAATCCAACCCGCAATATTTAGGCAATCTTGGACAAATCCAGATCCATATATAAAACAGAGCAATGAATTTTCATGTAGGAATCAGACCGTTTATCAGAATTTTTTGATAGCTTTATTTCTTATGCTGTGAACGTATTCTATCTAAAGATTTTGTACTTTATATTTTTATCGCTTTCATGTTATTTCGCTTATATTTTTAGTTCATAAGGTGTGATCTTTTATTTTTCTAGATAAACTACTATCAATTCTAGTCCAAATAGCATGTAACTTCGCAGAGGTCAAGCTTGATTTGCTCCTTGGTTTAATCTTCAGTGGGAATGGATACTGGACTTCACATTTAGATTTTACTATCAGACACCTATGCACTGGTAGTTGTCAAGTAGACTAGACCCATTTTTAAAACTCGAACACCAAGAAATATTTATTTAATCAAGCAAGTTTATCCAGCGATACACATGTTATAAGGTGAGGCTCGCAAATTTATGCAACTGAGGGTTTTAATTATATGAAATAAAAGTAAATGCAGAGGTACAGAAAAAGTAAATCAAATAATTAACAGAAGAAAAGTACAGTGAAAAAACTATATATGCAGCAAAGAATGATTGTAAAATTCCTGATCTTAAGAACACCGCGTAAAGTGGATCTACCGCTCTCATCACTTCAGATTAGCCGAAGTTCCGAGAAATGGCTTTGCTGGTGGCCATTGACTTAAAGGTTTTCCCGAATTCTCCATCCCCATCAAGCACATAAGGGTAAACCATCTCGACAATGAACGTGCCACCACCTAGAAAGGAGCTTTGCACTCGAAACATGCGGCAAACAAGAGCTATACAACAATACCTCGGGTGAGGTTCAAAGGCCTCCTCACAATGGTCTTGGCCATAGAATAACTCGGTTTCTCAGATTCTGAGTTTCTACACGATTCACGCCGCAATCCATCAAGCCTCGCTCATCCGCAATGGGCCGCTATTCTCGTCGCCTAAGCCAAATCAAAATTAAGAGCTGATCGCCCAATACGCCTCAACTGATTTCACCAAATTACGTGCCTTTCCATAAACAAGCCGATAAGGAGATATACTCAAGAATGGTTCCTAAAAGCACACGCAGAAGCCCAAAGAGCGCTCTGCTAGTCGGGCGGCCAAATCCTTACGATTTAAAGTAATCGCTTTTTTCCAAATAAGCGACCTCCCTATCGGGCTAATTCTACCGTCAATCTCGGTGGTACTGGAAACTTTATGGGTGACTCCATACTTTTTCAACAAGTTCTCAAAGATCGGGACATAAAAACGCGAGCCTACACCATCACTAATAATGATCGCGACGAGGTACCCAAAGCGAGAAAAATGTTCTTTTAAAAAATTTCCAAACAACCTTGCGGGTCATTAGTTCTAGTTGGAAATGGCCTCCACCACTTAGAAACATATAATCAAATCGTTAATAAATGAAAAAGGTACCCACAAGAAGCGGGGGAAAAGGCCCCACAAAGTCCAACCCCAAGAATCGAAAATTTCAATGATTAAAATAGAGTAAGAGGATTACGCTGTTCCAGGATCCTCCTAATTGTCGCACCGAGCCTCAAGTTTTCAGAAAATTCAAAGGAGTCTTTAAAAAGAGGGCCAAGAAAAACCGCCGCAGGATTTTGTCCGCCGCTTTTTCATGAGAAGTGCCCTCCACAAGCTTCCGAGCGTGCGTATGCGAGCACCCCAATTTGATCGCTATCGGGTACACACCTTCATCAATCAACCGACAATATTTAAACAAATATGGGTCATCAAAGTAGTATTTCTTAATATCCACCAAAAATTTCCTTTTGCTGAGAAGTCCATTAGGGTGGAATTTTTCCTGTCACTAGATAGTTTACTATGTCCGCATACCACGGGCAAAATAACAAGAGCAAAAAGCCGTCAATGGAAACTGTCTCTGCGGGTAGCCGTTAGAAGTGGATTCCGAAATCAACCGAGACAGTGGTCGCCTACAACATTCTCAACTCCTTTTATCCTTAATAGTCGCTAAATTCCTGCACAAGAAGATCCACCTAAAGGCTTAGTATCTGCTTAGATAGCAAGTATTTATTGTTGCATGATCGTGAGAAATGGTTACAAGAGACCTTCTGATGTACGACTGAACTTTTCTGGGGCCAAAGGCGGCCAGCCGAAACTCTTTTCCGTGGTTATTGTAATTGGATTGGCGAGTCGATTATTCGGCATAGTAGATCACAAAGCCTCTACCCTTTGTCCTAAAGCATTATAGCATAATCGCCTAGCGTCACATGATCTCAAAAGGGAGTTCCCACGATTGGAATCGCATGACGGGAGAGACACTAACATAGTTTTTAATTGTCAAAGTCCTCGAGCACGTGACCATACGGGGCGTCCTTGTCAAGCAGTTACCTGAGGGGCGAGCTATGGCGAAATCTCTTATGAATCTCGTAAAATCTGCATGACCTAAGAACGGCCAAGTATGTCTTTGCACACTTAGGATAGGTAAGTTGGAGATCAGCTCGACTTTGGCCATCTACCTCGATTCCTTTTGAGACTTTGTGGCCTAGGACAATCCTTGTCACCATGAAGTGACACTTCTCCCAGTCGACACTAAATTCTTCTCCCAGCACCTCTCGATACCTTAGTAAAATTTTGAGACATCCTCATACAGATCTCAAAAAACAAAGAAGTCATCCATGAAAATCTCCAAAATGAGTTCTATGCTTATCGCTAAAAATCCCCCATCATGCACCTTTGGGAAGGTTCTGGTGCATTACATAATCAAAGAGCATTTCTAATGGGAAGTACCCGAGAAGCGAAGTGAAGCGTGGTTTCTCTTGATCTTCTAAGGCTATCTCAATTTGATTGTACCCAGAAGTACCCATCGAAAACAATAAATTCATGCTGCAACTCTCTCTGACATTTGATCCCTGGTGAAATGATCCTTCCTAGTACCCGTATTGAGTTTCCTATAGTCTATGCACACCCTCCAACCTGTGGTGACACAAGTGGGAATTAGTTCATTGTGTTCATTTGCCACCACAGTGACCCCAGATTTCTTAAGGACTACCTGGGTTGGGCTGACCCATTTGTTATCTGCAATGGGGTAAATAACACCTACGTCTAGTAGTTTTAAAACCTCTTTCTTGACCACTTCTTTCATGATTGGGTTGGTCGATGCTATGGTTATCTGAGGACATAGTCTCTTTGATGAATCCTTGTGTGTATGAATCGAAATTTAATTCCTTAATGTCTGCCGATTGTTCATCCTATGGTAGTTTGTGAGTTCAATATCTCAAAGCTTATTTTCTTAATCGACTCTAAAAGAGGAAAGATATGATCAGAAAACGTTTCTTACCCTTTTTAGGAATGCATATTTAAGATGTGGTAGGGTTCAACTCAGGGTAGGTGGTCTCTTCAGGAAGTAACATACATCTTCGATTAGTGGCAATTTTTTCAAATTTAAGAGTCCACCATTTGCTTCAATGTTCCAATTGCGGTGCGAAACTCCCGGTCGGATGTGGTTACCTCCTGGAGTCCAACGGAGGCTTCTTAGACAAGACATGAGAGGATCGTCATGAGCTATTATCATGTCACTGTAGAGTATGTATTTACCTCACGGACATCCTCCTCGTCCCTATTTCCTTGATAACATTGAAGATATTCAAATTGACAGTCATGTTACCAAAAGATAATGTCATTAATCCTCCTACGATTATTGTGATGGCATTAGGTGACGAAAGAATGTTTACAGAATCCACTTGGGAGGTGGTCCTTGGTTTACTTACGGGTTAGTGTCGAAACCTGACAAAGTCATAAGAAAGTAGAACTTATGTTTGCCTTGATACATCCTTCAATATCCTCTGGAATCTTCACACTAGGTCGACTAGGAGGGAACAGTATTAGTGGAGTTAACTCTCAACCACAGCTCGACATATCACAGGAATATGGCGACAAGTTATGCTTGCTCCCCAATCCATAAAGCATGTCTAATTTTGAATTCCTTACCACTATGGAAATAGTGGGGCTTCCTGGGTCTTTGTATTTTGGAGGCAAATTGTTTCGGATCAAAGAGGTGGATTGTTCAGTCATAAATGCCTCCTTGTTGACACCTAGTTTTCTTTTCACGATTACCTGAAATCTTTGAAACTTGGCATATGGCCGGAGTTTTCTTGGCATCTAATAAGGAATATTGACTTAACTTTGTTTTGAACAACTCGCAAATTTGGAATGTTTGTTCACTCTTGGGGGCTCTCAGCTGCGAGATATGGAGTAGGAGGGACGTGAGAGGCCTTGTCTTTTTATGGATCACCATCAACAACATCTGCCCTAGGAACATGAGGCTTGTCAGACATCCCAGCATCCCCGACTTGCTCATTGTGAAAATCTTGTATCGGTTCCTTGGGCTGAATGGTTTTGTCAATTACTTTTCCACTTCGAAGAGTGGTAACAGCTTTGCAATGTTCGAAGGTGCCATCACTTGGGCCTGAGACTCCAACACTATTTTGACCTTAAGGGTTTTAGATGGTTTGAGGGGTTTCACCTTTCTTGTTGAAAATTTCAGTAGATGAGGTTAGGCTTAGTGATTTTGGGATTTCACATCATTGAGGCGGTTGAGGTCGGTGTTGGTGGATTGAGCAGGTCTGAATGGCCCCGTGTCCTATTATCCTCCATTCTCTTATGTGGAGGTTGATGGGTTGTGGGTTTGAATTCCCTTGAGACGAGTTGGAAACTGGTTTAGGGTTTGTGAGTATGAGGATATGATTTTAGACGGAGAGCCTTGTTTAGAAAGCCTTAGTTTGGGTAGTTGAGTTGCTTAGTTTTGTTTGGCAAGTTGTGGACCTCCTCATTCCTCGATTAAAATTGGTGCTTACCCACCACGAATTATACGTTTCGAGTATGGAGAGTGAATGGCTTATTTGGTAGTTAGAGCATTAGCTTGCTCTATTTGGATTGCTCCCTTGAGAAGAGAGGTTGGGGCGGGTTAATAGTCGAGTGGGTGGGGTCATGTGAAGCATTCATGGCTCCTCCACTCCCGAATCCAATAGGCAGGGGTATGAGGCACCTTAGTTACCTCATTCACCTTTTTCAATTCTATGTCCTCCAACTTCCTCGTTAAGTTGGCTATTTTCGCTTGTAGATCGTCATTCTCTCTTAAGTGATGGATTCCTCCCCCTATAGGTGTGCTATGCACTTTAGTAGTATCTAAGGAGGTGTTAGTCTCCCAAGTTCGAGCATTTTCCGCTATTGTATCGAAAAATTGAACCGCCTCCGGCACTTTTCTCCTCACCTAGAACTCTCGCGCACATCATTTGGATGTATTGTTTGTTATTCAAGGATAGTCCTTGGTGGAAATATCACATGCGTATTTGTCCAACATCAAACCATGATGAGATAGCATGGAGGAGATCCTTGCATCTTTCCCATTACAACAGCAGGTTCACGGGTTTTGGAAAAGTTTGGATTGCTCGCATGAGTGCATTAGTTAGTGCGAGAGGGAAGAATTTATTCAGGAATTCATTTCGCATGTCTCCAGTAAAGATTGAATTGGGTTATAAGCGAATGAAACCATATTTGGCCTTTTCCTTTAGAATGAGAATAAAACCATCATAAATTATATGGAGGCGTCGGTGGGAGGAAATGCGCAACATCCTCAAGTCTCTCATGAATGAGTGGGGTTCTCATAATCGACTGTATTTTATGGGAGAAGGCGAATCATCTCGGAGCTTCATAAGGAATTGGTTGAAAAGCCTCTTCGGTGAGAAAGCGAATACCGTAGGAATTTGTTGTGGTTCTTGAGGTTCTTGAGTCTCTCGAGGGTTCTTTCTGATAGGTAAAGGGCGGGGTGGGCCAAATATTGATTTAGCTGAAAATTAACATTTCCCAAATCCTACTTTGCAAGGGGTTCTTTGGTAGTGCAAACACCATCTCCGTGTTGTGGAAGTTCATGAGTCTTGTGGTGTGTGGTACCCCTTGGGCATTTGGATTAAAGATTCAAGTAGCTGGGATGGTCCATTTGAGGTGTAGGGTTCTCTTAGAGCAAATGTCTTTACTATGGACTCTTGAATTTCTTGGAGTGCAATTTCTTACAGTAGTGATTATTAGCCGTTAACGAACTGACAGACATGCACCAATGCTTACCCCACTAGACAGATATCACTTGAGATTATTCACGGCAATTAAAGAAAATGTGGGGAGTAATGAATGCACAACGATGCAATTTACGCAGAGTACCACCCCAGCTCTCTTTGGATCAACTAGTGCGCATGATCCCGACAGCGATGCGAAAATGCCGATGCATTTGGTATCTTTGAAATTATTCCCAAGTGTAGGAACTAGATTCGTCAAGCGTTATATGCGGTAATGAGTCCACGAGGTCATTTCCACGAGGGAGTGGTATCTAGGTGATCCTCGGGGATTGTCTCGAGAAGAATGCGTTTCAAAGTAAAATGCGGGGTTGTGATTGATTGATTGACTAGCAGGTCGTGTAACTATTTTAAAAGAAAGGGCGATGATAGGGTTCTTAGGTTTCCCGCTCCTTGGCCGTCGGGTAATACCCACCTCTTATTCCCGATCTCATCTGGAGCCATTGATGAATGGTCTTGACGGAGAGATGTAACGTTAAAGTCTTTAAAAGCGAGAATGATTGGTAGATTAAGCGAACACTTGTTCAAGCGATTTACTTGGACTCTTAGCCTGCATTTGCGATCAAGCACAACGTGTACGAAGTCTCTCGTTCACACGTTGTCAAGCGTCTGGACTAAGGTTTTGTAAGATTTTTCGCCAAATGCTTAGCATCGTGCGATCGAGTTGAAGCACAAAGGAATTGAGGGTTGTTGCAGCGGCGGAGTGGTTTCCACCGGTAAAACCACATCATGGAGGTTTAGAACACCATTGGCGAAAATTGATTCATGTTTGATAAATTATGCATAAATGTGACTTGAGAAATAACACTTGATTCTTGAGATTGGGATATCAAAAGCACGAATCCAAGTAAGAAAATACCAAGTTGTATGATCCAGTGAAGATTACAAGTAATTGAAAACTCGAATCAGAAGAAAAGATAAGTACACTCTGTAAACCTTGTAAAATATGAGAGAGACTCTCCAGCGAGTCTGACCAAACCTAAATCAGCGCTCTTCTACGCCCTTCAATGGGCTTAAATACCATTCTCCTTAGTGATCTAGAGTGATTATCGAAGAGCAGCGTACCTTGCACCCAATTGGAGTCTGCTCAAGTCCACTTGAGGTGCATGTTGAAATCTTGGTACCGATGGTGTGAAATGCAATTTTAAATCTCTCAGTGCTCCAGCAGGTCTGGGTACCGGGTTTATTTGGTACCGGTACCACTACCTCACTGCATGTGGGTACCGGTACCGATGAAGTGTAGATCAGTTGCCCTTTATCTCTATGTTGCTCATCTTCACCATAGCACTACTAGGGACTTCTCGGCAGCTGCAAAATCAACTGCAATGATCCACATTGTTCTCTGAACGAACCCCTACGAAAATGTTTTACGAAACTCAAAACACACAAGCACAAAAAACACGAAACGATCAAAGAGCACCTATCCTTACACAAAATGAGAGCAAAACATGAGCTGGGAGTATTAAAATCCTATAAATGTTGCACTTTTATGTATTCAACAATACATAATTGATATATTGGCATGTGTTGCATGAATTGTTTGGAAATGGCATAATGCATTCCATATGCACCGGGGCACCCTAGAATGGTAGGTGTGAGTGCATGGCATGAAAGAAAGAAAAATGAAAAATGGTTGTGAAAAGAATTTCAAGGAAGATTTTCCGAAGAATTGCCTTAGAGAGTTGTCCAACAATTCATCTACGGGGTGGACTATGTTGTTCGGAGAAAAATTACCTATAATTCACCTTGGAGGGTTGTCGATAGATTTTATCGGCTTCGGTAGTATGTTTTCAGAACAAAACCCTTTTGTCTTGAAAACGGTGTTTTTTCTCACATTTGAAGCTTAGGCATGTGTAAGGGAGTCAGTGAGGGCTCGAGAAGTGGGAAAGGGTGAGTCGCATTTTCATCCATATCATATAGACATTCAAGTAGGATCATGTATTTGCTTATTTTGTTTGGTTTCCATTACATGTGCACTTAGGTGGGGAGTAACCCATGTAGGAAATTATCACTATTGGGCATTGCTCACCCTGTCGAGGGAACATCATTTCAGGTACAGGGAGTGTTCGGGAAGACGGCGCTCATTAGAGGCCGCTTTTGAGAAGAAAGCCGGATTTGGGCTTTGATATGTAAAAGATGTATTAGAAATTCTAAATTTTTATATATGTTTTTGTTAAGAGTGATGTAATAACTCTCTTGAACTATTGTAATATAGTTGGTTAGATTTTGGTGAGTATTGATGTATGGGCTCAAGTGGCCATTTTTACTCATGTATGGGTCTCATGATATAAGACACACAGGTTTTCCACGAGTTGACGGGTGGTCAACCGACCCTCGGGATTTGGGGCGTCACAGAAAATATTTGCCAAATGGTTCCATTGAAAAATACAAAGTTAGGTTAGTAGCCAAGGGTTTTTCACAAAAAAAAATGATGACTATTTTGATACATTTGCTCCTGTTCCTAGGATTTCTTCCATTCGTATTTTGATTGCTTTAGCTTCTATTCATAAACTTTTTATCCATCAAATGGATGTAAAAATAGCTTTTTTAAATGGAGACTTAGAGGAAGAAATTTACATGTTACAACCTGAAGGTTGTATTACACACAGACGAACATGAGATTTTTGGAATTATACAAGTCTATATGGTTTAAAATAAGCACCAAAACGGTGGCAGAATAAATTTGATAATGCTTTGTTAGCAAGGTTTTTACTATCATTGAAGTGGATAAATGTGTATATACAAAGTGTACAGAAAAGATGTAATCGGTAATTGTATGTAGATCATATGTTAATCTTTGGCACTAGCCTGAGTGTGGTACATAGTACCAAGAGATTTCTAGCTTCACAATTTGACATGAAAGATATAGGTGAAGCTAAGGTAATTTTGGGTGTGAAAATCACAAGGACTTGTGATAGTATAAAGCTATCACAAGAACATTATATTAAGAAAATATTCAAGAGGTTCAGACATTTCGATGTCAAACCTATGAGTACCCCTTATGATGCTAACACCCATTTAATGAAAAATCGAGGTGATCTTGTGGGTCAAGCTAAGTACGCACAGGTTATTGGGAGTCTGATGCATTTGATGAACTTTTCTAAACCTAACATGGCATATGCAGTGTGTAGATTAAGTAGATATACACATAATCCCAATAATGATCACTGGGGTGCATTAGCTAAACTAATGAAATACTTAAGGGGTAACCATGAACTATGGTATCCTATATAGTGGATTTCATTGTGTTGGAAGAATCTTTGCGATGCTAACTAGATCTACGGTCGGATGAGATAAAATCCTGACGGATATGTCTTTACTTTGGAGGAGATAGTGTTTTGTTTCTTGGAAATCATCCAAAACAAACTCTCATTGCTACTTCTACCACATGGGTAAGGAAGTTTATAGCTTTTGAATGCGGGTAAGGAAGGTAGTAGTTTAGGAACTTCACTGTGAAATTCCTTTGGAATGCGACCAACACGCCGATGTCTATGCATTGTGATTTATGGCGACAATATCGATCGCAAAAGAATAAAGCATTCAATGGAGAAAAATAGACATGTATTAAGTCAGAGCTTGTGAGGTTGTGAAATAGTTTGTTGAAAGATGGAATTATTTGTGATACATGTAAGGTCAGAAGTGAATTTGGCCGATCCTCCCAACTAAAGCCTTTGGGAGAAAGGTAATTTGAAACATCAAGTGGAATGGGACTTAAGCCAATATGAGATTAGTGATGATGGGAACCCAACCTTTGTGATTGGAGATCCCATGAAGAACGTTCATATGGGTAATAACAAGTCACTAAATTAATTTTGGAAACATCAAGTGGAATGGGAATTAAGCCAATATGAGATTAGCGGTGATGGGAACACAACCTTTGTGATTGGAGATCTCATGAAGAACGTTCTTATGGGAAATAACAAGTCACTTGTTAATCCTGCTAGCACCAACAAAATTGTCCCTTCCTATGGTGTGGTTATGGTGCTAGAATGCATAATTTGAGAGGATGAGTAATATTCTTAATGACTTCATATCCCTTATGGTGGTACATACAAATGCAGTGTGTATTTGATGAAATCACCTTTATAAGTGTGAAGTGGGGCTGCTCCCATGAAGTGGTATGGCAAGATTTCTAGAGCACTTATGAAATAATCAAGCACGTGCATGGCCTAATCACTCACAACGGCGTTGAACAGCAAGAATCGTGATGTGTGATGCTAATGATAAGGTCCCTAATTTACAATCAAGAGTACTCTGGTTCATAGAAGGTATAAGCTTCACAAATACTCCATAAGTTAAATCTTATTCATCTATGTTTGGTTCATAGTTCACTAAACACCAAACTTAAGGCATTAACACCTTCTTCCATATTCCAAACAAATTGTTTTAAATACAAAATTTTAATACAACCTTCTTTTGAAAAATGTAGAGTTATTTGTAACAATGGTTTTTCAAAACAAAAGGTGTTGTCCCACATGGAAAAAGACAAGAGCTTTGTGGGGTTTATATCTTAAAAGCTGATTATGGGCTTATCGTGACTTGAGAAAGAGGCGCGTACGAAGTAGGCCCAGCAGATGTCGATGCAATCGATGGATTCCTCCCTGCGTGTGAATAAACGGGACATATTCGGTGTATCCTATTGTGGTCAACGACCATACTTTTCCTATAAAACCAAATGGGGTCTAAGTTGAAGGGTTTTATGATTTTACTTCAAATCATGTTTTCTGCTGACTTGATTTCTTGCTTTTACATTGTTCTGATCGGATTTCATGCACGAAATCTTAGAAGCGTATCTGGGGAAACAGAAATTCCCTACGGTGTGTTACACACACCTCCGTTGCTACTTTCTCCAATTGATTTTATATTGTTTACAAGTCCTCACGTCCGACCAATCTGGCGATTAGGTTCTGCTTCGCTTTTGCCTTAGGTGATGCACTTCCGATTGCCTTAGCGGATTCAGTTCCTTCCTCCCGATTCTTTACGCTTCCATTTGCTATTTCCGACCTCCTGAAGCCTTCGGTTTTAATAAGAACAACCTGACCTTCAAATTTAGACTTGGTTTTTTCGTAGACTTGTTTTTTTTCTAAAAAATGGGTTACACTAGGATTTTTATTTCTTATTTTGTTTTCCCTCTTAAAAAAATAAACAAAAATAAGTGACAACTCTAAATCTTTTTCTAAATGGTGTTTCAAAAATAAAATTGAGTCCCACCTTTTAGTAGGAAACATAGGCTTAGCCAAAATGAGGTGTCCACGGTCTTCATAGTGATAATAAGAAAACCATTTTTCTTAATATTTTTCCAACCAAATTTAGTCTTAGGGGCGTTTGTTTTTTTTTTACTCAATGCTAAATACAAATTTTAATATTTTAAGTATATAATTTTAGATGAATGTTGAATAAGGCTTAATAGTATTAAATATTAAACTATTTGTTTTTTTAATATTTTGTTTCTATTAAGTATTAAGTTATTTGTTTTTAATATGCTTAAAACCAACATCTTAAGAAAAATAATTCAAGTACTTGTTTTGTAAGGATGATATAACTTTATTATTATGATAAAATGAAAAATATTTTTATAATATATGTATAACATTTTATTATGATACTCAATAGAAAATATTTGTATAATATATGAAAAATATATGTGTTACATATTAATATATTTTAAAAATATTAAAATAATGAAACCAAAATTAAATATTTCATGTTTTTTAAATATTTTGAAATATTCTATGTGTATTTTAAAAGATTTTAAAATATTTTGTTGATTCTAAAATATACTTTCTCTAAATAGAAAAAGTTAGATATTTTGGCTTTTTTGTTCAAAAGAAAATTTTAAAAATTCATAAATAAGTTATACCAAAATAAAATTTAAAAAAAAAACGGTTATTAAAGTCTAAAAGCAAATTGCTTTCAGAAAAAAAAAAACCAAAAAAACAAACGACCCCTTAGTGTTGAGGTGAAACTCAATATTCATTAATTTGTTATTGTTGTAAGCAGGTTTAAAATATCGAGTTACATCATCAATATTTCGGATGTGATATCGGGAATCGATAATCGATTGAGCAAAAATCGAAAAAAATTAGACAATATCGGTGATATATTGTCGATATATCGATATTACATCTAAATATCAGCAATGTCATCAATAAATCGCGACTTCCATTTCGAAAAAAGCCCCAAATTTTCGATGATAAGTAAATACATTGAAATTCTAGGCACATGTCGTGACTTCCATTTCAAAAAAACCCCTAAATTTTCGATGATGAGCAAATAACAAACCCATCAAAATTTCAAGCACCCACACAAAAAAAAAAACAAATAACAAATAACAAAAAAAATAATGAATCAAACTCCACCCCTAACCCTAATCTTTAAAATCAACAAAACCCCAAAAACAAAACGATAAAGAAAGAAATAACCATGGATCATTTGTCGTTGGGTACAAGAGACATCCCCTTTGCCGCTAGGTATAGGAGACGACTCTGATGAAGAGTGGCCTACCTCTTTTTTTTCCCTTTTCTTCTTTTTTCTTCTTCTATGATCCTCTTTCTTCCCTCATCTTCTTTTTCTTCTTCCTCTATGATCACCATAACAACAAGAAAGAGAGATAAAAGGCGAGAGAGAGAGAGAGAGAGAGAGAGAGAGAGAGGAGAGAGAGGGAGGCAAAGATATGGGGTTAGGCATTTTAGACAAAGAGAGAGGCAGCTTGTGTGAATGACCGTAGTGATCTAATTCCAATATCATTTTAGGACGATTTGATTAAATGACATTTTTAATACCCAAAATTTGAAATTTGATCCTCTATTAATTTTTTACCTAATTTTGATACAAATGTCCTCCTTACTATTTTGTAAAAATAATTCCTTATTTTTAAAGACAATATAAATACTTGAAACAAAAAAAAAAGGTATATTTGTCCTAAATAGGTTATTTTTCAAGAAAAAATATGGGAGATATTAGATTTACAAATTTAGGGGTATTTAATGTCTTTTAACCAAATATTTCTTTATTTTATTATATTCACCAAATCCACATGTAGCCTTATATTATTATTTTTCTTTTCTTTCTCCTATATTTGGTCCTAATTTGTTATATTATAATTTATAACTCGATTACTTTAAGTTTAAAGTCATCTTGTTTTACTCCGAGCCAAAAATATTTTCAAAAGTTAATTCTAAATTGATGATGTTTTTCAATAGGGCTGGGCTTGAGCGTCTTGGAATTTCTTGAAATTTGGTCCCGTGACTCTTGACTACGGACTCCTCTGCAAAAGCAAGCTTGAAAAGGATCGCGGAGGCTCGCCGTTGCTGGCCCGATGATGATGCTTTGTCAACGGGCGGGCAAGCGTGTTGAGATTTGTTGGCGGTCGTGACTCTTGACATTGGACTCCTGCAAAAACAAGAAAGCGGATCGACGGGGGACTGCTTGGGTGCCTCCCGGATTCCTAAGTCGAGTTATTTCGGTGGAAGAGAGAAGATCAAGCGCTTAGGGAATGAGTTTGTGCATATGTCACGCATACCTTTCACCGATGGGGTGGCACGAAATTATTTATAATGGGTGATCATGATAACTTTCCTAGTTAGATGATGACACTGAATAGTATCTTTCCTTATTGGAAGAAGATACGATATATCTCCCACTAGGTGGGAGATTTTCTTTCCTTATCGTAAACTGATTAATAAGGGATAATTGATGGGCAATAATTGGGAAATATCCTACTTTCCTGATTTGTGGAGATTAGGTGTTTTCCTCTAATACGGATTCATTGGGCTACCAGTCTTTTAAAGGGGTGAGTTGGGCCCTCGTTTTGGGCCTGCATTTGGGGGATACCATTAAGGGCCTATTGTTAGTACTGGGTCCGTTTTTACTCCCGACATTTGGGCTTGTATCTTGGGCTGTCTTTATTATTTCAGACATCGGTTGCCCCAGCCTTTGGCTAGGGCGTAGGTAAGGAGTTGTCGGCTGGACAGGCCGATACCCGCGTGGTACTCGAGGAAAGGTTTGATTAGGGCTTTGCCGCCGTCCCACGTCTTGTGATATGATGGCTTCTCTATTTTTGCGTTTATTTCGACTGTGGCTCTTAGCTTCCTTAAAAACGTCCCCTGACCTTTTGCACTTTGTTCCCCTGTTCTCAAAGCTTTTTTGCCTCTGCAAGTTTGTGCTTCCTTTTTTCTTGAATCTTGTCCGACTAGTGTTTAGGACTGCTTTCGGTGGTCCCTAATATCTCGCTTGGGGCTGGTGTCCCTCGTCTTGTTTATGGCCTTGGTATATCTTCTTATATAATCCTTTTCGTTTCAAAGTCTTGCCTTGAGGTTAGGGTACTCGGTTGGGGTTAACGCATTTCCTTTGATTTCTCTTTCTTCTTACACTTAACCACACGTACCTCCATGGGTCCAGGTCGCTCCTCTATTTTACTCATAAGGAGTAATCTTGGCGTCTAGTTGGCCCGGATGATAGAAGCTTGGCAGGTTTAGTACGTGTGATTTCATGGCGCCGAAACCTCACTTTTCCCATGGATAAGGCGGCAAATATGGTCGGTATCCTAGTGTCTCTGAATATTTGAGGGTGGCATCTGACCAATGAGGGCCGTGGAGCGGTGGTCAGGCACTATGCAGATCTTTGCGGCGGTATGGGCCCCCTTAGTGCGGTGTGCAACCACCTCTGTTGGGGTGCACAAGATGGTGCGGCTTTTTTTGAGGTGAGCGTTCGAGCGGCCTCCCGGCTTGCCGCATCCTTTTACATAAAGGGTTACGCGGCATTTCAATGTGCGCCCCTCTGGCTTTTCCCTGACTTCTAGAGTGTTGTTACATTGCAGGGTTGTTAGTCGTTTAGGAATGAGGGCTTGCAGGTGTTCCCGATGTTGCCACACTTTAGATTTCTTGGTGTAAAGGAAGTCGCCAGAAGGCTTTCTTTATATTTCAATGCTCGGCGCTGATTGGTGTTTAGGACCTTCCATCTTCGCTGGGTTACGGAAGGAGCGTTATTTTGTTAGTGGTGTCATTGGGGTCTGATCCCTTTGATGAAGGGGACACACTTGGCGTTCTAACCCAGATCTGGACTACCCCCGAGAACCTACGTGAGCTCTCCTTCGTTTTGGTTTGTTTCGGTTTTCAAAGGTCATAGGATATTTCTGACATTGCTTTGGTCGCATGGCCTTCAAATGCTCGGCTCGATCTCAGTCCTGAGGATGAGAAGGTGAAGCGGCGGTGATGCGCCCAGGTGTGCTGCTCAGGAGGCTCATCGGTTAGATATTCCTTGATGGGTGCAGATGCGAGGCTTTGCCCGGGCTTCATTTACGGATCCTCTCCTCTCAGTCATGGGCGTCCGTCCTGAGAATCTTCCTCTGTACGTTTGGAGGCCCCATACGGCGAAGCCTTACACGAGAGGAAACTTCGATCCACTTTAGAGGTGCTAAGCGAAAGAAGAGGATAGTGAAATAGAAACCTTCGAGCTATGAAAGTGCCCCACTTTGCCAGTAAGACCCAAAGGTGGGGGCCTCTCTGCTTGTCTCGTCATGAATTTGGAAATTTGCAGAGACTCTTCGGGGAGAGCGGATGAGCCCCCCTTGGAGGTTCTCCACATCTGGGTTTAGATCCTGTCGCGAGGGCGCCGCTCCCCCTCTCTGTGCCGGACCCGAGGTGAGGGGGATGGCGATTGCTGCGAGGAGCTGCGGGGGATGAGGGACTCTGCTTTCTGTACGGAGCTCATTGTCGGGGTTGTTTCCTCCATCCTACGCGACTCCGACCTCATAAGGGTAGGTGCCTTGCCGGATTGAGGGAGGCTACGGCTCTTACGCCGGGGGAGACAGCCTATGTACATCCAAGGGTCTTTTCGTCGATCTTTTCTTTATTGTTTCGGTCAGGTTCGGCGACTTTTTGCTCTTTTTTTTTTTTTTTTTTTTTTTTTTTGGCGGGTGGCTACTTATGCGAAAGGCTTGGCAAGGAGGCCCGACCTTGCAGAGGCTCGCCCGGCGGCGAAAGTCTTACAAGGCTGGGTTGCTCACGACCTCTAGGGGCTAGTCTTCAAGCTCCCGGATGAGGGGCCCGGCGAGGGATTTGTGAAGCCACGGGTCTGGGCGGAAGCATGCTTTGGTGAGCGAGGGGCGCGGCGTGGATAAAGAAAGAAGGCGGAAGGACACGAGAGGTCGCCAGAAGATGTTTGGTAGCCGAGGGAGTTGCAGGCCATCGGGTGACACATGGGCGAGATGGCGGCCTTGGAGAGAGGGGCAGCGAGGCTCTGGGGCGGGAGTAACTCTATGGAATGCCGACGGAGGGCTCGGTGGGCTCCCGGATGGACCTTGCCGAGGCGGGAGGCTTTGGCTAGCTCGGAGGCGAAGTGATAAGCGAAGCTTAAAGGCGAGCATGTACCCGATGGGCTTGGGTGAAAAACACCTTTCAACGCCTTCGGGCTTCGAGGCTTTCCCGGACCTGGGAGTTCAACATCCCGGCTTTTCGTGGGAGGTTGAAGGATCGCTTCTAAGGTTGAGGAGGTTGATACGGGGCGCGAGGGTGTTTTTAGGGGCCACCCCGATCATGCTCTTGCTAGCAATTCTTGGGTTCCTCAGGGCTAGTTCTTAGCCGCTCTTTGGGAGACTCGCACGCCTCTACCTCCTCAATGAAGGGGTCAGTGGGCGTTTAGGCTCTCTCTCTCTCTCTTTTTTTTTTTTTTTTTTTTTTTTTGCGTATCCGGCGGAGCACAGGGTTTTCTTATTACATTTGAGTTTTGACCATTTGTTGATATACGAGATTCATCGATTAATTCCTTCGCTCCTTTTCCCTGTTTCATCTTTGAGGCGGTTCTTAAGCCACGGGTCTTCTGAAGTAGTTATGTTCCATGTCGAGCTATTGGGCTCACTGGCGCTAGATCCGGCGGAGCTGCGGAGCTCGGGAGTGTGTTGGGACCCTCCTGGCCTTTGGTAAAATGCGGGTTGGTTGTGTGGAACCGAGTGTGGCTCGTGGTTGCAGCCTTCCTTGGCCGATTATGCTGCGCAAGGCGAGCTATTAGGCTCCCAGGCTACGTAGCCGTGCTTCTGGCCTTCATTGACAGTTATGCTGCAAAGCGAAACTCTTGGGCTCGAGCTGTGGCTCGTGGCTGCTTCATGGCTTGATTATGCTCACGCAAAGCTCAGGCTCTGAATTTCGCCTGGCTGTGGCTGCCCCAGCCCTTCCTTGACCGGTTATGCTCTGCAAGCCCGAGCCTCTTGGGCTCCCCGGGCTACATGGCTCGTGGCTGCTGCCTGTGACCAGTTATGCTCGGCAAGGCGACTCTTGGGCTCCCCCGAGCTGTGGCTCCGTGGGTACCTTAGCCTTTTTAAGGCTGTTAGCTACGCAAACTAATTTCTTGAAATGCAGAGTACACCGCTGGCTCGAAGTGGCTACTTAGCCTTCTTGAAGCCGTTATGCTCTGGCAAGTAGTGGGCTCTGAGGCTACACATGAAGCTCAGTGGCTGCTGGCCTTTTGGTGTTAAGCTGCGAGCTTAATCTTGGGCTCTAAGCTACATGGGTGTGGCTACTTGGCCTTCCTTGAGCCGGAGTTATGCTGTTTGAGCTACATGGCTCGTGGCTACTTGGCCTTCCTTGGCAGTTATGCTCTGTAGTGAGCTACTTTGCGGCCCCAAGACCCTCCCATGATGTTGGTTAATGCGAGAGAATTTGTTTCATAACGCTGGGCTCGAGTGCTTTGAGACCCTCTAGCATTTGTTGAGTTGTGCGGTGAGCTCGCTGAGCTCAGGCGTTAAGACCCTTTCGTCTTCCTTCCCTTTGAAAGGCGCGTGTGGCTTTAATGTGGATTATATGGAAGTGGGCGAATTCGCGCGACTTTGACGCCCCAGCTCCCTTATAAATAGCGACCCCTCTGTGATGGTGTTTATGCCCCGACTTCGTCCTTTCTTTTGGCATAGTCGAGATGCACATGATGGGCGTCAAAACGAAAATCATCCTTTGCGAAAGGGGTTTGTCTAGTGATCGTGAGTTAACGTTTGGTGTCGATGGTCTACTGCTTGTAGAAGTTGTGTTTTTCCCTAGTTCCTCCCTTGTGGGAGTTGTGTTGCTCCCTAGCTATGTCTATTGATGGAGCTATGGTAGGGGCGTATCTGGGAGGCGTGTACTTGAAAAACTTTTAGTACCACTTTCTCCGTTTTTTTCTCTTTCTTCTGTGCTTTCCACTTTTTCTCCTTTTCATATATTGCTCCTACTCACTCTCCCCTTCTCTTTCGCGCTCTCTCTTCTTCTCTTTCTCTTTTTCCTTTTCCTCTTCCTTTTCCTTCTCTTTGTCTCTCTCCCTCTCCCTCTCCCCTTCTCTTTCGCACTCCCTCTTCTTCTCTTTCTCTTGATTTTTGGGTTTGCGCGAGTGTAGCCGATGTGAAAAACGATTTTAAACAGCGTAATTTTTGAGATGCAAAGGGTGATTTTATAATTCTCTAAGGTGGTTGTAACTTCTATGTAATGAAATTTTGTATTCAACTGTAGTTCCTTTGAAATAAAGAACAATCTTTGTGAATTCTGCCTTCTTTCCACCAAAGCCAGCCGGGTGTTGTCTTGCTTCATGTCACATTGTAACTTATTGTTTAGTCCACCATAACATTAAACAACTTAAAAAATGGAAATCGAGTGTTATTCGAAATCAGGATGGTGGATCTTTATTACAAACGTTAGGGTCTTCTTGGTAGAGCAAGGTTTGAGATGTTCAACGTTCCATGAATGGGGCAGGGTTTTTTCTTCTTCCGTTTGGAGCTCATAGTTGCCAGGTCAGATTATGCGAGATACGATGTAGAATCCTTCCCGATTAAGGTCCGACTTCCCATGTCGCGGGGGTCCTTCCATGCGAGGCCCAGTTTTTTTTTCGAACCTGAGGTCACGGCGTAACTCATGGGCTTGACCCTTTGGTCATAATACCTCGTTGTCTTCCTGTGATAGTCTTCACGCACTGGGACTTTGCTTCACGTTTTCTTCTAGGAGATCCAGGTTTGACAAAGGACCTCCTCGTTTGTTCGATGTTTGCTAGTTCGATCCTTGGAGATTTTTAGTGAGCCTCGATTGGTACATTGCTTGATTACGCCCCGAGCGGAGCGAGAGCGAGGTTTCTTGAGTCGTGACTTGCGTAGTCTGTATGCATGTGCACCGAGGAGGTACTCTACCCATTTTCCTTTTAAAAAGTCTTCCGAGTTTGGTTTCGGTCTTGCCTTAGAGTCATACTTGGTGACCTGCTTGTCCATTGTTTGCGAGGATGAGGCGGGGCAGTGGTAGTTCTTGATTAGAGCTTAGTGCGAAATCTCAGCGAGGATTGTCGAGATTATTTCCATTATCGGGACCTGAGGGACCTTGGGATCCCGAACCTGCATATTATAGAACGCCAGACGAAGTTACGTACCTTCTATTATGTGATTGTTGCTAAGAGTTCGGCTTTGGCCATTTGGTAAAAATAGTCCTTTGCCCTGATGATAAATTTGCATTGGCCTTCCGATGGGTAGGAGTCTCAATATGTCTAACGTTGTTGAAAGGCGGGGGCTTGTGACTGACGTTAGCGGCTCGGATAGGAGGTGAGATATCTTGGCATGCTCTTGACAAGCTTTGCATTTTCTAACCAGTTACATCGGCGTCTTGACATTGTAGACGATGGTACCGCCTTAGTGTTTTCCTGCGGTCAGAACGATGTGGTTGCCACATGTGCCCTCATACTTCCTTTGAGTATGTGGTGGCGTCGTCCTTCCTACGCACTTGGGATGGGCGCGAGAAGCCTCGTTTATGCTGAGGGGGTTCCCGATGGCCCCCGTGGATCTTCTTGACCTCACTACGAGTTTGGAGCGCCTCCTTTTGGGTCGCTTAGGTACACCATCTACTAAGTAATCCCATATAGGGTCCATCCAGCTCGGTTCGAACATGACAAGGGAGACTTCTCCGTTGTCGACGCTTATTAAGGGTTCTGGAAGGTGCTCGATAGGTATCAGTCTGCCCAGGTCTTCTTATGAGGATGTTGCCAGTTTTACCAAGGCATCTGCTCGGGAATTCTCTGATCTTGGTACATGTTTGACCTGAACTTATATGAACTTCTTAACAACTCTCGTTCCTTTTGAATCTGAGATCATCTTCTCACCTCACGGCCTCGTAGGAGTCTTCTATCTGTTTACCCGCCCCAGTTGGGAGTCATTCACTCACCTCCGGTGATGGCTCCGTGAGTGGGCGAGGTTGAATAGTATGGCACACATGTTCGACTCATTATTGGGCTTGGAAGGTTGGAGATGAGGGCGTGTTCGGAAAAGTGTCTATCCCATCTGGAGAGAGGTCGGGATCGATACCTCCTTGCATTCCTTGGGCGTTAAGCTGACCCGGTCAGTGGATAATTCAATCGACAGGATAATTTCCAAATGGGGGAAGTCGGGTGCCGAGTTGGGTAGCCTCATGAAGCGTCTTCAGGCCCGAATTACATGTGATGAAATGCGCGGGAATGCGCCCCTTTTACATTGTCTCGGTTTTGTGCACGATGTCAAATTCACTTTCGGCTCTATAGCCCACTTCGCCGATATACGAAGGGTTTTTAGTTTATGCGTATTTGCTTCGTTGGATATTTGGTTGGGACTTGATGGTATGAGCTTAGAAGTAAGGTGGGAGTTTTTCGGATGTGGTTACCGATGCCGAGATCAGAAGCTTTTCGCATCTTTGGGGTACCTCTCTTACGCTCCCCTCAAGCTCGGGCGCAATAGTAGGCGGATTTGTTTTGTCCGGATTCTGCACCGGGCGGCCTTGGTTGCAAAGTGAACGACCGGGTAGAGTGAGGAGTTCTCCCTCGGAAGGGCTTACCAGGATAAGGGAAGAGCTCAGGTAGGTTTTGAGCGCCATGAACGCCTCCTGGCAATGTGCGTCCCAATGGAAGGCCTTTTTCGAACACGAAGAAAGGAAGTAGACATTTGTCGTGGCCACTGATCTGAGCGGCTCGGCCGCGGTATTCTCCTGTCGGGCGTTAAATGTCTTTAATGTTTACGATGGAGCGACATATCGGCCACCGGCCTTTATCTTTGTCTGGGTTTTGCCTACATTCCGTTTTTGGTATAAAACTGGAACGACGATTTCAGCATTTGGTTGGGTTTAGCTTCATATTGTAGCTTTTCAGGACTTGGAACGCCTCGGCTAAATGGGTTAATAATGGGCTCGACATCGATTTTGACATGTAAATACATATATACCTCCATAAATATCCCCAATTTGTTTACGGAACATCTGTTCCTGCCAGCCTTTGATAGGTGGCTCCGTTCTTTGCTTGAATGGCGTGCTCGATAACAGTGGGTTTTCGACCCGGTGATAAATGAGTTCTTCTCTTGAGGTATTTGGGATTACATCTTGTCTGGTTATGGCAGAAGGCACCCGTAGGCTGAGGAGTTCGTGACCGGCCGTAGCGTCTACTATGAGATCAATCCGAGGTAGGAGGAAGCTATCCTTTGGGCAGGCCCTATTGATGTCTGTGAAATCGATGCAAAGCAGCCACTTGTCGTTTGCTTTTGGCGAACAACGTTAATGACCGATTCAGGGTACTCATTCTCACGATTGCCTTTGCTTGGAGGAGCTTACGGAGCCTCTTCATTGATGTCGTCTTACGTCTTTTGAGGGTAAAACTCCTTCTGCTTGCTTGGCCAGACTTAAAGGGAGGGATTGACGTTAACATGGGTGATCAACTGCCGGGTCGACCCAGCCCGTGTCTTCTGTTTTCAGGCGAGAGATACCTCATGTTCTACTGCAAGCGGATGAGAGGCTTACGTGTCTTACGCTAACTTGGGACCCAGACCGAGGTGTTACGTGAAGTCCCTTGGGTACATCTGAGCTCTAATTCTTGGCGAGGGCGCGGTCGAGATTGGTTACCTCGTCGCATGTCGGAAGCTCATCCATGTAGATGTTGTTATTCATGTTTTTAGCCGTTGATCTTTGATAACATTCACTGGTATCTTGTGGTTTCCTCGCGCGAATTCCCTCTCCATTTACAATTGGAAATTTGATAACCATGTGATCGCGGAGAGCGGCCCTTATGGCATTGAAGGGCCACACTGTAGTAACCTGTTGTGGCGGGTGATCTACTATGAAAATCTCATCGTTGTTATAGCGGCATGGGGGTCTCCCGAGTAAGCATTTGTCTCGCAGATCGAGACGGTGCTCTTTCCCACACGAGAACCGCGTGGCGGGGGCATTGGTAGCTCTAATTTCTCCTTCAATGCCCATTTGTAGAGAAATAGATCTGAGATGATATCGGCTGAGCTCTACGTGTCGATGAGGACCCTGTGGATCGTTTTATTAGCCACTATGGTTTTTATAACAAGCGGGTCGTCATGGGGATTTTGGCAGCCTTCCATGTCGAAGTCGGAAAAGGTTATGGTAGTATCCAGCCAAGGAAGCTTGGATACTGTTTGCACTTCTAAGGTTTCCCTTGATCTGATGCTACGTAAGTGGGCCTTCTTGGCTGAGTTGGACTCTCCACCTCCCACAAACCCTCTGGAGATTACATGGTTTCTCCCCCAAGGCGGTTGATCTTTGAGCTAGGGTTGGTTGTGAGGTGGAGGTGGTGGCTGAACTCGCTCCTGCCCTTTTGAGGTCACGTATCGACTGAGATGTCCACGTCGGATCAAGTATTTAATCTCCTTCTTTAGCTGGATGCAATCATATGTTCGGTGTCCATGATCCTTGTGGAATTCACAGTATTTGGTGTCGTCTCTTCTAGTGGGGTCTGACTTCATCTGGGATGGCCACCTCAGGAACCTTTCATGTTGCACTTCGTATAGGACCTACGACGAGTTGTCAAGGGGTGTCTTCTTTGAGGTGAAGTCACGGCCTCTGCTGACTCGGTACGAGGTGGTCCCCTGCGATCCTTAACCTTCCCTCGTCTTGTCGGGGACCGCTCTCTGTTTTCTCTACTCCTCCTTAGGGATCTGTCCCTGTCTACCTGTCTCTTGGGGCTTCATTCTCTTTTTTTTTCGCCCCTACTCTTTTCCTTTTGAGTATAAGAGCTTCTTTGTATACGGGGAGAACTTGTAGCTAGTTGATATACTTCTACGTTTTGTGAGGACATTGGCCATCTTTGGCTTTGAGGTTCTTTTGAGATAGGAACATTAGATCTTCCACGAGTGCACCCCAGCCACAATGGCGATAACGATGAACTTCTCATCGAGAATATCCACCTTTAGCGACTCGTGTTAAACCTTTGAACATATGACCTCAAGCTTTCTTGAGAGCTACATTTATAGTCGAGAAGGTGATAGCACCACGACTTCTATCGTCCTTGCTCCGATAAAGTGGGAGGCGAATCACGATAAGAAAGTTACGTGAGCGATGAAATGGAAGGCGGGAATTACGCTAAACGGCCAATCTTGGGCCTTTAAAGGCTTTGCATCGTCACGGGGGTCGATGTCGGAGTGTAGTTCCATCGATTTTTTCACGTATTGAGGTGGTGCATGGGGTCTTTGTCGTCGAACATCTCGTCTGCGACTGTCCCGAACTTTGCGAAGTGGGAAGTGCGACACCGTGGTGAATGGAGATTTGGTTTGTTGCACCAAGGCGTCCATGGAGACCCGGGCTCAGCCCTTTCACCAGCTACCTTCGTATGGGTGATTTCTTCCTGGATGTCCCTGAACCTTTGCTCCCACGACCTCTCACCGTTGCGATCTCTCGGGGTTGGTAAGGATCATGCTCCTGGTGTGGTTGGTTTACTCGCTATCAGCTTCTCGACGGGTCGAGATGTTTGCTCTTCTCGAATGCTTGGGGTTTTAGTCTTTTCAAACACATCGCATCTCACGAAGTCGTATTTGCCTAGTAAGTTGCTCGACTCCTTAAATGATCTTTGGTTGGTGGCGTGGGCGCCTCCGCCCCTCGTCGGAGTGTTGGCTGCCCGCGATCTCCCAACTCGCCTCAGGGAGTGTTGTCACGTCGCTGGCCGTGCCCATCCTTAGATTGGCGTTACTCCTACCTTGTGTTCGAGGGTTGACACCATGTCGATCGTGAAAAGGTCGAGCTTTTATTTGTAAAGGAGCGGTCGTTCCACGAGACGGCTATGGCCCGGTGATGCTTTTCACTTCGGGGCCGAGCTTGGCGTGCTTGATTTCTTGGGCTGTCGTGACTCTTAACGTTGGACTCCTGCGCGAAACAAGCGAAAGGATCGGCGGGGAGCTGCGGTTGCGAGCGATGATGCTTTTCAGCGGGCTGGGCAGCGTGTTTGGTTTGCTAGGCCAGGTCGGCCGGCTGCTCTTGACGTTAGTTCCTGCAAAAAACAAGAAGCGGATCGGCGGGGGCTGCATCATTGCCTCTCGATGCCTAAGTCGAGTTCTTTCCGGTGGAAGAGAGAAGATCCAGTGCAGGGAATGAAGTTTGTGCGTATGTTTGGCGTACCTTTCACCCAGATGGGGTGGCACGGTATTTATAATGGGTGATCATGATAACTTTCGCAGTTGGATGATGACAGCAGATAGTATATTTCCTTGACCGGAAGAAGATACGATATATCTCCCAGCAGGTGGGAGATTTCTTTCTGTCGTGGCGATTAATAAGGGTTGATGGGCGATAATTGGGAAATATCCTACTTTCACGATTGGTGGAAATTTGGTGTTTTCTATCTGGATTCATTGGGTTGCAGTCTTATAAAAATTGAGTTGGGCCTCGTTTTGGGTCGACATTTAGGCCACCATTAAGGAGCCCTATTCTTGGTATCTTGGGTAGTTTTACTCCGACGTTTGGGCTTGTATCTTGTGCCTGTGCGCCTATTATTTCAAACCCCATCATAAATATTTTTGTAAAAATATTTTTATCATTTTAAAACTTGTTAAAATGTATTTTTATGAATTTTATATAAATTCAATTTTATCAATATTTATATAAAAATATCCACTTATATATTTTAAATATATCCACGATATATCTTATATATATTCATAAAATTAATCTTGATATAATAAAGTAGCCGATATTTTAAATGCAGTAAAAAGTATTTATTAAGAAAAAATTAAAAATAAAGCTAAAACCAACAAGACCCACATCGTCATATCATGTGAAAAAATGGTTTTCTAATGTTTAAACATATAAATTTATACATATATTAAGATCTATTTATCCTAAATAATTTATTTGGTTATTTGATAGTTCGTAGTTGATAGCGATAGTTAGTCAGTGATGATTACGATTAAAAATTACTTTTTAGTAAAGTAGTTGATAGCTAATAGTTTATTTAAGGTAAATTTACCTATATATATACATGATATATAGATATAAAAACAATCCACGCAGAATCAAAATCATACAAAAACACAAGTAATACCCAAGTGGGATTCTCGAATTTTGTTGGAGAAAAATAACGTAAGACCACATCTTACATAGGTCAAAATAATGTTTGTTTTTTCATATTTATAACCACAGACTTTGTTCACCTTTTTTTTAATTCTAGTTCCCTTGTATTTTCGTTAAACCAAAATATTAATAAAAACTAAAGTACAATAAAATTTCTAATCTCATCTTTAACAAATTGTTTTTTTAAATAATCATAAATCCATTATTATTTGTTAGTATAATGTTATAGATTAATAACCATGTCATTAACCTAAGCACACTTAATTAAATATATAATTTATGATAAATAAAATTAATTGTAATATTTTAGTTTTTATTTCTTTTTGTTTCTATGTGAATTTATTTATAAATCATGTCATAAAAATTTTATTTTGAAGTAGAGTTTATTTTGAGTTATGATTTTATCATATTAAATAACTAAAAATAAAATTTAAAAATTAAAAATAAATTTTGAATTCGTATAATTATCACAAATAAATTAAGACAAATTTTTATTTAAAATATTTATCTGTATACAAATAAATTAAGATAAATTTTTATTTAAAATATTTAGGAAATTTCAATTTAAAAAAAAAAGATAAACTTAACCGATAAAATTATTGAATATAAATATCATCTTAAAATTATAAAATATTAGATAACATAAATAGTTTATAAAATAAAAGTTTGTTTGAGAATTTATAGGAAAAAATGGAAAATGTAATGTTTTAATAAGAACGTTTCAAAAAAAGCTATGATTTATAGTGTTTTTATAGAAGAGTTTCAAACAAAGCTACGATTTGTAACTTTTTCTCATCAGCTCTTAATTAACCAAAATCAACTATTATGAACATATTATATGTCTTTACCAAGCACCCTACAAGAGTTGATTTGGGTGAATTGGCTATCGACTCATGATTGCTACTCCAATTAACTCAACCAAACAAGACCATAAAAGCTAGAAATAAAGCCCAAAATATCTAAACCTCATAATGTTTTAAACAACCATGTGATGGTAGTGAAAACTTATACAAATCACTCATCTATGAGTCATATATGGGGATAAGGTTCATAAATACCACCAATTTTTAGTTAAATTTTCAATTTGGCATATGAATTTTTTTCAATCCAAAAATACCCCCGACATTGAAGGTTGTAGCTTAATCATACCCTTATAATTATAAACTTGCATAGATGAATAAACAGGCGTTTAACACCATTGATATGGAGAGCCAGGTATAAATACATGGCTATCTCTTTTGGGAGAGAAATTTCCTCCAATTTTAATCTTAAAACAAAAACCTTACTGATATTTTAACCTGAGATCAAATTTCCCCCAATTTTATCCAAATCTGATATTGAAATTAAAGGGGGAAAACACCAACTTAAAACCTTACTCTTTTTTTTTCTTAAAAAATGAAAAACACAACTTGCCTAGTAAAACAAAAGGACAAGATTCGAAATATGCACTCGATTTGGAATATAAGACATGTGTTGACTAAGACGTTGGTGGATGAATCCAAACCAAATCCCAAATTCACAAGTCAACAAATCCATAAAAAAATCGAATTCGAAATTGGTCTCTCCCTTTTACTCCCACGCACGTAAACGCAGCCCAGGAGAGAATAAAATGAAAATAAAAACCCCAGATGACCTTCAAGTTGTAATCAGATTGGAGTAGAGAGAACCCTAATTCACAAAAGTGTGCATCTCAAAATTGAAAAAATAGGTTAACATCTTTAGCACAAGCCGTAAGAAAATTGTCTGATAAAGCTGGTAGGGATGGGAGGGAAGCTTTGAGGAAATAGGGTTTCAAGTTAGGTTTTTTCTTGTAACGTCCTGTCTCAAGAGGGTGTATGGTGCATTATAATCGTGGGAGTCGCGTATATGTCTTGTGGGGCTTGTAATTAGTTGAGTGTCGTAGTAGTATTTTTAAAAAAGTTTGTTTAAAAGTAAATTGTAAAGTTTTTTAAAGAATGGTGGCTTGCTTTTCACGTTAAGAAGCGAAGGGATGAAGTCTGAATCACATTGGAAGCTTTAATTAGTTCAAGATAATAATAATAATAAATTATCACGCTAATGATTCGGGAGCGCAGAAAATTCTTTAGATTTCAAATGACGAAATAATTTGCGTCATTAAAAAAATTCATACCATAAAATCCCCAGTGACGTAAAGTTTTGTGGTCTGAGGTAATGAGATATTTGCAGTTTTATGGGGTGATAAGCGTAGATTGATGATTTCGAGGAGCGAGATTTTCACGAAATCTCGTCGGGGAAATGGCTTTTTATTTAAGTTCATTTCAAAATAAAGTGAACTAAGAAATAAATTGTTTCGAGGAAAGAAATGGACGAGATTAAGGTAATATAATTGCCTGTCCCAATAATAATTATTATTATTATTATTAAAAAAAATAAGATCAAAAGGACGGACATAAAGTGTGAAGAGAGGGATTTTTATTTTTATTTTGTCTTTCGTTTTTTTAAGATACGAATGAATCATGGGTTTTTCGTAGGACGAGTGAGTTAATTACACACCTGACCAAGAGCTACGGCGTGGAGTGCAAGGTAGTGTTTCGTCAAGCTTTACGAGAGGTGATTTTCCTTCTTGTGTTATTTCTATCATAAAGGTCATTTAATGGCTTAGGATTTGTTTAGAGGTTGTGAGAGGCATTAAAATTCAGTCCCAAAATTTTTGGATTGAGTTTAGAAATTTTTAGGAATTTTGGAATTTTAGACGTGCGGCAGAATTGGGTGTTTTGGTTAAGTTAAAATTTCGAGATTGTTTTGAGCCGGTCACGGATAGGAATTTCATACTTGTTTTTAGGTGTTCTTTATTCTGCAATCTACTCCGATCTAGAATCTAGTGTGCATGGATGGCATTGGGGGCTATATTTTACGAAAAATTTAATTATGGCATGGCTTGTCTGAGTGCTTTAGTGTGATGACGCGTATGTAGTGCAATGTTGAATGTAGGGTAAAATGGAGCGAAGAAATTATGGGCTTAGAAAAGTTCAATTTACGAAAAAATGGCAAAATGGTAACGGTCAAAACCGAAATTTTCTAGATCTTGGATGACAAAGCGGTTCCTTGGGTTGGAATCGTCTACAATCTAGCAACGTCGAATTTGACAGATTCGGGGCAGGTGAATTTACTTGCAGTTCCGGGCGCGGGATTTGGGAGTGTAGTAAAAAATGACATGTGATGTGAATGGTCATCATAACATGTAATATGTGCTGCATGTTAGTAGTGAAATGATAAATGGATGTGAGGTAGTCTTACAGATATTAGAAAATCAAGGCTTGGGGACGTAGATGTCGTTTTGGAAGCTTAAATGATAATAGAGTAAATTTTCAAATAGTGTAAATGCTCACCGGCTTTGAAAAGCCAAAAGAAAAACATTGAAAGGGAGATGGGAGACAACGTTAGGTGAAATGGTGATATTAGTGCAAAGGGAGAAACACTGCAGATTTGTATTGTGATCAGGCGGTCGAAATTCTTGACGAAGGAAAGTTTATTCTGCGCAGAGGCCCTACGCGTGGGCTCTGTTTTTGGGTTTCGACGTGGCTGCAGCCAGGTAAAAAGGGTTTAATCCTCTTGTTTTTCTCTTGATTCAGAGAACTGTTGATGTTCGGTTGGTTTGAGAGTTTTGGCAGCCGTTTGATCAGTCCAACAGATGGAGTAATGGAAATTTTAGAGCCCATTGGACGATCGTGATGTAAAGGTTACTTTGGAGTGCTTATTTAATTTATGAAATAAATTTATGTGTCGATGTATATGAAGTAGGAAATGGCTGGTCGGGTTTCACAGTGGAATCGATGTTGTGATTTTAGTGAACAATAAGCAGAGGTTTCTTACATTCACATGGTGTGCTAGAATAATTTTGTGTGAATGGGTATGGTTGGAGTAATTCAAATTGAATTGCTTGTGTTTATTAAATTATTATGGAGGCTAATTTTTGGTGTGTGATTGATGGTGAATATTATAACATGTTTTATGTGCTTTAATTATGTTAATATATATACATGTTTTTATATATTAGCATGTGTTGTATAAAAATGTATTGGAATTGGCGTAAGTGGGATTCATTTGCTAGTGGCCTTTAAGCGATGGGAGTGGTACGATAAGGGTGGTTCTGAGAGAATTGTTTCACTTGGGTCGACCCCAATAATAATAATTATCAAAGTGTGTCCATTATAATATCGAGATTGATACATATAAAATATCGATACGTCGGGTCGGCCGATTGTTACTACATCGGAGGGTTAATCACTTAAATAGACTATCGGAGTCGGTCCTTTATATCGGGAGGGTTGTCCACGGTTAAAACAAATACCTTTGTTTTGAAATAATGTTCCGATACATGGCTTGAGCAAGTGTGAGGAGTCGGTGAGGACTGGGCGTGGGTTGGTCGTTTTAGACATTCCCAGTAGGATCCGCAATTTGCTTGAATGATGTTTACTTTGGAACGTGCGTATGCGCCGTTCGAGGTAACCCATTTAGGGTGATTCGCCTCTTGGGCGAGCCAAAAGCTCACCTTGTCGGTGTTTTTACAGGGTGCGGGCGCTGAAAGACGGCTCTTCTTAGAGACCGATTTTGAAGCCAGGGTTGTGGCTTTGGTTTTTCGATTTGGATCTTGTATTGAATGTTTTAAACTTTTTAATATGTATTTGTATAAGAGTAAATTAGTAACTCTTTGACATGGTATATGAATTGGTATATTTTTATAGTATTGTTTTTACTTGGGTAGTGGCTGGTTTTACTCATGTATCTCACGATGATGTTGATGATTGGGACCAGTGGTTGCTTGGTGAGGCTCCCAAGGGAGACTCTACCGTTTAAACAGTCATGGCCGGGTTGCACGAGCATTCGCTGTGGTACCGCGAGGTTAACGGGTGATCGGCGGACCCTCGAGAATGGGGCTTCTAACGGTATCGAGCTTGGGTATGCAGTAGAGCTTACCCCTGGGGCTTGAGGTGCTTGGGCTTAGGCCATAGTGGGTGTAGGCTGTCGCCGGCAGATTGTGGCTCCGTGTTGGAGTTTAGGTGCCCCAGATCACACAGGAGCGCGGAACAAACTAGGACATTGCTGTATGTTTTGGTAGTGTGATCTGTGTTGATGAATTGTTACTGTGAAAAATATGCATAGCATGAATTTTGATGTGTTATTGTGGACCAGGTGCTTAGGTAAATAGCACATTGTGTGTTAAGTAAATTTAAAAAATAAAAAATAAAAATTTTTAGGTCTTACAGGTGTAAGCAGAAGAAAATGAATAAAAAATAAAATTTTTATAAATTTATTTAAGTGATGAAAATGAAAAATAAAAATAAAAATATAGACAATATATTTTTTTGGTGTTTTTCCGATGGCTTTGAAATAATTGAAAAATATATATATGGAAATAATGAAAAGCGAAAATTTGGTGCGAAGCCACGATTTGGGCTACTGATTGTATTGTAATCACGGTATGTTGTGACATAGTGAAAAGCTGGGAGTGCAAAGTTGAGAAACAGGTTTTATATTCTGATATGAGGTGTATTACGAGAGTTGGCTAAATTTGTTGGAATTATGTTGCAAATCTCTGATTAGTGTATTATATTTGAGAGGCTTTGATGGGTACAGGGGGTAAGTGTGTCTCGATACGGCGTATTGTGGCGAGAGCTGGGAAGCGTTATGTCACGATACAATTTTTGTATCGTGGCCCGGAACGGCTAGGTTGGGGTGAGGTGTATCGCGCCTGGCGCCTTGTGTGTGGCTAGGAAAGGGCATGAGGCAGGCTTTGTATCGCGACACGGCCAAGGTGCGAGGCCCGACCGCGGCCCATTTGGCGGCGCTGGCAGCGAGCCGCGACGCGCGGTGCCACTGCGCCCGACTGGAGCCGCGGTATTGGTACCTGACCTGCGGCAACCCTTGCTTGACTGCGACACGTGCGGCTTTGCGACTGGCCGAGGGGGCCAAAGGCTGCGACACAGCCACTGCGGCGCGGCAGGCGCGCTTGTGCCTGGAGTGGTACGGTTGTGGCCGAGGCTATGCACTTGTGCACCCGACGTTTTTGGACTCGATCTTGTTTACGAATCCTTTGTTTGAACCTTTGTTCACGCCGAACCTTTGTTCATCCGCAAAAAAAAATTTGAAAAAAAAAATTTTAATTAAATAAAATCAAATCAAATCAAATGGGACAAAATTTTGGAAAAAATGAAATTTTCGAAAATAAAATTTTTGTGGATAAAAATGATTTAACATGTGAATTAGTTGTCTCGCATTACATATAAATGCAGGGACATCATATATGAACTATATTATGTACATGTGGAATAATTATCCTGATTTGTGTTTATGCCTTAGAATCTTGCATTAGTATTTAACACCATTTAAATTGTGTAGATGGCCCCAGTCGAGGGCGAGGACAGGGGCGTCCACGAGGCAGCGGTCGGGCTGCAGGCATTTTGACCCGGCCACGGTGTTGATTAAGCGGGGCCTTTGTGGGGGTGTGGGTATTGCCGGCTGCTGTCGCGCGAGGGCTGGTGCCCGGGGTGGTCGGGGGTCTGGCCAACCTCCGAGGTTTAGGGCGCATCATCCTCAGGCATTCACGGGAGATCAGGTGGTGGCGAGACCATTGGTTCATGCGAATCGAGAAGGTGTTAGGGTCATGGAGATTACCTGCGGCGCGACCGGGATCGGGGTTAGCGGCGTTCCGGCTAGAGGGGTGAGGCCCGAGTATATGGTGGAAATGGGCAAGGACCTCTGGGGAACTTAGAGAGTATGACATGGGCGAGTTTCAGGAGTTGTTCATGGGTAAGTACTTTCCAGATACTGCAAGGCATGCGAAGGCTCAGGAGTTCCTAGAGCTAAAGCGGGGAGTGATGACGGTGATGGATTATGTGGCTAGGTTCACAGAGCTAGCCCGATTTGCGGATGATTACGTGGCCCGCAGGACGTAGCGAGGTTAGGAGATTTGAGATGGATTGGGAGTTGTCCGTTCGGACTGAGGTTGGCAGGACTTAGCCTACGGGATGGACTCCATGGTTGGGACCGACCACGACCATAAAAGAGGGATAGAGGATACTTTCGGAGCACTTTCGGGATCTGAGGTGTTAGTAGCAAAAGGAAGAAAGTCGATCTTAACCCGATTCGGGAAAAGAGCGAGAGGAGCTTCTAGTTCACGATGGTTCAGTCGCGACCGTTCGGGCGGGACCGGATGAGGATTCTTGGTCGGGCTTGGCGGATGGTATGCTACCATTGCCCGGCCTTTGGACACATGAGGGAGGGATTGCCCCAGGAGACGGGGATCAGGGGTTTTTGGGGCGGCATAGTCCGGTCGATTGGTAGGACGGGAAGGATCACGGTCGTTCTCGAGGAGCGGTGCAGACCCGGAGGAGCCAGTCCTCGGTTTTAGGAAGCTACGGGCACCTCCGTTTCACGGGCAAGCGGGAGGCGGGTATGGAGTAGGGCGGAGGATGGGGCCTGGGGGCGGGGACATCGGGTGCGAGGGCGTGTCTACGCCACCATCCACCATGATTTGAGTCGGCCAGTCGACCCGGTTATCTGAGTACTTTTTGCTATCTCGCATGGGAAGAGTGTTATTTGATTAGTGCTTCTCATTCATTCATTGCTCGTCGGTTGTGATAGGGGTTGGGCTTAGGAGGTTGAAGGACCTTAGAGGAGCCTTTGTGTGAGTTCTTCCCGAGTTAGGGGCGAATAGGTATGATATGTCGTGGTTGCGAGTTGAAGATCTCGGGGACTCTACTCACGGTGGACACGAGATCATAGGCGTGTCGAGTTCGATGTCATCTGGGGATGGATTGGGCGGCGACTTACGGGGGTTGTTATTGATTGTGAGGCGTAGGAGGTGCCTGCAGCGGGGCGATACTCGTGTGGTATTTGAGGAGACGAAGCATGACATTTGCCCCAGACGGTTACAGTCGGTGTCGGGGGCACGGAGTTAACGGGTTGGCTAGCGAGCACACCACAAGGACGGAGAGACCCGGACTTAAGATCTACCTCAGTAGTTTCTTGAAGTATGTGGATGTTTTTTTTTTTTTTTAGATGAAATTTCTGCAGGGATTACTTGCGAGAGGGGTTGGGCCGATTGTTATCAAGTTGCACCTGTGCGTCGCCCGTCTATGACTCACATAGGATGGCACGGTTGAGTGCGGGAACTCGAATTCAGTACGGGGAGCTCTTTGAGACGAGGGGTTCATTAGGCCAGAGCACTTGCCTCACCATGGGGCGCTCGGGTTCTATTTGCGAGAGAAGAGACAGACCCTTATTTTGTGGTGATTGCAAACAGTTGAACGGGGTTATAATCAGAATTGGTACCCGTTCTTGGGGATTGATGATTTGTTTTGATCGATTGAGAGGAGCGAGTCTACTCTCCAGTAGACGCCGTTTACCATCCGGTGGGGTTAGGGAGACAGACATCCCTAAGACAGTGTTTAAGACGCGGTATGGGTGATAGTGGACCAGCTCACGAAGTCGACACATTTTATAGACGTGCGGATGACCTTCACATTGGAGAAATTCTGCCGGTTGTACATTTGAGAGATAGTCCGGTTACATGGAGTACCGGTATCCATAGTGTCGGATAGGGACCAGAGGTTTACGGTGCGACAGAAGAGTTTCCAAAGGAGCTATGGGCGCGCGGGTCGGCCAAAGTGAGTGCAGTTCCACCCACATACAAATAGTCGATATGGGGACTATCTGAGAGTGTTAAGAAGGGACATGCTACAAGCATGTGTCACGGATCATAAGGGTGAAATTTGGGAGGAGCATTTGCCCTTGTAGAATTACTTTATAATATGCCGGTTATCGGGCGGAGTATCACGGATGGCACTATATGAGACATTGTATGGGGAGACCATGTAAATCAGCTGTTATGTTGGGCCAGGAGTGGGAGAGAGCTCCATCAGCGGTCACGTCCAGTTAGAACACCTTCGAGAAAGTGAACGTCGACGGCGTGCCACCCTTGGTGTTCGGAGCCGGTAGAAAGTATCTTCGATGTGCAAGCGGTAACCCTTAGAGTTGAGGTTGGGGATCACGTCTTCTTGAAGGTGATGCACAGAGGGGAGTGGTCGGGTTCGGTAGCGAGGGAAGTTATCAGGGGTTCATTGGACCTTTCGAGATACTTTCGAGAGGGTAGGCAGCATTTGCGTCTGGGTTGGCGTTCTGCTTCGACATGTCGGATGTCCACTGCGAGGTATTTCACGTCTCTCATGCTCAGGAGTATACTCGATTTAGCTCATGTGGTGGATTGGGACGGATCGAGGTTGGCCAGTGTGACCTTTGAGGGGAGGGACCGGTGTGCATTTTGAATAGCGAGTGATCGGGTTTTGCGACCCATTGGAGTGGAGGAGTCAACGTGGGACCTTGAGAATGAATCTGGTAGCACATCTTCTTGTTTAGGAATGAAGGTACATGGTTTAGTCAATTAATATTTAAATGACGAGTTTACATGCATGTGAGTGATTTTGATTGTCCAAAATTTCGGGACGAAATTCCTTTTAAGGAGGGGAGAATGTAAGACCTAAGAAAATTCCAATTTCTAGAAAAATGGCAAAATCGTAACTTCGGTCAAAACCCGAAATTTTTCTAGATCTCTGATGATGAAACGGATTTCACCGTTGGAATCGTCTCACGAAATCTAGCTAACATGTCGAATTTAGTCGAATTAGAAAGCAGTCGAATTTGCACGTTTTAGTTGTCGAGTTTAGGTGCCATAAAGCGACATGTGATGTGACAAAGAAAGTACTTTATAACGCATGTCTTCCGTGACGCGTGTTGCGTGAGTGAAATGATGGAAATGGACAGTCGGTAGTGTCGAATGTCGAAAATCAAGGCAGGGACATAGATGTCATTTTTGGAAACTTAAATGATAATAGGACAAAATTTTCAAATAGTGTCATCCTCCTCCTTTGAAAAGCCAAAAGAAAAACGTGAAAGGGAGATGGGAGATGCAGTGGCTGAAATGGTGATATTCTAGTGAGAGAGAGAGAGACTTCTCTAGATTCGGGCAATACAGCGGTCGAGAGTGCTTGGTAGAAGGAAAGGCGTGTGTGAGGAGCTACGCGTGGAGCTCCGGTTTAGGAGTTTTCGACAAACCGTGAGGTAAGGGTTTAATCCTCTTGTTTTTCTCTTGATTTAAGAGTGTTGTATTTCCGGTTGGTTTGAGGCCTTGAGCGACCGTTTGATCGATCCCAGCTTGGGGCCGGGTGTGTAAATTTTTGGGAGCCGATGGAGACGATTATGGCGTAGGGGTTGTTTTAGTGCTTATTTTATAGTTTATGAAATAAGTTGTATTGTGATGTGTATGAGGCCGAGAAAATGGTACATGGTCGGGTTCACGAAAGTGGAATCGTGTTTAGTGATTTCCGTGAACCTGATCATCGAGAGTTTCTTATTACGCGTGAACGATTGTTCCGCGAGAAATAATTTTGTGTGAAAATGGGTATGGTTGAGTAATTCAGATTGAATTGCTTATGTTTGTTAAATTAGCCCATGTGAGTTAATTTTTGGTGTGATTGATGGTGAATGTGCATAACATATTTTATGTGCTTTAATTATGTTAATATATATACATGTTTTTATATATTAGCATGTGTTGTATAAAAATGTGTGGATTGGCATCGTAGATTGATTACTTGGCTGAGGCGCGCAGAGCAAATAGAAGTGGTGATAGAGGTGGTTTTTCACAGTGTTTGGTTGACTAATAATAATAATTATCGAGTGTGTCCATTATATTATCGGAGAGGTAGTCGCTATAAAATATCAATCATTAGTCGGCCCCGATTGATATACATCGGAGGGTTGTCCACTAAATAGACTATCGGAATCGGTCCACTACTTATATCGGAGGGTTGTCCACGGTTAAAACAAATACCTTTGTTTTGAAAATAATGTTTCTCATACATGGCTTAGGCAGGGTGGCCGAGAGTCGGTGAGGACTTGGGACGTGGGTTGGTCGATTTCCCAGGCGATTCAGTAGGATCCGCAATTTGCTTGAATGTGTGTTTCTTTAGAGCATTGCGTATGCACTTAGGTGGGAGGTAACCCATTTAGGGTGATTCCAGCTGCTAGGCAATAACTTCGTCTGTCGAGGGAACATTTTTCAAAAGTACGGGGGGTGCTCGAGACGGCTCTTCTTAGAGATCGATTTTGGAAGAAGCCCGGGTTAATGGCTTTGGTTTTAGTTGGATACATGTATTAGAATGTTTTTTAAACTTTTAATATATGTTGTATAAAGTAAATTATTAACTCTTGAAGTATGGTATATAGTTGAGTGTATTTTTATGAGTATTGTTTTATGAGCCGGTGGCGTTTTACTCATGTTATCTCGATGTTGATGATTGGGACGAGGAATTGGTTCTTAGGTAGAGCTCCGTCTGAGGAGACTACGCGATTTTCGTGAGTCGTGTCGGGTTGCTGACGTGCGCTGGATTTTCCGCGGGTTGGCGGGTAGTCAGCGGATTACCTCGGAAATGGAAATCCGCGAGAATTGCGAAGTCGTGATCAATTATTGTAACCGGAAAAGTGAGTGTTATAAACTTTATTTTTCAATACTAATGTATTGTTATAAATCGTTTTACGCTGGTATGTTATGGTTTTAATTGTTAAACCATATTTTAAAGCTTATGGTTTTGATTTGCTAAACCATATTTTATAAAGCAAGCAAGCAAGCAATATGTTTTACTAAGCAAGCAAGAAAACTTATATTGTTATGGTTTTAATTGTTAAACCATATTTTAAAGCTTATGGTTTTGATTTGTTAAACCATATTTTATAAAGCAAGCAAGCAAAATTATATTTTATAAGTCAGGCCTTAAGAAATACCTGGTTTTAAGCAAGCATTACCGGTCAAAGGTATTCCGTAAGTGCACGATGTAATTAGGACATGATTGCATTGCATTATAGATTTGCCTAGTCGGCAAAATTAGCTCATGCATTATGGCATGTGGGGACGAAACGCGTCTTGGGTATATAGGGTTAGCGACGGTAGATATTTATGTGGTGATGAAGCATTCCACCATATTTACCAGAATAGGTGATGTGGACCGCGAGGTCCTTCCACGGTGAGGAGTAAAGACACGGGGTTTCGGGTGTTTTACTAGGATCACAAACCAGCCCGAGAAAGGCCTTGGTGGTTGATCTTTATTTTTATAGCGTTTTACATACGACTTTAAATCTCGACCAGCGATAAGCGAAGCAAATGGTTACATAACAAGTTTTATAAACTTTTATAGCAAAGCAAGCAAGAAGTTTATGAAAAGTTTTAGAAACTTTTATAGCAAAGCAAGTAAGGTTTTATGAAAACGTTTTGTAAAAGATAGTTTTACAGTTTTGAGACATTTTCAGAAAAAGCAAGCATTTTATAAAACATACACTCATTGAGCTCTTTTAGCTCATTATTTTCCTAGTTTTAAAAATTATTTTTCAAGTACAGGTACGCCGAACGTTGGGACATATCAGGATCCTCCTGACTACTAGTTATATATGTTGTATTTACTCACTATTGTATATATTGTAAGAAAATACTTTGAACTTGTATAGCTTTGCATATGTATGTACATAGTTTTGTTTTAGGAAAATGTGATGAGCCTGAGGCTCTTTTGAAGAAGTGTTGTTGATTGCCATATTTTAGAAGTGTAATTTGTATTTACAAGTTTTGGGACATGTTCTATATCACATTTATTCTTTGTAATTTATAAAATAACAAGTTTAGAAAAAATTTTATACGGGTTTTCGACAAACAACCGCGACTTGGCTTCACGAGATTCTCTAGTCGTTGGAAGTATCGGTGGGGAGTTACGTGGGGTTCTTAGGCACATCGCACGCTAGTAGGGGTGGGGGGTGTGTCAAGAGTTAATTGTCGAGTCGAGTCTTAGGAAACATGTGTTATTAAGCCTTAATAGTTTTTCTTACACTATTTTACACTATTGGCAACTATGTATTTTCAAATTCAAGTACATACATATTAAGTGTTTCAAAGTACTAACGATTTGATTTTCTTGAATAAAGCACTATGTAGAGGACGTCGAGGTTGGCCCGTCAGGGAGAGCCATTCCAGAGTTTTCGAAATGATCGCAAAGACCATACCCGAGGGAGTCGAGCAAGCAAATGTTCTTCAACCGCCCATGAATCAAAATTTCCAAGAAGAAGTCGCCAGACCATCCGAAGCCACCGAGAAGCTCAAGTGCCCCAGGGATTATTTACCGGATAGGTGCACAAATGGGTTCGTGGGGATGAGCAGAGGCGAAGCACTAAGAAGTACCACGTACTTCACACTACGCTGCACTCCAGAGGTTCCTAAAGAGCCTGTGGAGGTTTATGAAGAGTACAAAGTCAAGCTGCATGATGGTAGCTACATCCGCAGGCAACCCGGTTATGGTTGGACAAAGTAAACAAGATTTACAGAGTTATGGACTCCAGACATACAGAGATCAAAGGTCTTGTTTTCGAAGTTTTCCATGAAGACAGGCTAAGGATTGTGATGCTATAGATAGGAGGTATCCTAATTGGTATGTCATGGGACCAAGCCAAAGAAGAGTTTATCGACATATTCTCTTTCCCTTAAAGTCACAAGGATTCGTAAGATTGAGATTTTTCTTGATTAGTATATATAAGAACATGTCGCAAGATCGAGTATGAGAAGAAGTTCTCAAAGTTACCAGATTGTCTACATATTCTGTGTGCTGGATAAAGTCTCAAAGTGCAAGTGTTTCACAAGACAACATGTGATCGCAATTATTCATTTTTCAGGGCCTCAAACAGATTTGGGGACTTAATTAAGGCCTCTTTGAGGGTTGAGAAGAGTACTACAGCTATGTATCAGAGTAGGCAGGAAAGTAAGAGGAGGGCACCAAACACTTCCCAACGGAGCTCTGGTCAGTCCAGCAAAAAAAGAAACAAGGGTAGAGGTTATAGAGGTCAAGGTGTGCCGTGGAACGCCAGTCGCGGATCAATGAGCCCTGTACCGCAAAGGAAGGATGACTCTAAAGCCTCCCATTCGTGATATGTGTCGAAAGCGACACTCAGAGGTAAAAGAGATACAAAGATGGTGTGTTTCACCCAGGGCCAGCGTCGCTCTTGCCAAGAAGTGTCCTCATGACTGCGTAAAGACATCATTAGCCACCTACTACCTCAAACACTTCCCAGAGACGAGCACCAAAGGCCTTTAGGGAGAGGTTTCTAGAGCAGAGGGGGCCAATGCAAACAAGGGCAAAGGCGACGTGGTACAGGCAAAAGGTACTCCCAAGGATGCACAAAGATCCGTATCAGTTAGAGTTTATGTTGTGACGCAAACAGGATGCAAATACAAATTCTCCAGATGTGGTTACTGTGAATTGTTTCTATCCTTGATCATGATGCAAATATGCATTGAGCACCCAGAGCCACACATTCATTTGTAGATCCAGCTCCTTTCTTTAGATCGCGCTTTCCAAATAGAGACCACCATTAGGGTCAGATGAGTTTCCATTTCAGCAAGAGATTTGTTAGTCTCGCATGTAAAGTAGCCATAGATATAAGTTCCTCGATTTGGGGATTCAATGAGTTCCCCCGCGAATCAGGGTCTCAGATATGAGAGATTTTGATGGTTCTCGCATGGATTGGTTGTCTCGCTATAAGGCCACACTTGTTATAAAGGAAGAAGTTGTGATAGGTTAGGGAACTGAGTAGCGACGTAACCCGACCCGCATAACCTTCCAAGATCCCCTGGGTGGTCCCGCCTAGTGGAGTTCTATCGTACAATCCATAGGGAATACACAATGGGAACCTAAGAAAGAAGTAAACACATGCAGTACTATAATGTCCCAATTATATACTAAAAGATCCACAACAATTTAAATCCACGACCGACCTATCATAAGTGTAGATCATAACCACAACTCATAATAAGGACTCATAAGAGTTCAATACGACATCGTGAGCATTCTAAGAGTTTTTAACACTTAGTACAAATAGAGATAAACAAGTCCACAACACAATTATCACGTAGATAGGTTATAGAGTACTCGCAGCCGTGGTGAAAGATGTGTGTTGATCCGCGCGAATAAGCCCTACGAACTGCCTGGACCTAGGGAACAGATTTAAAACAATAAACGTGAGATGCTAAATCTCAGTAAGTGGCATAATTTATAAGAAAAATAATGTTTTTACTATCAATATTTCTTTCTCTTCGTATGGTCTCACATCTACTGCTGTAAGGTTCCCGTTTAAAAAATATTTCACAAAAACCCAGCCTTACCCATGTCCAACATTATGTAATTCATACTCAACAATTTAACCGGCATGATTGTTAAGAAAATTATAACCTGAATTTGTTCTCAACATAGAAATTACACAAGAATTTATCTAGCCATCATGCCATAAAAATAATCATGAAAATACACAACGAAGCAATATTTAAATGGCGGCGGCTTTTATACGTAACAACAATGTACCGCACATGTACCCATCATAAACCGTCGGTAAGCTCGACCTCACGACACACCGCACCATTAAAACCTATGGCGCCATACCCGCCATCGCGGGCAATTTGCCAAACCTCCGTAGACTCCATCACGCGGTAACCGATAAACCTGTGTAAATTCGCCATCACGTGGCATTCCACAAACCTCCGCAAACCTCGCCCATCACGTGGTGCACCTTAATAAACCTCCGTAAACCGACCATCACGGCAAATCTGGCAAAACCTCTCCGGCAACTCGCCATCACGTGGGCGGGGCCACTAAATTCTCCGGCAAACCCACCACCGCGGCAACGAATAATCTCAGTAAACCCGACTACCGGCCAGGCAATCCAATAATATATAATCGCTTTCCTTACTCACATGTATTCTTCCCAACATTACCGTGATTATAATCATTTCACAAAATCTCAAAAATCCATTTTAAAACAATACTCTTTTCTATGGTTTAAAAACCTCAATCCACGCATCTAAAATATCTAAACACCACATACTCAACTACCTAACTCAGAAACCTCCAACAATAAATGACGACAAAATTCGCTACAAATTCTGATAACTTGTTTTATATAGAACCAACAATATTTTGCATGCAAACCAACCATTTGATCAAAAATGATATATGTAAAAATATTTAATCACTAACAGATATATCAACATACTACCCCCAACCATTTAAACATATAAACCACTCACGCATCATAGACGCCGCCTCGTCCCTCCCAGATCGCCGCTTCGCCGCGGAGTGCTCAGAATATAAATAAAATACCACTTAGCTCCAATAATTGAAACCAACGATAATGGGACACCCTGGCGCTCAGTAATTTTTAGGAACTATGAACCCTTCGCTAAATTTGACCCCGACATGCCCAATTATACAAAGGTGTCACATAAAAACAAACTCAAAATTAGGCTGGCCTGTGAGCCACTTTCGAAATTGAACCATCCAATAATTCATAAAAACATCCAATTCCATTAATCCAACTCCAATTTTGCCTAACTTGACCAATTGCTACTCTATTTTAGTCCAAACTTCTGTAATTACCCGAAATGACCCAAAAATGGAAAAATCCAACTAAATTCATGTCCAAAATTCACAAACCATATATCAATGGAAAGCCCAAGAGACCAGAACTCATCAGCACACATTCCTGGTCCTAATGAGTTGCTATGGTGGCCGGGGTGTAACCTCGATCCAATACGACTAACTTTGTTTTGGCCGTAACTTTCAAACTAAGTGAGTGAATCAAAAAGGACCACGGAATGAGTTTAGAGTCCAAAAATGAAAGCGCAGTGATGCGCTGGTTGGCTTCTGAAACAACCCAAACTTGGCCTGGTATGCCAAGGAAAGGCGCCCCGGCAGCGATCGACGCGCTCGCCGCCGCCACGCCGATCTCGCGCTGTCCGGCCACGCCAGTTTAAAACTTCACCGGCCAAAGAGAGATCGCCCGAGGTCGCGGCTTCTCGCCGGCGCGCGGTCAGAGGCCGGAACCCGGCGGATGCCTTCGGTCCCAAACTCCACGGTCGCAAACGTCAAACCACCAACCGCGAAGTTCGCGACGGCGAGCTCGTAATCGGAGCTCAAGATGGTGTTTGGGGCTAGGTTTCCATTTGGCACCCAAAGTTAAGGTTTTATGATAGGCTCTTAAGGGTCTTTCTAAAAACCCTGCATGTGACTTGGACACCGGTAAAGTGTTGCCATTTGAACTTCTCATAGTCAGAATCTCTTATCCGTAAGTTTGATTATAGACGCTCATTTGATTCATGAACTCTTGATTTAACAGGCCTATAAAATGCAGGTCTTAGTCAACCCAAAAATTATTCATCCTAAAAATAAATTTTTATCTGGAAGACACGCGTTGGCAAATCCCCGTCAAAACTTAGTCAACTCGTCAAACGTAGCCATAAACTTGTATTATTTGGTACGGGTCATTACATAAAGTTCAGGTGAACAATGTTGTGAGGTATTTTTCCGTAAGATGACTTCCGCCTATATAAATGAGAGGATGCTACGTGAATGGTCACGTGGTTATCCGGGTTATATGGTGGGATGACAAATGAGGACTCTGAAATGATGAGAACTGGCCATTGTGAGAGTTCCCGCATGTATCTCTATTGATACGTGTGATTACTCCAGATAGAAGAAGTGGAGTCATCATTGATTTGACTCCCAGTGGACTCCGAGCCCATTTCCATTCCTCCTTACAGATGGCTCCTATATAGATCAGGGAGCTTAAGGCCCGCCTGAAGAGTTGCTGAGTAAGTGATCTATCTCTGGCCGAGCATATCTCCATGGGGAGCTCCAGTTCTCTTTGTGAAAAAGAAAGAAGTGGAGCTACTGGGGTATGATTATGTGGCAACCGATCGTGAGTTACATTCATTAACTCAGTGATTCAACCCTGTATGTGATCAATGAGTTATTCCCATTAGCCCTGTGGGTCTCAAGTGCATTCAAGATAGATTTAAGGTCGAGGTATCACCGCCTGAGAGTGCAAGAGTAGATGTTCCCGGCGATCATTCGCACACGCTACGTGGGCACAGGTGCTTCGCATGCCATTTGGTTCGACCACGCCCCGCGAGGGGCGCCACGGATTTGATGAACTGGTATTCCAGCCAGATTGGATGTTCTCATCATAGCCTCATCGATGATATCCTAATGTGCACGGTAATCCTGTGCATGGAACACTGCCAGAGCATCTGAGGGCGATTGTGTTGCGCACCTGGCGAGTGACACATGGAATGCCAAGTTGAGTAAGTGCCGCTTTAGCTTGACAAGGCATACCCTGAAGTCATGTGGATCTCACCGAGGGGGATGATGTGATCCTCGTAAAATAAAGTCGCGGTGCGTTGGAAAACGCCAAAGAATGTGTCGAGGTCAAGCTTCCTTGGTTTAGTTATTACGTGAAGTTTGTTGGCGGTTTTCCCGCATGAAAACTCTCACCAACGCCACGCAGGATGCCGGCGGGAGATCGCAAGCGTGATGCTCACAAGAGTTTCGCTGAAAGCTGGCGGTAGATTTGACTTCGCCACCCAACAGCTCTGTAATTCAAATGGAGAGATGGGTTTCAGGGCTTTGCATGCTGATGCTCCTTGAAACTTTGGTCAGGTTTCCACGTAGAATTATTATGCACTGTGTATGCCTCTAAGCACCAAGTAAAACATGAGGAATTACCCTACACTCAGAGTACGTGTTCGGCTCTAAAAAGATATGGAGGCATTACTATATGGTGCTCCTTGGAGGATCTTTACATATCATGCGAGTCTTCTAACACATATTTTCACCCATAAAGAGTTAAACTTGAGGCAAAGAAGATGGCTTGAGTTGATTAAGGACTACGACCATTTACGGAGTACTTCATCCAGAAAGCCACTGTCATTGCACGCTCAGTAAGCGGCCGTAGGTGAGCGCCTCTTGTCTCGCATGAGACCAAACGATCTTCCACTGTTGGTGGATCTGAGAGCTTTAGGGGTGATATTGGAGGTTAATGATTCAGGAGCATTGTTAGCCACATTTCATGTTAGACCTCTCCTAGTGGATCAGATTCAGGTAGGGCATTTGCACGATCCACATATGATTAAGCTTAAGGAAGAGATAAAAAGGAAAGAACGTTTCAAATCGGAGATGTGGCATGATAGTGAGGCGGAGAATGTGCATGTCGAGATGTAAGCGAAGGCTGAGAGACGTATGGAAGGCTTGTTCATACCTTATACTGTGCATCTAGGTAGTACCAAGATGTCACGGGACTTTGAAATAACATTCTTGGTGGAATGGGATGAAGAGAAGAGATCCTTGAGGTTTGTCTCAGGATGCCTAACTATCAACGGTGGGCGAGCATCGAGGCCCGTGGGGAGATCTGATTCTCCTTATTCGGTGTGGAAATGGGAGAAGATCACTATGGATTTTATAATAGGTCTTCCACGGACTCAAAGGAAGCATGATGCTATATGGGTGATAGTTGATCGATTTACGAAGTCTGCTCATTTTCTTCCAGTTAATGTTGAGGATTCTCTGGAAAAGTTAGCCCAGTTGTATGTGGATGAGATAGTGAGACGTCATGGGGTTCCAATTTCGATAGTTTCGAGATCGAGACCGGGTTCACATCCGGGTTTGAGCCCGGTTGCCCAGGCGGCTTTAGGTACTGCGCCTTCATTTCGGCTACAACATTTCATCCTCGGACGGATGGCGTGATCGAGATAGGACTAATTGAGCGTTAAGAGGATATGCTAAGAGCTTGTGTGATGGAATTCAGGGGTTGGGATGCTCATTTTGGCGGTAGATTCACCCTCTGACAATGCGCTATAAGGCCGGTATAGGATACATCCATTTAAGGCGTTGTATGGTAGAAAATGTAGGACTCCGGTGTCTTTGGGATGAGGTTAGTGAGAGGAGAAATTTGGTAGGGTCCTAGTTAGTCTGAATCCTTGAAAGTGAAAGTCATTAAAGTGATAGCGAGACAGCAAGAGATAGACAAAGAAGTTATCACGAGACGAGCAGTGGGGGCTTGGGTTCGGATAGGTGACCGGGTCTTTTCAGTTTCATGGAATGAGTGTTTTGAGATTTGGAGCTGAGAATTAAGCTGGTCAAGAGATTTATAGAAGACCTTATGAGATTGTGAAGCGAGGAATGAGACGGTAAACACGAGTTAGAGATTTTTAGGAGTTATCAGGATTTCATGACACCTTCCATGTATCGATGTTAAGTACATCCCACGGATCCTTCACATGTCTTTGGGAATGACGGTGTAGCTAAAGGAGAACTTGACTTATGAGGAACCGCATGCAGTTAGATCGCAAGGCAGTGTTAAGAGTCGAGGTGATTCCTTTAGTTAAAGTCTTAATGGAAGAATCATGAGAAAGGAGTAGCTACAGGGCGGAGGCTTAAGATGCACCAAACAATTATCCTCAACTATTTCCTGATTTAGGTAATTTCCTTTCCTTTGAGTTTAGTTTGTTCATTTAGGAGCCAGGAAATGTTCTAAATGAGGAGGATTGTAGCTCCTCATCCTGAGGTGTACGGTGATGTAGCTGTAGAGATTCATATGTGCACCAAGGGCTTCCTTAATTAGTTGAGTGTCATAGTAGTATTTTTTGAAGTTGTTTTTAAGGATGAAATTGTAAAGTTTTCAAATAATTGTGGCACTTTTGTAATTAAGGAAAGTGGAGAGGTGAAAGTACAAATCATGAAAACTTTAATTAGTTAAAGAATAATAATAATAATAATAAATTGTCATAATGGTTCAGGAAAGCCTAGAAAATTCTCTAGATCTTGAATGACGAAACGAACTATACCGTTAAGTTCGTCTCGTGAAATCTAGTGACCTAGAAAAGTTTCGTCGAATTCTGAGACAAGCGGAATATTTTATGATTTTCTGGGTGATAAGTCATCAGTGACTTCAATGATGAGATTTTTACGAAAATCTCGGAAGTCGGGAAATGGCTTGAGCTAAGTTCATTTAAAATAAAGTGAACTGAAAAGAAATAAATTGTTTGGGGAATCGCAGTTTGAATGAGGACAATGGGCTATGTATCAAATAATAATAATAATAATTAAAACAAAAACCAACATAAAAAAGAAGATAAAATCAAAGGACCAGACGGAAAGGCATGAAGAGAGAGATTTTTGTTTTCTTTTTTTTTCTTTACTCTCTTTTTAAGTCTCATGAAATGGATGTTAGGTTTTAAATACCAATAAAGGCAGAGATTGATTCTTGTAATAATTACCCATAGGGTACCAAAAGCAACGTTTATCCAAACTCAAAGAGGTAGGAATTTTCCTACTTGTTATTCTATCTAGTGTTTAATGAGCGATTCTTAGAAATATAAAATTCAATGAAAATTTTTAGCTAGTTTATAGATTTTTAGAATTTTTCAGGGACCTTATTTTCGGACGATCAGGCCTTTGAATTTGGAATTATTTTTCAAGCAGTTAGTTAGAAGTGAGTTGATGCAAATAGTCGAGGCAAATTCAGACGTTTTAAGTGCTCTTGAACTCGAAAGCGCCAGGTCATCTAGAATCTGGCTATATTAACCTATGAATAACATTTGGAGCCCACATATTTTATAGAAAAATTCAGTGGCACAGTGTACCAAATTGCTTGGATTGTGTTATGATGGTCTAATACATTGAATCGTGTGGGTAAGCGGGGTGGAGAGGAGTAAGTGGTATAATTATTGTAACCCGGAAAAGTGAGTGTTCTAAACTTTATTTTCAATACTAGTGTATTGTTATAAATACGTTTATCTTTGGTATGTTATGGTTTCAAGGTATTTAAACCATATTTTAAATCTTATGGTTTTGAATTGTTAAACCATATTTTATAAAGCAAACAAGTAAACAATATGTTTTATTAAGCAAACAAACAGAAACTTATGTTATTTATGGTTTTAATTCTTAATATGTTTTTAGTTGGTTTTTGATTTGTTAAACATATTTTTATAAAACAACAAGCAAAGTATATTTTATAAGTCATGCCTTAAGAAATCCCTAGTTTTAATCAAGCATTACCGATCAGAGGTATTCCGTACATGCACGGTGAAGTTAGGACATGATTACATTTACACATGGGTGCGGGTAGTGAGCTTAACAGTATTATGGCATATTGAGAGGGAGGATCGTAGTATCATGTAGTAGGTATAGGGTTAGGCGTGCTATAGCTATTTATGTGGTGGTGATGAAGCATTCCACGCATATTCTTGCAGGAATAGGTGATGTGGACACGAGTCCTTCCAGGCATGGTAAAATGCGGGGAACTTCTGCATTGTTTGTGGGATACGATGCAAGAAAGGTCTCCAGTGGTTGATCTTTATTTTTATAAGTGTTTTACATACGGCTTTGTCGACCAGCGTCATGGTAAGCGTTTTATAAAAGTTTTATAAACTTTTATAGCAAAGTAAGCAAACAGTTTATGAAAAGTTTTAAAAACTTTTATAGCAAAGCAAGCAAGCAGATTAGAAACTTTTATAGCAAAGCAAATAAGGTTTTCTGAAAATGTTTTGTAAAAGATAGTTTTACAGTTTTGAGACATTTTCAGAAAAAACAAGCATTTTATAAAACATACACTCACTGAGCTTTTTTAGCTCATTTTTTTTCCTGGTTTTAAAATTTATTTTTTCAGGTACAGGTAAGCCCGAACGCTCGAACATATCAAGATCTTCCTGACTACTAGTTATATATGTTGTATTTACTCACTATTGTATATATTGTAAGAAAATACTTTGAACTTGTATAGTTGTGCATATGTATGTACATAGTTTTGTTTTATGAAAATGTGATGAGTCTGAGGATCTTTTGAAGAAGTGTTGTTAGTTGTCATATTTTAGAAGTGTAATTTGTATTTACAAGCTTTGGGACATGTCCTATATGCAAGATATCTTCTTGGGGGTACATAAAATAACGAGTTTGAAAAAAGAAAAAATTTATCTTGTGGGTTTTAATGGCAATGAACCAAAACTATGGTCTCTAGTCATTGAAGTCATCATTGGGAGTTACGTGGGGTTCATAGAGGCACATACTCGCTGCTAGTAAGGGTGGGGGTGTGTCATTTCCTCTTTAATTTCGATCTTAGATTAGGGTAAAATTGGGAAAACATTCGATTTCTAGGACAAAATTGGAGAAAATTTCCCTCTCAATGTTAGGGTTTGAAGTTAAGGTTTTTCCCCTTCCAATTTCAAGTTCAGATTAGGGTGAAATAAGGATAATCATGTGTTCATACATGGCGTTTTATATCAGCGACGTTAAATGTACATTTGTCTATTTGTTCAGTTCATAACAATTGGGGTATAGCTGAGTTATGTCATTAAGTGTCAGGTATCTATAGACCGAAAAAAGAATTCAAGTGCCAAATTGGACATTCAATCAAAAGTTGGAAGCATATATATATATATATATATATATATATATATATATATATATATATATATATATATATATATATATATATATAAATGCCCTTGAGTTTTGCACGTATGTTCCATTTTGCTGTTAGCTTTTTTCGGTTTCAAAATACCTCTGATGTTTACTTATGTAGTCACTCATGACCATCTATAATCTTACAAAGGTTTTTTTTTTCTTTATTTTTTAAAATTCTATAACCCATTTGGTGAACATGGTAACTAGCCTTTGGCATTAAAATTAGATTTTATTTATTTATTTATTTTTAATATTAAAAATAATTTTGGTTATCATTTCATTTAGGGGGTGCATTGGATTAAGACTTTTAATGACTTTCATGGTATTATAAAGTCTATAAAAATCATGATGCATTGGATTGCGACTTTTAAATACTCTATAAAAGTCATTGTGTATTCGATTAAGACTTTTTAAGGCTTTAAAAAAGACTATAAAAGTCATGGTGTATTGGATTAAGGGGGTGCTTGATTAAGTTGATTGAAGAGAGCTAATAGCTTATTCATCCCAATCGGCTTTTATGGGGTGCTTGGTAAAGGTTTGTAATCAGCTTCCAATAGTTGATTAGGCCTAATAAGCTTGGATTGGGAAAAGGCTAGCTTTTTCTAAAACACTCTTGTGAAAATATTCAAAATTTCATCTTTCTTCTTATAATCCGCTCATATTTATATCCGATGGAATGGTATCCTATGGTTTTTGTATTATGGTTTTTCTTTGTTTTGTTTTTTTCCCGAGCGTGCACATGAAGCAATAATAAACAATTCAAAGATATGGTGAAAGAAGATAAAACAAAATTATCTATGAAAAAGGAATAATATTTTTTTTTTTAAGTAAAAAATATTCTTATCAACTTTTTAATTCCTATTTCATCTCAAATTATAATTTCAATCAATAAACAAAGAAGAATATCAAAATAAAATATTTTAAAATATTTAGTCTTTATATAAAAATAACTATATAAATGGAGAATATTTGAAGTAAAAATGGATTTATGAATTTTAGAATTTTGTTTTTATTTTTGTTCTAATTTGTTTTGTTATGAACCTAAGGCTATCCATATTTTATAATTAAAGATTATCTGTTAAAAATATGAATAATATTAAGATTTAAAAAAAAAAAAAAACACGTAACCTAATAATTTTTTTAAGTAAAGAGTTCTTTTAACACCTCTTCATTCCTTTTTTTATCTCAAAGCATTTTTAAATAAATAAATAAATAATATATATATATATATATATATATATATATATATATATATATATATTAGAATTCAATTATTCTTCAAATGTATACTTTAGAATTTTTTTTTCCCTTTGTTTATGGTTATAATTTTTATAATTTCATATTCTAGTAATTTATTTGTTGTCTTTTTTCTATATATGTGCATTATTTTTATATCTCTATAATGTCTATATTGATAAATTAACCTTGATTAAATACTTGTCAGTATTTTATCAGCAGGTAATTAATGTCCAATACCGAAGTATCGGCTCTGGCGCTAAAACTGCAGAAATTTCACAAGGTATCAATTTGAATGGCTTATTAAGTAAAAAACTTTTTAAAACTTTAGTTTATAAAAAGTTAAGGTGTATTCAATTAAAATTTTTATAGGCTCTCTAAAAATATATGGGTATTGAAAAAGTCATTGACTTTTAAACACATTAAACTTTTAATTACTTTTAATGACTTTTCTAATAGAAGCAATGTTTAAAATATTGCGATATGTCAACGATATATCGTGTATTGGTGTCAATTGATATGATATATGGCATCAATAATCGGATAAAAATCGGAAATATCGTTGATATATCGGTTGGGGGTTGATATATCGCCGACAATTTCGAAATTTTTGCTGATTTTTTTTTAAATTTAAAAAAAATGATATCTAACCTGCATTTCTCATTATGGAGCAAAAAATGGAAGATGATAAAGAGATCTGGGAAAGAGAAAACGAAATTTTTTTTCTTTATAATTACAATCATTAATTGTTTCAAAAAAATGGGAGAGGATCAAGAGACGATTGAAAAATATTATCATTTTATATACTTTCAAGATAATTTTGAGATATAAATTGAATATATTTTTAAATTCTGAATAATTTATAAATACTAATATATTCATAAAATTCAAGTACTGATATAACATCAGTCAAAACCGATATTTTCATCCATGAGTAGAAATATAAATACTCACTCTATAAAATTCTCATACTCTTTTTTCGAAAGATTTGAAACGATTTTTCATCTAATGAGTGAAGTCAATCATATTTTTTAGAGGTGAGGTTTAATCCTAGATCTATTCGTATCATAAGAATTTGATTAATCCGATTTTTTAAATCTGCTATAATTTTTTTGTGGTTAAAAAATCTTAAGTAGTAATATTCTATTCCTAGTTAAAGTCATACAAATTTTTTTTAGTCCTATTTTGATAAGATAATTTTAAGAACTAATTATTCCTAAAAGTTATATGGGTATTTTTTAAAAACTAATTTTTTAATCCTAAAAGTCAGATCCTAAAAGAATCAATTATTTCTAAAAACTCATATAATTCCTAAAATTAGATAGTTTTTTAGTTCTTCGTATTTTAAGAACTAAAAAGTTAAAAAAAAATTATTGTTCATAAAATCATATATGATTTTTTTTTTTTAATCATTTTACATACAAATCTTATATTTTAATAACTAAAAATATCATAATCATTTTCAAAAAAAAAAATCATAATCAAATACAAATTTGATATTTTAAGAACTAAAAATCATTTTTCGAATCGGCTGATATACATTTATTTTTTATTCGCTAAATAGCGAAGAATAAGAATAACGATTAGGAAGAGATCTTTTAAATCACGTTGTTTTTTGGACAAATTATTTAAATATGAATCTTTTATTTTATTTGTTTTATTAAAACTCACAGTATTGATCTTTATAAATCTATCTATCTGAATCTTACCCAGTTTATAATAAAATAATTTGTACTAACAATGTGATATCAGATCAACAGACACAGAATAAAGCATAATGTTTGATCTTTTCTTTTTTGTTTAGCATGGTATAGCCATAATGCTTTGCAGGAGATGATGCTGAGGTGAAACCACAGCTTCAAGCTCCAAGGTTCTCGCAGGTAAAATATCACCATACAAACCCTAAGCCTAACCATTGTCATTTTTAAATTTTATGGGTTTTGATTCTTTAAGTGTAGCTGTTTTCACGGGTGAATACAGAGTCGTTTCTACATCCATTTCTGTGAAACCAGAGCTTGCGTTGTTGAATGGAAATGGCCGTACTAAGAGGTAAGTGTCAGAGCTAATTTCTACATGTTTCATTGATTTACTTGGTCTTTTCTTCAAAATTATTTTTGCGGTTTATTATATGTTTTGCTTGTATTGATAAACCCAGGGATCGAGATTAGGGTTTTGGTTTTCATTTTCGCCCCAATGTTCTGGAGTTTAATGGTATTTTTCTCCCCAACCATTTGATGGAAATGGAAATTAGATTGTGGGGGAAAAGGGGTATTCTTATCTTATGGTATTCCCTTTTGGCCATGGAAGGTTGATCATAAGTATCAAACGTAAGTCAGTTTTTTTTCTTTCTTTTAAATTAGTGTGATAAGTAGCAATGGCTTGGAACTACTCCTTTTGAATATTGCTACAAGGTCAATTTTTTTTGTAAGGAAATGATGACTAGAATCTAGAATTCAAATTAAACAAAAACTTGCAGGAAAAAGCTTATCTGAAACTGAAGAGCAATTTAAGAAACGAAAAAAAAAAATTGTTTGAAACTAGGCTAGCATAGAAGCATGGTATACTGAATGGGACATTTTTAGAAAAAATTGAGGACCCGTTTTTCGGGCCTATTGGTTTTTTATGGTTGGATTTGTTTGATGATTTCACCATCAGTTCTCTATTCTGCACTTCCAATCTTTCATGAGATAAACTTTAACATATATACACAATTGATAATTGATATCATTATCATCACTTAGTGACTTCTTTTCAAGTATCTGATTTTTGAAAAATAAGTCCTTTAAAAGTTCCTGGGAAGGTCCATTGTGCTAAATGTTATTGGATGTGCCATTAAATCTTGTTGTTATGAGACTATTTGTTTGAAGTATTCCAGGTACTTTTAGCAGTAAATAAGTTTGATTGAAGTGTTAGAAGAATAATAATAATTCTATGATGGATGACAGATGGAATGGTGGAACCACTCATTTTATTAACTCATTCTCTACAAAGAGTTGATTCACGAAGTTAATGACACAAAAGCTGGATCCTTTAATTGTACTCGTTTTGTATGCCAATTTCACTCTTGTTTCCCCCTTCAAGCGCAGTTGCATACTTCCCTTGTTACCCTGCCATTTGTTTCTTTGAACAGTCATAATAAAATATGTTAAATGGATCTAATGATATTGAGCTCAAATCTATACTCGAGGCAGAAAAAAGATCGTGCTAGAAAGCAATCATCTGGCATAAGTTGTCTGGCAGAAAGCAGCACCTACTTGAAGAGCAATCCTCTAAAACAGGGTAAACATTCCCTAGCTCTTGGTCTGAAACTTGAAAACTCATGCGGTGCTTCAAATTTCAATGTCAACAATTAGAGAGTTTCTTATTGCAAAATTTTAGGCTCTGTTGAGACTATACTTCCTATAATCACCATTCCTGATCGACAGAGGCAGCTTCTGCTTCTAGAAAGATCTCAAATGCATCTGTGAGGAATGCACCAAACCAACTTGAATCCTCTCATGAGGAATCTGAGGTAGATATTTGTTTTGGGGTCCTATTTTATTTATTTTATTCATATATCTCTGTAGTTTTCTCTGTAACATTCTTCTTACAAGTGGATTCCGAATATGTTATGTTGATGGCAGAAGATGACTGAATCAAGCAGGAGAGCAACTTCAGTTGGTGGGACCACAGTAATGAGAATTCATCATCCAATCTGTCCTACGCATGCCTCAGAGACTGTAACCATTAGAATTAGCAACATAAGCACAAAGACAGCAGATGCCATGATACACTCAATATGCAAGTCAGTTGGTCCTTTGGAGGGGTTGATGGGAAAAATGCAAATGAAGTAGAAGCTTTGTTTATTCTGAAGAACAACTTAGACTCACAAAGCATACTTGAACAGTAAGAAACACATGCTATCTTGTACATTTCATCATCTACCGTTGCATTCATGGTTATTTTTCCTTCCATAAATGTTCTTTGTTCTGTTGTATCTTTTGATTCCTCATGTCCTACTATTCTTCCTCACATTTAAACAGAAAAAAAAAAAAAGTCATGCTGCTTGCCTAATGAAGATGAAAGAGTGAGAGGTGACCCAGCAAAGGGTGCCTGGAATTATTATTGTTATTACCTTCTATAGATAGAATCGAATCAAAGAGAGGAATTGGAGGAAAGAATTCCTTGTGATTTTTTTTTTTAATTTATTGTGAATATATATATATATATATACACAAAAGTCAATCTAACCTTCCTAATAGGTTACAACTCTATATGTAAAGTAGATATATGCTATAACACTCTCACTCAAGTTGGAGTATAGATATTAATCATCAACAACTTGTTATATAGATACCTAACCCGGTCTCCACTTAGGGCCTTTGTGAAGATATCACACAATTGTTCTCTAGTCTTCACATATCCGGTAGAAATCAAGTCGAGTTGTATTTTCTCACGAACGAAATGATAATCTATTTCAATATGCCTAGTTCGTTCATGGAATACCGGATTAGAAGCAATATAAAGACGGCTTTGGTTGTCACGAGTTTGCTAGGGCGGGTGTCTTAATCTGACTTCCATCGAAGTTGATGACAGCATGATCTCACATACGGATTGTGTCATCGCTTTTTCTATGTTCAAACTACACTAGGTGGGAGAAGCGACATTTTGTTTTTTGCTTCTTTCTTGTGAGACTAGATTCCCTCTATGAAACATGACCTCAAAGTGCTCTGTCCTCCTTAGATCTTGCCCGATCGGCATCCATGAAACACTCAGGAGTCTGTATGCTCATGATTCTTGTATAAAATACCCGTCATAGGGCTCCTTTCTGTAACATAGAATATATTATGCCAGTGACCAATGATCAACTATAGGAAGACATGTATGAGCACACAACATTGATTAATTAGAGGCGATACTTGAGGATGAGTTATTGTGGTCGTTCGGCTTCGACTACTTTTATATCTCTCAGAATTCTCAAATGTTTCACCTTCTTTACTAAGATGTACGCCCGAAACCATAGGGGGACTGCATGATTTACCCACAATTGATAGTCTCAGACAATAGATCAAGCATATATTTCCTTTGAGATAAGAAGATTTCATGTTTTCTTTGCATAACTTCAATGCCCAAAAAGTATCTTAGCATCCCTAAGTTCTTTGTATGGAATTGACTCTGAAAAAAGGACTTAAGAGATGAGATACCTTTAGAGTCACTTCCAGTGATAACAATATCATCGACATCTGTCTCAAGCATGGCGATTCACGAACTAGAGTTCTTGTAGAGAAGGCGAGTAATTGATTTACTCTGTATGCCAAATTCCTCAGCGGCATTCACTGACAAACCACTCACCTGGAACTTCTGTTCCAAACCATACAAAGAGCGACAAACCTTCCTATCTCCTGACGACAAACCACGGAGGTTGCTCCATATACCTATAATACACAAAAGGTCGCCATGAAGAAAGGCATTCTTAGTATCAAGCTAGTGAAGATCCCAATTACAAGTGGCAGCCAAGGAAATAAAAAGCCGAACATATGTCATCTTAGCAACAGGGGAAAAATTGTGTCTGACCTAAGAACGTATGATTGTGATCCATTTGCCAGAGTGACAGAGGAAGTTGAAGGATGCGACTAAAAGGTAGAAAATATGCTAGAATTACCTGTCATGTGATTCCAGAATCAATGACCCATTCAGAGGATGAAGAAGAGATAAGACATTTATTCGGGTTACCTAACTCAACAATATCAGTAATTGGAGTAGATGGAGACTTCAATGATTCTTGATACAAGTGGAACTTGGCTAATTCTTCTACTATGAGCTGATCTGATGCCTCATTAATGGAAGCTACATGAGCAGACTAAACTCTCTTATTCCAACTCTACTGCTTCTTACAGTCTCATATCACATGTCCAAGCTTATGGCAGTAATAACAAACAACTCTTCCCGAGCTTGTCCCGCTAGAGTTATCGCTGGGACCACTATTTCTATATTGTTGCTTCTCTGACTCACCAATGTTCCGACCAACAAGGACATTGCTCATCTGGGCAAAAGGAGGAGTAGATGAGGAGGTCTCTGTATGGAGTATCCTATTGAATGTTTCTTGAAAATATGAGATCTTAGGGTTGGACAGAATCTGCGCCTTAACAGAATCATATTCCAAAGGGGGTGTGACTAGGAAATCTATCACTACCATCTTTTCCCATTGAGCTTACTGAACCTTAACATCTGGACTAAATGGCAGTAGTGTATTCAGTTCTTCATATGTCTTCTTATAGTCTATGAAGAGTTCTGAGAATGACTGATCTTGTTTCTCAGTGCGATAAAAGACTCTACATACATCAAATATGCAAAAGATATTCCCTTTACTGGAATACACAAATTCCAAATATTCCATTAGTTCCTTAACATACTCATAGTGATCAATGAGGGTGAGTACTTTACCATCAATGGAATTATGAATTTGTAAGAAGAGACGAGCATCATCCTCCAGCCATCTTTCTTTCGAATCATTAGTGGGAGGGTCCTTATCAAGATGACTGATCATACGAATACTCCGTAAGTAGAGGTGGATTGTTTTACTCCAATCCAAGTAATTGGGCCTAGTCAGTTTGTCCTCTGTGATTTTACTTATCATCAAGACCACTTCAAGAGCCAAAACAAGTTTCTTATCTTCTGAAGAATCTGAACTACTCATTATAAAGTCCAAGACAAGAGATTAGGGCAAAAGGACACCTTCAGAAACCAAATCGTACAGGATTCCCCTAAAAAACCCTAGATTCGGCTACAAAAGATCTCAGAAATCCCCACAAGAGTTGGATTTTAGCAACACAAACCACCTCAATGGGTTCATGGGAGGGAGACGTACCTTGTGGTGGTTGTCGGAGGTCTCACGTGCCCCCATGCACAGCGCATGTGGAACAGTGTAGAAAGACTGGAGTGGCGTGTGTGCCTCATGCGCTAAGTTTTCGGCCACCGGACTTGGTGGCGAGACTCATCGGTGGCCGGCGCTCCTTGTGCCGGCGGTGAGATCCCACGTGCCCTTAAGATGCGTGTTTCAAAAAACTCACCTCCCCTCCTTGCAAACTGCTGTCGAGATTGGAATTTCTCCAAGAGATTCCTCAATTTTGAGCCCTAGGCTCTGATACCATGTAGATAGAATCAAAGAGAGGAATCGAGGAAAGAATTCCTTGTGATTTTCATTGATTCATTGTGCATATATATATATTAAAAAAGTCAATCTAACATTCCTAATAGATTTCAACTCTATATGACAACTTTCCTAATATGTTACAACTCTATATGTAAATTATGTAAAGTAGATATATGCTATAGCACCTTCCTTGTTTGCCAGGATCAGTTGGTGGGTTTTCAGGTCATTTTTTTCTGCAGCATCTGCCAATGCCTTGGTTATCTGCAAGGAATGGGTTTTTGCCATTTACTACTTTCCTACCTCTAAATTGAATGCATGTTATCAAACATTGTTGCGGATTCCCTAAATAGGGCTGGATCTTGTCCTACTCCATCTTTTGAAGTTTTGGAACTTCAACTCCTTTGGGTGGTTTCTTTTCCCTGTTTATTCCTGGAATTGGTGTACAGAGTCTTTTCTGTGTTTTTATGAAAGATGTTCTCCACATGTTAATGGATCCATTTTTTCAGTATTTGCCATGTTTTTTTACATAAATCAATGATATCATTTTTCATGCTGTTTTGTATATTGGCTTCTGCATGCATTAATGAATTGTTTGTCAAAAACCACTGATTAAACTGAATAATCTCTCCAATATTGTTAGATTGGACTGCAAGATTGTTGAGAAATGCCGATGGTCAGCTTGTGTCTCCACAGAGGACTCCAAGGATGTTGTAAAGTTGTTGCAACATTTTAACAATTGTTGCGACAACTTATCCAATGGGCTTGCATTGAAGTCCATAATTTCTGCTTAGAATTTCAGCTCAGCAACAATTGGCTATAAATAGAAAGAGATAGGGAGCAGGAAAAGAGAAAACAGTGAGACCAGGTAAGCAGCAGTATTGTTGATCTGAAGAGGCAAATCTTAAAGGAATTTCATACAAAGAAATTACTCCTCGAAGACCTGGAGAATCTGTATGCATCCTTAGTACACCTCGATAATCACCCTAACAATCAAAATCGATTGTCAGCCAAAAATTGACTTGAGTTGCTTTTCTGGTTTAACATTCAATTAACCCTGATTTTAAGGGTCGGTGTAGGGAGATTTTACTTGAGAAATGAATCATCAAGTCCAGGATGCATTGTAGAATAGAAGAGTGGCATATTGCTTTGGTTGTGAATCAACCCAGATTTCAAATGATTACTTATGATAAAAACCGACATATTATTGGTGTTGGCCAAATTAGAAAAGTCCTGTTTATTTCATTGAAGCGCATAAATGAAATTCTTGTCTTTTGGGTCGACAAGGTCAAAATCCAAAGATCTGTTGGGAACAATTTGGAAAGTATATCTCGAAAAATAATTTCGCATATAACGCTTTTGAAATCGGATTCGGAATATAGGACTCGACTCTTATGTTTTAGACAGCAAAAGCCTAAAAGGGCATTATGAATGTTTTCAATTTTTTAAATACCATTTATTTATAAAGCATCATTATGGTAAAGAGTTCCATATTCAAGATTAATTGGACTAATGCGTCTTAAACCGGTTGGGAACAAGAAAAATGTTTGGCAAGGCAAAGCTTTAACAGATGCTACCGGGCTTGTGTTCATTTTGATTGACACACAATATGGTTTTATCTTATTTTATTAATGAGTCTCATTGTCTTCAACTAAAAAATTTTATATGGAAATGTGTTAAGAGTCAGGATCTCACAAGTATCAGAAAAAACAGAGGATTAAAATAAAGGAGTAAAGCATCTTCTAGTCTTATTCACAACATATAGCCAGCCTGATCCTGCTGGTCAATCCCCAGACGACTCCTCACCTTTCAAGTTCATATTCAAGACCCTGCAAGACTTTTCTCGGTTAAATTCATGGTCTGAGATGGCCATTGAAGAACAGTCATCAATCTGATAATCCCTTTCATCCACCAAGCAAGGCCGCTCCTCAGCTTCCATGTTCAGGGCCCCGGCAGCACCAAACGGCAATTCGAAGGCCGGAGGGCACCCCGGAGGCTGTGCCCTCATCTGAACAGAGCGCAGCAAGGCGGCCCTCCTCAAGTCAGCTGAATGGCATATATCGCTGGGTGATGATGGGAACCGGCCCTCTGAATCTGACCCCCCTCGTTGTCGGGGGTGTGCGCATGTGACTGCAGCCAGGGTACATCCATGTGATGAAGGGCAGGCTGCGGTTCCGGTTGAAGAAGATAACGCACCACTCAGTGGTCTTTGATACCTGTGAGGAGAGACTGGACTAGTTGGTAGACTGTCTGTTTGCGGGGAGAGACTGGATGTGTTTATTGGAGCTTCACAGTATCTGTTGTCATCCGAGTCTTCAGACATTGGTGAATATTGCAAGGACATATCATCCCTGGAAGCAGCACCGGCATAAAGGAAATGTTAAGAGAAAATTTTGAAGTGTTAAAATTCCAAAGCTGAATTAGAATGGGAATCCATGTTCCCACTCTCTCTAGTCTCTACATTTCCATGTCTAATCATATAACATTTTCTTGGTTTCATGTACTATATTCACAAATTTCATGTCCTAATCCTTCATTCTAACTTAAATTAAATCTGCAGCATGGTCTGATTTCCGCAGACCAGAAGTTTTTTCAGTTTTTTTTTTTTAATAAGAATCAAACCCGTGAAACTTTATCACATCTCATTTCTAGAGAACATTGTGGCCAAGGAGGAGCATAAACTATTTAAACTATAATCCATAGTTGATTAAAAATAACCATGAATTGTCAACAAAGAAGTATATTCAATTGCAACCAAAAACTTTATAAATTAAAAACAAAATTTACCTGAGATAAAACATGGTTTCAGATCTGGCTGGAGGAGATTCCATGAGATTTTCATGGAGTGGGTCTCCTACTGTTAATCCATTCAAGCTAGAAGCCATTATCTGCACCACAAACAACGTCGTGAAGCCCAAGCCCTTGAATTCAAAAATACTGGAATTGAAAACCACCAAGAAACATTATTCATTGGTAAATTCCCCCCACAAAAGGCACAAGAATACCGAAGAGAGAGAATCATAACACCATTAATGGCAGAAAGTGCAAAGGAAGCTTGTTCCAGAAGCAAATTAAATGGAAACCTAATTCCCCCGATCATTGAAAAAACCTAAAACTTCGTGTCAGAATCCAGAAACCAAGACATACCCAGAAAAATACTTGAAAAATGAAGGAAATTTGTCAGAATTGAGAAAGAGAACCTCGCTGAGATAACGCTTGTGAGAGTGGAGATTATCAACATAAACCTCATCCTCTGGATCTCTGCTTCTCTTTCCACTCGGCGACGACGACGACGACGGCGAGTTCGATTCCGAACCCATGTGATGATAATTAGATTTTCCAAAATTGAAAGAACTGCCAGGAAAAATCCAAAATTCCGAAAGTTTCTCTTTAAAAAAACCAGAGGATCGTTCTCCTCTAATTTTATTTTCCTTTTTTCCGTTTTTTTTTTTTTTCTTTTAAGAAGTGAATGATGTAACAACGCACAGGAAAAGAAGCAGGATGTCTGGTTAGGGTTTGGGAATGGCGCAGAAAAGCATGCTACCGAAAGTGACGGTGCACAGTACGATCATAGGGGCGCACGTCTCTAACCGTGGGAAAGAGGACGGGTATGAACCGGGTTAAGATGGCCCCGCTTCAGAGTGGGTTCTGTTATATTTGTGGCCAAACAAGGTCCATCACGGATACGGCGAGTATGGCTTCTTCTCTGTACTTCAGCGAGTGGGTATGGTCTTCCTCTGCAGAGCCGTTCCGCCGTTCCGTACTTCTGTGATCGCAGGTCTATTGAGACATGGGTACGACGTCGTTTAATCGCGTTGTTATCCCCAAACCTACTTAAAACAAATAATAAATAAAGATCATAATTCATAATACAGTAAGCCCCCTGGCCCCAACTATATATTATATATCCTTTTTTTTTTTTTTGAAAGACATATATTATATATCTTTTCATTCTTATAATCGCTTTCAAGAAAAGGACTCTTTTGATTTTTTTTAAAACACTGATAGTGTTTTCTGAATTTACTCATTATTTTTTTAATTTAGTATTTTCTCCATTTTTTGTGTGATTTAGAACAGGAAAAAAAAATTCAAACTTGTTCACCTAGTGCTCTTTGTTTATCAGAATAAAAAAAAACAATTTTAAAAAATGGATACCCAAGAGGCTCTTTATGTGTACAATTTAGATTTCTGGGATAAGAAAAAAAAAAGCATTTTGATTTGGCTAAGAATGGAAAGGATGGTGAATATTTTATGCTTCCAATGACAAAAGATTGAAGGATAATTTTGTGAAAGCGATGTTTGAAAAGTCCACTTGTGCATCATTTTTTAAGTAAAACAACTAAGCGATTGGAGATTGAATATTTTATGTGGTTTGAATCCTTGTAATATTAGGTGAAAAGGGCTCAAAATAATTCAAATAAAGGGAGTGAAAAACGTTTATATTATTTGGTTGGAAAGTGAGAGGTTGAAATAACTAGGAAGTGTAGCCAATGATGATGAGAGGAGACATGTCAACCTCAAGGGGATATGAGGATTGAGAACATCAAAATAAATAAAAAAATAAAATAAAGAGGGGATAAAAAAAAAGATCAAGAGCAAGACCCTCACTGCGTTATGGCCATCCAAAACAAACATTACAGAGAGTGGTGATGAAAAAGTATATGTCGTGAAGGGTGTGGACGAATCCTCCCCCACAGTCCCAAGCCACTTCGGAAGAAAAGCATCCTCATGCCCAATTCATCCTTTTGGTGTGCTTTCTCCTTAAAAGGCCTCCTTCCTTCACACTGGATGCCTTCTTTCTCTTCCTTACACCTCCCCCTCCTTAAACATTTAAACGTTAGAAGTCCGGGGTGAGATTAAGATTTTGGTTGAGAATCATGAACCTATTTCTTGATTCACTGCATTTGCGGGGTCATAAGAGACTAAAAAAATTAACAGAGAATCCCAAATCATCAGCTCTAACTATCAATAAGTATTCTGTTTTTTATTATATATACATATATATAAAAGCGTTCATGCATCCCATCAGAAACAAGAAGTGATTAATTTAGGAAACAACTCCACTAACACGGACGGGAATCACGGAAGAAGCCATGGAAAATGCAAGGTCATGAAAAGGATCCAGGACAGAATGCAATGCAATGCACTGCATGTGATGTGGTAATGCCAATACTAGAACTGAACTGTAGTGACTAAATTATTGAAGACCACAGGTGTGGTAGAAGGCAATGTACCAGTACAATATTGAAAATGTAGACATGAGGGAGGCCTAAGGGAAGGCTCAGGGATGCCGACCCCTCATCCTTAAATAGCTGTTCCAGCTCATTAACTCCAGGATCAATACCTTTTCCCATACATTTACTCCAAATATTTAACCCCTAGATAGCCCAATTCGAGTTCCCTCAAACCCATTGAAAATTTACCCAAACCGTTAATTTTAATGTCTTATAAAATTAATCATACACCAAGCTAGTTCGAACATCACGATTATAAAAATAAATAATTAAAAAATAAAACTAAATTTTTCACAACTAAACACTTTAATTAAAATAGAGAAAATTATCCTCCGCAATCAAGCTATTTGATATAGAACCTAAAGGGGGTAGAGTTGCCACTACATGAACATCAACACGGCTAGGAAAGCCCATGAACAATGATACAGAAGAGGACCCACTATCCGAACTTCCACTTACTCTCTCTCCATTTCCCTCTACAGGGCGACAAATCAAGTTGATACAAAAGCCCAAAAGACAAGGGGACCCATGTCAGAATCCAGCAGGATTCCTGTGAGATGCCCCTAAACAAAAAACATGCTACAAATGCTAGAAAACAGCTTTAATCATAAAAGTATATTAATGCTTAAATAAAAGTCTCTCACCGATCTTACAATCTCCCACTCCCACAAGGCACACATATCCACCAATGCTACACACTTTCTCTTATCCTCACAACCTTTCTGTTCTCATGCCCACTTCGATGAGGCCTTGCCATGACACGTTCCCTCCTAAGTCCTTCCCGGAGGAGAATGAGATATAAAGCAAAACTTAAAGCCTTAAAAGCCCCAGCTTTGGTCCCCAGCATCTACAGCCTCATCATGTATGAGGATCAAATAATACAAATTTAATTTCTTAAAAGTTAAAAAAAAGTTGCAATAGCTAGGGATCTTCTCATGGTCCCCAACTGTACTAGTGATGAGTAAGATGATAACCCACAAAAAAGAGGGGCCCAGTATCCAAGTCCCTCGATCAAACCTCAAAAAGGTCACACACAAAGGGCTTTGGGGAGTGGTCAGATCTAGACCTAACAAGGAATTCAGGCACCCATGTGGGTCAGATCATTGTTCATTGGCTCTCTAACCCAACGTGACAAAGGAAATTGAACACTGCGAGACCACAGCTCACCAAACATAACAGTCATGTTTGGTTCAGCTGTCTCCAGCAAGATACAAAAATTTGTGGGGCTGAGTTAGGATATTATTACCATATAAATGTGCCATTCGGGTACCCCCATGTTAGGAAATCCTAACTTCAACTCTCTCAACATCTTATCAACGTAGGAGGAGCCCACTTGAGTAGTAATATTGGTGTTATTATTTGAGGACCCCAGTCGGAAAAAACCCATGGGTAGAGATCATATAATTGAATGATCATGTCAAACCAATAATTAAACACCATCTACAACAACATGGGGGAACAAGTAAGACTAAAAGGTTAATTATTGGAGGTAGATCATTAGGAGAGTAATTACTATGGATCTAGCATTAAAATTACAAATCAAAGTAGGCTGTGAGATGTGTGCAAAGCTAGCTTGGTAGCTTAGCCCTGTGATCGCACGCAAAACTTACCAGACCTGAACATGAAATACACGTCCTGTTTGTAATTACTTGAGAGTAAAGACATGAGGCAAATGCTATTCAGGGACTAGATAATCATAGTCTATATCCCTTTTGCAAAAGTAGTAGGATGTACTCCGCCATGATTTTCTATAGAAGAATAAAATACTTTGCACACCAGCCAAGAGAATAAGATAAGAATCATTTTAACAAAATGAAAACAGTTACTGTTACTCCCATGAGATGGAGTTCATTTTCCAAGTCCACATCACAGATTCGCACCCACGGCGGCGAGAAGGAACGGAAATTGAAATATGGCCTTAAAAATTGAACTAATTGGGGGAAAAAATTTACGAGTCAAATGCAGATCATGTGCATAGAGGCCAATAATTTCACCAGTTGGTGAAGCAAAACCAGTAATGGTGGTTCCATACATAGCTTCTCTGCTGTACAGAAAGAAATATTAAGATCTGCTAAATATTACATGGAAGAAACAAATTAATGGGCGACGGAAATGCTATACATTAATAAGCTCTCTTTCTTTTCTAATCAATCTACCTGGAGGATACTGGGTTCAAAGTTCTGGCGAGTCCATTGAGTGCACCGTATCCTTTGGAACTGAACCCCAAGCACCCCAGCAGTCCTTGCCGGTATGGCAAAAACGTTCTCTTCTTCATTTCCTCAGCCTGAGCTCTATTAGTAGTGTAATGCAGCTCGTGAGGCGACGGAGGGACACGCCGTTTTGCAGCAATGCCGTTGGCTGGCTTTCCTGAACTTGATTTTTTGTTGGAAGCTTGTTTGCCTCCCTTCTGCTTCTGCTTCCCCTTCTCCTTCTCTTTCTGCACCTCGGTTCCTGCAGATGACGCCGTTGGAGGTTTCTCTTCTGTTGATGAAGAGAATAGAAGAGAAGTTGAAGAGGGTTTTTTTTCTTTTGAGGGCGAGAAGGAGATCGAAGACCAGAACTTCTCTTTGCTATTCCCTCTCCCTTCGCTTTTGCTTCTGTACAAAAGGTCCTTCAGGAATATCCATTTCTTCGAATTCCTACCAGACGATGATGATCTCGAGGACGAAGCCGAGCCAGACGGTGTCGTTTCCATGGACGGAGTATCTGCCTTCTCACTCTCCAGATTGTCGGAGTCTAATGGGAGCTCGTTAACCTCCTCCTCGCCGCGAACAGGTTCTTCGTGCCACTCAAAAGCCGCGTTCCGCAAAGGCGACATAGATCTGGCTTTCCTGTGCATAGATCTGTTGCGCAACCTCAGATCTCTGCCTCTCACCACCGACTTCTCGCGTTTCTCAAACTCCTCACCATCCTTGCTCTCCTCATCCTCCTCTTCACCTTCAAGATCCATTAACGGCGCCAGGATCTGTGGCCTCTGTAAGTGAGACGACAGCTTCATCGGTCTGATCTGGCCATTCAAGAATAACTCATCCGCCGAACTCATCGATCCCGACGGCCCCGTCCAGCCCGACGAAAACCTGGAAGAGAATTCGAACTCGAACGATCCAGACTCGGACGAACTAACCACGAACCCCGAGTCGCACGCCGCCGCCTTCGACGACAGCACGAAGTGCATTGGACTCGCCGGCGCACTGTAGAAGTAGCCTGTCGGGCCCCGGCCGGGGCTCGACGGCGCACTGACGTACGGAGTGGAGCATGCGCTGTCGATGTCTTCACTAAAACGATGCGTTTCGTTCATATCAACAGTTTCACCATTGTTAGGGTTTTGAGACACCATTATGAGGACTGCGAGAGAAGGAAGGTTGAGTTCTGAATTGGCTTGTTGGACACGCAATTATTATGGGCAGAGGGAGAGAGTTCTGCGAACGATGAGAGTGAATGAATATAAAGCTCAGGCGGTATTGTTATGCTGTCATATTTTCCCTCCTTTTCAATAATAATCCAGAGTTGCGTTGTTTCATAACGTCAACAGCTGGTCTGTTTTTAGCCTTTGGTGGTGATATTACCTATTTAACCCTGCAGCTTTCACCTCCAAAGTTGTGAAATCACCTTACTACCCTTCGGAATAAAAATTCAAGATACGTCATCGATGAAAAACAGTAAAAAAAAAATTTTTGAAATATGAAAAACAGTAAAATTAATTCATAGAGAAATAAGTAAATAAATAAATTAGATATCGGTAGAATTCTCTGTTTCGCTACTTTAGAAAGAATAGGTGATTTTTTTTTAGCATTTATTGCCCATAAATCATCCCTTCTATCTTTTTCTTTTTCAGATTTAGGTTTTATTTTTTAATAAATTGATTTTTTTCATATTGGTTTGGGTTTACTTTTGTTATTTCGTATTTTTATCATTGATTTATTGCAACATATTTTATCCCCATCTTGTTCTGATGGATAATTATGTTGTTGACAATTAGCTAATTAGCTTCTTTGTGCATTTATACATTGCCGGTTCAAGTGAGGGAAAAGGTAAACTAATGCTCCAAATGTTGGGTTTTAGAAGTTGTGGTTTTCTCAACACTACAAATCAATCTCTCCTTCTTGTTTTCCCTTTGACAAAAGAGCCATTGTCGGCCGTCAGGTCGGCCCTGAAGACAATGCAAGGATGACTCACATTGCGGTGGGTAGCAGTATGTAAAACATATGAATGAGTATTCGCGTCATGCGATCTTTGATGTAAGCTGCCTTATGTTACGTCTGACCACGATCGACTTATGAAGAGACTAAGCGGTCGAATTAGCTGGAAAAACCGTATTCGGCTCAGATGGATGGTCTCGGTCGTGCTTATAGGAGTAAAAACTTGATATAGGAGAAAGCCGCGAAATCGGTGAAAGATCCAGATTGATAAGTGTAATAGGCAGCCGAAATAATCAATAAGTTCAAAGATTTCTTTAAAGAACTAAAGATAAATTTAAATTCTCAATTTTATTAATTCATAAATTGAAGAAAGTAAGGATAGCAAGCCTATAAATAGACCCAAAAATATGAAGAGTAAAAACTAAATTTGACCACAAAGAAAACCAAGATATTTGGCCATAAAACAAGAAATTAAACAAAAAATAAAATATATCTTCTTAACCTATGCATACCTAAAACGTTCATAAGGAAAAATGAAACTAGATAATTTTTGTAAACAAATAAGCAATAAATTAACACATAATCGACAGCAAATTAGCACATAATCGACAGCAAATCAGCATAAAATCAAAAGCAAATCAGTACAAAATCAACATAGATCAGCAGCAAATCATCTTATGAACACGCCAAAAAACGTCCTAGCTCTTAGTGAAATTCTGAATTTATTTTGATGACATGAACCATTTTTGTTTCTTTTTTGGAATTAAGCACATAAACACTTTTCACTTGAGTATCTTGCATTAAAACATTAATTGTTTTTTTTTTAATCTCTTAGCTTGACTCGTGTCATTGTTCAAAGTAGGATTTCAAGTGACTCTGCAATCCATTCTTGGCTCTGTCACGTTCAAAGGTAACTATCACTTTTGGCTCTACCCACCGATTACATTCTTGAGTATCCTTATATCTATATTTATGGGATTGATTGGAAGCGCCATTAATTTCGTTAAGGAGCTGCTACAGTCACTGGAGGCTTAGAAGAGCAGCAATTGATACAAACCAATCACAACGAATGCGTATTGTTTCGGCGTAGGCTTTTGGTGATGCGTATTGGATCGTTTTCTCGAACTTTCTGTTCTTTTTCTTCTCTCTATACCTCAAAACCCAAGCTTCTCGATCTATTGTTGATGGATTATGAGCAGTTTGATTAGCTAATTGTGTTTACCGATCTACTGAAAGGATTAGTTGATTTTTATGTACGATTTCCTTTTTTTTTAATAATCATCAAATTCCTCAACAGTCCTAGGATGTCAAAATTAGGGTAATTTTGAGGCGGTGAGAGCTGAGGGTTTGGGATTATGGAGCATTGATCTGCAGTGTTATCGGTTTTAGACCAGAATCCGAGAGGGTGAGAGCTTAGGGTTTGGGGTCAAACTGCAAAGGAGAGAGGGGTATCGGTAAGGATAAAGGTAATTTTCTTAAAATAATTTTTTAACTTAAAGAATCATATCCAAAGTTGTCATATAAGCAAAATTATGCACATGAGGGGTGTCATATCAACACCGTTAACCCCTCGATTTGTCCACTTAGTATATTCGTTAACGGCAAGGGCTTAAACATATCATGACTTAAACGTCAAGGACATGGTTAAATAAAAAAATAAAAAATAAAACTTATTTATGGCTAGATTAGACGCTGAAATTACAGCGTTAGGGATCGATTATAAATTCGATAGATAAAGTTATCATGTCATTGAAAATCATGTTAATTGATATATTCTGAGATCTTGGGTGATGCTGTTCTAGGTTTTTGGGATTATGAAATGTGTGAGTGTGGCTTTTATCGTTTATTATTAACTTGGGCCCATTGTATTATACCCTAAAGTTTTTAATACTTTTGATTTTATGTTTTTATTGATTGTATTGCTAATTTAAATCAATAAATTCACCTCTATAAAAAATAATTATTAAAATTAGTGATTTTTTAAATAGTTTCTTGAACTATCATTGGAATCCACCTAACTCAAATTATGAGTTACCTTTAACAATTTTTCATATTTTGTTTCTGCTATAATCAAATGCTAAAATTTAGAAACAAGCATAATTCTACTATTCAGTGGAGATAACAAAAATGAATTCAATGTTTCAAAAAAAAAAAGAATTCAATAGCATAAATAGGAGATATTTTTATTTTTTAAATATTTTTTCTCATTATAGTTAGGCCAAATTTGTTTAATTGATTAAAGACAATATAATATAATATAAGATTATACATAAAATGAAATACTTTTCAGAAAAAATGAAATAAAAGGAAATATCTTACAGTCGATGAATTAAGATAAGTATTAGGATATATTATTTAATATTATATATATATATATATATATATATATATATATATATATATATATATATATATATATATATATATATAACATATATATAAAATAGAATAATAAATTTATACTTCATTGTTAATTTCTTCAAGATTTTCTGCAACATATATGATTTTGGTTCAAAATTTTAAAATTATGATCACAAAAGGAACACTGTAGACAATATATTCTAAAGTAATGCTACTATATGCATAATTTAATAAAATATTTTTGTACTGTATTATATATATATATATATATATATATATATATATATATATAATAACATAATAATCAATGAAATATAACTTAAATGGTTAAGAGTTAAGACTGACATGAAAGGAGGGGTCTAAAGTATGAGTTTCAGGGACAATAATTTATGAGAAATAGATTATTATGATGTAATAAAAAATAAATATATGACAAAAAAAATATAGTATTTTTATAAATATTCTAATAATAAATATATATTTTATATATCAAATATAGATAAATAATATATCATTTTGTAGAGGTTATATGGTTTTATAAAATTTGGAAATCCATGAGTCCAACAAAAATTTAAAAGGTAGAGCACTATTCATTTGAAACAGACATAGAGCTTGGAGGGGGGTCATTCGAGTTTCAGTAGGTATAGTTTCATAATTGAATTTAAAAATATAATAAAAAACAAAAAAAGCAAAAAAGTTCACATGTTTAAATTGAATATAAATTGATTTTGATCAAATTTGTACCCATATTATTTTTTTAATGGTCATTTATTAGTCTCATTATATTTTCAACTATTTAACTCATTTTAAATTTACTTTTAAAATCAAATTATTTATAATATGTTTGGTTGATATATTAATGTAATATGGATATATAAGATTTTTTTTATGTTTGGTTGTCCAATCACATCCTTGTAAAAACATAATTCTATAATATAAAAATGAATAGAAATAAAAAATAATAATTATTATTTAGATTAAATTTTAATATATAGTATTGCCACCGTTAAGTTAAGCCAAAATAGTCATAAAGTACTCATGTCTAATCAAAATTGGGTTTGCGAAGGGCAGAGGGAAACGGAGGATAGAAGGAGAAGGTTAAAAAGGGAAAAGAGGATATAAAGTGGAGGGGGTGAGGGGGGCATAATTGGGGAGTAGTAAAAGAGAGGAGAGAGAGAGGGGGGGAGATTGGGATTACAAAGCACGTGATGTAAGCAGTGAGGAAGGTGAGACTTGAGAGGATAGTGGCGGCACGTGCCTGCCTGGTTCGTCTCCCCATACCCTGCTATTTTAATTAGTTTCCCATCCCTCTGACTCTGTCCCTTATCGGATTCTCTCCATTTCTCTTCCCCTACTCTCCTCTTCGCCATACGCAAAAATGGGCCGGACCCGGTGTGTACAACGTGGGCCGCAATACACAAAAATGGGCCTGTCCTCTGTTATATTAAATATAAATCAATTTATATTTGTTACCATAAAATGATAGATAATTACTCCAACTATTAAAATTATTTTTATCAATTGTTAAAAGATAAATTATCTCCACAATTCTATCTCATTTGGTTATAACGTCAACATTAAAACGAGTTTGTTTATTACGTTATATTAAAAGGTTATTAGTTTTTTAAAAAGATAAAATTATAATTTATGTTACTAAAAATCTTTAATACTCTTCAAAAAAGAGTATTGAATGTTGAAAATGTACCAACACATAATATTCATCATTGAATTTGGAGACTTATCTCTTTATCGACAATGAAAATAATTGGCTGAGACTGAAAAATTGAACAAAAATTTTGTCACTACTCACTGTATCCACAAACTAAATCAAGGAGCTGTAAAAAAAAATTAAAGCAAGGATTGAAATATGGAGTATTTCGGTTATCGATGGCTAAAATTCGACATTTTGTGATTTATCCGGAAATTTTCCCATTTTTGATCGAAATGTGACAGGTCAAAATGCTTGAGTTAAACATTGGGACCATGAAGGTAAAGCATATTTTGACAAAAAATAAATTAAAAAATGGTTTTTTATATTTTAATTAATGTCGATAAGACTTGACTTAGTGATTAAAGATTGGACGAGACATAGGACATGACCCAAGTTTCAGTTTCCATGTAATGTAAAATGAATAGATGTTAAAGTAAAATTAATTAAAAAATATAAAAAACCATTTTATAATTTTTATTAATATATAACTATTTATATCATTATATAATAATTAAATATAATCATCTCTGGGAAAGGTTATGGAATAAGCTTCAAGGTTGGCAATCCAAACTCCTATCACAAGCGGGAAATGAAGTATTGGTGAAAAAGGTTGTTGATCAGTCTATCCCTATGTATTGCATGAACTCATTTTTACTTCCGATCTCACTTTGTCAAGAACTTGAAAGGCCGATGAACTCCTTCTAGATTACATGGGTACTCTTTGCATGAGGGAGGAACATGACGGTATTGACTTTCGACGTCTTCGTCTTCCTTCTTTCATCCTAGCAATGTTAGGTAAACATGGCTGAAATTTTATCTTCAAACCATATACTCTAGATAGCATACTGATCAAAGCAAAATATTTTCCATAAGGGAACTTCTAATCAACCTAATTGGGTCCCAACCCAAGCTACACTTTGACGAGCATATGGCCAGCGCAATCCATTCTTTAGAAATGGTGTAGGTGGCTCATTGGAGATGAAAGATCCATAAATGTTTGTCTTGTAAGATTTTCATTAAATGGGCTTTATTAATTGGAATTAACTGGATTTATTCGGTCTAATTAATTGAGATTATAAGGTTTCTTAATAAACCGTATAGAGTGGCAAGTGTGTGAGAGTTTGAGTGCGGCCAGGCCGTGAGGAGGAATGCATAGTCGAACTCGATAAATAGAGAGGAACAGTCATCTGGAATCTTGTCTGATCATTCTCATCCTGATTGAGAGAAATATTTTCTCTAGCAGGTGGGAGACGTGGGTGGCCAGGTGTCATCAAGGGACCTAGGGAGAAGATCTTGAGATCTTGAGATCGTTCTGGGTTTTAAGTGATTCAGTAGATTTATGTGGATTCCCAAAGTCTCAGTCTTAGTAATATTGATTCTCTCCGTTATAATTATGCTTTGTGTTCTAACATGGTAATCTTTGTTGATTAAAGTATCACTGATTGAGTATAGAACTGACCATGTAGAATTCGACCATAAGAGGTGGAGAAATTTTTAGGTTTTATTCAAATCGGGCATTACATCGATTTCGAATTTTCTACAAATCCAAAAATGAATATTTTCATATTTGGAATCTACTCGGCGAAGGCGTCGGTCGGTGGGTAGCGCGTCAGCGGAGGTGGCCGGACACGCTCTCCGCGGCCGCCCGCGCCACCGCAGCGCGGTGAGGGCGGCGTGACGGACCGCGGCGCCCGAATCACGATCCCAGCGGCTGGCGGCGTCATGATGGCGTCGGCGGCCAGTGGGTTGGCCAGGCCGGTCAAACCGGATCTGCCCGATCCGTTTTGACGAGCCGATTCTGGATGCGCGCGTGGATGATAGCGTCATGATGGCGTGGATGCGGCGTCATGATGGCGCCATCTCTGGCGAAGTTAAGCGGGCGGTTTTAACCCGACCCGACGAACGACGGGATGTGCGGCCGACCGGTCGCGACCGGATGTTTGACCGACCGATCCGCGACCGAATGTGCGACCCGACCCGGTCAGCGGCCCGCGATCCAGCGCCCAGGCCACTGTCGGCAAACCGACTGTGACGCTCGGCGCCTGGCGGCTTCCACGCGCGCCCGAATCTTACGGTGGCGGTAGCGTGTGAAGGTGCAGGCAATCTTGATATCTGCAAGCTATTATTGAAATTCTCTACAATGTGGTATATTTACTTGCATGTTTGAGAAGCATACGGATATGAAAATCGTATAGAATCCCTATGTACGCTAGAAAGTAGGGTATTTTACGTATTTTTGTGTTTCTCTATGGTTTGGAAATACATATGGTAGCTAACATGTATATCCTTTGCATAAGGGTACGTGAGTCTAAATTCATTGTCTATGAATAAATTGAGCAGTATAATTGTATTACATATATATTGAATGTGATACATAAAGTTGTATCCTCGTAGCAAGAGAGATTTTCAAGTTGGTGGGTTGTGACATGAAGTGGCACACTTGATTGGGTTTGCGAAATATCAGTCTCATAGTGTGGTGGGATGTCTCCTGTTTTATTATGTGATCATACTCCCAAAGGAGGTGATCCTGTGTTAGTTCATGGAGGGATACATGTATGGCATGTGCTTGAGAAATGACTGATCTTAGTGGTTCGTACACCCAAAGGTGGTGATTTCACGAGAAGGATTAGAATATGTTCTCATGGCGTCATTAATGGAGAATCTTTAAGCGCATGTCATATTTACTGCTTAAGTAATTATGTGATGATGTAATTCTGTATGAGTATTCATGATCTTTGATTGCTTGTTGTTTTGTTTATTTTCGGTTAATTTTTACGTGAGCAGCGATTCCATTTCAATTGAGGTCCCTTCTTTGGATTGAATTTCAAGAAATGGAAGAAAACTCTATTTGGAATGGGCGACGGATGTTCACATGGCTTACAATGGATGGCCCGTGAGATATCACAACCACTAGTGAAGGCGAAGGAAACGGACTATGCTGCACGGGAAGGACGATAGGATTTCAACATTGTGATGAAGAAATCAATCTGAAACGACTTGAAAAGTGGTTTTAGGTTAGTATCTTTGAAATGATGGCAATAGAGGCTAGAAATCGAGTTTCATCTAATCTTTGAGGTTGGAGCAACTATTCTTTAACATGAAGTATGATGAGTACGAGTGAGGTTAGAGATTATGTCACGAGGATGGTAGACCTAAAGAATGAAGCTCGAGCTCTAGTGTTACCATTTGATGCTTGCATTGTGCATCAAGCCCTAAACACCCTTCCACGGCTTTGGGATTATAAAGACAAACTACAATTCCCCGAATGAGACTTGGTGAGGTGTGGCTTAATTGCAAGGGTGGTGAGAAAGAAGAGAAACTTAAGAAGGAGAAAGAAGCGTATGGCGCATATACTGTAGTTCCCATAAAAGGAAAAATAAGTTCAAAGTCGAGACTCATAAAGTTGCTCAGAAACTCTGGAGTCCAATCTGACAATATGGGTCCAAAGAGGCGTTAGCGAAAAGGATGGTGATCATTTATGCTTTTGTAAGAAGAAAGGTCACATGAAGAAAGAGTGTGCAAAATTTAAAGCTTGGATGTCCAAACGTGGGCTTACAGGTAATGATTCTTTAACACTTGTTTGTAGATCCAGCCTATACGAGAAGCACCATCCGGTTCTTGGTAGCTCGATAGTGGAAGCGACTAATCATATTGCATTCTGTCTGAGGGATTAATAGCCGGAGGAAGCCAAACAAAGATGAATCAAAGCTCAACATGGGAAACAACGAGAAGGCGTGTCATGTTAAGTAGGAAGTGTAATCTTAGTTTTAGATTCTGGTTTTAAATTGATGTTGAAAGACACATTTTATGTACCTTCCTTTAGACGGAATTTAGTTTCCGTATCGTGTTTGGATTCATATGATTACTCTTTTGAAATTAAGAGCAATGTTATTTCAATATTTCTTAATTCAAATAAGGTTAGATGTATCATGTATCCAGCGGATTCTCTGATTAAGTTTATCTCCCAATGACATATCGTAAACTATATGGCTGAAAAGGTTGTTCTAAGAGACCACTACCTAAGGAAGAGTCTTATGCATTATGGCATAAGCGACTTAGCCATATCTCTAAGGATAGAGTAGAAGGCGATAAAGACTAACATCACTGCTGCTCTTAAAAATGACTTAGAGATATCATGAAATTTGTTATGAAAGTAAAATGACCCGAAATAAGAAAAGCGATCCGTAGTTCGACTTGTTGGAAGTCATTCACACCGATATAAGTGGACCTTATGTCAACCTTGTGTAGAAATTTTTATTTCATCACATTTATTGATGACTATTCGATATGGTTATTTGTATGATTAAAGAAAGTCGAGTCTCTTGACAAGTTCGAAGATTTTCGAATTTGAGAGTCGAAGCTTAGGAAAAGTCATAAAGGTTGTTCGTCGACCGAGGTGGAAATCATTATAGCCCAGCGTAGTGATGTTGGGCAAGCAAGGGACCGTCGCGAAATACTTAGGACTGGGATAGTGGCACGATTTACTATGCTGGGAGTCTGAGCAAAATGGTATAGCGAAAGTGCAATCGTACTCTTATGGAAGTAGTAGGGAGTATGATTAGTAGGACTTTGTGGGGTGAAGCTTTAAAAACAGCTTTGTACATTTTGAATCGTGTACCTACAAAAGTACATTCCATTGACTCCTTTTGAGTTTATGGTAGGCGTAGCTTTGGCCAAACCATCTTAGGTTTGGGGATGTCCTACTTGATAAAGTTATATAATTCAACATTGAAGTAAGTTACTTTGTATCTTACCTGAACATTCGAAGGGATATCGAGTTCTATAATCCCGATGGAGGCAAGAATTGTGGAATCGCGAACTGTTTAAGTTTGGATTTTGATGTGGCGAAGAAGTAGGTACCTTTCGCGGTGGCTAATGAGGATGATGGTACGGTGGAGTAATGTGGTATCTATATCTCCTCCCATACGGATAATTGTGGAAACTCCCATCGTATTGAACTTTGTTGAGACTGGGATCCTGTTGTTGTAGCGGCTCATTGAAGTTCATCAAGGCTCTGATCACAGGTGGAACTGTTGACTCTCCAGTAAGGAGATCCACTAGGGAGAGACGATCAGCAATACCACCGGACTATTTAGTCTATATAGGAGAGCAAGACTACGATATCGGTTCTGTAACTGATCCAATAACTTATGAGGGAAAGGCTGTTTCTTGTCCTCGGTCGAAGTTTGTGGTTGGATACGATGAGAGATGAAATTCGATCTATGAGCATAATGGAGTTTGGGAACTTATTGAATTACACGAAGGTCATAGAACCCATTGGCTGCAAATGGGTGTATAAGACTAAAGGGACTCTAAAGGAAAGATTGAGAAGTTTAAGCCCCGGGTGGTAGCCCGAAAGGTTTCACTTTCGAGAGAAGGAGTAGACTATGAAGCAACCTTTTCTCCGGTCTCTTCTAAAGATTCTTTCAGAGTGATCATGACATTAGTTGCTCATTTCGATATGGAGTTACACCAGATGGATGTTAAAATTGTCTTTCTCAATGGAGACCTTAATGAAGAAGTCTATATGATGCAACGAGGTTTGTGTAAAATGATTCAAGTAAGCTTGTATGTAATTGAAAAGATCTATTTATGGTCTCGAGGAAACCCAGACAATGGTGGCAAAGTTTCATAGTGTTGTTGCTTCATATGGTTTTGTTGAGAACAAAAGTAGATCAATGTATATCTTCGCGAGGTCGATTGGGAGGAAATTAAATTTTCCTGTACTACATGTGGATGATATCCTGCAGCGCGGCGTGACAGTTTCTTTGCGTGAGACAAGCGGATGTTGTCGAAGAACTTTGATATGAAGGACGCGGTGAGCGTCTTTGTCGCGGCCATTGAGATTCGCGAGGAATCGTTAACTGCGGTATTAGGTTTATCTCGGAGGGCATATGTTGATCGTATTTTAGAAAGATTCAACATACGACAATGTAAGCGAGGAATTGCCTGTCACGTAAGGTGATAAGTTAGTCTGTCATGATATCCTCATTCGGATATTGAAAGCCCCGAATGAAGAATGTACCTTATGCTAGTGCACTTGGGAATTATTATGTATGCTCAAGTATGCACTAGGCCGGATATTACCTTTACCTTGAGGACTTCTAGGCGGTCTCCAGTTAAATCCGGGACCGCGATCATTGGAGTTCTTTATCAAGAGAAGGTTATGAGGTACTTAAAAGAGAACAAAAAGACTATATCTTTGATTTACAAACATGTTCGGGACTCTGACTAGTTGGGTATTGATTGGACTTTCTTGGCTGTCGAGGATGAAAAGTCAACAGGTTGTATCTTTAAGTTGACGGGAAGTGCGATGTCATTGGAAAGTAGAAACATAAATCAATTGCATCCTCTACCATGAAAGCGGAGTTTGTAGCATGCTTTTGACAGCTTCTCGAGCAATTTGGCTCAGAAACCTCATTAGAGGAAGTTAGCAGGTGTTTTGATTTTGTGGATAGGCCCATACGGTTGTATTGTGACAATAACTCTGCGGTATTGTTTATTAACAGCAGCGAGAGGTCTCGAGGGTCCCAAGCACATGGAGGTCGAAGTACTTGACTATAAAGGAAAAGTTCAAACGGTGACGTTGCGTGGGCACATATCCGCCCGGATGATATGATTGCGGATCGCTAGCCCAGGCATAGCCCTTGTGTATTTGATGACATGTCATTAACATGGGCTTAGGAATATCATGAGATCTTGTAAATTGGTAGGAGCTATTAAAGTTTTATATTTGCTCTTATGAAGGTTGAATCCGATTTTATTACATTTTTGTAATAATTGAATTTATATCAACTCTTTTGCATTCAATAGTATTTGTTAATGTAGGTTTATCGATTGAGTACAAATAATTATTAGAAAATCTCGAGGCATGTGTAACCTTGAGTACGGGCTATGAGGCATTCTGGCATTAGTCTTAAGCATGTTTTGTTACATAAAGTAAAGTTCATATCGAGTGGCTCACGTATCTGAGGTCGTTAGATATGATGGATATTCTCTGGTGACACACTAGGTTTTGTGACACTTAGGGAGAGAGAATTTGGACTAACAAAATGGATAACACATAGTATAACTCATTATGAAATTATTGTCCATTTAAACACGCTACCATATTGAATCCGTATCGATGAAGTTAAGCACTTGTGACCGCGGAAGGGCTTGCGTGATGCGTGCAATTCTGGCCGTGATTAGGTGTTCGGGAAAAACTTTTTTTTTTTTTTTTTTTTTTTTTTATGGGATCAGATCAAACTATTAAGAATAATCTCTAGACCAATATAAAGGTCGCACAGTTTTGTTTCAGTTAATATCGCCCAGTGGGAGAATGTAAGATTTTCATTAATTGGCTTTATTGGTGGAATTAAGCTAGTTATTCGGTCTAATTAATTGAGATTATAAGGTTTCTTAATAAATCATATGGGAGTGGCAAGTGTGGCCAAGTTTGATGCGGCCCGGCCCGTAATGAGGGCCGTGGTCGAGCCCGATAAATAGAAGGCTCGAGAGTCCCTCCCCAAACCACCCCAGGATCGTACAATCATTCTCACATACAGATTGAGAGAAATATTTTTCTCTAACCAGTGAGAGGCATTCTCATTAAGCCAGTGTCATCAAGGGGCCACTCGGGAGAAGATCTTGAGATCTTGAGATCGTTTTTCTTTGCAGGTTTTCATCGATTCCGCATCAAGAAGACATTCATGGATTCAAAATCAGGTACATAATATTCAGATTCTCTCCATTATAATTATGCTATGTGTTCTAACATGGTAATCTTTGTTGATTGAAATGTATCCTACATGTCAAATTAAGACCTATGGCTCAAAGATGATAACAAATTGCATCTCACTGCGGCCATAGTGGAAGGTTTAGAGAATCTCATGGTTCATGACCTCTTCATTCCTGGTTCCCGTGAATGGGACATCGAACTACTTCAAGAGCTTTTTTGCCCATACAAATGTAGAGGAGCGCCGTAGTGCAAACTTCAGCCTCATCAGTTAGTGGAGGGGTTCATCTTATATGGCATTATGCAAAAAATAGTATGTATTCGGTAAGATCAAGATATAGACTTTAATATGAACCAACGGACTGCCCCGACAAACCACAAGCTAGCTACCCCTGTAACTGGCTAGCCATCTGGAACCTAAAGGTGCCACCCTGCATTAAGATTTTCTGGTGGCGGGCGGGCGTGTTTGGACTTTGGGGTGCCTGCCGGTGCTTGCGCTACTAAGATGTCGGGACATGCAGGTTGATCCGCTTTGCCAATTGTGACATCAGGAACTTGACACAATCCCCACTCACTCCTCTTTTGCAACAATGCCAAATCCCACCAAAATAGCAATATATAATGTGGCACTCAACCTTGGTAACACTACCGCCAGCTTCCCTACTAATATATTGCTCCCAACCATGGATAAAAATATCGTGATATATCGTCGATATATCATGTATCAGAATCAATCGATACGATATACAACATCGATAATCGGTTAACATAAATATTAGTAAAAAATCGACAATATCGGCAATATATCAGTTTGGGGCCGAGATATCAACGATATTACCAATTTTTTGAAATTTTCAAAAAAAAAAAACAATATTTGAAATGTGTGACTCATTATAGAGTAAAGAAATAGGAGATGAAGAGATGTGAGAGAGAAAATGAAAAGTCTTTTCGTAATAATTAATATCACCTATTATATGTTTTCCTTAATAATTACTATCATTAATTATTTGTAGAAAATAGGAGAATATCAAGAAACAGTTGAAATTATTATGTCTTCCTTAATAATTGTTATCATTAATTATTACAAAAAATTGGAGAAAACCAAGAATATAGGAGAGAAAATGAAAGGTATTTATTTCATACACCTTCAAACTAATTTTGATATATATATAAATTGAATATATCTTTAAATTTTGAATAATTTATAAATACCGATATATATAGATATATCGTAAAATCGAGTTAAATATATCAGCAAAATGGAGTATTTTATCATTCTTTCAGTAAGTAAAACATTGAAACGGCCTTGCAATGACACTTTGGGTCACCTTGAAGCAGAGGAATGCACATATCTGGACAGGACACACTCTACCATCCATGATTGTAGCTTGGCAAGGGCTTGGAGCCAAGTGCGAAAGAACGGTACAACCAGTAGCCTCGACTAGCCACTGTCCCTCAAGGTGGCTACGACCGAGTCCAAGGCAGCTCAAATGTAATGTCGACGGTGCCGTTTTTCGGGACACTCTTCAGATGGGGGTGGGCTGCATTATCAGAAACGGGGAGGGAGAACTGGTCCAAGCTATGTCTAAAACAACCTTGGGGTGCCTTGCTCCAGCGGAGGTTGAAACCCTTAATGCCCTCGGAGACGAAGCTATTTAGTCTACTTTAGTAGTATCGATCCACCCATTTCGGAATGATCTGAGGCGTATCGGTTGCGTGTCGGTGATCTTTTAAATAAAACGATTAAAACATTTAAAAATTATTTGGATTTTATATAAATTATTTAGAAATATATATATAATTAAGTAAGATAAAAAAATTTAATAAAATGAATTTTTTATATTTAACATTATTTAAGTGAAAGATAAGTATGCTAATCTTACAAGTAAGCTAAAAATTTAATAAAACAATTTTTTTTATATTTAACACTATTTAAGTGAAAGATAAGTATGCTAATGCTAATAAAAGACATTATTTTCTAATATATTGTTCTTTAACAAAAATTAAATTTATATCCGTAAAATAAATTTACATAATTTCTTCTCTTCTATGTGATTGATATTGAGGTTGGGAGGACTATATAGGATGTATTTTTTCGGTTGAAAACAAGGTAAAAATGGGGGATAGAAGGCTTGGATATGCAAAATACAATTTCTGGGCCAAAACGACGTCATTTTATCCATAAGAATTTTTTTTTAAATTCAAAACACTAATTAAAACGACATCGTTTTGGTTTGTCTGGGACCAAAACGACGTCGTTTTATTCTTGTTCTCACTTATCCAAAACGATGTCGTTTATATTAAGTATCCAAAACGACGCCGTTTGGATAAGTATCCAAAACGACGTTGTTTTGTTCCCAGCGACCCCTAAACAGCATCATTTGGGTTATGTAAAAATAAAAAATAAAAAACCAAATGACGTCGTTTTGAGTTGAAATGTGACGCCTCAAAACCCGGGAGTCCCGTGGCCGCGCTTGGCGCAACGAGAAACTTTTTGTGTCTCATATCATGAAACTCATGCGCCAGTAAATGACTGATAAGATCCATCATCCATACTTCGTCCATCTGATTTACAAAACTACTGGAACACATAGATCGAAGGCATCACTCTTAATACAAAACATATATTAAATGATTCGTTCTAATATATACACAAAACATGAATCAGGCCTGATCAGGCGGCTTCATAATCCGGCCTCTGAAGTAATGAATGCACTTTGTGCTTGTCCTGTACTGAAAGAAGTCCCACGGATGATGCCCGATTGGTAGTGAGTGCTCCCGTTTCAATATGTCCCTTTGATGCTTGGGTTCGGCTCTCATGGAAGCGAAAGAAAATGGCAAGGGACATACCTATAACAGTAATTAGGACCACCCCTCGTCGGGTGGGCGGGGGTGAAGACCCTCTAGCAAAAGGCCCCTTTTTGTAAGGGTTTACCTGGCCCCCTCAGACGAGGGGGTGGTCCTACTCTGAGCTATAAGGGGCATGTCCACTTTTTGCCGCTTCTTTTCGCCTGGTAATTTCGAACCAGAACCAAAGGGCGTATTGAAATGGGAAGCATTCTGCTCTGGCCCGAGCTATTAGCTCGGTTGGTAGTGACAAACTCTGTGACCAAGAATCAAAGAGCGTGCCTATAACTGTGTTCTTCTCGTCGGAAATCTTCGTGGAAACCTACAAACCCGACAAGATAAATCCTATAAGGGCCACTTCCGCCTAGTTGCACATGCAAATGATCTGATCGACCCGACAATCGTCTGTGCAGCCATCTTTGTCTATCATGAAAAAAAAAAAAAAAACTACATGCATGTATGAGATGACACTCTACATGCCCCATGTCTAAAGTCAACCTCAGGCCCACCACCAAATGCAAGTGCCAATGATATCTAAGGTCAATCCAGAGCTCCCATCTCACAACCCATAGTTTATGTGATATTTATTTGTCGTTTCGTGTCTTTTTGGGTATGGGGGCACTGCAGGGTCCTCCGCAGTCCTCTTACACCCCTCAGGCATTTTCGGGCTTTTTCTGGAGTGGATCGGCGCCTAACCGGGTTTCGGGATCTTCACGGGGGTTGTCTATCCCCTACTTGCTCATGAGCACTGTCGTTTTCCATTTCCATTTAACTTTGTGGAACTCGATTGGATTTAAATCGATTCCCGAGCCCACACGATTCGGCTGAAGCGCGTTGCCGTCGATACCATGTACACACCCATGTAATGCGGTGTTCACAGCACACAATCTGTCTGATTTGTGCCACTACCTCCGAACCACGACGTGTGTGAGGAGCCTCTACATGGACATTCTACACCGTACACTATGTGTGTGCTATGAACACTCATGTCTAATGCACACAACATTTCATATATTTAGTTCAACATCAACATACATGCAGTCATGTTAATATTCCACATTCAAATCAGTACATCACATAAGCATGCACTACATCTTTTCTATCATTCAGTTCATTCATGTCAACACATCATTCAAGCATGTTAACACATCATTCAAGCATGTATTAACATAATTTCAACCATTACTTAGGCAAGTAATGTCATAATTCATATTCCAAGGCCGAGACATAGTATATGGAGTCATACGATCGATGCATATAATTATTTCCATCTTTATCACACATATATCACATAATTTCACATATTCAACATGTTATTCAATTTATGGCTATAACACACATTAGCCATTCCCGACCATAAATCCGGCCATGCTTGGCCTCGAAAATAATCTGGACTTAGTTCAAAAAGTCTAGTTTTTGTAAATACCACACAAAACATCCAACACGCAATTCCCTGCTCATGCCATATGCAGCCCTAAGCATTTCAGTTACAAACCGAATCCAAAAACATAAGTTCGAGAAAACGAGCGGACCATTCCTCAAGCGTCGTGACCGATACAATGTTCAACCCACGTTTTGACAGTCACTTTGTGCGTAAATTCTAGACTCACTTGAGATTTCGCCTCGAAGCGTGCAAATCGGGTTACGGCGGGAAAGTTATGGTCGTCTGTGATGCGGCCCGGTGCAAGGTGTGCGGAAATTTGGGCACACCCCGTTTTCCATTCTACTCGGGATTTTTGCTATCCCGGAACACAATGTTCGATTTTGGACAGTCCCGAAACCCCATGAAACTAGTCTTTGACCATCACACAATCACAACCAAACCATACACATCTTAAATTCACTCTGAAATAGGGCGAAACCGTTAAGCCATTACGTGGCCCCTAGGCGTAAAATAACCAAAGTAGGAGGAAACCTACCTCTTGTAGCGCAGTTCCAAGTTCTTTGCCCTCTGGGTCTGCTCACTGCACAACACTCCTTCCTTTTCCTCTTTCTTTTTCCTCTCTTCCTCCTTTTTCTTCTCCTCTTTTCCCTTTTCTTTTCTTTTCCTTTCCTCCCTTTCTCTTTTCCCTTCCTCCTCCTTCTCCTTGCTACTCTACGAATTGAATTGGAGCTCCCATTTTATAACCTTCAAAGGTGCCATGCATGTTGACACATGGCTTGCCATGTGTCACCCACACGATTTGCCATGTGTCGTCTGACACCCCTTGCCTCGAAATACATGAAATTCCGACTATCTCGGAATCCAACGAAATTCGACTAGGTAGCTAGATTTTGCGAGACGATTCCAATAGTGCAATCCGTTTTTTCATCCGAGATCTAGAAAAATCTCAACTTTTCTCCGGACTATTCCGGTAAATTACCTTCCCCCACCCCACCCCCCAATTTTTTTTTGAAAAATTTAAATTTGAAATTTTCACAAGTTTTACAAAACCTTTCTTCCTCCATTCCTGACGGCAGTGAGAAAATCAAAAAATGAAGAGGAATAAGGGGAAGAAGAGGAGGAAGAAGAAGAAAATGAGGGAGAAGAAGGGGAAGGAAACCTATCTGCTCCAAGACGCCGCCAAGTGGTCTTCTCCGGCTCCAGTTCTGCTCGCTAGTCGGGACTCGACTCTGTAGGAGTCTATTCGTCTTCTCCTGTTCTCCCTTAGGTAAGTTAGGTTTTTTTTTTTTTTTTTAATTTCCTCTTTCTCAGTTCTTCTTCGTTTGAATCGTTTCTTTTTTAGTTGAATCTGAAATTTTCAGTCAAATCTCTACAATTTTTTGGATTTTTATTGTTTCTTTTTTAAATTCCATCATGGGTATCATCTCTGTGTTGGCTTTTCAGAGGAATCTCTGAAAATTCGCATTTTTTATTTGCTTTTTGGGTTATTCGTAGTAATGAGATTATTCTCTGTATTTTCACCGAGTTAATCGAGTCATCTCGCAAACTCGGCCGAGTCCACCGAGTTTTATCGAGTTTTAGCCGATCCACTCTTTGTCTCGTACCTGGTAACGGTATCGACTCGGTTAGTCCCGAGTCGATTACGAATCTGCCAAGTGGTATTGGACTCGGCTGATTTTTTGAACCCTGCTCTCACCTGCACTTGAGCCATGTTACCGTCAAGGTGGACTGCAAATAAGTGGTTGATGCCTTCTACTTTCTCAAGGCATACTCATCATACTTTGGTTGCCTACTATTTGAGTGTAGAAGCTTAGTTTCTATGGGTGATAATTAGACCTGGCAAAATTTGATACATCTCGTGAACCCAACATGAACTTGATACGTTTTTTACGTGTTTTGGTTGAGTATAATCGTGTTTAGGTCAAATTCGTGTTAACCCACTGCTTGCACTAAAATTGAAAATTTGGCCTGATCCAATAATGAGTTAGGCCTAAGCCCAAGCCCATGAATAAATGTCTAAAAGAAAGGGGCCCAGATCCATTTGTACAAACCCATAGAAGAAGTTCATATTTTTTAAATTTTTAAATTTTTTGGAAGTCAAACGAAGTTTTATCATAGGTGGCAGAGAAGTGGGGCAGTTATGTGCTAATGTGGAATATGCTTGAGGAACAAGTCTCCATAATGGAGACGTGGAAGAATTCTTGATGATCAAACTTCCAGAATGGAGATGTGGGTGAGTTCTTGAGGAATAAGCTTTCTTAATGGAAGACATGGACAGTTTCTTTAGAAAGTGGAGAAATGAAGACTTTGGAAGCAAGTCTTCTACATCTATAAAAGGAGTAGAGAATGATGAAGAAATGATAGCCAATCAAGCAATAAATCAAAATCAATGAATCAACAACTCAATCAATCGACTCAATGTCAATATGCAAATCCTAGTTTTTCAACAAGCTTTCAATAATTTTAACAATTTCACAAACAACAATTTCACTAATCTTAACAACTTCAGCAATTTCAACACTTCATTTCCTGGCTTTAGCCAAGTTTCTAGAAAATTTCTAGTAGTGTTATTTCATTCATTCGTAGTAAAATCCAATATTTTCTCTAGCAATTCTAGCATTATGGTTGCAAGTTCTATTCAAGTTTTTATCAATTTTCCAATACAATACTATTTTCACGGTGAAATCCAATGTTTACTTCAACAATTCTAGCATTCTGGTTACAAGTATTATTCAAATCTATCAACTTTCAACATCGTGTTATTTCATTCATTCCTAAGGAAATCTAACACTTTTTTTCAGCAAGTAATTCCTGCGTTACATGTTTTCCACTTTGATTATAGGGAACTGTCAAGGGAACCAAGGAACCTACATAGCCTGATTAGAAGTTTGATCTTACGAATCATGCTAGTTTGGAAACACTTTAATTTCCTGGCAAGCCCACACGTTAATATTTTTTATGTTTCGTGTAAGATTAAAAAATCACCACAACATATTTTTGGCACGCCTGGTGGGACACATCTTTGTGAAACATCATCTGATGGGACCTATCTTTGCTGAAGATGCCACCAATGTTTTTAGTAAGATATTTATAGAGTCTCAGGACTCATGATCTGATGTTGCAAAAGCAGCACAGGAGGAAATTGTTCCAACAATGGTGGAGCAAAGAAATCTTTTCTCTAACAAATTTGATGATTTTTAAGCATTGATAGATGAATTGAAGAACCAAAGCTTTATGGCCAGACAATGTTTTGAATGATTTGAAGCACAAAGGGTCAAGCATGCCAAGGCCATTGCTGAGCAAGCCAAGGTCAGGGCCAAGTGGGCTAAGGTCATGGCTGAAGAGGCCAAGGTCAGGGTTGACCTGGCCAAGGTCAGGGCTGACCAGGCCAAGGTCAGGGCCGACCAGGCCAAAACAACAAACTCAATCCCAAGTGAAACTCTTGGAAGCAACCTTGGGAGTTATGGGAGGAACGAGACAACAAAAACATAAAGTTTCTTCTAGACCTACAAGGCAACCATCTAATGAACTTAGGGGTAGTACCCCTGGAATTTTTGTGAAGTTGATGAATTTCACCGCTCACATGTGCAAGTTGGAAATCCGGTGAGTGTAACTTGTTGAAGTCTTAATATTGTCAGAACAGTGACTCCTCAAAATGTTTTTTCTCACACCAATTCAACTACACAACCTAGAGTCAATAATGAATCACTTCCTTCTACTAAAGGCTCGGGGGGAACCATGCGCCCACCCTTTGGAGTAGGTGTTAATAAGGGACAACAAATTCCCCAACTTGTTATGCGGTCACACCTGACCTAGAGAAGGAGTCACAAGTCTCTAATGCACAAGCCTAATATACATCTGATGTGGCATAGACAGAGGAATTCCTTGTGAAGGAGAAGTTCATCACTTCTCCTCAGGATCACCAACTTCCCATAACCCCTGGAATCATATTACTAATGCTTGTTGGAATTTCATGAATATTATCTAGGACTGGATCAATAAGGGAATACTGAAGTTCCTTGAGAAAAAGGAGGTCATGGTGATTGATGAAGATCTTGTTCCACCAGTGGCTTCAATCAACATAGCTGTTATTGATTTGAAGGCAATGTTGAATGCAAAGAATGATGAGAGATTTTCTTCTAATGCCAGGATAAGAAAGGTGTGGATTCCTAAACAATATACGGTTCATAGATATAAATTGGTAGTAAAAAAAAGAATGTTTGCAACCAAAGAAAATGAAAAGAATGTAAGGTATCCATACCATTCAAAACAGGAAATCAAGAAGGAAAAATCCTCTAAAGGAAAGAATGTTTCTCCAAAAGAAACATATTTTTTTAGAGAGAAAGGGCATGAACACGTCAAGGAGGAAAATACCTCCGAGGTTTGTTGTCCCTCCTCCTGTCTCACCTAGACAAGAATGACATGTAGTGCAGCATAAGAAATTTCCTCAAAAGCTTACCAAAACTCAAAAGAAAAGAATGCGGAGACTAAGAGTTATGGAGAAAAGGGAATTACCAGAAGAAATGCCATAGGAAAAGCCAAAAGAAGCATGGAATCTGAAAGAAGAAGTGAGGCATACTTAAAAAAAAACCAATTTTGGAAGGAAAGATACAAAAGATGAGGAGTCTAGTTGCGAATCTGATGAAGAAGTGGATTTGAAAACTATTTTGATAGGTACATTTCCTATTTCTTTGAAATGTTATACTATTTCTCTAACTTTACCATATTTTTTCAAGTCACAAGAGATGGAGGAAAGCTTAGTAGAGGTAGAGAAAGAACATTTGCCAATATTGGAAAATCATAATCAGAGGGTAATCATCATTGATCCCTTTGAAGGAAGCAAAGCTCAAAAGGTGATACTAAAAAAACCTGCTATGGGGATGACAAGGCATATAAGGCCTCTATATGTGAGAGCACACTTTAATGGTAAACTAGTGTCCAAGGTATTAGTGGATAATGGATCAGTAGTCAATGTGATGTCATTAAGGATGTTGAGAGCTTTAGAAAGAAGTATTGGTGATTTGATTGAAACATAAGTGTCTGTATCAACTTTTATTGAAGAAATCTCTAAGACTCTAGGCGTACTCCCTATTGACATTACTGTGGGTAGTAAGACTTCCCTAATATGCAATATATGTTCTCAAAGAAAGCAGGTCCAAGCCAAGCAAATGGCTCACAGTAGAGCGATTTGCAGCCACGTCCGAGTCACTAAGGGGACATAATGAGGATTGGGGGTAGGAGTGGTTTGGTCCAGGAAAGACAAGTCCAAAGATAAATTCATCTCCGCCTATATTTGAAAAGTTGATCTCGGTGAAACCAACAAAATGGAAAATATAAGGCAAAGGAAAAGAAAAAATACAGAGAAAAATGAAGATGAAAAACAAATCGGAGAAGGAGTAGGCCGAGAAGTATGCTCATACTAGCCTTCTCCAACGATGGTAGCCCTTTGCCATCTTTGTCTCATCAGGTGCGTTGCTAGTATCCTTGGAATTATCCTCACTTGAAGCTTCTTCTCCACAAGCTAACCCTTGCTCACTATCCTCAGAGGAATCTTCCACTTCTTCAATCTCAATGGGATCATCTATAGTATTGGAGAAATCAAACTAATGGGCTGGTATGCGCGACGATCGCTGTAGGTTGGAAGAATTCCTCACATCCTCATAAAGCTTGGGATTTTTAGGCCGACTATTAGAAGTAGTTTTCTTCTCCTTGGTCATCTTGAGTTTCTTGGTAGGCCTACTAGGAGCAAAAGTCAATCCTGTAAAAAAAAAAAAGGAAATCAACATGAGGTAAATTTATGAATAGAAATGTAATATATGATTCTTTTACCTGTAGTGGGCGAGCAAGAACTGAGAAGCTCGTCAAATTTGATATTCCACAAAGTAGAGAAGGACGAAGTCGTGGATAGATAGGTAATCCCAATGGAACATGAAAGAGTTTTATATTCCTTAACCAGTATTTGTGCAAACTCTACATCCAGCTGAGCAGAAGACAAAGGAGGTAAAGTTGGTATGAGCTCTTTAAAACCAAAATACTTGAATCTTATAGCATACAAAAATACCTTAAATTTTATAATAATTTTATTATATAGGGTATAAATTAGTGAAACTTAGTTTTAAGGAAAGCCCCGATAAATTGTTAAATCATGAAAATTGAATAGAAAATGTGAGCATATAGTTAAATATAATATGCTAAAAATGAGATTGATTGAACTTCGGAAACTAAACGAAAGTGAAAAATGGAAAATTTGGAAATTGTAAAATAGGATTTCTAGGATCAAGAATAGAATAAACTTAAATGCAAAAGTGAATTAAATGATAAATGGAAGTAAATGAGAAGACCAAAAGGAAAAGAAATGGATTTAATGAACAAGCCAAACATAGCCTTAGGGTGAAAACATGACAAGAGCATTTTGGTGTTAGAATGCTCATTGGAGCAAAAACACATTTGGGGATTTTGAGAGAGAAAGAGGCTAGGGCTTGGAGAAGAAGTGATTTTGGTATGATTTCTTCCCATTCATTACTTCTAAATGATCAAGCATCTTGGGTGAAGGAGATTCAAAAGGATTTTAAGGTAAGAAACAAACCCTAGATTTCTTTAAATGAAGTTTGGGTTAGAAAAACCCTAATCCATCCATGGGTTTTGCTCATGGTTGGTTTAGGATGATATTAAAATGCCTTTGGGAGAGTTTTCCACAAATTGTTTTGGGTTTTAATTGATTTTTGGAGAAAATCGTAAAAAGAACAAAGAGAAAAAGCCCAGGCAAAAATGCCCCTTCGCCGCGTGAGAAATTTGCCTCGCCGAGGTGGTAGAAGGACCAGGCCACCCATGACTACACTACAAACGTGCTCGCCGCCGTGAAACTCTACACGTGGCATAGCGGTGCTACGCCCCAGCGATGTAGACGCATTCACGGAGACCCAAACTTTTAGGATTTTGTTAGAAAGTCTCGTGATCGATACCAGATAGTTTAAGGATCCTAATAAATGATTAATGGGGGTTCAAATAAAAATGAAACTAAGCGAAAAACGTACTATACCTCGCCTACGATTAATTGTTCAACCACTAAGAGTGGAGAATTTGTATTGTCTAGGTACGGGTGAAGACGACAACCTGACCTAGGACTGGTATTGAAAGAGACAAGGGATCGATAAATTGGTTTTTGTGCAGGTGACTCCAATTCCCCATTTCAAGTTCTATATATGTTGATTTGAATTATTATTGACCGAAATGTTTGTCAAGTATCAACATATAGACATGTATTTGAACTATAAGTAGAGTGCATGTGAGTAAATTGATTTGAAATGTATTGTTGAATGACCAACATGGCGGGATTCACGGCTGGTCGTCGCCAGAGGTAACCGTGTTGTTAAATGTGAAATCCGCATTACTCTTTGAATGACAAAAAGGACATGATTCACCAAGCCCCGAATGCGTAAGTGAATGGTGACTTCTATAGTCATATGGCAGGATTGTAATATTGAATGTGAAATCGCATTACTCTTTTGAATGACAAAACGGGATCGGATTCCTGGCCCGAATCCCCAGCCGTAAATGTGTCTGACTTCTATAGTCATATGTGAGATTGTAATATTGAATGTGAATTCACATTGCTACTGAATGACAAACAGGACATGATTCATCAATTGAATATGTCGTGAATGTTGACTCTATAGCCTTATGTGAAATCACAAACCGAAAAGCGAAAAAAAAATGATTTGAAAAGTGTATTTGTATAAGTATTTTTTACATTACACATAGACATTGTATTAAAGGCATTATTTTGATAAATGCATGATTCGTATTGAACTGAAATGGAATAGAGAACTGTATAGAACCACTAAGCATGAAAATTCTTAGCGTATTGTTTTATCAATGCGCATGTACCGAGTGATAGACAGTGATCGAGCGGTTAAGGTCGGCTCGAGTCATCCGAGAGAAAGTTCACGGGTATGCTCTAGTCACATGCATCCTCACCATTTTTGAACATGATATTGTTTTGCAAACAAAAGGGAGTTCAACTCCGAAATTATTTTTGTACCTATATCTGAATACGATTTTGGATATTATGTTGTAAATGACATAAAATGCCATTTTTGGGTAAATGCATATTTTGTAAATGAATTGCGTTGAATTTGTAAATGTTTATGGGCTTACCCCAATTGAAAGCTGCCATAAGATTTGAGAATAGAAAATGCTTGCGTTAATGAAATATATTTGATAAATGGATTTGATTAATGGCTCCGACCGGCGTCACACAGGTTTGATCCGTCCCCCAACGGGTCGAATTTGGGCTCGAGGAGTCCTTCTGAGCCCAAAGACAAGAGTAGAGTTGTAAACTGGCGAATAATACGAATATCAAAGATGGCAGAAAACAACCTCATGAAATAAGTACTCTACAAGCGGCACCAGTAGAGGCTAAAGGACTCTCAAAGTAATGCAATTATGGCTGAGATGAAGCCAAAATTTGATTCAAGTTGGGGTCATGTGCAAAATCAGGTCTCAAGAATAAGTATACCAATGCTCGATCTACTAATCCAAGAATAAAAAGACCTTAAGATCATCAGGGCATCATACGTAGAGAATGCGCGACAGGAAATCCTAAAGTCTTGTAAGAGGTAGGTTCCCTATCCAAAAGCTCTAGAAAATATGCAAAGAACCACATTTGTACGAACCACAAGTGACTACTAACTTTATGGTAAGGCTCATCATAAACATATTTATAAGCGGCCTAATAAATTGGTAGGAGTAAAGTGCTTAAAACATAAAAGGCAGGCTGAGCAGAGTATCTTGCCAATGGTAAGTACTCCATTGAGGGTTTTCTAGAATTGGAAAAACACATGTTGCATAGGAACCTACTTAAATCAGCATGCCTCGGCTGTCTCACGGAACCCTAGTAACGTCATGCCATTTCCGGATAATGGCAGAGTACGAAGTTTGAGTGGTAAAGGAAACCTCTATAACTAGGAGAAAAGAGTCCTAAATAACAAGCAGACATAGTGCATCGGTACCTTGGATAGGTGGTTAGTGCCCAAAAAGTGCTATTTTGAGCCCTATTTATTGTAGGTTTTAAGCACTTTTTGTGTCTTGTCAATATTAGAATTAACCCGTCTGCCGCATTAAGGTCAGCTATTCCTCTTGTCGCATTTGTGGCTAATTTTGTAGTTTTTGCAAGCTAGTAATGCCAAATTTGTTGAATCGATCCAAGCACGAAGAATTAGGTCGAACTCGGCATTGCGGATCGAAATAAGAGGAAAGAAGAGTAGAAAGCTGAAAATCGAAGCGGTCGCGAGAAAGGTGTGAAATTTAGCGGCCGCAGTGTGAAATTTTTCGCACTAATAATTTCGCATTGAGTGTAAAAATTTATTGGTGCGAAATTTATATATTAAAATGCTTTTCTTTTGCCCTTTGACCCCGGAGTTCGACCACTTTGCGGCTTTTTTCCCAGCCACCCTTTATGTTTTATTGGTAGTTCGTGCATTTTTGTAATTTCCCTTGTTTTGAGTAGTAATAGAGCTGATCCAAGGCTTTATCTGACGATTGGCGATATGCAATAAATTTTTAGCGCAGCTTTCAACTCTCAGCTTGTTTTTTCTTTTTCCTTCATTTTCCTTGGCTATTCACTTTCTCGCCTACCAAACACCCCCTGAGGATGACAACTCAGAGGATGGTTGGCTAAACCCCCCTCATCCTTGAAGGGGACTCTTTGAAGGGCTAGGGTTTTGGGGAGTGAAACTCTTTGGTTCTCTTATTTTAGCATAAGTAGTTATTGTCATTTATATTTCTATCTTTCACTATAGGTTTAAATCCCTTTGATGTATCCTGATTGACCAATACTTGGCAATCTTTTAGGGTTCAGTGGATGCTTATTGCTAGATCCACTGAGGCTTGTTTAGTTGCATTTATTTGCCACTGTAGGGTAAATCAAGGGATAAAGTTTCACTGTCCAGAAACATTAAGGACCAATAAATGCTACATCTCAAAAGGAAAATTATTAGGGTTCGGTTTTTATAGCAAAATGAAGATCCGGTTCGGGAAATGACTATAGGTCATTTCCCCAATGGGCAGAAAAGGACCTCTTAGTTGCCTTAGAACCTCAAACCCAGTGGCCCGAGGCTTCAAGGAGTTCTTTTCACATTTTACTTTTTTTATTTTCAGTCTGCAAATCACCAACTCTCACAGTTTTTTATCAAAACCCCAAATCCAAATTGAAAGTCACCAATATGAGCCAACTGTTAATTATTTGTGCGAAGAAAACCCATCCCTATGTTCGACCCTAGAGCCACTATACTGCAGTAGCTATGCTACGACAGTAGGAGGAATTAGGTTTATAAATGTTTTTGATTATGAGCACCAAATCTCTACCCTATGCATGATGCTACCCCTTTTGGGGTGAATCAATAGGTAGGCCCGTGAGAATGGTAGTATCTCTTAATGTGATGGAAATTAGGACAAAAGGGAGCGGGAAATAGTTAATACTCTTAGACTATAATTTGATTGCAACATAAATCGACTCCACTTCAAGTGAAGTGTTTACAATATTAAGATGAATAAATTGCTCAATCTGATATTTGTCCGAGTCATATGAAATGCAGGGACAACCTAGTAATCCATGATCCCCATCCTTCTAAAGCCCTTGTCGATGATTTGGTCGAGTATATCATAGGCCGTAACTTATTTCCAAGAAGTACTTTGGTCATTGATCTTAATGGGAAATGGAAACTAGGTGGAGAAGAAGATGTTCCTCCAAGATAATGTGGGAACTTTGGCCTAGACAGGTAAAGGGGGGAGAATAATACTGCAAAGCAAAAAATGATGTATGAGCAAGCACATATTAAGGAAGAAATAGCACAATTTTGGATTACCTCGAAGATGGAATGGCTGAAATGCATAGAACCAACACAAAGAAGAAGCTCTAAAGAGCAAACACGAAAGTTACAATCATGACAAGGAGTTTAAATCTCAATTTTGCAAGGAATCAAGATATATTCAACAATGCGAGAAATTTATTTGGTAGAAAGCTACCTTTAAGTCGTTTATGCCGGTAGACAAATTGAAATTATTTGGCAATACGCGACCTGCAATCTTCCAAATAAAACTCAATTTTAGGTCATTCAACCCAAGGTTATTACAAAATCATTCAATAGGCTATCAAGAAAATTTTCGAAACTGGCAAGCGGCTTTAGAGAGGTACAGGGTGTGTATTCATGATTATTTTCAAATATACATCCCGAAAAAAGGTTCGAAAATCCAAACATCTTCAAAGAATTTTTTTCGAATGTGTATTCTTGACTATTTTCAAAGTCTGCACCTAAGGAAATTTTCGAAATAAGCCGAAAAGCTTAAAGAAATTTTTTCGAAGGTGTATTCATTATTGTTTTTCAAATATACTAAAGAGATTAAATAAGTCAGCAGTTTAAAAAAATTTTGAAGAGTGTGTTCACGACTCTATTCGGAGATTTGCCCGAGGAAAATGTTCGAAAGCAGTCAAATAGAGATTTTTTGGAAATTGCATTCAAGAATATTTTCGAGTTAATTTTACAGAAAATATTTGAAAGAATAATTTCTTTTAAAATTTTTTCAAAATTGCATTCATGAATATATTTCTAATCTTTGTACCTAGAGAAAAATTTAAATAGCCAAACGGCTTTAAGAGAATTTTTCAAAGAAGTGTACTCAATATTAATAAGCTATAATGCACCTGGGAAAGTTTAGAAGCAGATTGAGCAGGTCAAAGAATTTTTTTTGAGAATACATTCAAGATGATTTCTTGAAAAAACCTGCACTCAAGAAAAGTTTCAAACAACATCAAGGAAAAGTTTTAATTTTTGGGCATCAAATAAAGCTTGAAATTGCATCTAAAGCGGTTTCTTCAAGAAAAATCAAAGAAATCAAAAAAGTTTCGATCTTTTAGCACTTACCGTCGAAGACAAATGAAGAACAAGCTGCCAGGCATCAACAAACTGTAGACAAGCAGCAATTTTACGTAATGTCTTTGCACTAAGGCAATCCTTGTAGCGGCGTAGGCGGTCTTCTCCCTCTGGCAACACGGTGATCTCCTACAACAAAGTAATGAGCGTTGACGGCTTCAACGACAGTTTCTACTCAACGATAGGTGGCTTCGAAAGCTTTGGCTATGACGGTGACTGCAGTAGTGTTGACAGCGACGTCGTCGGTGGCAGCATCATCGGCAGAGACGACGGTGACGGTAGGAAGGGAGAAGGAAGAAGATGAAGAAGGTAAAGTAAAAGAGTTTCCTTTCTCCAAACAAGTGGAGGATGCTAGAAGAAAATAAATTCTTTTAGGTAGAAAAGAAGGAAGTACACAAGTTGCTTAGAGATGTCGAATGGTTGTCGTTGGAGGACCAATATCGGCTTTGGAGGAAGAACAAAAGTTAGAGGTTTAAACTTGATGATAATAGGAACTTTTTCTTAGGAAATCAACAGTTGCTTCTTTATTTGATCTGACTTGGTTCGTTCTTGCTGTCGGAACTCCACATTTTGGGCCAAAAGCTTAATTTTGGGTCTCATGGTTGGAAATAAGTCTGGAATAATATTTTTGGGGTTTTAATACATATAACATGTCCCACGGGCCATAATGTATGCGGGGGGCAATTTTTTGCACCCAAATTGAAATTTTGGCCTAATATAGTAATGAGTAAGGCTTAAGCCTAAGTTCATGAATAAAAATCCAAAGGCAAATCCACATGCAAGCTCATGAAGAAATACAGCGGTATTTATAAAATTTTAAATTTTGGAAGTCAACGAAGCTTTATTAAGTGGCAAAGAAATTAGAGCAATTATGTGATGATGTGGAATATGCTTGAGGAACAATTCTCCATAATGGAGACGTGGAATAATTCTTGAGGATCAAACTTCCAGAATGGAGACGTGGGTGAGTTCTTGAGGAACATACGTCCTTAATGGAAGACATAGGCAATTACTTTAGAAAGTGGAGAGAGTGGAGAAATAGAGATTTGGGTAGCAAGTCTTACATGTACATAAAGAATGAAGAATGTTTAAGTAAGGACAGTCAATCAACCAATCAATCAAAATCAATCAATCAACAACTCAATAAATCGACTCAATGTCAATATGCAAATCTTAGCTATTCAACAAGCTTTCAACAATCTCAACAACTTTAGCAATTTCAGCACTCTATTTCCTGGATTTAACCAAGTTTCTGGCAAATTTTCAACAGTGTCATTTTATTCATTCGTAGTGAAATCCAATATTTTCTCTAACAATTCCAACATTATGGTTGCAAGTTTTATTCAATTTTCCAGCACAATACTGTTTTCATCATGAAATCCAATATTTACTTCAACTATTCCAGCATTCTGGTTGTAAGTATTATTCGAATCTATAAGCAACATTGTCTTCATTCATTCATTCATAAGGAAATCTAACACTTTTCTTATTGTTAATTCTTGTATTATTTCCATTTGGTGTTTTTCCTTTTGATTATTCTGAATTGTTCAAGTTTAAAAATATTTTAATTTCCTCCTGCATCCTTATATTTTGTATGTTTCGTGTGAGTTCAAAAATCTATAACACATGTACACTTGTTTAATAAATGAGTTATATTTGTGTCAATCTATGTGACACAAAATTGACTAGTTTAATTATTATTTAAGTTAATTTTAACCTGCTTAATATGTTATTTATGTTAAATATTGATGAATTAATTATAATTCTAATTAATTTAAATGATCAAATTAATAAACGAGTTATACCTGTCATGTCGTATTAATCATTTATTAATTTGGTCATATTTGAATTTATTAATTTTGATATAATTATTATTCATGTTGTGCTTGAATTAGTAAATATAATTGTATGTCTATATGTTAACATGACCTGAATACAAACGACCTAAACACATATAACACGTTGGCCAGATCTGAACCCAGCCGGGTTGGCAAGACATTAATTGCCACCCCTAATGATGATGTATCACTTGGTTTAGTAGACAAGCAAACCACACAACCCATGCTGGCAGCACTTGAATGGGTCAACTCACGCTTGCTCCATGCGGCTAGAGTGTAGCGAGCCGAGCCGGCGAGCTTTGAACATTTCGAGCTAGGCTTGTTGGTTTATCAGAGCGAGCTCGAGCAGAGCCAAGCTTTGAGCAGGCTTAAAATCGGGCTCAAGAAGCTTGAGCGAGTTTAAAAAAAAAAAAAAAGCGGCAGAGGCTCATTAGGCTCGTTTTCCATATGACGAGCTGGAGCAACCTCGGTAAGCCCAATCGAGCACATACAAGTTTGTATTGTAATCGATCCACCAGTTCGATCAGTATACTTTTTAACTTTTTGTAATCGATCGATATGAATACATCGATTAAATAATTTTCTATGGGATTTGTTTTACATAGTTGATTTAACAATTGATGCTAAGTTATTAAAGCCACCCTCCTTCAACATTTGTTTCCTTTACAAGATTCTGAAATTCCCTTTCTTTAGCTGACTTGCAGGCGAAAAATTATGAAATAAATGAAATTAAAACAAGTAGAAATTGCAGTGAAAATAAGATACACGAAATCATTTGAATAAGAAACATGATTGGTTTTAATCAATTATCTAAATAAAGAAATAATATATCAACAAGATCGCGAGCAAACTCATTAGTAACAATAGAAACTATTTGGCAATATCTTTGCTTGCTGGATTCAAGTTCAGCAGCCCACCCTCACGACTGCGTTTGCGCCTTGATTAATTTCAAGACCCATAAGCTTCACCCTTTGCTTGGATTTGGAGATCGAATCGCCCACCATCGAACGGTGGCCTAGATTTTCATACCAGCGGTGTGGTGGCGCGCAGCGTTACAGTGTTTTGGCGATGCGAATCTTGGCTCCTTATTTCCTCTATGAAACCCCACCCCACGATCACCCTTAATGCGCTACCCATCTGCGCTAAGATATTGGGTTAAGTCGATGCCAGTATCCAAAGGGGCCCAAATACCCCCAGATTTGAGATTGGATCATGTTCATGAGGTGAATTGTTAATGTCAGTCGTTAATTATATCTCCCTCAATATTACTCAGATCGGCAAACCTTATCTAAGCTCCGCAGCCACGAGAACCTCTATGGTTTTTTACTGAGCCTCAATACCCTCATATTTGTAATCAGTTCTTGTACGGGGATCTACAGATCATTGCCGATGGAGTGCATCTGACATCCATGTCCTTCTGGCGTCCTTTTTGAGCACCTTCTTCACGCTATCCACCTTTGGAACATACCGTCGCACAAACACCTTGGCGCTATCATTGAGTACCATTTCATTCTAGAACCTCTGGAGATCTGGGGTACCGAGTCCCCGACGGCCGGCGTGGGATTCGCTCGAGCTCCGGCCATCTTCGTCATCAGCGCCTCCTTAAGCCGTGAGGGGTTACACATTTGTCATCCATCGTGGTGGATGAGGCTTGAGGATCCATTGCATCAGTGCTCCAGGGACACATCACTGGGCATTTCACTCCAGCGAGCCTGAGTCGGGATCGCACCGGTGAAGACCGGACCACTGCAGGCCGGGCGTGGCGGAAGCCTCATTCCCGGCGGCGGGATGGGTCCCGGGCGGCCGTGGGGCTTTTCGAGCGATCCGGGCCGGGCTTGAGAATTATCAAGCCTAAATTAGGCTCAAGCTCGGCTCGTTGGCTGCAGCGAGCCCGAGCCGAGCCAGTAGCGCTCGTTACCAGCCTGATACAATTTGAAGGCTTCAAGTATCCTCAAGTATCCCCGATTAGTATATATATATATATATATATATATATATATATATATATATAAATGTTTTAAAGATAAAATGTATTATCATTCATTTTATTAATCTTATTTTAAACATTATCATGAGTTCATATTTAATTTTTATACTTATACTTTTAATTTTAAAATAATAAAAAATATAAATCTATTGAGTAAATAATGTTTGATAAATAATATTTTAATATAATTCTAATGAGCTTAATTATTCAAGTAAATTAATATCAATAGTAAAAGTTACTACACAAATGATTTAATTTTAGAAATTACATCGTAACAAATATTTAAATATTTATTTAAAAGATAATTAAAAACTTTTAATGAAAAAGATTTATAAAACTTTAAAATAAAGAAATATAAGTTTATTAAAAATGTGTCCATCATATTTAGGTCATGTGGGGTAGATCATTTACCATTTAAATAAATAGGGCATAGGGAGTGGAAGTCTAGGATTCGAGTCTTTATGAGAATATCATACTATATTGTAACTTAAGTGTTTAATTGTAAAAAAATGTTTATTAAAAAATTAAAAAAATTTAAGATTAAGATAAATTTATATTTCAAAATAACTTGTGTACTGTTATTTCTTTTATAATTTTACGAAATCTGAAAATTTTATATGTTATCGATATTTCAAAATAATATTTCTCTAAATATGCCACTAATTTATCATTCAATTTATTAATTATTTTTTAATATTCTTTTACAAAAAAACAAGTGTAAAGAAAGGGGATTCCCATCGTGTCTAGGCAAAACGGTCAATGTTTAAAAAAGACATGGTATAGGGAGAGGGGGAGTCTCGAGTTCAAGTCACTGTGAAGTCAATTTATTGTATTATAATTAAAGTGTTTAACTATAAAAAAAGAAGAATGATGTTTAGGTGAAATTAAAGGATAATATTATGAAAATAGATACTATGTAACTAAAGTGTAGAGGGTCTTGAGTTCAAGTTATAATGGGGTAGTTTACTATATTGTAACTAAAATGATTAACTGTGAAAAAAATGAATGATGTTTAGGTTAAATTAAAGGGCAATATTATGAAAATAAATACTATGTAACTAAAGTGGAGAGGGTCTTGAGTTCAAGTTATAATAGGGTCAATTTACTATATTGTAACTAAAATGTTTAACTGTGAAAATAAATATGTAGATTATGGGGACAGTCTAAAGAAAAGGGATAACTTAAGTAAAGTGTTTACAACTGTAAAAAAAATGTGTAAATTATGGGGACAATCTAAAGAAAGGGGATAACTTAAGTAAAGTGTTTAGCTGTAGAAAAAAAAAAAGGGAATGATGTTTGGGTGCAATTAAAATAGCAATATTATGAAAATATATATTAACAATGTGTGGAATAAATACAATTAAATTATCAAAATATGTGATGAAACAATAACAACATATTTAAACCCAAAAATGCCCCTTAAATAGGACCATGCGCTCATATCTCATCTCTCATATCTCGTCTCATCTTTCCCATCTCTCCTCTCTCATCTCTCATTTCCCTCATTATCCTTTCTCCTTTCTCCTCCTGTCCGTAGTGATCTCGCCACATTAGACCGACTCAATTTACAAGAATTATAACAACGATATAAGACTCTTAAATCATTAATATAACACTCTTAAATTACTAGATGTAACATTTTTAAAGTACTAATATAATACCTGTACTAATATAATATCTTAAAGCATTAACAGATTAAAATACTAATATAACATCCTTAAATTAGCTATACTCTTCCTTAAAGCATTAATAATCTTTGCATTAATATAGCATATGTAACATTAAAACACTAATGTAACATCCTTAAAGCACTAATGTAACATCCTTAAATCATTAATATAACAATATGTACTAATACTTAATACCCTTAAAATTATTATAAATAAATATATTTATAATAACATTTATTCTAAATATATAAAATTGTTTAAAAAATAAGAATTTTTTTTGAATTTTCATTTAGTAGATTTTAAAAAATTAAAATAAAATCTTAATAAGAATTTAAATCAACGAATAATTTATTTTATTTAGATGTAATGATATTTAAAAAAATTAAAATACAAGGTGTTGTATTTATGCTTTTAAGTGTTGTATTTATGCCTTTTAAAGGGTGTTATGTTAATACTTACAAAGATGTTACGTTAGTAATTAAGTATTATATTAATGATTTAAAGGTGTTACATTAGTGTTATAACGCCAATAGGGGTCTAGGGTGACAGTGTGGTTGGGATAGGGGAGGAGAGAGAATAGATATCGCATGAAACCACTTTAGGGGCATGGTGTCAATTCACACCCTCGAGCCTTATTTTGAAGGTTTGAAGTGTGAAGCGACACTAACCTTTCTTTATGGCGGATTTTTGTCCGTTACCCGATCAATGTGGGAATGCATCATAACCTTCCAAATTCTAGCAATTCTCAGTGAGAATTTAAATGCAGAAGTAAAAAATTCTTCTAAATATTCAAATCACAATTATGCATTTTTATAAAGTTGTTCGAGAATATAACAATATTTGAGATCTCTCAAATCCAACTTTGTACTAATATAAAGAATGTTCATCAAGTGACTTTCTCAATTAACTTTCAAGAGCCCAACATTTCACCAAACATGAACTTAGGTTCAACATGATCTAACATAAAAGTTACGTCAGTCTGTAATGGCCAGATCCCCAACCTGGCCATCGCTCTGTCGCGGAAGCTAAAAGTGCGAAATATGTCAGCGAATGGGAGTGAGCTAAAAGCTCAATAAAATCTTATCTGGAGTTTAAATGGATCGAAAAAGTTTTCAATCATATAACAAATAGGAGATGTTTTTCATCAAAACCTTTGATTCAAATAAGTTGGAACATTAACAAAAATACTTCATTATTCTCACATCCATTTCAAATCGGTTTCATATCAAATGTGATCCAAACAATTTCATATCAAATTTCGATTCAAACACTTTCATATCAAATCAAAATTCAAATACATTTCAAATATTGGTCATCTCAAATATCAAATGGTACCCAATTATGTGGGACTTTCAAATGGTGGCTAGCATAAATTGTTCATGCAAGGTGGGCAATTTAAACCACTGCTAGTCTTAGTAACTTCTTGAGCCCACACAGAAAGTTTGGTTCAAATCAATTACATTACATAAGAAAATGTAAAGGTCAGCTATTATATCCAGATTGACAAAGTAGAATAGTGTCCCAGTATTATTAAGATTGTGAGGGCCGAACTAACAGTCAAATATTTCATTCAAAAGTTCAAATTACAAACAATATATCTCGCATTTCTTTCGTAAACGAAAGCAAATCTAGTGCAATCATACAAAACTACTTTTTGGTCATGTATAATCAAATAAATAAAAAGAGTAAAACTTTTCACAAATCAAAGATTGTATATAATTCAATTAAAACAATTTTCATCTTCAAATGAAGTAAAAACAAACGATTTTCTTTTAAAAATTTGCATTAATATCATACGTACATATATATAAAAAATAATAAGTTTTTTGAAAGGCGTATTAGAATCCTTCTGCTCAGTACTCAAAAGCTTTGAAAGAGCTAATCCGAATTTCACCTCAATATGAAATATTTCTCCTAAAATAATAAAGAATAAACTACCATCATTACTTATTTATTCTTAAAACTTTCTAATTTGATATTCTTAACAATTATATTATTTTATTCGCTTGAAGCATGTGAATTTGTTCGAATGATAAGCTTTATTTGAATTAGGTAGTTTTACAAATTTTATAAACTCATATTCATTTTGGATCTTATTTTAATAATTTATTTATTTTTATCTTTCTTAATCAGAACTAAATCTTTTTACTATAAAGAAATAATATTAATATTATTTTACAAATTATATTATTACACAACATCTAGCCTTTTTACCTAACAATTATCATACTTGACAACAAGTATTATTAACGGATCTTATTTCCTATAATTGCTAAATAATTATTCTAATCATATTCCTTATCTAATAAAATCTCAATCCTTAATAAAATATTTACTTGCCAAAATACATATATATTTAAATACTTATCAAATACATATATTTATACGAATTCAGCCTTTTTCAAATTTATCCTATTTGTTTATCATTCTTTTATTTCAAAATTTATCCTTAAATATTTTTCATTCTCATACTCAAAGTAATTCAATATGACACCACCAATCCTTATTTTATTTTATTTACAAGAGCGAAAGTGTAATCTGAATCGACTTAACTTGAGGAGTTTATCTATTGAAAGAAAATTAAAGATACATCGAATCTAGACAAATAAAATGAGGAAGATCTTCTGCAGAGAAAATTGTTCAAACCACTAGATCAGAAATTATACGTCATACGAAGTGCCGTCGGAGAAATTCAAAGATGAATAAAAAGGATTGTCTTCTCTTATTCCAATTTATATTGGGGTATCTATTAGAAAAATTACATTTTACCCCCTTTCATTATAGTAATTAATTAATTACTAATTGAATTATCATTATTATTTTCATAACGTCCTTTCATTTAAAGTAATTAATTAATTACTAATTGAATTACCATTATTATTTTCTTGAATTACCATTATTATTTTCATAATGTCCTTTTATTAGTAATTAATTAATTACTAATTGAATTCTGAGTATTATTTTAATAACGTATCTTATAAAAATTCGCAATAGATTTATTATTTTTGCAACTATCATCTGAGTGCTTGGGTGTTCTGATAGATGAGCATGCGGTCGTATAAAGGGTATTTTTAGGTCCAAATATGATGTCTGTTCCATCACATGTTTTTATAATTTAGGCCATGCTCGGTTGAGCTTATTAGGGGAGCTATCAAGAGCTTTCATCCCCAATAAGTTTTTATAGGGTGTTTGGTAAAGACACATAATCGACTAGTAATAACTGATTAGGGTTAAACAACTTATAATTTGAAAAAACTACAAATCATAGTTTTTTAAACGCTCTTATAAAATATTACATTTAATTTTATCATTTATCTCATATTTATGTAAATATTTTAAGAAATTAGTTATATGGAAAAAGATTCTTGAAAAAAAAGGAAATAGACCAATGAAAATTCTATTTATGTAAAAAATAATTATCTAAACATAGAAAATAATTAAAGCAATAGAAATACAAAATTTGACGGTTTCTTAAGCCTATTTTCTTATCAATTTATATCACTCTCACTCAGAATTATTACAAAAACAATAAATAAATACATCTCATAAATTTGATTTTTCTTATCTTATAATGACATAATCATTATATAAGTTTTGATATTTTTTTTCTCAAGTGACTCTTTCAAATATAGGACATGTACATTGTTTTTATATTTCTATATCTTGTATATATAGCTAAATTTATATTCAATAAAGTATCAGTTTATCAAACAATATTTTATAATTAGTTACCATGAGCTATCAGGAAAGAACCACAATCAAACCTTTTTATATATTATTAATAATTTATATATTTTCGTAATATCACCTTTTCAGACTTCACCTAAGCATGTTCCAAAAAAAGTGTATAGAAAGGGAGAAGAGAAGAAGCGAGAAAGAGAAGGCCCTCATTACTCACTTGCCATCCTATTAACCTCATCTCCTCATTTCCATCTGGCTCTGTCTCATCCTCCATCCTTGTCTCCAACATCACAGACCCGGCATGAAGTAAGTTTCTTCCCTCTTCTTGCATCCATTTTTTTCTTTAGACAGTTTGTGTTCTAGGTTTCTGGGTTTTTCGTTTGGCGGCTGGGAGAGTGGGTTTGAATTTTTGAAGTATTTGGTGTTTACATTACTACACATTCCTTGTTCCAAAATTTTGAACTTCAGTGATACTGAAAGTTTTGCTTATGTTTTTTAGACTCACCTGGTAGTGGAATTTGATTGCGCATGCCTATAGGATGAAGATTTTATTTTTGGTGTTATATTACGGCATCAACTCCTTTGCCCGCCACTTGTTCGTCATAATTTTACCCCCCTTTTTTGTGAATTTGGTGTTTGATTATTGTTTTCTTGGCATCTGGTGGGGATTAGTGTTGGCGTACTCATGTTTGCAATCAGGAATCAAGGATTATGGTTTTAAGAGCCATTCCAAAAGCTTGAACACATTGCCTATCGTCCCATGTCATGGAATCGCTCAAACTGGACTCAGCCAACCTCACCATTAATATAGTCGGAATAATTGTAGTTGATATTTCCACTGTGCTTCCATTTCATTTCAAGTTTAAAGTTTTTATTAGATAAGCGCAAGCATAGTGGTGTGCAGGAAAGTGAAACACCAAAAAGCAGGATATAGTATTAAACTTTAGGGTTGTTGATTCATCTGAAAAATGTTGATAATAGTTTTTTGAAAACACTGTTTTTTGAAAACTGTTATTTGCCACCTGAATTTAGTGTTTTCTGTGTTATGTTTTTCACAATAAAAAAAACTGGGAACGAACCATGTTCTCCTTGTTCTAGATAACACCATTTTGGTGTTTTTTGAAAATTGTTTTTTGCAATTTGAATTTAGTGTTTTTTGTGTTCTGTTTTCTCATAGGAACAATGTTTTAAATTGTTTCGCTTGTTTTATCTCCCGTGTTTTCCTTTTTCTCCTTATTTTTGAGAATAGAAAACAGTTTTAAAAAACAGGAACCAATGATCCCTTTATTCCTACTCTTTCAGATGCTTGCAAGTTTTTATACAATCAGTCTCTCCACTGGGGTTGTGGATATAGAAAATGTGGAGTGTGGATAAAATGGGTGTGAGAATTTGGATGTAATTTTTGAGGGCATGTGATTTGATACAATTACTTACGGATCTGAATTGAGCTAATGTTTATTGTGAACCATGCTAGCAAATTGTTTGAGAGATGCAAAGGAATGAACCAGAAACCCGATGATTATAATTGCTAAAGGAAAAGGAGGTGAATAATTTATAGCAATTTTTATTAATTAAAAAGGAAGGGATGAGAGAGAGGCTGGATCATACTTGATAATTTTTTTCCATAGAAATAACATAATGAAAGGAACATAGGATACACACAAAAAGGTAGTGAAAGCCGAAAGGTATTACCATTTGCCAGCTTCATTGCATTTAGTCTTTATTGTTGATATGTGCAATAAGCAAGTGTAAGTGAGCATGGTGAAATACAGTAGTGGAAGAGAAGAATCTTTGATAATTCATGCAGTTCAGAGTTGGAACTAGAAAAAGTTGGAATGAACTCTCGATCAGTGTGGTCCGAGAGCAATATGGGAATGAAAGGGTGCAAATAACACCTGTTGTCCTAGTGTGATAATGTTTGCTCTTGAAGCTTCAAATTTCCATTTTTCTTGGCATTACAGTTGCAATTTCTGGGCATGTTTCTGTCCCATTATTTGGAATGCTGTTTGGTTATGCAACAGATCAATGATGGTTTCTGACTGAATTGAAACCATGTGCAAACAATTCCATTTTCGAAATCAGGTTTTCATACTGCTGGACTAGATTTCCAAACAACCTATTGTGTTTTTTTGCTCAACTGAGTGCAACTATTACACAATAGTCACTTTGATGGGGGCTTTTATCTATCATGTTTGTTGCAACCTGCAGTCTAGGCAGTGTGGTTCTTCTCTGAGTTGATTTGTGGCTTAGAACGGGGGTTTGTCCATCCATTTGGATGTTGGATTTTATGTCTGTGAATTTGGTTTGATTCTTATCTTGATCCTTAGAAATCTAAGAGTGTTTTTTTTTCTAGTTTGCCAGTATTTTCCATTGATATTTGTGCATGTTACATGGATTCTACCACGGAAATGAGGAGTGTGAGTGTTGGGCAATTTTTATGAATTTCAGTCAAGTTATTGTTTTTTACTTTTAGGATTGATATTTCTAGTTGATTAACGTCTTAAATACCCTTTTTTTATTGTTTTCCTTGGGAATGTGGTCTAGTTATACATTCCCTTGAATTTTGGATGTAAGTTCACAAGAATGGTAAATCCAAATTGGACATATATCATAGGAGATTAGGAGTTCAATCTCTTTAATGATTTATGTGTGAATTTTGGACGTGTTTGTGACTGCATATTTTTTAAATCCAACTATCATTCTGTATGTTAGTTGTAACATCCTCATTTCTGTTAGGTGCCAATCTAGTGAAAACTCTGTCTCATAACTCATCATCTGATTTGTATTTTTTGGACAGTTTGGAAGGAGAGAAATCGTATAGCGTTTAGGGAGGGGATTTTAGGTGTGTAGAGATTGATGCTCTCTTTTGTTCATAATTTATGGAGTTGGAATAGTTTGTACTTAGGTGAAGAGGCTTCTTCACTAATAGGATTATACTTCCTTTATTCTGTGCAGCTTTTTTTGTACTCATCTTATATATCAAAACAAAAAAAAAAACCTCATCATCTGATTTTCATGATATTTGCTAGCTGTTTGCTTACTTCTATTTTCTGGAGTTTCTATGTACTTTAGTATTTTTGATTCCTTGTCACCATGACTTCAAGCAGGGAGCAAACACAGAGCTATCCCAATGTTTTGCATCTTCTGTTGGGCCCTATGACCAGAATGTCTATGCCACCCTACTGTATCCATGCAAAGGCACAAAAAAATGCTTGGAGAAGAGGTTTTCACAGCTTAGGATGGCTGCCGGAAAAGTGGGAGCAAGAAGAACAAGGAACACTAGCCTTATATTCTCAATGTCAAAAAACAATGATGGTAAAAATGCTGACATCACTGGAAGTCTTACATACAAAGATGCTGGTGTTGACATAGATGCTGGCTCAGAACTAGTTAAAAGAATTGCAAAGATGGCTCCAGGGATTGGTGGCTTTGGAGGTCTTTTCCCTTTTGGTACGTTACTCTATAGTTTTCATTTTCTTCTTCACTGGAAACTAAAATATTGTTCGATATCGAGAATTGAATTTCAAACCCTGCTGTGATACATTCTCTAATCATTATTATTGGAAATTTTTTTTTTTGGTACCATGAAAATGACTGTTCATGGTAAGTATGACAGTTCATTGTGTTTTTGATGGTTAACTTGAAGGTGCTTCTTGAATATCTTTTGTATGTAATTGTCACATTGGGACTGTGAGGTAAAAATTGAAGCTAGTATGGGAATTTTGATGGTTGAGCTATCCAGGCCTTTAAGACCTGGCTATGGTGCTTAGCGATCGGAGATTCTAAGCAATACGATTGTTTCCTTAAACTATTTTTAGCAAATCTTGTCCCAGTGACCTGAGACAAATTTTAAATATGTAGTATTCCATAAACAATGTCAGCTTTAGATGCGAGAAATTTGTTGAGTGGCTGTCTATGAATGTTAAGGTCAGCTCATGTTCACTCTTATACTTCCAAGTCACAGATTTGCCCATTGAAGGTTCTCACATAGTATACAAATACTATTAGGTGAGATGCTTGCATGTCCTTCAAGCTCTTTTATTTTATTTCTCATCTGAATTTAAGTGCGTGTAAGTCATCCTGTTTAGTTTGGCATGAGGATACCTTTTTTTTTCCTAAGGTCCCTGTTGTAGAAACTATTGTTAGTGGTGTATAATTAGCGCTTATTTGTCTTTGTACCTTTCCTCTTTTGGGAGGAGAATTTTATGTTAATAATCTGGTTGGGTGCAAGTTTTTCAGTTCACATTTTATGAACAGGTGATTCATATCTTGTTGCTGGTACTGATGGGGTGGGAACTAAACTCAAGCTTGCATTTGAAACTGGAATCCATCAAACCATTGGGATTGATCTGGTAATATTTCAATGAAAGTTGCTATATGCACATAGCTATTGTTTTCAATTGGAGTGTTATTGTTTTCTCTTGCTAATTGGATTTGGCTTCTAATGCATTCCATTCAGGTTGCAATGAGTGAATGACGCAGATTACCTCTGGAGCTAAGCCATTGTTTTTCTTGATTACTATACTAAGCCACCTTGATGTTGACCTTGCTGAGAAGGTAGCTGACAATTATGCATAAATTTAGCAAATTTTTGTGGATTCATCATATCACAACTAACAACATATGGTGAAGCATGTTAATTTATTCTTTCCCTTTCGTGCCTATTCAGGTTATAAAAGGAATTGTTGATGGTTGCCAACAATCTGATTGCGCTCTTCTTGGGGGAGAGGTATTCAAAACTTTCCCTCCCCGCTTCCCTTTTATCTTGTCTCATTGCTACCTGCATTATACAACTTTAAATCTAAAGTAGTGGAAGAAATACTTGATCCTGGCTCTTTGGATTCCTTGTAATTCTTTGCTGAGATCAAATGGTTACAAAAGGTGAGTAATGCAATGCAGTTGGAGTGATATGCAGCAGAAGCAGGATGTCCATCTTTAATGTTCTTTAAATTGTTTAGACCGATATACAAGATTCACAGATATCTAATCCATGCATTCTTTTGAATAGTCAACTATAGAAGTTGGATGTCTGTGGAGGTTGTGATTGTGTAGTGCTTTGCATGTGATTTATGGTTAGCTTGTCAACATTAAAATCGATATAGCCAAATAGGCCTTCTCGAGTGCTTTATTTTTGATTTAAAGTTTAGTGAGTTATATGGGAGGTTTATAGCATAGGTTCCAGCTCACTGGACTGTATTTTTTCAGACAGCCACAGAAATGCCAGATTTCTATGCAGATGGAACAGATGGCCTCAGTGGTTTGCGGGGTTAGTGTGGTAAAGGATGCAGTGATTGATGGGAAAAATATTGTTCCTGGAGATGTCCTTATCGGTCTGCCATCTAGTGGAGTTCATTCCAATGGTTTCTCTCTTGTTAGAAGGTTGGCCATTTGTCTGCATTATTTCGTCAAATATCAATGCTAGAAGTCTGCAGTGGGTTTATTTCAAGCCCTTCTAATATTGGTGCACATCAAGATATTTGCTGACAAATACTGGAATGACTTTACAGGGTTCTGGCCAGAAGTGGCCTTTCTCTGAAGGACCAACTTCCTGGTGAAGATATTACATTAGGTGAAGCTTTGATGGCCCCAACTGTTATTTATGTTAAGCAGGTCGTTCATCATCCCTTTCTTTCACATTATTATGCTCTCCGTTTCTTGTTGTTCATTTGATGATTAATTGTAGAATGTCTCCTTTTTCGTAAAAGCAGTGCCCGACTATCAGCAAGGGAGGGTGAGAGGGATTGCTCACATCACAGGTGGGAGTTTCACCGACAACATACCTCGAGTATTCCCCAAAGGCCTTGGAGCTGTGATCTATAATGACTCTTGGAAAGTTCCAGCTATATTCAAATGGATCCAAGAGGTAAGAATAGCATCATGTTCAGTTGAACTTCATGAGTGATGAAGGAAGAAACAGTCTTCCATTAGACACTGGATTTTCTTTATTTGGCAATTATCTTATCTGTTCCTGCTTGGGAAATACACCACCAGAGCATACCAGTGGTTAGATAAATGAGTTATTTGCTATAGGATTAGGATCATAGTTATTGTTCTTAGTCATACAACTATTCATTCTTTAGTAGTCTATATGTACCATTGAGAACACTTGGTAATTTATACTCGTATATATTTATGTTTCTTTAGGCTGGCAGTATTGAAGATGCTGAGATGAGGTGATTCAATGTGTTATCAGTATGGTTCTTGTTGTCAGTCCAGATGCAGCCCTCAGAATACTTGGGAGATGAAATGAATATTCAGCATACAAAATCGGCGAGGTTGTTAGTGGTGAAGGAGTTAGATATGGCTGAAAACAAACCAAAAAGCAGTAAACAGTGTATCATCTGCTGGCCCTGAGATACTTATATTTGCATTCTGTTCAATGAGATAAATTATAGATTTGAGCTGTGGTCATCTTTTTGCTATTCTTCCTGTAACAATTTTGATATGTGTAAACTTCCTGTTACTGGATCGATAAAGCTTCGCTGCGGATGTGTATTATTATTAACTATGATTCGATTTTCTTTCCTAATTGCTGAGTTTCAATGATTATCTTATAGTTCCATAGATAAAGAATCTATTTCACTGATAATTTACTTAGATACCAGCAATGTCATTCTACAATTACTTAGATAATTAATTGACATCAACTTCCAGTGAGAAAACCGTAACCCTAAATCGTTCATCTTCTTGTCCCATGCTGGTGGTAGCTTTCAGGTCCTGATTTCATCGTTCATCTTCTTGTCCCATGCTGGTGGTGGTAGCTTTCAGGTCCTGATCTCATCGTTCTCTTCTTGCAGTTCCCAGCAGAGTTTGCTCCCTTCTTCATATTTTTCACGCCACCATCTCTGTCATGTCTGGCCTTTCAGGGCACCACCTGAGTGTCCTTTTCCTTCTTCTCCAGAGTACATCTCTCTTCTGGCTAGGTTACCATTCTGCTGCCTGAAATGTTGTTATGCAGCTGTTGCCGCTGCTGCCACTGCTCTCTTCTTCAAGCTCCTGGAAGTGGGTTCATCTGCCTCTGCTATTCCAGCGTTTCTTCCATCATGATCAACATATGTTGGCACTTCTCAGGTAGTAAAAGCTTCTCTTTTCAGAACTTCCTTCTGTTGTAATCAGTGTCTGCATCGCCTTTCTTCACAGCCACTGATTTTTCCCAAGTTTTCTCCACAATGCCAACCTCCATCGATGGCCGCCTCAGCTCCTACCCCTGAATCTTTATTAAGTGACAATGAACTCTGCGTGTTCCCTTTCCCATCCAAACTGATCATCGTAGTGGTAAAACTGCCTCTTCTGGGGTTCATGAAACATCATCTCTCTTTCAGCTTCATGGCGATTCTTGTACAGAAAATCAATGTGATTCCCATACTGAAACTTTTTATCCTCGCAATCCAATCTAGGGTAGGTGTGATATGCTTCCACTGGTAGACAGGCCAAGACATTTCTAGTTTGATATCTTGGTGGTGGAGCAACAAATTTTTGAGGATTCACAAAACCCCCTGAAACTTCCTTCCTGTTATACTCTAGATCTCTAATTTCAGGTTTTGATTTCAGATTTCTGACCGTGGGAATCGCAGAAATCTCCTTGTTTTTGCTGGCTGTCCGGGCCGAATACGCAGGATTGTTTTCTTTGAGAGGCTTCACCGCTGGAGTTTCAGATCTACAGAAGTTGCAGTGTTAGTAAGAAAGCAAAACAACAAACACAAAAGAGACAATGTGCAAAAACCCAGGTTGATTTTTCACTCCCCTTTCCGAATCCAAGCACAAAAACAAGTACCTCATATTGGAGGATCGGTGAAGATCTTGGCCGAGTTTTCGCCAATCAACTCTTTCTGAAGAACAACTTCTTCTAGGCCTTGCAGAACCAAAAGGATTTGATCTCTGCTGTTCAAGGTGGTTCTAATTTAGCTTCTTCTTCTTTTTTCAACTCATCCGCCCATGAAAATGAGATCCATCCTCATTTCCTCCCACCATTCTGATCTCCCACTCTGTTTCTCTCCTCAACGGCTCTTTCGAATTTAAAGTTCAAATCTAGAAAACAGTGTTCCTTCAGCTATATAGCAAATGAAGGGGCTCGTGGTGAGGGTAGTTTAGCAAATTAGACTGATAGCTGGTATTGAAGGTGGGTCACAGTTACATTTTTATTTCCTTTAGTTTCTCACCAACCAAACAAAGATAATTTGTGGGATTTCTCATCCATGATGCTGTCCGTTGATTCAAGTTATTTTCCTCAAACGCATCTCCAAAATAAAAAGACAGCATAAATGCCCAGAAAATGGCATTGCCATTCCATGGCTGAAAACCAAAGAAAAAAGGGAAAAAAAGAAGAAAAAAAAAGGAAACCAAATAGAACAGAATAATAATAATTCACTGGCACGACGACCAAAAAACCATCGGAAAAGCAAAATAAATTTCGACTGCAGAGTTGTGGGTGGAGAATATATGCAGCTCCATTAGGAATTTGTTATCATTGATATGCTAATTTTTTAAGCATCCATTATGTGAAGACATTATCACCACTATTTATTTATATACCTGAATATGCTTCTTCTTAAAAAAATTATCAAGGTTTAATAAGAAATTTTGATAAATCACTCAAATTTTGGTCGGTGTTACAAATCAACAACTAACAATAAATTATATAGGTCTCCACTCCAAAAATTCAAATAACAAAATAATTTTTCCTCAAGAGTCGAGGGTACTGCTATTCGGAGGCATTCGCATATTAGCCTTGGGAGTTCGCAACAGCAGCGCCGCCTACAAGTTTAAAATCGTTAAATCAGCGGTACACGTTTAGTGCATCTGACAGCGTTACAGAGAGCTAAAATGGTCTCCACAGTCTCCTTTGCAAATTTAGTGAAACAGTTTTCTGCTCAGGCATTAACACAAATACTGTGTTTGGGAGAAAATGAAGCAATGTGTTGGCATTTATGATTTTGCCATGGACTCGGCAAAGGAGTGACGGCGAGCAGTTTAGGCGTCAGTCCTCAAAGATTGCGGCCTTCGCGTTACCTCCATTAAAATAGGTTCGTTTTATGTTTTGAAATATTGAAGTTGATTGGCCTCTCTCTCTCTCTTCTCTCTTAAAAAAAATCCTGTATTTGCTTAGTTACTTAGATTTTGATATTTAGTGTTAATGTTATTTTGATCATACAGCTATTGTGGTTATACAGACGAAAACAATTTTCTCATTGACTAAGTTTGCACTGGGATTGAACAAAATAGTTTGATATCTCTAAGTGTTCTGATCATCTCTATTTATAATTCAGTTGCTTTGATAAGTTCTATTCCTCAATCATTTCTGTAATTGGCTTTATGCTTCTTGGTTGTTTGAAAATTTACTGTTTCTTTCTATGTTCTGATAACTTTCTTTGTATGCTTTGTTAAATCTTGATATCTTCTTGATTATTGGTCTTTTGTGTGGTTTGGGGTGGCAATTGTTGTTATCAGCTTGGTATATATATGTATATATACTTCCTCTGGTTGTAGTTGTATTTTCTGAGATTGTGACCCTTTTGTTTGTTTATAAGAGGAATCAGTGTTTTATATGGATATGCTTATCCATTTCCAACCATGTCACTTTTTTATCTGTACATTGATTTTATTTTTTTAAATGATAGTTTTTTGCTTATCATTTCAAACTTTCATTGGCTACAAATTTAACAATGACTCTTCTTGATTGCAGATCCTTACTTAAACACAGATGCTGGTACTATGGGTCTCCGTTTGAACATGGAGGTCTTGCTCTTGATGATGGTGGAGAGGTTTCAATTTCATTCTTATTTATCTTTTTAAGTTCACACAGAAAGAAAATTGGATTACTTGAGAATAACCTCACTTCCAATCTGAATAGCTTATGATACGCTAAAAATGTTCCCCATGTTGTATTTCTACCCAAGCCAATTAAAGATTGTGTCATATTTTATTAAAATTCCATCTGGGAAAATTTCCTGTAATTTCTCATTTGTTCATTTTAGTTTGATGGATATGCATTAACAGTTGAACTCCTCCATGTGTAACATATCTATTTGATTCTGCTAAGGTTTATTTAGTACGTATCCTTCTAAATTTCTCACTCAGTGAGTTTATTATTTTCAATTCACTAACTTCTAACTATCAAATGATTCAACAATGGATAATAGAAGATACTGCTTGAATGATGAAATGTCATGTAGCCAACCTTGAGTTGCACTAAATGTTAATGGAGATGAGTTGACTGGTACCAATCATCTGTTTCCTTTGTGTGTGCTTACAAGGGAAGAGCAATTGCTACAATAAAGTTCAATTTGGCCAACTATCACCATCTTTTCTTGAGGAGTTATTGATTTTATGTAGCACTGTCCTTTACCATTTGGTCAACCTTGTTTTTCTGTCTTCAGGTTCATTCGGTCTTACTGTCTGACTCAACTGGTAATTTTACCATTTGCTTATGGTTAATGATTCTTAGTGTTATTTTTGTGAGTGTCTTGTATATGGCTTCTAATCTTAAAGATGAGTTTTCCAACAATGTTTTTGGTGATGAAATCCAAGAGTTTGTGGTAACCATAACATCACAAGTAGTTTGTTCAATGACAATTTCTTCTTGCAGTTGAGCTTCAATACCAGCATTTCATAATTTCCTCTTGGTTTGCTCTTAAAAGGTTGATTTAGATTTCGGTAACTATGAGAGGTTCCTGGATGTGACTCTTACAAGAGATAACAACATTTAATGTATTAGTGAAAGATATATCAGGGTGTGTAATTTATTTATTCTAGATGCCAATGCACCTATCAAAATTTTTTTTTTTTTTTTTTTTTTTTTTTTTTTTTTTTTTTTTTTTAAATCTTAGATGCCTACATATCTACTTTCTTTCTCATCTAAAGTCTATTTTGATATGATCAGTCTGTTCTGTTTTGTGTCAGTCGGTTCTTGAGAAAGAACGAAGAGGTGATTATCTTGGAAAGACTGTCCAGGTGGGTGCTATTTGCATAGCTGTTTTGTAATTTTTGTTTCACACTACACTTGGAGAGCACTGCTCACTATGATGCTGCATCTTTGAGTGGATTCCAGGTGGTTCCACATATCACAGATGCCATTAAGAATTGGATTGAATCAGTCTCAGTCATTCCTGTGGATGGAAAAGAGGGGCCAGCAGATGTTTGTGTGATAGAATTGGGAGGGACTGTTGGTAAACAGTTAGATGGCCTTGGTGATCTGAGACACCCTTCTCTTAAAAATTTATCTTCTTGAGTAATTTGTATTTTATTCTTAGGTGACATTGAATCAATGCCATTCATTGAGGCTTTGCGACAATTATCATTTTCAGTTGGTAAGTTTGCATTTTTTGATATATATATATATTGTTTTTGTTTGTGGGATCCTTTGTTCTCATTTGTTTGCTTGTCTTTGCATATGCTAACTTGTGGCGACATCCTCTTGATGAGGAGGATTAAGATTTCTGGCTCAGTATTTTATAAACATGTGTCCATCATTGAATTCAGATTTTTGGCCAAATATCTTTTAGAAAAATGATGGCATCATTGAACTTAATTGATTTTTTTATTATGTGATTGTTGCTGACATAAGCATGAAGCTATCTAAGTCTGAACTGAGTGTGAATGTTAACCATGTGTATTTTTCTTCTGTGCCAGAGCTATGAGTTCTCTATTATGTGTTCTATATGTTATCTGCTCATAAGTACTTCAATTTCCTCAGGACAAGATAACTTTGCCTCATCCACGTGGAGCCTTATACCTGTACTGGGCTGCCAGGGGAGAGCAAGCAATTTTCCATAAATTTATACTTAATTTGAACCTGCATCTTAAATTCAAGATTTTTTTAATATACTAGCTAGTAAATTGCATTCCATAGAGTTAAGTTGTTTTATTTTTTCTTGAACCTGGAGGTTTCTTCTGTTTGCGAATAACCCTCTCGCTCTCTCCTTCCTGACCAGAAAACAAAACCTACACAACATAGCGTGCGGGAATTGAGAGCATTAGGCCTGACTCCTCATCTGTTGGCATGTCGTTCTGCACAGGTATGTTGTTCTTGATGCTTGTTTCCTGTACTTATGCTAGAGTTTGTTGAGGGTGTCTTTTGGAGATCCTTTGGATATTGATTTTCTCTATAAAATGTTCTAGTGATGGTCATGTAAAGCACACTTAATCTATTTAATTTTCATGAAACAACCAAGATCACTCTAAACGGATATAGCAACTTTGGATGAGGAGTCTTTTAGTCAATCTGATCCAGGTTTATCATGTTGGGTTCAACTCACTAGCCATAGTAGTACATTTTTGCATATATTAGTTTTTTGGAAAATGATTAGTGCAAGCCTACACAAGAGTTAACTTCATTAGCTGCAGTGAAATTTGATGGTTATTCAGTTGAATCAGTTTCATTGTTTTCCAAGCATCTTCTAATGTTCATTCTATGCCTTGCATGCGTGCAATTTTCATTTGTTATTATTGATGCAAAATGATTGTTTCATCAATGGTAATTTTTTTTTTTTTTTTTACTTTCTTATTTTTGGTTCTAGCTGATTTTAATGTAAAAAATTGTTCTGTTGTTTTTATCAGGTTATTATAAATCTTATGAGTTTTAAAACTTTTGCTGCTTGGCTTTCTTCTTTTTATTTTTGATGGCTGCTCCTCCTCTACTGCAAGTCTGCTACAATACAAGGAGTTAAAATAGATGCTTTTTTATTATGTATCGCAGCCTTTATTGGAAACTACAAAGGAGAAACTTTCACAGTTTTGCCATGTGCCAGTAGAAAGAGAATTGGAAGTTTGATTTGTGACTTTAATGCCGAATCTCTATTCTCATAGGCAGGGAATTTTCTTTCGCTTTGTTTCAGGTTGGTAACATTCTCAATATCCATGATGTTCCAAACATTTGGCACATTCCTCTTTGCTTCGGGTGAGCTAAATAATAATTTCGCTTTATAAATTCTTCAATACTTCTGATCTGTTGCCTTCAACAATTTTTATGTTCTCTACCTGTGTTTCTGATGTGTTTACTTCTGTTTCCAGAACCAAAATGCTCATAATTCCATTCTAAAACATCTAAATCTTAGGTGAGGTTTTGTATTAATTTATTCTACTTCTAACTTCTGAGGTTCAAACTTTGAGATCAGAGAAATTTTCAAGTTCTGCCAGTCCAAATTCTTTTGAAAGTTTAATGGGACTGAGGCACTCATTAGTTTGATTCTGGCTGGTTCTGACCGTTTTGAGTTTCATAAACTTTTTTCAACCATATGAATTTGGCAATCATGAATAACGTTGGTGGAATTGTTGCATGTAGTAATATTTTTGGCTGCCTAAAATACAGAATGTGTCAATTTGAATGCAGGGAGATTGCTTATGCTAACTGACTAGTTATTAAAGTTTTGTTTCAGCAAGGCTACACCACCTGATTTACAAGAGTGGACAAAGAGGGCAGAGAATTTTGATAGTCTCACAAATTCTGTGAGTACTTTATTTAATTCTCTCTTTTGGGAAAATTTTTTCTTGTTATTGGCATATGGAGTGATGCTGCTTTTTGTAGGTGATAATTGCAATGGTTGGGAAGTATGTTGGTCTGACAGATTCATATCTGTCTGTTGTGAAGGTATGATGATACACTTTAAATTCATGCTTAATGATTAAGTGGACAATGAGTATTACGTGTCCCAAAAAAAAAGTTGGAAAAAGAGTATCTTTATGCTGGTACTGATTTTGAAATGCTAATGACGTACTTTGTTTACTCTTATCAAAATTTTTTTCTAATTGATAAATAAAGCAATGAATATAAGATACCAATATATAGATGTGATTTTCTTGATTTCCAGTTCCTAATTATCTGTGTAGAGTATACAATATAGTTTGAAATTTTAACAGAATTTTTTTCTGAGAGTATTTTTATTCACTAGGTTAATATCTTACCACAATGTACTGCTCATCATTGTGTGTTTTTGCTTAGCCTGGGTGGGAGGCAGCAATTACATGCCATCCATATGGTGAGAGCATTATGATTAATCTAACTTACAAACTGAACTTTTATCTTCTATTGTGAAAAGTATTTGTCTGTTGAATCGTCTTAATATAAATATTTCTTCATTCAAATCTTTGGTTGCTCAGTGTATGATTTCAATAATGCAAGCTACCTTGCATCATTATGTCTCATTTTATGTGCAGGCCCTTCTGCATGCTTGCATTGCATGTTCTTTGAAGCCATCAGTTAACTGGATTGCAGCTTCTGATCTTGAAGATGATAGTGCATTATTGGTATTGGGCTCCTACAAGTTGCATAGCTGGAAAGTTTTTATTATACATCTCCAATGAAGAGTTTCTTATTGTATTGTTCCTTCTACAGACACTAGAAGCTCATGCTACTTGCATGGAAGACTCTTATGCAGTTTTACATTAGATTTCCCCCTCTCCCAACAATCCTATCTTTTTTCATAAGTATTATTATGTTTTATTCATTGCCCCTGTAGCATGGTGGTGATGCATGCATAAAACAATTGTTTGCAAAAGCCTTCTGAACAGAACAACTGATTGAGCTGCCAGAACCGGGCTGCAAGCCTTGTGTCTAAAGCTTGGCCTCATCCTGGTTCAGATCACCTAAAAATAAGTTCTTCAGATGATTATGAGTTTTGCACATTATTATTTTACGCTATTTTAGTTTACTGTTTGAATTTGTCTAACAACCATTCACATAATTCTTATTTTCCTTTGAGAACTTATTATATCAAAATCTCTTTGTTGGGCTGACAGCTGAAACACTTCATTGGTTTAGCTGATACTGGGTCCTGGTTAAATATTTGTTGAATTAAATATATTAATCAATTGATCATCATCACTCTTTTTATGTTTCTTTCTTAGTTTGTGTTTTTATATTCTTAGTACTTTTCTCTTCCTTTCAATTCTCATGTCATCAAACTTAAAATTGTGTTCTCTGTGTTTGAACTGGTTTTCATTTGTCTTATTTGATGTACTCTACAACTTAGGGTTCAAGAAAATGAAAGACAACAAAAGTTTTCCTCTTTTCCTTTTACTTCCAGTATTTTTCTTTTCAAATTAAGGTAAGATGATCAGTCAAGGTTTTGCTGAAGAAGCTATATTTGCAGAATGCAGCATGTGTCCTGGTTCCAGGAGGCTTTGGTGATCGTGGTGTGAAAGGGATGATATTGGCTGCAAAGTATGCCAGAGAGAATAATGTTCCTATCTCGATTTGCTTGGGCATGCAGATTTCTGTGATCGAGTTTGCTAGATCTGTGGCAACCTTTTTCAAACTTGTGTTTCCTTTTTCTATTCATCAGATTATACATTGGTTGTACTTTGATCACATGTCTTAGGTTTTGGGCATGGAAAAGGCAAATAGTGAGGAGTTTGACACCCAGACAGCTGATCGAGTTGTAATTTTCATGCCAGAGGTATGGTCATCTGGGCTTGTCTCAAATTTCTGCTGTTCCATGGTTATCATCATTTTTACATCCATGTGCAGGGTTCAACAACACATATGGGAAGCACTATGAGACTAGGATCCTAAGAACACTGTTCCAAACTCCTGATTGCATTAATGCAAAACTGTATGTGATTGAAGCCAGTACGTGTAGTCTAACAAAATTACAAAAATTATGTTGCCTGAAAACATAATTACATTATTGAAGCTTTTCTTTTTTTTTCCTGATTCATTTAGAGAAACCTAGAACCTTTCCCATCCCTACCCTCTAAACTTTTGCCCAATAAGTCATGGTAGAGGAGCTAATTGCATTAGTCATTTAACTGAACTATAAGGCTTATATCTGCTTGGTGATATGTGGATGTTTGTCCAAGCATGTGGAATCCTGGATGACTATTCTCATGGACCAATCTGAGGCTGCCTGCTTATGACAGAGCTGAGTCCATTAAATCACTGCTCGTATTTTAAAGAATTAAGAATATGTTGTTGCTGAGATTTCATGAATGCATGCTTATTCAGTTTCTATTTGACATTAGGAAATTATAATTCAGAGTATGTGGATGAACGGCATCGACATAGATACGAGGCTAGTTGTGGAATCTGGGCTGGAGTGAAGAAAGATGTGATGTGGGCATATTATCCTATTGTCTAGATGGAACAATATCCTTAACCGCATATGAGTGGCAGGAACTCCAAATATGGCTGATGTTCAGAAGAAGCTGGCCTGAAGTTTGTAGGGAGAGATGAAAGTGGAAAAGAATGAGGCTTGTTGTTAAAGTCGCTAAGCTTAAGCTCACATGCTAAGAACCCGTCCGAGTTGAAAATATTTAATTTCAAGAGTTTGCTTAAATTTCCCTTTCTTTTGGCTGTGATGAACCCATCATAGTTTGGGCTCACTGGGAATTCAATCTCCAAAATGCTAATTTTTCTGTTAAGGTGCAGCTGAGTTTCAAAAGTTTCTCACTTCTCTCCCTTTCTACAGATTTTAGAGCTCTAGCCATCCGAGGAATCAATTTCATCCAGAATTAAGTCACGGCCGAGGCCATCAGCTCCCTTCTAGGTAGTGTGCATTGATACAAGTAGTGAAGTCTCTAAAATTCTAATCCAGAACCATCTATATCCCCATTGATAAGGTAATGGATGCTGTTTTCTAAAAGTGTAATTGATTTCTGGAAATTCAAACTGAGAGTATGATGGGTGGGTGCTGCTGTTGGTTGTGTTTGGCGTTGTACTGTAAAGTTCTAGTTATTCTAAGGTGATGATGTGGGTATTTTCTGGACAGGAAAGTGACAGTCAACTTTGGGTTAGTTTTTCTAAGTACGAGCCTTCTTAATCGAATGCTGATTTATCATCTAAAACCTGTGATATTGCAATTGTAGGTCTTATATTGGCTGCAATCGGGCAGTTGGAAGCACATCTTAGCCAGCATCAGGATGGCAGTTGATAGAAAATATGTTTGTCGTCTTTATACCCCAAATGAAGCAATTCTTAAAGGGTAGGACAAGTGTTCCATGGAAAATTTTTAAGCGACTACTGAAGAAAGAAGAAATTCATCACCATGTTTATGGGTTAACATTATCATCTTTTTTTTTCTAAACTCTATCCCTAACCTTCGGGGATACAAAGCAAGTCGGGGGGGCTTACAATAGGAATTCATAACCGGTTCCTATGTATGTAGAGCCAAACTGCAAAATTCTGTAGGCTCCTCTTGTTTCACTTCTAAACATAGTTGTGACTCTTTGCTCAAATATTGTTCACTGAATATTTATTTACTTTGTTCTTGCTCTCTTCACTTGCCCCAAGAGTCTTTTGTTTTTTACTTCTTATGGAGTTGATTACCATCCTGCTGAGTAAGGGCCTGGCCTGTTCAAGTTTCTGTTTTTGAAAACATTTTGGTGTTATATCAAACTGCTCGTTATTTGACTAGATTCTTCTTATTTTTTGTATTATTCTAAACAAAAAAAAAAAATGAAGAAACCAAACGCTGCTTTTATGCTTTTCCTTATTCTCCTTGTCAATAAAACATTTTCAAAACCATAAACAAAAAGCGATTAAAAGACGTTGGATTCTTGTTTTTTAAAACTGTTTTTATTTTCAAAACAAGGAAAATGTGTTAAAATATTTGGTTCTTAGCTTTTTTTTTCTTTTTTTTCCTGAGAAACATAAAAAACACAAAAATACTAAATTAAGATAACAAGAATAGCTTTTAAAGAAATTAAAATAGTGTTCTTTGGGTTTTAAAAAACCGTTTTCAAGAACAGTTTTGATACATTGTTCTGACAACCAGTTTTAAAAAAAATGAGTCAAAAAGGGGAAGTATCTTTTTTTTTTCTCCCTAGTTTTAAAAGCTTCTTGAAAGAGGATGTAGAGATAACCTCTTTGCTGTTTGATAGATCAGAATATAGGAGGAGCCCAAGGCGCCATCCATTTCTGGTAGGATCCTTCTTTTTGACCCAAAATCGCAAAACACCAAAACGATCACTCTTCTGAATCAATAAATTCTTGGTACTTATTTATAAAATTGCAAAGAACTCAATGGTGCTTTCTGGTGATGCACAAATGCCTCAACGCCTCTTCAACACAAAAAAGAAAAACAGTATGAAACTTAAACTCAATCCTTAACTTGTGCCTCTATTTAGCATCTCATTGTACTGCAAATATGAAATCTGTCTCTGCAGCTTCATCTGAGCGTAGAACTTAGCAATGAACTCCTCCGCCTTCACATCAATCCCTTCTTCCTCATCACATCCCCCATAACCACCGTCTTCTTCATCTCTCCCCGTCAAGAAACTCTTCCTCGCCTCTTCCCCATCCCCAACTTCACTCCCATCGCCGCCATTGAACTCGAAATCATAATCAAAATCCACCTGCGGATTTATGCAGGGGATGTGCGGCATCTTGAACCTCATCGACCCTGGCCGATGCATCTTCACATGGAATATCGGGGTGTCGTCGAACGACAGTTGGCGTTCTCCGTAATTGTAATTGATCGAGTCGTGCCTGGTATTTCCAAGGTTTTTCAAGAACTTCGGCACCAGCCTCAGCTCCATCATCAACCTCCTCTTGAACACTCCGCCTTTCCTCGCCCACAACAACGCTAACCGCAGAAGATTCCATGCTCGACGACCGATTTGCAAGCTTCTTCATTCTTGCAAAATGCCAATGGCAAAAGGAACAGACTGGTTCTGAGTTTGATTGCTTTGATTTTGAGAGATGTGCTGGATAGATGAGAGAGAAGATGAGGGGTATATATTATGCATTGAGAAGTGGGTCTGAAAGCAAGCGTTGAAGAAGTAAGGCCAGGCTGGTGGGCCAAACTGTTGTACGCGGTTGAGGAGAGGAACTTTCGGAAAAAATAATAAAAAAATTAAAATAAAAAAATCTTTAAAATAATCCTAATATAGTATAATTCTTTACTATCAATAAAATAATTTCAGTTATTACTTCAAAAAACACATTTACTATTAATTCAATCTATTCAATTATAAATAAATGCCTTTCAAAAGACATTTTTGTAAAATCTTTTTAATTTTTTGAAAAAGTTCTCAGAAAATGGCATTTTAAAAAATACACTTTGAAAATACACTTTTCATAGGGCAAAATTACATTATATATTTAAGAATATTTTTAAATCTATATTATTTGAAAATATATATTTTTAATTAAATATCTAAAAGACCACTGAGAGATATAGCTGAGTTGGTTTATTTCTGTGGTTTTCCAAATATACCCTACCCCATCTTTTATTTCAGATTGTGGCCATGGGTAGGCATTTTAGTCCACATTGGAAGAATGAATCTACAGGTAATGTTTGTATAATTTATCATTTATGTTTGAAAACCAGTGAGAGAACCCAAACCGTGCATGAGAATGTTTTTTTAATAAGAAGGTTCATTATAATTTTGTGAAACATTTGATCAAAGTACATCAAATAACTCAAAACTTGTAACTTGTTCGTGTACTCAAAAGAAAACGTCATTTATCATTTCATTTTATAATATAGATATATTTTTTCGTCGGGGCATCTTTGTTAACGGTTTTTTAAAATTGTTGTTAAGAAAAATAAACAGTAAAGAAAATAAGAGAACATATTTGATTTTTTCTTTACTGGCTATAAAATATAGAAGAACATAAAAAACCCAAATTTATAAAAGAAAAACAATTTTAAGAGAACCAAAACTATTCTCAACAACAATTTTCCTAAACAAAAACCAAACTTAGATTTTCTTTTGGAAAGGTACTTTAATGAAATCGTTATTTTTTCATCACTTTTACGATTGAATATTAGATATTAAAAAAAAAAAAAAAAGACAGGAGTGAGAAGACGAGAGAGAGTATGAGAGTAAGAAATGGGAGTAAGATCTGTCGATGGAATAGACTGTCGCCATCATCAGACCTTGAGCCTGGGGTCTGTCTGGGTTTAACTCTTCCTCAGCCTGGTACAGCTGGACCTCCAAGGCCATTAATGAAATTTATACTAGGTTGGTTTTTTTTTCTTTTCTGCTTCTATTCAAGAAGCAAACATGGTCTTCCTGTTCTGGAAATAATTTTAATCTAACTTGAATCTTGTAGTTTGCACCTGCCCTGAAAGGTCAAATCTCCTTCTACAATTCATGAAACAGTTGAGAACTGTATACCATTGCACCAACATTGAGACATGGGTCCTACCCTCAACCAATTTCTCACCCATAACTTGTAAAGATGGAGACTTGAAAGTAGAAGTATCAAAGTATGAGTTTCTTATTATTAATTAGTCTGTTTTACAGCTTGTCTGTCATGCCAATCGTACTGTTCTGTGTTTACTTTTGAATTGGATTAAGAAACTTCCAAACGTTCAAACTTGGTTAATGGGGAATGGGCTGCCCAATTATCAAACACATCAAGTAATAATCAGCTTGAGCAGCTCGCAACAAACAACAAAAAGGAATGCCTTCTAATCCTAAATAGAGGAAAAGGGTGCAATTAAAGCTTATGTTTGGCTATATACTACATTTTTTTTTCTTTTAATTTAAATGTATAAACTCTCGACTATACGAATTTTTTTAACAATTACTGGTTTCTTCTCTTCTTCTTTTATGAGTATCCATGTTCAAATCCTTTAGAGAATTATAATATCAAGGTATAGTCTAGTAGATACAAAATCAAATTCGAGTCACTCGATTAAGAAAACCTGAAGTTCTCAATGTTTTTTTGGATGCTCAAAACTTAACTCAAAAAATAAGCTAGCTTACTAATTCACTCAACTAAAACAACCAATTAATATATTAATAAATAATTATAATACGAAATCAATTCATTAATAAAAATAATAAACTCGATTGCGCTTATTTGTTAGGACTGGAGACATGATATCTGACTGACTCGATAAACTAATTATGAGTCGAATTCAAATATCCTACTAATTGAGTTTAAGTAGATTAAGAGTAAGTTGATTCTTTCACAACCTTAACATACAAAGTAAAGAAATAAACAAAAAAAACAAATGCAATTTTAATTTTATCTAGCGGGGAAAATCTGTGAAATTTTGTTGTAGATATTGTACTCGGGAAAAACACTACAATTTTTCGCCATGAAATGTTTATGCGTGGAAAACGGCTAAACCGAGTACGGATGAGATGATGGCCGCGACATTTTTCTTTCGTGGACCTAATTTCTAGGTCATCAAAACTGCGGCGACCGAGGAGCCCACACTCTCCGCACGCCTTTGCTCTGTTTCACGGCCTTTCCTCCTCATCCATGAACTGCGATCGTCCATCACACACTTTTGTTTAACTTTTTCTTTTTTTTCCCCCAAATTATGATTATAAGAAAGAGAAAGGAAACCATCATTTACGGTGTTTTCCAATTGGTTTAAAAAATTAAGATAAAAGACTTGAGATCATGGTGTATTTTTTGTTTTAAAAAATATTTGATAAAAAGATAAAAGTATTTTGATAATTCATTAAATCTCAAGCACAACTCAATAAATTGAGATACCAGATCATATCTAATATATAAAAATAGCTATTCATGACTTATTGAGGTTATATAAAGTTTATTCAAAGATTTATCAAATATATTAGAAATCAAAAGACTTCACCTTAGTTTCAAGTCTTTTTTATCATAATTTTTAAATAAATTGAAATAAGGAACCATAACATAGTTTTCCTTATAAAAAATTCATCCGTCATATTTTAAGTTGTTAATATTCAAAAGGAATAATTATACGTAATTTTAAAAGTTTATATTTAATGTAGGCATTAAATTAGTGAAAATTAGTTAACCTTGCATAAGATAGGTATTTGTATTGTCGCATCTTTTGTTTATGTCCGCTTTCCTTTAATCCCAATTTAAATTTCTGCTTAAAGTTTCACTACTCCAAAGCTTTCAAATTAAACTAACCAACTTTCTATAATTTGATTGTGGTTATAATTTACAAATTTAGACTTTTGATTTTATAAAGGTAATAATGTATCAAATTGATAGAGTCTCCTAATTCGTGCCAAAAGCCCTTGTTGAATTAACAGCTATTAGCCTGAATTGGAGGTGAAGTAAGATGTTTGATAAACATACAATAGATTTCTTAGTGGTTGAATTCCAAGCTGTCCTTGGCCAATGAAAGTTTTTATGGTTTAATTAAAACCCTAGATAGTCTGATTTTGTGAAGCAGTTTTTTTTGGTTTACCCTGGCTTAATCTGGAAAAATAATAATCCCTTAAGTGATATCCTATAATAAAGCATTCCTAGCTTTAAAGGTTTATAAATGTTAAGATCTTTAACATTTGAGTTTGAACCCATTTCTTAATGCTTTTCTTAAAATTTTACCCATTATATTTTCTTACTTCATTTTTTTTAATACTTTTGGATGAGTCCAAAAGAGCTTAAAAGGGTAGTTTATGGAGTTCCAAAAACGCTTTGAAAACCACTGATATACGATATGTATTTAAATATTTTATTTGAGTGTCTAATGAGTTTGTTTCCAAATAATACATTTAAAACATCAATCAAATATATTTTTTAAAAATAATACTAAACAATACATAAATCATTGATTACGTATTTTAACTTCAACTTAAAATCGTAGTTACTCACACAATTTTTAACTTTAAAAAAATTTAAAATTATATTCAATAACTACAGTTTTAACTTAAATTTTATTTTAAATCATAATCAATAACTAGCAATTTTAACTTAAAATATTTAAAATCTAATCAACTAAAACTGTTGTTGATAGACACAATAGCTAGACATTTTTTTTAAAACATATTAGATCATTTAAGATATATATATATATATATATATATATATATATATATTATTTTAGGACAAATCTCCAAAATAAAGTATATGAAATGTTATACAACACTAGATGATTTAATATAAATACCCAAAGAATCAACTTAATCAACTTTGTTCAAGACACATAAATTTTATTATTTAATTTCTATCATGTGTAGATGAATGATGAATCACAATTTATTAAAAAAGGAAATGTAAAAATCTAATTTCTTCATTACATTTGCTATCTTCCACCATATGAAATTTATTGAACTAACAAACCATTTTATTATATTTTGTTATTTTTTATAATATATTATTTGTTTTAATTTAGGAGTTGTTGACTGCCATAATTAAATACAAATCATCGAAAGTTGTCAAGAAAAGACCAGTTCAATGGCTCTTCCATTTTTTTATAAACAAAGTACTCACATATCCCGAGAAGTTTAAGAACCCAAATGTGGCAGCCGTCCAGATTATCTGGAACCCGAAATATAAGCTCCTTCTCCCGTCCACCTCTTCTTCCTCCGCCTTAAACCCGCTCCCCCCACGTTGTCTTACTCTCCTCTCCCATCCATCCATCTCATCTGTGCATTTAGCTCCTCCATTTTCCGATCTTATTACACATACACACACACACCAGCCCATTCAATTATTATCAAATTTCCATATTTACCCTTATGTAAGGGTATTTAGGTCATTTCAGAAACAGCTCCCTATTACTATAAAAGGGAGAAGGCGATATCAAGAGGATGCCTCGACCGTGATATCTCTAGCCTTGCATAGGCCTGCTTCCTGGAGGAAGAGGCCTGTGCCAATTTCGACAATAGCCAAAATTGAATTGAGTTCCAAATTCTATTTGGATTGAATTCAATTGATCTATTCGAAATGGAAGATCAAACTGTCACGGTCGTTGCGCCGCCACCCAGCAGGATGCCCAAGAAGCGTGGTGGGCCAATGTCTTTTCTCAGGGCAGCCATGTTCATCGTCCGACGTAGCCCTAACAAAAAGAAAACTCCGGCGGCCGTGGAAGTTGCCGCCAACGCCATGAAGCTCGTCGGCTCCATGCGTCCTCTCCACCTCCAGGAGAACTACTCGCCGCCACCACCGCCGACCCTCCGCGTTTCCCTCTCTGTGGACAACTTCCTGGACGTCTACCCGCCGCCCATGTCGCCGCTCGCCTCTTCCTCGGAAGCTCCACCGACAGCATGAACAGCCGCTACGCCTCGCCAGAACCTCAAGACCTCGACCGCCCCGATAACGACGATGTTTGGGGGGACGACGGCGGAGACGAAATGATCGACATCAAGGCCAAGGAATTCATCGCTCAGTTCTACGAGCAGATAAGGCTTGAACGCTTGGACTCCGTCAAACGTGACTCCCAATAATGCACGTAAATGCTTTCATGCATGCATGAGTGCGAGCGCGCACGTACGTCTGCTTCAAGTCTTCTCTATTTTTATTTTTTTGATGTTGTTTTATTTTTTCCAAATTTTAATTTTTTCCATTCCCCTTTCTCTTCTTTTAACATTTTATGGCAATGGTTGGAATTTAAGTTTCGGTTGTCTAATGAAGAAGCGTGAGGACGAAGTAAGTAAGGGGAGAAATAAAGGAAGAAAAAAAAAAAGCAGAGATACGTTTGGGTTCGTGTCATTTCAAAAATAAAGATTCTTATTTATTTATTTAAACCTTTTTCTTCTTCTTTAGTAATTTGTAGGAAGTTTTTCTTCTAAAGAAGAAATGAACATTGGAAGCAGGGAGGCCGCATAACGCGAGGCGGAATTTTCCTTCTCATTTCTTGGGTTTATTTTCCATTCTTTTTTTGTTTCTCCTTTTGCTTTGGTTCAGTGTATAGATTTCCCATTTGTCTCCTCTTATTTTTTCAGTTTCTCATGTAATTTCATAGGATACCAGAATTAATAAATTTTACAGAATATGGCAATTGTTGGTGAGATTTATTAATGGAGTCTCGGCTGAATGGAGGCTATAGTCATGTTTTGATTCCTGTTTTTAAAAACTGTTTTCGAGAAATTTTTAATCGTTCTCTAAAAAAACCCTTTTTGGTTTCGTGATATTTCAAAATTATTATATGTTTTCCTTGTTCATTTGTTTTCTAAAATCCTTTGTTTATCAAAAATTTTTTTTTTTCAAAAACTATAACAAAAGAGATAATTTATTACTTTCTATGATCTCTATGGACTTGTTTTGATTTTGTTTTTAAAAATTGTTTTTGCTCTCAAAAATAAAAACGTTAAGGAATACTAGCAAAACATGTTTTACATAGAAAAACATAAAATAAACATAGAAATATATTAAATTTATAGAACCAAGAAGAGTTCTCAAGACACCAAAAAAAAAAACAGAACCATACATTCTATGTTTTCATTGTCTTTTAAACAAAAAAAAGAGTTTTAAACTATAAACAAAATTTTGAGTCGGTGCTCGAAAAAATACCCCACATGAAAAGCTCAACAGTTGATTTATGTTTTAAATTTGTAATTGTTTGACATATTAATCTGAATTTAAGGAAAGAAAAAGCAAAGAAAGTACTAATGATATGGAATTTATAACTTCGATAAATTTAAAATCACCACGGCTTGATTATTTGACAAAATAATATGCAATTAAAATTTAAAAGAAAAAAAAAATCATACTCACAAGTCAGTGGTAACAACAAAATCAAGGAAAATTTTATATCCAATTTTGTAATCATCAATACAAAGTAGTATACTTTCAAAATAATATGTGAATTTTAGCAATATAGTCAAACACAATTTCTGACTCAACCCACTCCTCCATCAGCCTAATTTGCATGCCTCTTCCTCCCATCGTACTTTCGCGGGAGAGTGTTTACAGTAATTCGGATCGACCAGAGCAACAATTAAATTGTCAAGAAGGAAAAGCAGGAAAATGGACTCCCCTGTGGTTCTTCTAGTTCGAGCTCATTCCACTACCAGTTTAGTCTTTTGCGTCTAAGACCACAGGCCAGGCTCAGTAACGAGGCACCTGTAAATTCAATGGCCCATGAATAATCTCATGGCACTTGTTCTTGAACCAGCCCGAGTCTTTTCTCAGAAGACTTGTGCCACCTTCAACAGTGTAAACCAGCCTTGCGATCCGCTTTCGTCTCTTCGTATCCGGATGCGAAGTTCCACAGCAGGCTTCTCCGCTCCCGCCGCTCGCGGTGGCGCCGACTGCAGATCCGGCGAGTGAGCCCTCGCCGCGTACGTTTGACCGTTGCTGAAGCTCTTTCCGCTCACAATCCCCGGCCTCCTGTCTACGCCGGAGCTGCGGTAGCCCGACGCGTACTGATCCATTCCTCTCCGTTTGAACCTGTCAGAATCGGGGGAAAGAAAACGAAACAAGAAACTAGGGTTTTTATCATTTTATGCCGGAGTTCTGTTGCAGACTGTGGGCTTTATCGTGTGGAGGCCCAAGAAAGAAACTTCAGCGTTATTAGCTGTAATGTTTTTGTGATCCGTGCTGGTGGTCTCTGTACTCGATGATATTCCCTTTTAAAGAAAAATTAAATAAGTGAAGAAATTAATTAAAAATTCTGTTTTTAATATAATAAAGAATTAAAAGTCTCCTGATTATAGTCTACATAGATCTCGAGACAAGATCACATGATTATGAACCATTTGTGTTTCATTACTAACCATATTTTACATTCCCGATGATAAGAAATTAATAGGGATGCGTTATGTTTTAAATTAAGCTGAGGAAAGTAAAAATAGGGCCCCAAAAAGTTACAGAATGGAAAAGGTGCATTTTGAGGAAAATAATTAGTATTTGATACGTGTCGATAAGGCAGATTTACCACTGACAGTGAGTGCTCTCTCTCTCTCATCGCTTGCCTCTCTCTTCGGATCTCTCTTCTCTCATGCACTCTCTCTCCTCTCTCCTTCACTCATCCTTACCGTTTTTCTTTTCCTACCAACCCATTTTTTAAACAATTTAATATCCTATTTCATATTTTTAAATCTACTAAATACAAAATCACAATTTATTTTTTAAATAAAAATTGGCGCTGAATAAATTACAGGTTGTCCCGTCTTAACTATTAGTCTCACTCGCTAGTTGTGAAAGTATAAACTGCACGTTAAGGCGCAGGAAGGCAATTAAGGCGCAAAGGCCTCTTGGAGCCTTAAGGCGCAAGGCGCCTTTAAGACGTGGTCTTTTTTATGTAAGCCTTTTATTTTACATATATATTTTTAAAAATATAATCAATTATATGATAATTTATGTCAAATATATATTAAAAATATCAATCCAATCAATAAAAACACATAAACCAATACCTCTAAACATAAAAATTCATAAAACATATCAAACAAATCTAACAAATCCATCGGCTTAAAATTTCTAAAAATCCATAGAAATTGTCAATAGGAACATATCAACATGCAAACCTATATCATATCCAAATTATAAATCATCCAAACACAACACATTAAAATAACTAATTTATCCACAACAACCGATCCTCATTCATCCTCCACATCTACATAATGGTCATCATCATCATTGTAACCTTCCTCATCCTCATTTCCCCAATAATCAATTTCTTCATCTTCATCTATCAATGAAAGAGAAGGCATGAGTCTAGAGCTTGAAGAATTTATGCTCGTTCCATGATGATGACAACACTGCTTGAGCTTATCTAGCTCACGGTATCAAATCAGGCTCCCTCAACTACTTGCTCTAGCAACATCACCCCATGTCAAGTCATCATCAATAAACACTAAATCATCTTGTGCATCTACATACATTACTTGAGAATCTTACATCATCCATTCACTTCCATATCAACCACTCATTGTTCTCATCAATTTCTTTCGAATTATTGGGTCAGCGGTATCACGTTCATTGTATATTTTCTTCCGAGCGATTATACTTGATGTACGCAAATCATTCAAAAGCGTTGGTGCTCTAATATATTTTCCTCTGGTATGGATCTGCCAATTATAAGCATAAATACTTTATTACTCATTTTTAAACTTAAAACTCTATTTTTAATGTTTTAAGCGCATACTATGCCCATTTTCAAAGATACTCAATTCCTTTCACAACTTTGATGCACTACATGTTAGGCTAAGGACTTTCCACGGCAAACTTTCAAATTTGGAGTTGAAGCTCTAAATAAATTACCATTAAATTTTATGTATAAATAATAGATAAAATGATTTAGTGATGAAATAGGAAACGTTCACCTATTTTACAATATAAAATATAATATAATAATTAGATTAAAAAATTTAAGTAATATAGATTCTTTGGTCTTCCTTTTCCTAATAGCAGTCCATTCCAAATACTCATTCGGCCTTTATATAAATACTCAATTAGTCAGCTTTCTCATAATGTATCAACATCCTTTATCATTCTTTCAATGCATTTTATATAATTGTCTCATAATGGCTTCATCATGCTCGACTCTGGTTTATCATAAGACACTAGTTTAAAGAAAGATACCCAGTACGTGTAAGTGATGAAGTTGAATCTCCACCTCCTATCAATGATTTGAAAATCTCCTTGTACTTCTTCATTACCAAAGAAAACTTTCACAATAGTTTCACTTAAGCTCTAGTCGGCTTCACATATATGTATCCCATAGGCTTTTTCTGCATCAACCAAGCTGACACTTGAACAAGAGGACTTAGAAATCTTTAAACAAAATGATAGTATTCCAAAGGCGTTATGAGTGATCTTAGCTACATCTTTCCCCCTCTTTGCTCCTTTACTATTTGCTACGACCATTACGCGCCTTGAACATCTTCTCAAGGTATTTTTTTGCGACAATGTGATGAAAGTAGTGGCAAATCGTGTCTTAGCGGGCCTAAGCAGTTCCCTTTGTCTAGTAAAATGCCTCATCATGTTGAGCAGCCTTGAACGGTTATAAATGTAGCCATTTAGTGATATGGCTCTCTTCAAAGTCCTCTTGATGTTTGGTAGCTTTTCAATGTCTTCCAATATCAAGTCAATGCAATGTGCGGCACATGGTGTCTAATACAAATTAGACCGATTTTTTTGGCAGCCCTCCTACATCGTAGTATATAATAAATTAAAATATCATTCATAATTTCATATATTAAAATCAATAAAATTTTACTTATTCAAGTCCTAGGAGTAGTATTTATTACCTTAAATATTATAGCTTAATTGACTATACGTGATAATTTGAACTTCACATTTTCTTCACCAACTTGGTCCACCCACTTGTCAAATGGTTCAAACATCGCTTCTCTCACGTCTTAATCTGTTGAAGAAGCGTTAATGGATTCCATGAACATGGTTCCCTTAGAACAATTCACTAAAGTTTACCAAAGTTCTTCCTGCTCGGTCCATCCATCGACATAATGGAGCATCCATTCTTTTTCCATTCCATTTCATGATTCTTCATGGAATCTTTTGTAAGCTCCAACTCTTTCTTAAGGTGAGTAACCCTTACCTCATAAATACTTGGTCCCTTCATCCCCACACCATATCGACCAATAGCCTCAATCATGGGTTGGAAACTTGGATACGTGACGCATTAAATGGAATGGCGGCATCATACATCCACCTTGAAATAAGAGAGCAAACTCTTTCCTAGCTTCCTTCTTGTAGTAATTTCATAGTAGTTTGAGTGTTTTCCACACTCTATTTTGAACTACCGCTTCCGCATTAGGGGTGAAAAAATGATACATCGACCCTTTCTCTCTAGATCTTTTCACATTACCTCTACCTCTATTACTTCCTCCACGTGTAATATTATAAGCAACTCTTCTACTTTCAACTTCTTCATCAATGTCTTCAAAATCTTCATAGAAATCTTCATTTCTCATCTTCAATTGCTCCTTTTGATTCTTTTTCCCATTCATATAATCTTCCATCTCTTGTCTAACATGAATCGGGCATTTCGTACATTTTTGGCATTTCTATGTCCACCAACAAGATGTTTGTGTCTATAGATGCCTCCCTTTTTATCACAAAAGATACAAATAATTGTATTCAAATCTTGTTCATTAGGTAGCAGAATGATATTTCCATCCGGGTCTTTCTTTCACTTCCTGTGATGATTGTAGAGCCAACTTGAGTCTCATTTTCATTGTCATTACAATCCATTCTTCCTTCTTCCAACTTTAGGCTCAAATCCAACTACAACACAATAATAATTGAAAAATACAAATTGAGACATATATTATAAAATATTAAAAAAAAAAAAATCAAATGAGTCATATGACTCATGTGAGTCATGTCATTTTACTACTAAAGTAAAATAAATGAGTCATGAATCATGAGAATCATTACTCATTTACATAAGCTTAATCATGAACCAATATCATCAATAAAGTGAATAAAAAAATTTAAAAGTAGAGAAAGGAAGCAAATACCAATGGAAGTGAGAGAGTTTTCCTTTTTCCAAAATTTTCTTGCAATTTTCTTGGCTAATTTGGTTGATTTCGGCTTCTTCTACTCTTGTATAGTGTTTGGTAGTGTATCTTCTTTGTTTCGCTTGAAATTGAGCAAAAATGGGGGCTGGAGCAAAAAAAATGGCGAGTTTTTGGGTACTCGGGGTATAAATGTCGAGTTTAGGGTTACCATGACTAAAGCAGCGTCGTTCAGCCTTTAAGTGCAAGCGCGGAATTGTTTTAGATGCCGGAAACCGATATTTTAAACAGAAGCGGGTCAAAAGCAGTCGTTTGGGCTATGGCGATTCAAAACAGCGTCGTTTTGAAGCTGTTTTAAATCACTTATCCAACGGCGTGGTTGGATAGTGACTTAAATCAAAAGCGACCGTTTTGTATAGGTTTTAAAAAAAGACCAGAACGGCGTGGTTTTGTAATGCCGAGAGAGACAGCGGCGTCGTTTTAAGCACAGACTGCTACAAGCGGGAACTTTTCGTTCTTGGAATTCCCGACGCCAGTAGGAAAAACGGAAAAATGAAGAGGAAGAAGCAGAGGAAGATGAAGAAGAAGATGAAGAGAGGATCACAGGGAAGGCGACTTACTGAAGCGCTTACGGAGGAACGCCTCGGGGAAGGCAGCGCCTTTGCATTTCAATTAACCTACATTGAAGGGCCTTGCCCCAGCCAGTGACGCCATGGCTGCGTAACCCACTTTTGCCCTAGCTAAGGCGCTTTCACATCTATGGTCTCACTTATCGTTTAAGTATAAATAATCTCACATTTTGGGGGTTACGTATCCTATTGATCCATGCCCATCGATAATTGGATGAATGAGACAGTCTGACGTGGCACATTTCCCCTCCAAATGCCATTTTTCCATAACAACCTACATCTCCATTGATGCTCTGTATTCCCTGCACCTCCATCTCCACCATCATTTATTGATTTATTTGAGCGTAAGCTGAACTCATTCATCGTCTTTTTCTTCTTTGTGAACATGTAATTGCTCATCATGATGAGAATCAAAGCACAAAGGATCCGTGATGCAGAAACTTCTACAACATACATTGGGAATTTGATCTTAATTATGGAAAATTTATATTTAGGAAGTTGTGAAACCTTGAAGACACTAAAGATGTTTCTAAATCCAATTGATACCAAAATGATGCAAACCCCGTTGCCTGTTGCTTCAAGATCCACCGATTGTTATGATTACTCAAAGGATCTTCAAACACAATCTAGAATAGTGACCTCGTCCCCTTGATTATATTGAATAAAAAGCCGTTAGCAAAGATGTTGCGTCTCCGTCTCCTTGGTTATATAGAACCAAAAGTCGTAAGAACAAATGAAAGTAACCCCGTCCCCTTGATTATAAAATAACCAAGAGCCTTAAGTTTGAACACTATAAGGAATTAACTTTGATAGGCTTAAAAATTCTCACAAGAACCATAAAGTGAAGAAAACCTCACAAAATAATTTTTATTCATTAATTTCTCTCAAAGACTATGATAAGGGGGTATATATAGGTCTCATACTTTCTAAATCAAATAAAACAACTCATACTTTGACTTGGAAAACAAGACATTCTAATTTAATTAAATAAAACAACTCCTAAAAGCAAATATTATTAAAAGAAATAGCAACTCTTAAAAACAAATATTTTTAAAATGAAATAGCAACTCCTATTTGACTAGCAAAACAAACTTTATGAATTCAATAAAGCAATTACTACTTTGACTTGGAGAACAAATTTTTCTAAAATAAAACAACTCCAAATTAACATAGTAACAAAACTTAAAATACTTGGAAATAAAAATATATTTAGTGTCTCCAGGTTTCACAAACTCTAAAATCTGAATTTTTCATAAGTAAGATTTGATGATGCTTTTTTCAATCGGAATTGGGCTTGAGCGTGCTGGATTTTCTGGGCCGGTCCGCTGACTCCGTATGTTGGACTCCTTTGCAAAAACAAGAAACAAAAAGGATCGGTGGGGGCTCACCCGTTGCCTCTCCGATGCCTAAGTCGGTTTCTTTAGGAAGAGAATGTATCAGCTGTAGAGATGAATTTACGTGCGTAGTCTGGCATTGCCTTTCCTTGTGGGGTGGCTGGTATTTATAATGGATGATCCGACAGCTTTCTGGTGGATTATGATCTTGAATAGTATGTTTCCTAGTTGGATGATGACCTTTGAATAGTATGTTTCATTGTTGGGGATGATATAATATTTCTCTCCTTTGGGTGGGAGATTTTCTTTCTTTATCGTAAGCCCAGGTGTAAGGGATAATTGAGGTGATAATTGGGGAATATGTTACTTCCCAGATTAGTGGAAGTGGAGTGCTCACGTCCCCAGTTCCTTGGGCTGCCAGCCCACCCAAAGTGAATTGGGCCCTCGTTTCGGGCCTACCTTTGAGGGATACCATTAAGGGACTATTGCTAGTACCACGCCTAATTTTAATCCCGACATTTGGGCTTGTATCTTGGCCCTGCTCGCCCATTATTTCAAATCTTATCAGTTGCGCACTCAGCCTTTGACTAAGTGGGCGTAGGTAAGGGTTGTATCGCTTCTTGGATTAGGCTGATACCCACGTGGCTACTTAGGAAGGGTTTGATTAGGTCTTTGCCGCTGTCCCACGTCTTGTGATAAAACTGACTTCGATTCAGTGTTTGGTTGGCGGCTCTTGGCACCTTAAACGTCCTGATCGTTTGCACTTTGTTCCCCTGTTTTCAAAGCTTTTTTGCCTCTGCAAGTTGGTGCTTCCGTTTTCCTTGTTTTATTGTTCGTAGCGTTTGGGGCCATTTCGGTGGTCACGATATCGCTTGGGGCGGTGTCTCGTCTTGTTCCTGGTCTCGGTACGTCTTCTCTTCTCCTCTGTCCTTTTGATTTCAAAGTCTTGCTAGGTTCTAGGGCGTGCCTAATTGGGGCTCTACATTTCCTTTGATTTCTCTTTCTTCCTTGCTTAACCTTGCGTACCTCCATGGAGTCTGGCAGTGCGCTCCTACGTTAACGCGCCAGGGATAATCTTGCGAGGCGTCTAGTTCGGTCGGACTGACGGGGGGTACGACAATTTGGCTGTGGTGGTTCACCGAGCTGCCCCGGGGGAACGTCCTTTTCCCTTGGATAAGGGTAAGGGCAAACTTAACGAGTCGACTCGGTGGCTTTGAGAATTTGAAATTTGTGTGACGGCGGGGCCGTGGGCTTCTTTGAGTGGAACCCTCGTACGGTGAGATTAGCGGCCGGTATGGGCCCGTTTGAGGTCGGGTTTGGTGCCGACGTGGCGACCACCTCGTTGTTGAAGTGCCTGAAATGGTGTGCTTTTTGAGGTGGCAGGCGTTCGAGGCGGCCTCAGCTTTCTTGCATCCTTTTATAAAGTCTGCCGGCATTTCAATGTCTGCCCCTCTGTTTCCTGACTTGGGGTGTTCTTGTCAGAGTTGTTAGTCATTTTAGGGACAAAGGCGGTGTTCCTAGTACATACTGCTCTTGAACCTTTGGTGTAAGGAGTGCAGGCTTTTTATATCTCAGCGCTCGGCGCTAAGTTGATCATTCGGACCTTCCCCCTTGGAATAGTTCGAATGCAGCGGTCGAGACGTTCGATGGAATGAAAGACCCCATAGACCACCTCAATACGTACAAAAATTAGATGGAACTACATGGGTATCAAGACCCAGTCACGATCTGAGAGCCTTAGGCTATCACCCTAAGCGATGGCGCCAAGTGATGATGCTTTTTCAACGGTGGAAGCGAAGCGTGCTGGGTTTTACGGTGGAGATCCCGACTCCGTACATTGGACTCCGTACATTGGACTCCTTTGCAGAAACAAGAAATAAAAAGGATCGGCGAGCTGCGGATTTGTATACTCCGATCTTTGGTCGGTTAACTGAGGGAAGAGAATATCAACTACTTAGGGAATGAATTTACTGTGCGTAAGTCTGCGTACTTTTCACTTGTGGGGTGGCCTGGTATTTATAATGGATGATCACGACAACTTTCCTAATTGGATTATGATACTGAATAGTATGTTTCCTAGTTGGATGATGACACTGAATAGTATGTTTCCTTGTTAGGGGATGATATAATATTTCTCTCACTGGGTAGGAGATTTTCTTTCTTTATCGTAAGCCGATTAATAAGGGATAATTGAGGGGTGATAATTAGGGACTATGTTACTTCCCCGATTGGTGGAGATTGGGTGCTTTCCTACGTCACAGTTCAGCAGGGCACCCGACCTTTTAAAAGTGGTGGGCCATCGTTTTGGGCCTACCTTTAGGGATTACCATTGGGGGCCTATTCTTGTCTCAGAGCTAATTTTAATCCCAGGCGTTTGGGCATCTTGGGCTGCGGCCTGGTATTTTCAAACCCTATCAAGATTGAATTCCAAAAGTTTGTTGTAGAAGCTTCTACATCAACTTTTGAACTTCTTTGTTGACTCAAATTCCTTCAATGTCTTGATTTGACTTGGGCTCTTCTTTAAAAGTTGGGTTGGCCCAAATAAATTTTTTCACAAGCCCATTGAAAGCATCTTTAAGCTTTTTGGCCCTTGCTCTGATGATTGGCTCAATTGGCATTTGAAGCGGATCCTTTGTTATTTAATTCTTATCATTGAATGATTTGCTTAGAAAGATTTTCTTTTAGGAGTTGCTATTTCTTTTAGAAAGATTTGCTTCTAGAAGTTGTTTTATTTAATTAAATTATAAAGTCTTATCTTCCAAGTCAAAGTAGAAGTTGCTTAATTTGATTTAGAAAATATGGGGCCTATATATACCCCCTTATTGTAGTATTTGAGAGACATTGATGAATAAAAATTCTTTTGTGAGGTTTTCTTCACTCTATGGTCCTTATGAGAACTTTCGAGCCTATCAATGTTAATTCCTTATAGTATTCAAACTTTTGGCTATTGGTTATTCTATAATCAAGGGGACGAGGTTACTTTCCTTTGTTCTAACGGCTTTTGGTTCCATATAACCAAGGGGACGGAGATGCAACATCTTTGCTTACGAATCTTGACTAAATATAATAAAGGGGACGAGGCCACTATTCTAGATCGTGTTTGAAGATTCTTGGAATAATCCGCAACAATTGGTAGACCTCGAAGCAACAAGCAGAGGGGTTCACATTATTTTGGTATCAAAGCTTCGACCTTCAAACATCGATTCGGTATCTATTTTTAATTCTTGTTGTTTGAAATTTTAGTGATAAAAAAAAAAAACATAAAAAAAAAAATCATAAAAGAAAAGATAGTGTATTTTTCCTTATCAGTTTTTTATCCCCTTTGTAATATTTTGAGCATTGTTTGGATTCCTATTTGGGTTGATCTTTGATCTAGCTTTATTAGTTCAAACAAGAGCAAAAAAAAAAAAAATGAAGTTTAAGAGTGGAAAAAGGCAAGATTGATTTTCATTATAAAAAAAAAAAAAAGTCAAATATTGAGTGAAAAAAATAATAATTTGTGAGTGAAACACGTGAGGGAGTGTTGTGAGGTTTCTTTTTCTAATTCTTTTCTTTAATTTGACCATGTCTTAAAGTAATAATCTTGCAAATGTGACACTGATTCACGAAGTGAAATTTGGACTTTTTTTGTTCTTTGTTCAACTCACATTTGTCGTGTGAGCCTCCACGTCATAACAATCCCCTATCGTGCCTGCCCGCGCCCCCTCGGTCGCGCACGGATCCTTGTTGCCTGCGCGTTGCAGCGCTCACTGAGTTCCTGTCGCGCACACTGCCGAACACATTGGTGCGTGCCGGTTGCACCACCCTGTCGCGACACAAGGCCTCCCGGCCTTGGCCACGCCCGGTCGCGACACAGTCCACGGTCGTGACATAGGGCCCAAAAGAGCTTTGTCGTGACAGAGAAAATCTTCGTCGGGACCCAAGTCACCCAGCATGCCTGGGAACCTGTCGCGACATAGAGTCAAGAGGCTCTGTCGCGCGCGCCTAAGGCTGTGTCGTGCGTGCTACCTGAGACCAGGTCGCGACACAAGAAACCCTGTCGCGACACCGGGCTGGAGAAACCCTATCGCGACGGAGGACCCAAAATGGGCAGTAGTCCTCCCTGGTCCTCTTGCACCTCCAGTTCCTTTTTTTTTTTTCTTCATTTTCTTTCCAACACACCATAAATTCAATATAAATTAGTCTTTTTATTACAAAGATGACAGGGAACCTGGAAAGCTTGCCAAAATGTATTAATCATACAAAAACAAGTTTAATTACAATTCTTTGTTCCTTACACACACAGAAACTGGGTTTTCTACCCAAACTTTACAAAACACAAAACAAAGCCAATATGGCCTTTTCTTCATAACTAAGGTCTTGGGTGAGCTTCATCCCTCGGCGTATCTCCAGTACCTGAAATTTTTTTTCCCATGACGGGGTGAGCAATGCCTAGTAGTTGAATTTCCTACTAAGACTACTCCCCACCTAAGTGCTCATACAATGGCAAACACACACACACTCAATTAAAATTTTGCACATTCCTACTCGAATGTCTACATGCCATGCCACATGCCCGCAGTCCTCCTTGACTCCCTACGCACACATGCTTTTTTGTGTGAAAAACATTCCTGACAAAAGATTTTGTTTTGAAAGCTCATTGGACAATTTCTGATTTCAAAATTTATTGGTCAACCCTCCGATATAATTTAGTGGACATACCCCGACAAATAATTATGTGGACAACCCTCCGATATAGTATAGTGGACATACTCTGATAAATATTTGTGGACAACCCTCCGATATAATTTCTCCCAAAAACCATGTCATGCACTCACACCTAATACTTTACGGTGTCACCGTGCATATGAAATGCGAAATGTCATCTTTATACCAATTCATGTTAATATATCATATACTCATATAATAACATAATTTAAACACAACCAACATGTTATTCATATGCATGATAACACCTGACAACACATGTGGACCAATAACGGTCAGAAAATGTCGGTCTATTAAGTTTGCCCCAGCTTGATCCCGAATCCGACATTAGGTCCCAATCTTTGGGACTAAAATGCACGGCCGTTTCGGCCCAACTATCTCAACCATTTGAATGACTCTTAGATAAGAATCAAACCAAGTAGGAGAAAACCCCTACCTCTTGGAGTTTGTCAGCTTCCTCGTTTCCGATCTACACTTATGACTCTTATCGCGGAAAAGACTTTTCATCTTCCTTCGCGGAAACCGGCCAGTCAGGTGTCGGAAAATTTAGAGAAGAGTGAGCTTCCCTACTCCCTACTTCTTCTTCCCTCTCCTTATCTTTCTTTATGCCCCTCTTTTTCCCTTCCCAACCGGTTTGGTCAAGCTTGGGTCAAGTGGGATGTCTTCTCTTGCCACATGTCACACTCTCATTGGCTCTCTTTGGATTTCCCTTATCCACTTATCCTAAATTTTGGATTTCCATCCTCTTAGGGCACACATGTCCCACCTGGGTCCCACTTAGACTTGTATTTGACTTGCTCTCCTTTTGACACATGGCTCCCTAATAGTAATCAACTTGTGTAAAGTGTTAAGCTCGTTCTTCTCGGTCTTTCGATAAAAGTGAAATTATGGTATCTTAAAATTAAATGAGGTCGATAGTGTAACAGATTTTGTGAGGCGATTCGTGAGTAAGTTCGTTTCGTCATCCGAGATCTAGAAAAATTCCGGATTTTCAACCGAAATTATCGTTTTACCCTTGTTTAGAAAAATTGAATTTTCTCGGGTTTTACAGCAAATAAGGAGGTGAGGCAGGACCAATCCTTCATATTGCAGGCAATGCAACAACGCTTTGCAAGATTGGAGGTTCGGATGAATGACATGCGAGATCGGAATGAACAAAATAAAGAGGTGTTGAGACGAGTATTTCCTCAAACTCAAAGATAAGAAAGACGTGTTCTGGAAACCTTGAATCATGAAGAGCTTGAGGATGAACTTGGAGATGAAGAAGAAGATCTAGTTGAGGAAGTGGACTGATTTGCACCATAAAGGAGAAGGCAAAGTCGAGGAATACAACGGGATCCAATAAGGCTCGAAGAAGTTGATCGGCATCTTGGAAACATCAAGATAAGATTCCATTTTTCCAATGGAGGAATGATCTATAGGCTTATTTGGAATGGGAAAAGAAGGTAGAGATGGTGTTTGATTGTCACCATTATTCCAAAGAAAAGAAAGTCAAACTAGCAATGGTTGGTTTCATTAATTATGCCGTTATATGGTAGGACCGGCTTGTGACGATTAAGAGGCGAAACCAAGAACACCCCATCATGACATGGAATGAAATAAAGGTTGTGATGAGGAAAAGATTTATCCCTAACCATTATTATCATGATTTGCATAATAAATTACAAGGTCTCATTCAAGGATCAAAGAGTGTAAATGAATACTACAAGGTGTAGCACCCCTTTTCAGTCTGACCCGATTGGCGGATCCGAACCGGTTCCGGGATGTTGGTTTAATTCTTTTTATTTGCTTTTCATTTATTTGTTTTTTTTTTGTAAAAGTGTCGCGACTCGAATCCCCGGCCCGACCCGAAGGGCGGATCCAAACCGGAGCCCGGTTTACAACAACCGTTTTCATTTATCTTATCAAAACATTTTATTTATGTCATTTCATTTTAGGGTTTTCAATTACGCGGAAGCATTTCAAATGGTAGGCCCATAAACATTTACTCTTATATAATTCGTTTACAAAATGACGTATCATGCCTTTACAAATGATATACAAAACAATAGTTGAGTTTGCTCTTTTGTTCACAAAATGTCCTGCATTCAAAAGAAATGATATGCATATGGCAGGGTATATACTTATACGCCGCAACTTTCTCTATGACTCTACGCTTCTTGTTCTTGGCCTTCTTACTTGCTTACTCGATACCTACGCATAGATAAAAACTACACGCTAAACATTTTCATGCTTAGTAGTTCTGCTCTGGTTATATTCTCAGGTCGATTTAATATAAGACATGCTTTATATTAAACCCCTACTTTACTTCATTCATGATCAATGTAAAACAATACTCATGCTTATTCATTTTCACAGACTATCAATTTACGGTTCATTAATCATTTATAAATATGCCTTTCTATAGGCAACAATCATTCAACAATTCAATTCATGAGATTCAAACATACACTCTTAAAGATGTGATTAGTTTACAAATCTCATTTTCACTCATCAAAGTTTCTTGTTTCACTTTGTCTACACAATTCACATTCATGATGGATTCTGTTCGATGAATTTCATCCTTTTTGTAATTGATAATGTGTACACATTTGCTAATTTAGACCTCCCATCATAGTGGATGCCGATTAGGTACATCTCGCCAAGTCAGGACATTTGCGATGTCATACACCGTCGCGACGGATCTGGAATTGGTGCAGCTCCCTCCCATGTTGGTCGTTCGGTACTTTATCGATTCAATTCAAGATGTCAAGAATTGACCAATTCGTTTACAATTCAATTAATCACTCACATGCAATTAATTGTCAGACATTTCAAATATCACATTTTCAAATCCATATGCATTTTTGTAATATCATTTCAAAGATATACTCATTCCATATACTCATTTCAGATTTATTTGGTAAAATACCAAAACACTTGAAATTCGAATAAGATTACGATGAACAAAGAACTAACAATACTTGAATCGAAATAGAGGTTTGAAGAACCAACCGAAGCTGTCGGCTCTCGTTTCCTTCCCTTTGATCTCGGTCCTAGGTTAGGTGATCCTCACCCGTCCCTAGTCAATAAAAATTACGCCACTCTTAGTGGATAAACAATTATTTTACATTTTTAGTGAATGACAATTAATCTTCGTTAACAGTTTTGGGTTAAGACACTAAGTTTGCCCAAAGACGAACTCGCCGAGATGGCAATGTAACATCCCGAAATATACCCTAGTCGTTTTCGACATGTTTAGTGTTTAATGAAAGATAAATATGAATTTTCGGGAAATAAAACGAGAAACCCAGAAATTAATATGAGAGCAAAAAGGGGTAAATATGTAATTTACCACTTGAGGACCTAGTATTCATAAAAGGGAAAGACTAGGGGTTAATGTATGAAATGCTTAAAAATGAAATGCAAATAGAAGGAATTATGGGCTTAAAGACAATTAGAGGGACTTAAAACCAAAAATGGGTTTTCTTGTCTTGGCCAAACATGGCCTTAACTCAAAAACTTGGATAAGAGCAATTGGTCTCTCATTTTTGAGAGACCAAAACGTAGAGAAGAGAAGGGAGGAGGAAAAGAGAGAAGAAGAGGAAGAGAAAGAGAAGAAGAAGAGAAGAAAGGAGATAAAAAGGTATGGAAATTTAGGATACATGTTTTTGGGGTTGTGTGAGCAGACAGTGTCAAAATGGAATCAAGACAACTGCGGAAAATGAGTATTACAAATTTGTTTCCTAGTGACTGAAAGTTTGGCGCTGAAAATGCCATAACTTTAATTTGGTTAATCCATTGGAATGATTCCAATTTCTAAGTAAAATAGATTCATAGAGGACAAGAATACATGACGATGTGAATACATAGGCATCATCTCTTGTACAAGTATATGAAATACCATATGTAATAATGTGAGGAAAAATATAGGAAATGCAATATGCATAGCTGTGTTCATGAAACATGATTTTGATATGAAATATGAAAGCGAAGCGAACATGACCATGAACATGAAAAGCAATATGGCATGAACACAGAATGTGATTAAGATAGGTTATGAGTTCTGAAAGACATATGATAATATGACTACCTAGGACCAAAGAATGAATGAGTGGACGTTCTATTCAGTACTTCGGTACTCCTGATTAGTGCTACGATACTCTTGTTCGATGCCCGGTACTCTGATTAGTGCTACCGGCATCACGCACCGATGCCGATGCTCCGGTTAGTATTTCTGGCACCTGATGTTATATGCCACGGGTACTTATTGTTCTGCGTCCTACTCATTTCTTATGATTGGTCTGGTAGTCAAACAGTTATATGATAAGACTCTGAATAAAGAATAAGAGTAAGAAATGAATATGGTAAAGATAAAGATGTACCTACAGGTACCTCTGTATCTGCTCTGTGAGTACCTCTGGTACTTGTAAGTAAAATCTACGTAGTACCCTCTGGTACTTCCGTATTAGTAAAATAAGTATAAGTTACGCCAATATAAGTATAAAGTCCCGAGTAGTACTGCAGTACTTAGTATAATAATTTGTGTGAGTACCTACGGGTACTTTTGTCTGAGAATAAGCTCAGTATAAGATCCAGGAAGTACAAAGAATATGCCACATGTGAAGTATAAGATGCGAAATAAAGAATAAGTATAAGTCCAATAGTACCTATAAGGTACCTCTTGTATAATGAACTGTTACGCCAGTACCTGGGTACTTTTATTTTAAGTAAAATGTTACGTAGTCAGTAAGACAAGTATAAGTTCAAGTAATACGTGTATAAGATGCGAAATATAAAGAATGAGATCAAGTAATACAAGTATAAGATCCGTAAAGACAAGTATATCAATTACGTAATACAAGAGAATAAGATCCGAAATACAAGAATAAGTATAAGTTACGTAGTACTACGGGTACCTGTATCGATTAATTTGCAGTAGTACCTACGAATGCCAGTCGTATAAAGCTCGGGATGAGGATAAACTACCGACCAGTGAGCACGCCTACGGGTACTTAGGTATAAGGATAAGTTCTGTCTGAGTGGGCGTTCAGTAATAACTGCTAAGGAGATCTCCTGGGGACCTCCAAACAAATGTAATCTCCATAGTATAAGTATAAGCCCTATGGTATGGGTATAAGCTTTGTAGTACCTCTGTATAAGCATAAGTTCTGTCAACTCCTACGGGAGATTTGAGATAGATATAAGTACTAGTACGTGTATAAGTGTAAGCTCTGTAACTCCTACGAGGAGCTGAGACCGAATTATATGATAGATGGAAGTATGAGTACGTGATAAGTACTCACATCTAAGTATATGTATAAGTTCGATCTAGTATATAAGGAATACGAATAGATTTGTGTCCTAGGGGAGATCAGGAGATAGAATAAGTCTGCCATGAGTGTAAGATACGAGTAATTATAAGATCGGAGATGTTATAAGTATAAGTTCGAATAAGAATAAATCTCACTTTATAAATTGTAAGTTTTGAGTAAGTATGAGATGAAGTACCCGAGTATAAGCCTGTAGTATATCGGGTAATAAGCTCTGTAACTTCGATGGGAGATCCGAATAAGCATAAGTCTGTATAAGCATAAGTAATTGTATAAGTTCATTATATGAATGCATGAAAACTCTGATATCTGTTATTGTTTATGCTTTAAATGTGTATATGCATAAGACATATGTTTCCCACTAAGCGTAAAGCAGCACCCGGGTTCATCTGTGTGAAGTGCGGGAGATGATAGCTTCCAGTATATGGCCCAGGCTAACACACTAGTAGGGGTTCATCGCGGTATGTTCAGGTGCTCGGTTGTAAATGTAAATGCGGGTTTTTGCCAGCAATAGCAAGTGGGACTCAGTATATGTGTATAGAGTTTGATGGACACCACTCCGGTGGTAGTTCTTTTGTTTAGGTAAATGATATTTTGATTCTCTTATAAATAAAAATAAAAATAAAAATAAAAAAAAACAGGTAAAGAGTCCCAGTATAGTCTCCTTGAACTCGGTTCGGATCCGTCAATCAGGTTGGACCGGGAATCGGGGTGTGACAGGTGAGGTACGATATGTTTTTCATTTAGTTTCATTCTTATTTAAACCCCCATTAGTCATTTATTAGGGTTCCCCTACTATCGGTGTACAAAAACTAGACTCTTGAAATAAAATCCAAAATTTTGCCCTCTATGAACAGTAGCTACGCCGCGGCGTAGCACTGTTATGTTGCGTCGTAGGCCTTCGCCGTGGCGTAGCTTTGCTACGCCTTGGCGTACTCGAGGGGTGCCATTTTGGCTCCTTGACCTCGCCGCGATGAGGGTATCCCAGGCCTTGGCGTAGGTCTATGCCACGGCGTGGTTCCTTACGTTGCAGCGTAGGAGCCCGATTTCCCCTAGATTTTCTAGTTTTCATCTTTTTTGCGATTTCCTCCAAAAATCCTCAAAATCCCAAAACAAAACATGGGCATCACTCCCAATAACTTCCTAATATCATCCTAAAACCAGCAATTAAAACCCGTAATGGATGGATTAAGTTTCTAACTTAAACATCATTTACAACTTTCTAGGGTTTAGGTTCATACCTTGAATCTCTTAAATCTTCTTCACCCAAGATTCTTGATCACTTAGAAGCAAGAAATGGGAAGAAATCACACCAACAATCTTGATCTCCTCACCTTACCCTATCTTTTCCTCATTTTCTCCTCTTAATCTCTCCCAAACTCGTTTTTGCTCAAATGAGCATTCTAAGACCAAAAATGCCTTAAGTTATGTTTTCACACTAAGGCCATGTTTGGCTTGTTCATTAAATCCATTTTCCATTCTTCTCACTTAAAACTTACTAGCCTTTTAATTTGCACCTTCACTTATCATTCATTTCACATTAGCATTTAAGCTTATCATTTGACCCTTAGGTTCTAATTTTACCAATTCCAAATTTGCCCTTTTTACACTTGGGTTTATTTTCGGGTTCAATTAATTTCTCATTATAGCATATAACATTTAATCATATGCTCACATATTCATTTCACAATTCACAATTTATCAGTTTTCCCGAAAAAACCAAAGTTTGGCTCAATTCATACCTAGAATATATAATAAAATTATTATAAAAATTATAGGGTATTTTTAGGGCGTTACAACTCTTCCCCACTTAAGAAAATTTCGTCCTCGAAATTTACCTTGAATTAACGATTGCGAGATACTATTGTCGCATCGTTTTGTACTTTCCAGTAGCTTCCTCGGTCTTGTGGTTCTGCAAACACTTTGACTAGCGGAATCTTCTTGTTCCGCAATTCTTTCACTTCACGAGCCAAAATCTCTACTGACTCTTCTTCATACGATAAATCTGGTCTAAGCTCAATTTTATCGGACGAGACTACGTGCGATGGATCGGATCAGTACCTCCTCAGCATCGAGACATGGAAAACATTATGGATCTTTTCCAAGTCTAGAGGTAATGCTAATCTGTATGCCACTGGACCCACTTTTTTGATTACTTCATAAGGCCCAATAAACCTAGGGCTCAACTTGCCCTTTTTCCCGGATCTCATCACCTTCTTCCATGGCGATACTTTCAAAAACACTTTTTCGCCGATCTCATATCGAATATCTTTTCTTTTCGCAGCCGATATGATTTACGTACCTGCAGCCCTTTGTCAATCTTTCTCTAATCATTTTCATTTTTTCTTCAGTCTCTTGTATCAAGTCGGGGCCAATCACTTTCTTTTCGTTCAATTCCGTCCCGACACAGCGATTGTTGCATGTTTCTTCCTTATAAAGCCTCGCAGGCGCCGTTCCGATGCTCGATTGGAACTTTTGTTGTATACACAAATTTCAACTAAAGGAGATAATGTCGATCAACTATCCTCATAATTCGATCACACAACTCCTCCAGCATATCTTCGAGTGACTTTCCTTAATTCACAATCATTAGGTACACAAACCACATCCTTGTATCTGAGGATCCATATCTTTGCTTACCTCGAACTCGGTTTCTTCCCATCCAAATACATTTCACTATAAGCGAAATTTTCTCATCATTCTTTTGTACCTCTAACTTTCAGTTGACATCTCTTGTCTGGCTATCAGTGCGCCACTACGGTACCATCGTCTGATAATGACAAAAGGGCATTCAACACTCGAAGCGTTTGCATCAACTTTCTACTCGGCATCTGCCACTCGTTTGGCTTTTTCCTAGGTGATAAGTCGATATACAGTATGAAATCTTTATCAACTCCATCCATCTACGTTGTCTCAAATTAAGCTCTCGTTTTGAGGGCAAATACTTTAGACTCTTATGATCAGTGTAGATGAAACACTTTTCTCCATACAAATAATGTATCCAAATTTTCAGTGCAAATACAATTGCGGCTAATTCCATATCATGCGTGGGGTAGTTCTTTTCATGCAGCTTCAACTGTCTTGAAGCATAAGCTACCACTTTACCCTCTTGCATAAGGACACATCCGAGTCCGTTTAACGACGCATCGCTAAATATCACATATTCTTTACCGTAGGTCGGTTGAGTAAGAACCGGTGCCTCGGTCAAGAACGCTTTCAACTTATCAAAACTTATTTGACACTTTTCACTCTATTCATACTTTACATTTTTCTGAAGCAATCTCGTCATCGGGGCTGCAGTCATAGAAAACCCCTTAACGAATCTTCTGTAGTAACCTGCCAGTCCTAGGAAACTAAGTACCTCTGTAACATTTCTGGTGGCTTCCATTCAACAACCACTTCTATTTTCTTTGGATCCTCAGTTCCTTCTTCCCGATACAATGTACTTGAAAGGACACTTCATTCAGCAAAACTCACGCTTGCTCGATTTAGCCTGGCGCTCTTTTCTTAAAGTCTCTAACGTGCAGAAGGTGTGTGTCGTGATTTTCCCGATCTTTTGAATACACAAGAATGTCGTCTATGAACACTACAACAAACTGATCCACATACGGTCAGAAAACACAATTCATTAGGTCCATGAAAGCCACTGGAGCATTTGTCAAACCAAACGACATTATCAGGAACTCATAATGTCCATATCACGTTCTAAACGCTATCTTATGCACATCTGCATCATTAATCCTCAACTGATGATATCGAGATCGCAGATCTATCTTCAAAAAGATACTTTTCGGTTAATTGAACAAATCATCAATCTACAGGTAACATATACTTATTCTTTACTCCAGCTTACATTCGGTTGTCTATAATTGTATAACGAAGTGTATCATCTTTCTTCTTAAAAAAAAGCACGAGAGCTCCCCATGGTGATACACTCGGATGACTAAATCCCTTTTTTAACAGTTCTTGCAACTACAATTTCGATTCTTTTAACTCGATGGAGCCATTGATGCAGTGCGTGGATGGCGATTAATGGCGCTTCGGTACAATGTCGATGCAAACACCGATCTCCCTGCGTGGAGGCAATCGTAGCAACTCTTAGGAAACACGATGACAAGTCACTACTTGATGAGGATATCAGATATACTAGGCCTTGCCTTTACCGTTTTAATCACATAAGCTAAATAGGCTTCACATCCTTTATGCACCATTGTTACAGCGTTGGGCGTAGATATCACATTAGAGAGGTGGTTTGACCTCTCACCGATGAAAGTTACTTCATCCTCATTCGGTGTTCTTAAGGTCACTCTTTTCATTCTACAATCGACTATCGCTTGGTGTTGGGATAACCAGTCCATCCCCAATATCACATCAAATTCTCTGAAGGATAACTCTTTCAAGTCTCCCAGAAATTCATATTCTCTCATTTTGATAGGACATTCTCTATATACTTTATTCACATTAACACTATGTCAGGCGGGTTCGTCCGCAAGATGTCGGACTCGGTTTCGCTCCACCGATAAATCACCACAAAAGTGGGTATGTCGATTTACATATGTACAAAATGAGTTGATCTGGATCTATCAATGCATGCATAATAGTATCAAAGATGACAAAATTACCATTCATCGCATCGGGCGTCGGTATCTTCTCTTCACTTTCATTACATGCTCTATTTGGAGCCCACGACCATCTTGCCTACCGAAATGCATGTCCCTTGTCTCGAACACTTTCGGTGATGCAGCTTACTTTCTTTGCCTTTACTGTCTTGATAAATCGTTGCCCCCTGTCTAGGAGTCTTTGTGAAGGTATCCCTTATCTGTTCGTATCTTATGCTCCATGGATCCTGACCCGAGCAAGCACTGTCAATCTCAACCTCTCCACAGTGTTCCTCCCTGCGAGGAACAGCGGGAACATCTTGTCCCTAGGCACTTGCTCCTTGTGCATATAACTGATGGTGCAGTGAATAGTATTCTTGCTCCCGGTGGCACATTGTAGGCCTGAATAGAACCTTGTGGTCCTCTAGATCTCTTACTCTACTGCTGATGAGCACTTGTCTGATTGGGATTTTTCTTTCCCTGTCTTCTATCTTTTCTTTCATTTCCCTCTTTCTTTACTCGTTCCACATTTAGAGCACATGTCATATTTTGGAGAAATCATCATGGAAAAATCTTGTGACATGGGCCCGAATATGGTCATTTAGGCCGTCTTCAAACTTACGGCACTTCTTTTCTTTGGTTACTAGCATCTCGGGAGCATACTTGCTCAACCGTGTGAATTCTCTCAGATATTCGGTTACACTTAATTGCCTCTGTTTTAAATTATGAAACCCTCATCGCATATTGTTTAAATAGATGCGACCCAGATAATGCTTCTTGAACTCATCCAAGAAGAACCTCCATGTAACTCTCTCTGGTGGTGCAGTCTTGGTCACGGAAACCCACCACTGATAAGCCTTATCATATAGTAGTGAGGTCGCACATTCCAACTTCTCTTCAGATGTGCAATGCATTTGCACAAGCATTCACTTGGTTCTCTTGAGCCAATTCTCTGCCATTGAAGGCTCATCTTCTTTCTTTCCAAGAAAGTCTATCGGTCGGTACCTTACCATTCTCTCAATGGTTGATCGTTACGGAGCAAGTGCAGCTGGTTGCTTGGCTCTTTGCAAAGCTTGAGCTAACTGTTGGAGGATACCCATAGTACCTCCTGCCACTTATTCCGGTTCATTTACTGGTGGAGCATGAGATGCTTATCCACCTACCACACTAGTAGGACTATCAGGACGATTTCCCTAGTCACCTTCGACCCTATGGGTACCTGAACCATCCATGCTTACCTATTAAGACCAATAAGATCCGCGTCAGAGTCACATCATCCTTTATATGCAAATGCAATGTATGTCAAATACCATTTTCAAAATTCTTTTACAAAATCGTTAAGACCTTTGAGAAACGCCCTAAACCTAGGCTCGTTCACCACTAATGTAAACACCCCTTTCCGTCCAGGCCGATTGGCGGATCGAACGAGTTCAGGATGCTCGTTAATATTCTTTTTATTTACTTTTCATTTATTTGTTTTTGTAAAGTGTAGCGACCGAATCCGGACATTTCGGGGACAGATCAAACCGGAACCAGTTTACTCATTGTTTTCATTTATCTTATCAAAACATTTTATTTATGTCATTTTGTTTTAGGGTTTTCAATTACGCGGAAGCATTTTCAAATGGTAGGCCCATAAACATTTACTCTTATACAATTCGTTTACAAAATGGCGTATCATGCCTTTACAAATGATATACAAAACAATAGTTCAGAGTTTAACTCTTTTGTTCACAAAATGTCACACGTTCAAAAAGAAATGATATGCATATGACGGGGTATATACTTATACGCCGCAACTTTCTCTATGACTCTGCACTTCTTGTTCTTGGCCTTCTTGCCCTTTTTCGATACCTACGCATAGATAAAACTACCGCATTAACATTTTCGCGATTGGTAAAGTTTGCTCTGATTATATTCTCAGGTCGAGTTTAATAAGGCGTGCTTTATATTAAACCCTACTTTTTACTTCATTCATGATCAATGTAAAACAATACTCATGCTTATTCATTTTCACAGACTATCAATTTACGGTTCATTAATCATTTATAAATATGCCTTTCTATAGGCAACAATCATTCAATAATTCAATTCATGAGATTCAAACATACACTCTTAAAGATGTGATTAGTTTATGATTAGTGCCCAAAAAGTGCTATTTTGAGCCCTATTCAAGATAGGTTTTGAGTGCTTTTTGCGCACTAATCATATGAATTAAGCCAATTGTCATGTGCATGTCCACTTAGTGCTTCTGATTTGTTTTCGAGATTGTTTTGGATAGTTTTGCAGGTCTTGAGAACTTCAGTCATCAAGCTTGGCTTCTTATTGGTGCTGAATGCGAGAATCCTCGGTAATTTCACCAAGCTGAGGCGATGAAATGTCAAGATGGGTTGAAGAATTGAAGGCAAAGTGATGAATAAAAAGTGCAGGAAGTGATGCAGTAGCAAGCAGAGCAATCCAGGGATTTTCGCTATGATTGCGAAAATTTACATTGGGATGCGAAAATTTGCAATCATAGCTAAAGTTGCAATCTAAGCGAAATTTCGCTATGTGAAATTTAAGCTAAGCTAGAATTTCGCTATGTAGTGCATTCTAGCGAAAATTCTCATTTAAGCTATCTCATGATAATTTCGCTAGGCTAGAAATTTCGTAACATAGTGAAATTTTAAGCTATGCTAGCGAGAAATTTCTACGCAAGCGAAATCCCGACCCACTGTGTTTTGGTATTTTTTTGATTCCAAGCGACCCGCGTTTTTGATAAATTACCATTTGTCCCTTATGTAATTTCATATTTTAGGCATTTTTGTATTTTCACACTTTGGGTTTGGCTATATAAGCTGCCCATAACTGTGTAACCCTAATTATTCCATTTCTATGCAAGTTCCCCCAGCTTTTCATTTTAGGTTTATTTTGCTCTCTTCTCTCTCCTCTTTCCCTCATTTTCCTCGGTACGCCGAACACACCCTTGAGGATGACAACTCAAGGGATGTAGCCTAAGCCTTAAAGCCTTGAGAGGAGGTTGCTACCGTATGTGAACACTAAGTTGATGACTCGACGATTAAGGTTTAGGGCATCGGGCTTTAAAGGCTTTCGCCATATACCCCTCGGACCATGTTCAAGTTTCAAGGCAAAGCGTCACGACTTTTATTTCTCTTTTTCTTCTTTTCTTTTTCTTTTCCTTTTTGGAAGACTACATTGGTCTTCATATAGTAACACAAACTATTATGGAGTCGTCGACGGGTCTAAGTGACTCTGCGAGTGGAAAGATGTATATAGCTTCTCAACTTATTGGTACAATCTGGTGTGCAGTGTGTGAATTAGCTACAGGGGGAATGTTCAAGGTTGAACACGCTGAAACCTCAATTGACTAAAAACTAAATCATGCATGGAATTGTTCTATCACTAAGGTAACATACGAGGGCTTGATTCTTGATTAAAGGCAGAGTAGATACCTGAAAATGAGAAGACACAAAAGTGATTTGAAAAGTGTAGTAAGCGTAAATAATGCTATAAAGATTTTTGATATAACAAAATGGCTAATACATACTTAATATAGCTAAACATAACAAAGTATCACTTTACGCCTACTATTGGCTAATACATGAACCATATAAAATGAGTAGAGCGGAGTTGATAAAGGCCCGAAAACTTCTGAAAACATGATAGAAGACACTCCTAACTCTAACTTTTCCTCCCAACCAAAGTATAGACATGTCATAGGGATAGGAAAGTTAGAGAGCCGAGGAATGACCACCTCCACTCTCTCGAGGCGGGTGGATGCGAAGTTTCTTCTTCTTTGCCGGCATGTCCCCAGGAGAACTTCTTTGTGGGCTGTCTCGATGTGTAGGCACGGGCGGGGAGGCCAGGGTGACTCATGATCACGAAGGAGCATGGTATGACAATGCTCTAAAGTGGTCTCGGCTCTGGGCCAATCCTACGGTCATCGATGCTTGTAGTAGCCAATGAACGGACAACATCCATAACACACCTTTAAGCTCCTCGAATTGACATGAACATGCTCCAGGAGAATCTTCTTATTTGTATGTGACGGGCGGGGAGTGTCATGGAGGGTTGGAAGTAGAAGGAGTGGAGGAGGAGATGGAGACAAATCATGCCCAGGCCTCTCCACCTCTAGCTCTACCTCGAACAGGGATCATCTCCTCGGGATGCATACGCTCCCTCATCGCACCTCCTCCACAGTCCCTGGCGTGGGAGAAAGAGATCGGCATAACCAAAGATCGCTCCATGGACAGGACCTGAGGGTATGGAGAATGAAAATCCATATTCACACATACGGGATTTTGAGGAAGTATGCATAACTTTTAAGGAGGGTATAACCGATATGGAATTGTTGAAGTTGAAGGCATTCCGGGTGCCCCTCAGAATAAAGCAAAATATAGCTCAATTCACTTTGGCCAGGAACGATTAGAAATTGGGCCGAACTTCAATCGAGTTTTGAAGAAATTCTTGATGCAACCAAGACCAACGAGTTTGAAGAAACGAGATCTACACTTACTCGACTATGTGATGAGAAATTCTATCGGTGTTGGGAGAGGGTTCTGTGAATACCATCAATGCATGTCCCCCACCATGGTTTTGATACATGGATGCTAGTGAATCATTTCTATAATGGTATGTCCCATGTCCTTGGAAACAGGCGCTAGAAACCATGTGTGGAAGTGATTTTGAGCAAAAATCCAAAATGGAAGCCATGGATTTCTTGAATTATGTGGCTGAAACACAAGAGCTTAGGATGAACTATGAATCAAGGGGCTGAAAGAATGAAGCCGACCCGCAAGGAGGCATTTATGCACTTTCGGAAGGATATGGAAATGAAAGCAAGAATATCGACCCTAGCTAGGAAGTGGAAAAATTTGGAAAGGAAAAGGCTCCATGAAGTAAACGGTGACCTTTGAAAATCTGCACAGCTAATCCAGGGCATCAATTTCCAACCTTGCCCACGGAAGGGCATTATCCAATACCCCCCTCGGTGAAGGATTTGATGTCGAGAGATAATAAAATGTGGTAGGTCAATACAAGCCTGACACAATACTTGATAAGGTAATACCACCACAAATTCAAATTGGAAGAATCACCTAACCTCTCCACAAGCAATCCCCACATCTATGTGCCTGGTGCCAAACAAACGAGTTTAGTTTCCTCTCATCTCAACCACAGCCACCACCATCCTCTTCTCCAGTTGAACAAGCCATCTTGAACTTGAGGCAAGGTGAGTGGCAATTTGTGGAGGAGTAAAGGGGATAAATGTCTGATTAGCGAGAAAGAGGTGATCTTTGTAGAAAGTACTGCTTGAATAAAAGAATAGATGGGCTTGAGAGCAATCTTAATCGAGAAAATTGACAACTGCGGTATTCAATCACAAAGATCAACAATTTCTTTGGAGATACGGGAGGGAGGTTCCTTCCCAAACATTGCCAAATCGAAAGGATCCATGAGGTGAGTTCATCTGACAATTCGAGGGATGGATGAAATTAAGCTATAATCACTACGAGAAATTGGAAGAGAAATAGAGCAACCAGTGCCCATGACTGCTGAAGAAACATGCAAGGAAAAGGAAGCTGAGCCTGAGAGGGTAATCATCGGTGAAGACCTAGTGAAGAAAACCATGCCCCCTCCATTTCCCCGAAAACCTTTGAGAGCGAGAAAAAATCCCGACCAAGCTGAAATTTGGGAGGTGCTAAGGCAGTGAAGGTGAATATTCCCTTTGCTTGACATGATTAAAGCGGGGTCGACTTATGCAAAGTTCTTAAGGACTTGTGCCTGATCAAGAAAGGTTAGGTATCCAGCCTTCCCTAGTAGAGCAGAGTCGATTGCCATAATCGAGCAGAACCACAGGTCAAATACGGAGATCTAGGATCCCCTACAATTTCAGGTCAACATTGGAGGAATTGCACTTAGACAAACCTTTGCTAGATTTAGGGGCGATGTAAAATGTCCGCCCACGATCCGTTCCGACCGGTTGGGCGGATCGAACCGAAGTCGGGGTGTGATGCTATCCTATACTATATCTATAACTATACTTTCTTTGGGACTCTTATTGACTGTTCTTTCTCGGAGGCGTACTGTACTGTGGGTATCTGGAAATAATTCTGTAAAAACAAAAGGTATTTTATACATACTAAAGAACTACCACGGAATTAATTGTCCCATCACAATCTATACACATATACAAGAGTCCCTTTACTTGTACTATTACAATTTTACTATTACAAAACTTCAGAGATTGCGGAAGCAGCGCTGGTGAGCACATATCTCTGAGTCGGCCTTCTTTGCTGATGTGGAATGTCCTGTCCTCTATCCTTGTCTTCTGCTTCTGTACCTACACGGATTGAACACCCGTGCTAAGCTTTACGCTTAGTGGGAACATAAGCATAGACAGCGCAATGTGACTGTCACAGCTTATACATATGCATGTATCTATATACATTTATATTGCATGTCAATCTTTTACGTTACATGATACATGACTTTGGCTATCTCTTATACCATCTTTTACTATATTCCTATTTTATTCTTTGCGTATTCACATACTTGTCATGTGTTTATCTTTCACGCTTGTCATATGTCTTTTTTTTCATCTTTCGGTTCTATGTCTTTTATTGCATTCTTTGTACTATTAAGTATATCATATCATTCATATCTATCCACAAATACTTTGCCTATTTCTTTGTCCCTTGCTTATATCGTATACTTGATCTATTAGTCTTATTTCTTGTATCATATTCTTTTGCAAGTTTCCTAATAACTTTCATGTCTTGTATACTTTCATATAACCTATCTTATACTATCACAATCGTTTTATCTATATTCTTATACTTTTCATATCTTGTTCTTTCATATGTCTTTTACCTATCTACTGGTCTTTTAAGTATTGTAAGTCATGTCTCTATTCTATGTCTTTGGCATATGTTATATCTATACTTTTCATACATACATATTCATACTTGTCTTATGTGGCATTACATTCATATTCTATCTATCATATACTTTGTGCTTTCGTATACTTTCATTACTTTTCTTGTGTTCATATACTTATTTTCATATCAATTTATATTGTACTACTTGTTCTTGTAATTGTCTGTACTTTCATCGCATAGCAGTGCTATGCTTCTCATATCAGGTCATATCTTCTATACATATCATTTCCTTTTTGGTTTCGTATGCCAAATACCTTGGCGGATTCGGAAACTATGTGTGCGAGTACTATCTATCGTATGCGGCGATGTCTACATGCAGTGTGTACCCAGGGTACTATCAGCATCACCCGAGCGATGATTTACGTCTATGTGTACCCAAAGGTACTATCACTGTACGAGACAGTGATTTCGGTCTAATGGTGACCCTTGCGGGGCCACGATCAAACGGGATCTATATCATCGACAACGGGGCCTCAATATCGTCTATGAATATCTTTAAACATCATATCACCCATAGGCATGCCTATCTATCCCTACCCGGTCCTAAAAGCGGACAATCGGCTTTATTACATTTACGTACCTATTTCATAAGCATGAATAACTATTGTTATCATAATTGCTTATGCATATATACTATCATTACTTTACTCTGTATTCGTTCTCATATATGTAGTTTTATATTACGGTTCTCATATATCTCTATATTACATATAGTCATATCTTTTTTTTTTCTATCATTTTAGTTTGTCTATCATATTTTCATGAATGCATCTATGCACTCTTGTATTCATGTAGTCATATATATCTTTCCTATTCATATTTCGTTATATCAGTCATGCATTATAACATTTATACACATTTCTATCATGATTTTACTATTCTTGTACTTTCTATATTCCTATCATGCCTGCTTTGCTCATTCATATATTCATACATGTACACCTATCATTCATGCACATGTACTCATTTCTATGCTTTGTCATCTTTTGCTTATCTCTATTGGTCTTAGCATTTGTATTCTATCATGTGTTCCTAGCATGTTCCATTTTATTCATTCGGGTATAACTATCATATATTCCTATCATTTACGTATTACTGTCATGTCTTTATCTATTCATACTTTCTATATTTCTATCATTTGTGTACTTTAGACTATCATATCTTATGACATCCTACATTCATCATTTCGTATTCCTATCATTTTGTGTACTTTGAACTATCATATCTTATGACATATCCTATATTCATATCATTTGACTTATACCTATCATATTCATGTTTTATGAACATATCTATACATATTGCATTTTCTATATTTTTCTTGTTTCATGGCTATTACATATAGCACTTCATATACTTATGAAGTATGATGTCTATGAGATCACACCTCATTCATATATTCTCATTCTTTTATGAATCTAGTTTATTTAAGAATTGGAATCAATCCAATCGGATCATCCAAACTAAAGTTATGGCATTTTTATGCCAACCTTCAAGTCTATTTCAGATTTTCTAGGGACAGTTTGTACTAATTTTTTCAGGGTCTTAACTTTATATTTTGACCCTATGTCCTTATAATCATTTAAAGCTAAGGTTCTAAGGGTTCTATTCCCACTGGAATCACCCAATTCGGAGCACCGGAACTCAAGTTACGTCAAAATCAATCGGGAATTCTCTATAGTCAAACTGATGCAGGAAATGGCCTGCACATGGCCCCACTTTGAGTGTATTTTTGGGCCACTTAGGATCAGATTTTGGCGATGCCTTCTCTTTAAGTTTTGTTCTCCTTGAAGTCTATTTTAATTGGCCACTTGAATCACCCAAATCGGATAAGAAATGAGTAAGTTATGGCCAAAATACGAAAACTGGTCAGAACTGGAAAACCAGAACAAGTTCTACCAGTGAACTTAACTTCTACAGTAGAACTTGGCCAAAATCGACCAGAATCAAAAGTTCTACCGGTAGGACTTACTTCTACGGTGAAGACACGAAATGCCCAGAATGGTGTTTCTCACATTTTCTATACTTTGATCCACAATCACTTCTATACTTCAAACACACATCAAAACAATTCCAAATTCACATGGAATCTCTTTTCCTCAATTTCTCTTTCAATTTCATATGTTTCTTCAATAATTTATTCTAGAATTGCTCTCAAACCCCCTCTAATTGTAGGTTAAGACCCATACAACTAAACATGATGATTAGTTAGGGTTGTTCAAAACCTCAACTAAATTACTTTCATTGAACTATGAATCCATCTCTGAGGAGGATTTCATGTTCTTTATATACTATTAAGGTGTTACCAAGCTTACTTTTGAGGAATTCTAGGGTTTAGGAAGAAATCTTAACAAAACCCTAGGTTTGGAACTCCTAAACTTTTCTTGAATGCCATACAAACTCCATATGATCTATACCAAGATTAGTTCCATACAAGAATCCAAAGTTCCATACCTTAGCTTGATCTTGGCTTCTCTTCCTTCTCTTCTTCTCTTCTTCTTCTTCCTCTTCCTCTTCTTCTCTCTTTTCCTCCTTCTCTCTACGGTTCTCTCTCTCAAAAGAGACCAATTTTGGTCTTTAAAACATGGATTTCTTAAGGCCATGTTTGGCCCTCCAAATAAAACCCATTTTTTGACTTTTAACTTTCTCATTTTGCATTTAAACCCTTCCATTCATTCCAATTTCAATTCCATCTTTTCTCTATTTCCATAATGGCATATAACTTATTAAATTTCTATTTTGGCATCCCATCCTTTGGCTTTATTACCTTTGGGTCCTCAGTGGTAAGTACACTTTCTGTATTTCTGAATTAATTCGGGTCTCTCATTTTATTTCCGAAAATTTCCAGTTAGCTTATAATATACCCTAAACAAGTCCGAAAACTGCGAGGGTATATTTCGGAATGTCTGACTCTCCTCCTTAAAAAAGAATTTCGTCCTCGAAATTCATACTATGCGCTTTGTTTGTTCTATGTCAAGTCTTTTCTTTTCATGTCTTTTACATATGACCTTTCTTATACTTTCTTTTCATTTCTATTCTCTATGTCATGTCTATATCACTTCACTATCATCTATACATAACACAAGGACATCCATCGGCCAATACTTTCTATACGTATCCATGTCTATCTTTTCTATCTTATACTCTATCTAGACTCGTTTCTTATACTCTATCTAGAATAACATCTGATACTCTATCTATGTTTAGTTTCTTATACTCTACCTAGAAGAGCCTACACATAGGCTTTTCCAGAAACGCCTAAACCTTTGCTCTGATACCACTAAATTTGTCACGCCCCCGATCCCGGCCTGACCCGGTTGGCGGATCCGAACCGAAGTCCGGGGTGTGATGCTATCTATACTATATCTATATACTTCTTCCAGGACTCTTATTGACTGTTCTTTCCTCGAGTGTACGTACATTGGGTATACAAATAATTCTGTAAACAAAAATCATTTTATACATACAAGAACTACCAGGAGTGGTGTCTGTCACAATCTATACACATATACAGAGTCCCTTTACTTGTACTATTACAATTTTACTATTACAAAACTTCAGAGATTGCGGAAGGCAGTGCCCAGTGAGCACATATCTACAGTCGGCCTTCTATCTTTGATGTGGAATGTCTTGTCCTCTATCACTTGTCTTATACGTACCTACACGGATTGAACACCCGTGCTAAACTACGCTTAGTGGGAACATAAACATAGACAACCACACCAATAGCGTATCACGAGCTTATACATATCATATTATCTATCTATACACATTTGCCAATGCGTATCAATCTTTTACATTTACACATATTCTATGACTTTGGCCTATCTCTTATCTATACTTTTACTATATTCCTATTTCTATTCTTTGCATATTCCTATACTTGTCATGTGTTTATCTTTCACGCTTGTCATATGTCTTTTTCATCTTTCGGTTCTATGTCTTTTATTGCATTCTTTGTACTATTACGTATATCATATCATTCCTTATCTATCACAAATACTTTGCCTATTTCTTGTCCACATATATATTATACTTGATCTGATCTTATTTCTTGTATCATATTCTTTGCAAGTTTCTCTGTGCTTTCATGTCTTTGTATGCTTTCATATAACCTATCTTATATACTATCACGGCACGTTTATCTATATTCTTATACTTTTCATATCTTTGTTCTTTCATATGTCTTTTACCTATCTCTAGTCTTTTTCATGTTGTAAGTCGCTGTCTCTATTCTATGTCTTTGGCATATGTTATATCTATACTTTTCATACATACATATTCATACTTGTCTTTGTCGATACATTCATATTCTATCTATCATATACTTTGTGCTTATATACTTTCATTACTTTTCTTGTGTTCATATACTTATTTTCATATCAATTTATCTTGTACTACTGTTCTTATAATTATACAGTAATACTTTCATCGCACAGCGATTACTATGCTTCTCATATCGAGTCATATCTTCACCATACGCCCATCATTTCCTTTTGGTTTCATGCAAACTACCTTGAAGCGGATTCGAAACTATGTGTACGAAAATTACTATCGCTGTCTGACGGTGATCTGCATGCATTGTGTACCCAAAGTACTATCAGCATGCCGAGCGATGATTTCTGTCTATGTACCCAAAGGTACTATCCTTTACATCTGAGCAGTGATTCCGGTCTATTAATGGTGACCCTTGCGGGGCCACTGATCCAACGGGATCTATATCATCGACCAAGCGGGGCCTCGATATAAATACCATGAATATCTTTGCGACGCCAGCCCATGCCTATAGGCATGCCTATCTATCCCTCTACGGGTCCTAAGCGGACAATCAGCTTTGTTACATTTTCTGTACCTATTTCATAGCATGAATAACTATTGTTATCATAATTGCTTATGCATATATCATATCATTACTTTACTACGTATTCGTTCTCATATACGTAGTTTATATTACGGTTCTCATATATCTCTATATACATATAGTCATATCTTTTTCTATCATTTAGTTTTGTCTATCATATTTCCTTGAATGCATCTATGCTCTGTATTCATGTAGTCATATATCTTTATCTATTCATATTCCGTTATATCAGTCATGCATTATAACATTTATACATTTCTATCATGATTTAACTATTCTTGTACTTTCTATATTCCTATCATGTATACTTTTACTCATTCCTATGCTTTGTCATCTTTTGCTTATCTCTATTGGTCTTAGCATTTACATATTCCTATCATGTGTTCCTAGCATGTTCCATTTTATTCATTTCGGTATAACTATCATATATTCCTATCATTCGTATTACTTGTCATGTCTTTATCTATTCATACTTTATATTTCTATCATTTTGTACTTTAGACTATCATATCTTATGACATATCCTACATTCATATCATTTACGTATTCCTATCATTTGTGCTTTGAACTATCATGTCTTTATGACATATCTATATTCATATCATTTGACTTATACCTATCCATATTCATGTTTTTATGAACATATCTATACATATTGCATTTTCTATATTTTTCTTGTTTCATGGCTATTACATATAGCACTTCATATACTTAGAAGTATGATGTCTATGAGATCACACCTCATTCATATATTCTCATTCTTGCACATGAATCTAGTTTGTTAAATTGGAATCAATCAATCGGATCATCAAACTAAAGTTATGGCATTTTATGCCAAACTAGTCCCATTGCAGGATTTTTCTAAGGGACAGTTTGTATTACTAATTTTCCAGGGTCTTAACATATTTGACCCTATGTCATATAATCATTTAAAGCTAAGGTTCTAAGGGGTTCTATTCCCACTGGAATCACCCAATTCAGGAGCACGGAACTCAAGAAGTTACGTCAAAATCAATCGGGAATTCTCTATAGTCAAACTGATGCAGGGAAATAGCTGCACATGGCCCTTTGAGTGTTACGAGCCGCAGGATCAAGATTTTAGCGCGATGCCTTCTCTTTAAGTTTGTTCTCCTTGAACTCTATTTTAATTGGCCACTTGAATCACCCAAATCGGATAAGAAATGAGTAAGTTATGGCCAAAATACGAAAACTGGTCAGAACTGGAAAACCAGAACAAGTTCTACCGGTAGAACTTAACTTCTACCGGTAGAACTTGGCCAAAATCGACCAGAATCAAAGTTCTACCGGTAGGACTTAACTTCTACCGGTAGAAGACACCCGAGAATGCCCAGAATGGGTGTTTTCTCACATTTTTCTATACTTTTGATCCCCAATCACTTCTATACTTCAAACACACATCAAAACAATTCGAATTCACCATTGAGTCTCTTTTACCACTCATTTCTCTTTCAATTTCATATATTTCTTCTAATAATTTTATTTAAAATTACTCTCAAACCCACTCTAATTATGGGTTTAAGACCCATACACAACTAAACTTATGATGATTAGTTAGGGTTTGTTCAAAACCTAACTAAATTACTTTCATTGAACTATGAATCCATCCTCAAAAGGGAGGATTTCATGTTCTTCTTGTCTTATTCAAAAGGTAAGCTACCAGTTTACTTTTGAGAATTTCTGTGGTTAGGAAGAAATCTTTAACAAACCCTAGGTTTGGAACTCCCAAACTTTTCCTTTAAATTCATACAACCCATATGATCTATACCAAGATGTTGGCTTCCATACAAGAATCCAAAGTTCCATACCCACTGATTCATTTCTTCCTTCTCTCTTCTTTCTCTCTTCTTTCTTCCTCTTCCTCTTCTCTCTCTTTTCCCTTCTCTACTTGCCTTCTCTCAAAAGAGACCAATTTTGGTCTTTAAAACATGGATTTCAAGGTCATGTTTGGCCCTCCAAATAAAACCCATTTTTGACTTTTTAACTTTCATTTGCATTTAAACCCTTCCATTCATTCCATTTCAATTCCATCTTTTCTCTATTTCCATAATGGCAATATAATTTTATTAAATTTCTATTTTGGCATCCCATCCTTTGGCTTTATTACCTTTGTCCTCAAGTGGTAAATTACCACTTTAATTCGACTCGAATTAATTCCTGCCCTGCTTTATTTCCTAAAAATTTCCATTTAGCTTATAATATACTCCTAAACAAGTCCAAAACTACTAGGTATATTTCGAGACGTTACAAGAAACTCACCGCCATATCGGGCCAGATAAGCTGAAGCAGTTTAGTGGAGCTCTCAAACCTACCAACATCATCACTTTGTCACTGGGCCGACAGATCGAAGACTCCTAAGGGAATAGTTGAGGATGTGTCAGAAGGCAGACAAATCTCTATCACCCAAGACTTCAGAGTGCTCGACAATCGGCATTAATAGCAAGCGGCCCAATCATGTGCCAAATTATCCCGAAGACCATTTTCGCCACGCTAATGCAATCATCAATTGGCCAAATGGAGTAATGGTACCACATTTGGCAACATGACATTGAGCTCAACATTTTTCACTCGAGTCAAGCACAAAGCTATGGAAGTGTGATAATAAGGAAGCGATGAAGTCTCCGTCAATTGTCGACACAGTAAGCCAAAGGTCCATAAATCGCAAGAATCACAACTAAGATGAAGCAAATTTGATTGGGAGTTGTCACCGTCACCATCGCAGAGCAATCGTCGCCCAAAATCACCAAAGGAGAAGAAAATCAACAAGAATGGACCAAGCATGAAGGTCGCAAAGATACACTGCGGTTAAGGAGCTCCTCCTCCTGACCTCCACGAGTAAATCAGTGAAATTGAGCTGGTTTGGTGTCTACTGGAACCAATGGGTAGAGTTTAGCGTGTCAGAGGTGCCTAATTTCTGTCATTCGAGTCCCGGGGTAGTCACAGAGTCGTGTCGCCGATCCTTTCGCTTGATGCCCTAAACCTTAAATCGTCGAGTCATCGGCACCTCACCCGACTTCGTGGTCGAAGCTTTTTAACATTGCACCCTACATTGTAATCAAGGAAGAAATAAGAGGTAGCTAAATCCTATTTAGGCTGGGTCACCAAATACAAGTGACAATAGCTTTTCAGGTTGGGGAGGGAATAGCTTTAAAATTTTATCGTCTGCCGGTTATCACCTTAGGAACAATTAGATTTCGTGGAAGTTCAAAGGATTTCCCTCGATCCAATGTCGACCTAAAATCTCAGTTCTATATGTTTTTGTTCTTTCATGCTCAGATTCGAACGGTGTAAATTGTTCATTTTAGTTGCAAAGCCTATTTGTACATACACTTTTGAACCTTATACACTTTTCTTTTTGTGAAAAGGCCAACATGCATACCTTTATTGTTTTTATATCATAAGGGACCAGCAACGCGTTCTGCCAGGTGCATTGCTGCCCAAAAGTGCTATTGGCCCTATTCAAGATAGGTTTTGAGTGCTTTTTTGCACTAATCATATGAATTAAGCCAATTGTCATGTGCATGTCACTTAAGGCTTCCGATTTGCTTTCGAGATTGTTTCGATAGTTTTCGTTGCGTCTGAGAACTTCACGCCAAGAAGCTTCGCTTCATTTTCGTGTCAACGCGAGAATCCCTCGTACTCTACCGTCGAGGCGATGAAATGTCAAGATGGGGCTGGAAGAATCAAGGCAAAAAGCCGATGAATAAAAAGTGGTGAAGTGATGCAAGAGTGCGTGAAAGGTCCAGGATTTTCGCTATGATCATGGGGGTGGCCTTCACTGGATCATGGCACTTCAAGAATCATAGCTTAAAATTTTGCAATCCTAGCGTAAATTTTCACAAGTTAGTTTGGGCCTCCCCGCTTAGCTAGCCAAAAATTACTGCTCCTAGTGGAAAATTCTCATTTTCGCTATATCTCTTGATACTCGCTAGTTAATGGCCAGCTAGCATAGAGAAATCTCTTTACATGTTAGCTAAATTTCCCTCAGATAATAAACTCAAGTTTCCTTGTTTTTGGTGTATTTTGATTCCAAACGAACACATTTTGATAAATTACCATTTTGTCCTCATGTAATTTCATATTTCAAGCATTTTGTATTTTCACACTCATTTGGCCATATAAGCCGCCATAACTTTGTAACCCTAATTATTCCATTTCTATGCAAGTTCCCGCAGCTTTTCATTTTAGGTTTATTTCTTGGCTTCTCTTCTCTCCTCCTTCTCATTTTCTTCGAACGCTAAACACACTCTTGAGGATGACAACTCAAGGGATGTCAAGGTTTCAAAGCCTCAAAGAGAAGGGCTGCTAGCTTGGTTTCAGCTACTCCTGTGCTGTCCCCCATGCTTGAAACGACATGTGCACGCATTTATGGTTCCAAACTTTCCAAACTAGGTTTAATGCCATTTAATGTCTTTCTGGGTCAATACTTGTCATGCTTTTAGGGCTCAAAGGTACTTAATGGTGATGCACTAACATTCTTTAGATGTCATTTACGAGCCATTAAAATGAGGTTAAATGTTAGTTTCAAACTAATCGACATTGAATGCTTAGTATTTGATTCGACCAAAAGGAGTGGTTCTTGTGGTTAGCCCAGAGCTAAATAAAGATCCGTTCGGCTTCTCGACTATATGTCATTTGCCCTAATGCGCAGGGAACAACCAGACATCATCCCCATGTTATCAGTTAGTGACTCCGTGTTTCTCAAGGTTACCATTTCTAGCACTCTCTTTCCTTTAAGTTATTTCCCTGCAAATATCCAAAGGAGCAACCAACTCCCGTTTTAACCAAATCCAAAAGTCCAAAACAACAAAAGTCTCACCATTTTCAAACATTGATGCGACCATCTGTGGATGCAAACCCATCCTCGTAACTAATCTTTGATCGCTTATAACATAAAGAGTTTGACTACGCTATAGGAGGAGTATAGGAACAAATATTGTTGATTCCGAATCACCTCTACCGTGGCAACGGACCGCTTACAAATCTCATTTTCACTCATCAAAGTTTCTTGCTTCACTGGTTTCACACTACATTCATGACTTTATTCCGCTCGATGAATCTCGCCCTTGGCTATTCGGCATGTTCTTAGACATTTAAAAATTTTGGTCTCCTATCATGACAGATGCCAATTGGTGCATCCCGCAAAGTGGGACATTTTAACAATGCCATACACCATTATGACGGATGCCTATCAGTGCATCCCGCCATGTGGGACATTGCACAATTTCGGTTTGCCTTCATGACGGATGCCGATTGGTACATCTCGCCATGTTGGTCATTAGGTATATCGATTCAATTCAAGATGTCAAGAATTGACCAATTCGTTTACAATTCAATTAATCACTCACATGCAATTAATTGTCAGACATTTCAAATATCACATTTTCAAATCCATATGCATTTTCGTAATATCATTTCAAAGATATACTGATCCATACTATTTGCATTTATTTGGTAAACTACCAAAACACTGAAATTCGACATGATTACGATGAACAAAGAACTTCTCAACAATACTTTGAATCAATGTAGGTCCTAAGAATCCAACCGCCGCTCTACTTCCTCGTTTCTTCCTTCTCGATCTCTACCCTAGGTTAGGTTATCCTCAAATTGGCCCCTACTCAATAATACCATGCTACCTTAGTGGATAAAACAATTATTATACATTTTAGTGAATGACAGTTCTATCTTCGTTAACATTCTTTGGGGTTAAGACATTAAGTCTCGTTTAAAGATGAATCTCGCCGAGGCGGCGAGGCACAATATGTTTTTCTTATTTAGTTTCATTCTTATTTGAACCCCATTAGTCATTCTCTAGTATTAGGTTCCCCACTATCTGTACAAAAATTAATTTAACAAAATCCAAAATTTTGCCTCTCTCAGGAATTGCAGAGGCTACGCCTCGCAGCCCAAGATCGTTATGTCAAGGTCAGCCGCATAGCTTCATACGCTCAAGGCACCCGAGGGGTGCCATTTTGGCATCTTCGGTCACTGGGCAGCCAAGGGTATCCTACGCCTTTTATGTAGTCTACGCCGCACGTGTCTCCTTACGCCTAGGAGCCCGATTTTCCTGCATTTTCCAATTTTCCTCTTTGCATTTCTCCTCCAAAATCCTCTCAAAATCCTAAAACAAAACATGTGGAATCACTCTCAATAACATCCTAATATCATCCTAAAACCAAATCAATAGAGCAAAACCCATGGATGGATTAGAGTTCTTTCAAACCCCAAACATCATTTACAACTTTCTAGTTTAGGTTCATACCTTTAATCTCTAATCTTTCGACCCAAGAGTTTGATCACTAGGAAGCAAAAGAAATAAAATGAAATCACCAACAATCTTGATCTTTCTCACCTCGTTCTTAGCTTTTCCTCATTTTCTCCTCTCACCCTCCCAACCTGCTGGCTTTCAAATGAGCATTCTAAGACCAAAAATGCCTTTTAAGTTATGTTCACCCTAAGGCCATGTTCATTTGCTCATTAAATCCATTCTTCCATCTCCTTTTTCCTACTTAAAATCTACTAGCCTCTTAATTTGCACCTTCACTTATCATTCTCATTTCCCACATTAAAAAGATTTAAGCCATCATTCGACCCTTAGGGTCCTAATTCTTTACCACTCCAAATTTGCCCTTTCAGACACTCCTGGTTTATTTCTGGGTTCAATCAATTTCATTATATATAACATTTAATCTATATGTCACATATTCATTTCACACCACATAATTTATTTTACTTCAGAAAACCTAAGTCAGACTAATTCATACCCGGAATATATAATAAAATTATTATAAAAATTATAGGGTATTTTTGGGGTGTTACACAAGGAGATGGAGATTGCAATGATCTAAGCGAATATTGAGGAGGATCGTGAAGCCACCATGGTGAGATTTCTTAATGGCTTAAATCATGACATCGCCAACATTGTAGAGTTACAGCATTATGTGGAGATGGAGTGAATTGGTTGCACATGCATGATCAAGGTGGAATGTCATCACGCATAGCGGCAACATCAAATACCAACTGGGGTAAAGCCCATCTCATGGAAGTAAAATTGAGAAAGGATAATGCAGCACTTCCAAACCAAAGGCTGAAACAACAGAAGAAGAAAGAGGACGGAAGCCAGGAAGCAATGCGTAGACCCGAGACCCAACAACACAATCGAGATTATTAAATATTTTAAATGTCGCGGCAAGTCGTCATCTTCTATTCACGAAACAAAGAGAACCAGGGATGCGTGAGGAAAATCATGATTGACATTGAAGAGGAGGAGGAGTCGATGCCACCCACTTGCTGATACAAGTGAAGTTGATTTGGAGTTTCTCGTGGATGGAGAGGCGTTGGTGATAAGGCATGTTTTTGTGTGCCCAAGTGAAAGAGGATGACATTGAGTAACAATGTGAAAATATTTTCCATATTCGTTGTCATGTTAATAATAAGGTTTGTGGTTTGATTATTGATAGTAGGAGTTGTACTAATGTTGCTAGTGCTTTGTTAGTTGAGAAGCTATAGTTACAAACACTTAAACACCCCCATATAAGTTCTAGAGGTTGAATGATAGTGGGGAAGTGAGGGTGAAAAAGCAAGTGCTTGTGTTATTTTCAATTGGTAAGTATCATGATGAAGTTCTTTCCAATGTTGTCCCTATGTATGCCTCTCACATGTAATCGGGCAGGCCTTGACAATTTGATAAGAGAGCTAACCATGACGGTTTCAATAATCGTTTTAGTTTCATGAAGGACAAGAAACTTGTAACTCTTGTACCATTGACACCAAAACAAGTGTATGAAGATCAAGCAAGGTTAAAGGAAGAGTGTGATTAAAAAAAGAATGAGAAAGAAAAAGAAAGTAAAGAAAAAGAGGAAGAAATACAAGAGGAAAAAGAAATTGAGAGAAGAAAAGAGAGTGAAACAAAAAAATATCAGGAAGTGAACAAAGAAACATGAGGGGAAACAAAAAGAAAAGAAAGTTTCTATACAAAAAAAAAAAAAAAAGGGAGATAAAGAGTGCTTTTTATTCTAACAAGTCTATGTTTGTACTTTTATATGAAGAGACACTTTTGAACATTAACAATCTTGATTCTTCTTTGCCTAGTATTGTTTCTTCTTTGTTACAGAAGTTTATGTATTTTATTCTGAAGGATATCCCTAGTAGTTTGCCACTGGGAGGAGATAAAGAAACTTCAACGCCTCAAGTGGTGAATCAATAAATCATGCACATGTGGCATTGAACCCAAAAAGGCTGGATCGTGGAGGATCGATGTGTATTTATTTTTCACAACCACAAATATTACAGAACACAATATCTGGTGATATCAATCTTTTACAATAATAAGGAACATTATATCACCACATCCGTGAGTGAGGTCATGATCGTTCCACACGCCATGAGGCCCATATCTGTCTATCCCAGAGATTTTTGATCCAATTTGAACTATTTTGAATTATCCAAATACAATTACTTTTCCAAATACAATTCAAAGTACCAATGAAAAATATATATACGTAAATACCACTTTAACATAAGCAAAAGCCCATCATTTGATCACAAAACTCTTTTTCATTCGATATGACATTTCATGCCCATTTGGTTCCTATATTTCCACCTTTATACACGGTAGAATTATTAGTTGCTTCTCAATATCAAAATATTTACAAAACATAATCGTGTTTCAATTTTCATAATAGCGTTTATACAAAAATTAATCGAATAATTTCTTGTATGTATGTGACTTTAGCTTTACTTATCCCCTCGTTGACTTGACGATGACTCGATTCATCATGGCCTACGCCTTCGTACTGCTCACCTCCTATGACCTACGCGATGATAAAAACAACATGCTAAACATTTTCATGCTTAGTGGTTTTATATAGTTATCTCTTCATTTTATTTTAACACAAATCATGCGACTTTTTTAAAGCAATGCTTTTGAACCTTATTGAATTATCAATGCAATACAATACGTATATATATTCATTTCATATACATTCACTTATAATTCATTGATCATTCCAAATATGTACTTTCATATGCAATAACTCATTCAAAACTCAAATCATGCATTTCACAATATTTTTATCATTTCGCTCTTAAACGAATTAATCTAAGCTTAAATAAGACAAAGATGGAATCTGAATCACTCAAGATTCGCCCCATTTTCGCCAGCTCATATATATAAAAAACATTTTGTTTTATAACACGTATCATCCCGCTTAGGTCGTTGGATCGGTTATTAAAAATCAATTCTGCGGAACACTACCGATACCGTCGCCTGCTACGAAAGACGGATCGGCGACACATAATTACATTCGTCAGAGTACCGCTTAATTTGACCCTTATTCGTATATCAATCTCATCTCAAATCAAATTTAATCTGCTAACATTTTATTATGGGCGCTCAAACTATTCATAAAGAAAATACAAGATAAGATGTACATTTATACAAACAATTCATTTTCAATACTCATAATTTTTCTACATGCAAATCATTTCACAATCAATTGCTTCAAATAAATTAAAACAAATCAATATGTTTTTTCTTATAAATCATTTCAGTAATTCAAATCATTTTGTAATCATTCAAACACTTTGAAATTAGAGAGAGAGAAGTGGAGAACAAACCAAAAAGCTTGTTGCTCTTTGATTCCAATCCTCGGAATCTCGATTTCAATTCGGATTTTCCTCGTCGCCAACTCCTTAACTAGCACCATACTCGATAACAATATCGCCTGACTTATTTAGTTTCCTAGTTAGGCTGTTTTCACCCAACACACCTTCACTTGTAAAATTTTTCTGGGAACAAATGAGCCATATTTTACTCAACTTCCTTCAAGTCCATTGTTCCTCTATAAATATATTTTATTAAAAAATTGGAATTATCCAATTTGGAGCACCGAAACTCCAGATATGTCCTAAACATTCGGGACTATTCTATTTTCAACACAAAACCAGAATTTGGCCAAAAACAAGGCTCCCTTTAGATGAATTTCTGGGTCTAATGAGGTCCAAATTTGGATACACTTATTTTAGGGAAATTTGTTTTATAGAAGTCTAGTTTACCAAAAAATTTGAATCACTCAATTTGGATGAGTAAAACTCAACTTATGGCCTAAATACTAAAACCTGTTTCAAATACCAAAATCATCAAATCGAACTGTGACCGACCAAAACATAGCCTTACTTTGACGAATTTTCTAGGTCTAATGGGGTCCAAATTTGGATACACTTATTTCAGGGAGATTTGTTATACTAGAAGTCTAGTTTACCCAAAATTTTGAATAACTCAATTTGGATAAGTGAAACTCGACTTATGTCCTAAATATTAAAACTGTTCTAAAACATCAAAACTATATCATAACTAAACCAGAATTGACTCGAAAATAGAGCCTCACTTTGACAAATTTCAAGTTCAATAGGACTAAATTTCTGAATACACTTATTTCCCCGTGGAGATTTAAGTTCTCCTAGAAGTCTATTTAATCTTAAATTTAAATCACCACTGATAAGATGCCGTCCGTGGGTTATGGTAAAAAAACATGTGCTGGAAATTTTCGACAAAGACCTCCCTAAAAATCCAACATTTCCTTTATACAACATTCCTCATTTGAGGACCACAACCAATCAAAACAACTTAAAGCAACCCTCAAAACTTATCTACAACCAATAAAAACACTTTTATTCCAATTCGAGGTTTTCATTAAACCCAAACACAATAAGAAAAGGGGTGAGGGTTTGATTTCTTACCTTTAAATCTTTGATTCTTCAACACCAATCTTACTTCTTCCTCTTGATCACCTTAATCCTTGATTTCATGGAGCAAATACCATAAATCTTCCTCTTTCTCTCTCACAACCAAAAAAGCCCTAGCATTTTCTCTCTCATTCTTTTTCCAAATGTGCAAAATGCCTCTCAAAGGCTAATATTTGATCTTTAATCAAAATCCTGCACTAAGCCTTGTTTGGCTAGCTCACAAATTCTTATTTTCTCATTTTTGCATTTTTAAGGCTTTATTTCACTTTCATTTTCACTTCATTTCATTTAATTTATACTTTGACACTTACATTACTCATTTATGACCTTTAGGTCCTCATTTGACATTTTCAATGTAAATTTATTTGGTCTTCTGTAAAATTTTCTGTGTTTTTATCATTTTTTATTTTAACACTCTAAGTCGAAAAAAATACAATTTATTCTGATTTTACACCCCGAACGTGTTATAAATCAAGCAGCAAGATTGTATGCTACAAGCTTCTCTGCTAACATGAATTGGGAATTCAATCTTAATTATGAAAAATTCAGATTTGGGAGGCTATAAAACCTTGGAGACACCAAATATGTTTCTAAATCCAAGTATTTTGAGTCTTGTTACTATTTTGATTTATAGTTGTTTTATTTTATAAAGATTTGTTCTCAAAGTCAAAGTAACAGTTGTTTTATTTAATTTCAAAAGTTTGTTTTGCTAGTCAAATAGGAGTTGCTATTTTTTTTTAGAAAGATTTGCTTTTAGGAGTTTCTTTATTTAATTAAATTAGAAAGTCTTGTTTTCCAAACCAAAGTAAAAGTTGTTTTATTTGATTTAGAAAGTATGAGGCCTATATATACCCCCTTATTGTAGTATTTGAGAGACAATGATAAATAAAAATTCTTTTGTGAGGTTTTCTTCACTTTATGGTTCTTGAGAAAACTTTCGAGTCTATCAAGGTTAATTTCTTATAGTATTCAAACTTACGTCTCTTGGTTCTTCTATAATCAAAAGGACAAGGTTATTTTCTTTTGAATATACGGCTTTTGGTTCCATATAACCAAGGAGACGAAAACGTAACATATTTCCTTATGACTCTTGATTCACTATAGTCAAGGGGACGGGGCCACTGTTTTAGATTATATTTGAAGATCCTTGAAATAATCCGCAACAATTGGTGGATCTCGAAGCAACAAGCAGCGAGGTTCGCAAGATACCCTTGAATAAGAGTACATGACCAGAAGGTAGAGTGCCTTGTTGCATGATTGAGAAGCAAGCAGGGATGAAGCACCTTATTATAAAGCAAAACCGAGGCAAGAGTGGTCCTACGGTATGTTGACAGGTGAGACAGAGGTAGTTAAGCACTTGTTGCGAAATAAGAGGCAATAGATGAAAGGCCTCGTAATGGAGTAGAAGTAAGAGTGGGGCGAGTAGCCACTTGCTTTGTCCTAGTAAAGCATGGAGGTGTGGGGCACTAGGAGACACAAGGCGGATACGTCATCGTCTCATGACAAGAGTGGTTGAGGATAGGCAATGGGAACCAAGTATGGAGTCTTATGGTGCAGGGTTGCACGACAGACCTAGCTTGACAAAGGAGATAGAGCTGGGAGAGCAAGAGATAGCTCATGGATGCTCGCAGGAGTGTGTGGGCGGGGGAAAGAGTTCCTTGAAAGATTGAGTAATGAAGGTGACCTACAAATCAATGGAGACATAGAGATCGAAGTTTCACCCTAACACTTGTTTCATGCACTGCAGAGGCGGTGAGAAGTGAGTGCGAGCAAAAGTGGTGCCGTGAGTTGGTGTTCAGATCAATATGTTTGTCTCGGGATGATTGTCGTGCTGCGCCACCTCAGAATTGAAGGTCAAGTTCAAAGGATCGAAAGCTATTAGGATGTAGAACCTCTAGAGGGGAGGTATGAACTACTCCAGAAGAAATAGCAGAGATGTCTTAGGGAACTTAGATCCGAGTGTTGAGTAAGTTCCTAAAGCACATGGTGGCAGCGGATCGAGAGGTGATCGACACCCTGTAGTTGAAGAGAATGTTATGCTTTGATAGAGAATTGAGATGTATTGAATGATGAAGAATTGTGCTTGATTTCATGTCGTAGATAAGAGGGAATCCTTAAAAAGATGGGATGGATGAGTCAATCTCTATTGTAGATTTTGCCGAAATGGCATGAGAGTCTTTGAAGAATCGCGAGGGGGTTCTATTAGAGAACAAATGAAAGAGTTCATCATTTTAATAGTGGATATCAACATGTTTGAGATGGACAGGTTGTTGAACTTTTGAAGATAGCCTCCATGTGGGTAGGCGCAATCGGCTGAGTAGTCATGCGAGGATGGCTTACTGTCACTTTTGAAATGATAGGATCAGACAATGGATTTCTCGTGGAGGAGCCCGAGAAATTATACGCCTCAAGAGAGCGAGAAGCTCTAAAGTCCTTCAAGAGGAATGGAGGTATCAGGGAGAGAAGTCCGATTCCGCCTGCACTCGGGAGTGGGGAGAAGAGGACTTCCCCCACGTGAGAACAAGACCATCAGGAAGCTTCGCATGAGAGCACATGGAAGTTAGAGGATGTCTACAGAAGAAAACCTCGTTGATGGCTAGTGGATTATGATCTTAGTGTGGTGCTGGAGTACTGCAGAGAGAGGAGATCAACAGGGACCACGAGAGAAGTGGTGAACATCCGTGAGATATAATGTTCGAGGAAAATTGGTCATTAAAAGAAGTGTACAACTCTCGTATGTATAAGTTAGTGGAAGACTCAGGAGAGATTGGAGCTATAATAAGGAGGACCCAGGAGTGTGGGTGTGGCCCTGCATCTTAGGATGTCCTTACCGAATCTGGCAAGGCAGGAAGCTAGTCGCTAAGGTGAGAATAAGGCGCAAGAGGTGGCGTATTACTCTCGGGGGCCTTAGCGGAGCGTGGTTGGTAAAACCAAGTCTATTAGAGTTTTAGATGTCTGTGACCAGTGGAGTATCAGTTGAAGACATGGGATCAGAGTAAACTTCTATTGTGAGAAAAATTGGAAGTGAGGTGACAATGCTGAAAGCCTTGCATGTAAGCGTGTGGCAGATCGTCGAGCGCGCAGAAGCCCGCGAAGAAGATGTTTTCAAGATCTGTTGTGCAAGGGCATTGCTGCCTAGTATAGCAAAAAGGAATGTTACTAGGATAGTGGAAGTATTTGCGAAAAGGACGCATTACTTTCACGATGCTTTAGAGTGGAGCATAGCATGGTTGCTACATTCGGATCTCCTTGACCGAACGTCCCCCCAGGCTAGTAGATCAGTAGAGACCTTAGTGGATGACAGTGAAGACAAGAAGACTTCAGAGGTAGCGCTTGAGGAAGACCTTGCACGAGGGCGTGCAAGATTTGAGTGGCGGAGAGTTTGTTACACACTACAGGCGGCTCACTCGCCTGACAATGAAGAGAGCTCCCAGTGAAGAAAATGTGTTGATTGGGGGTGTGTATGACAGAGTCCGTGAGGCATGCTGAAGTCGGCAAATGCAAAGAATGATGGTTTTAGTGCTTTAGAGAGAGAGCTTAGGGTATGTGGAGCAGATTCGCTTGTGAGACAAGACGTAGATGCTAGAGGAGCGAAGCCAGCTCTGTCAGAGTCGTGGACTATGAAGGGGTGTCGGGCTTAATCACAAGAACCGGTGGAAGCTGAAGCCGCTCCCATTATCTGAGGTGGCAAACCAAACAACACAACAAGTATTTAAAGTATTTACACTTCCTTCCAGAGGGCATGATTGGTGAAATGAGACATGTCACACATGTTTGCCGAGGCGCCGACTGGGCATGTGTTATTCGAACATGGATGATGTCAGAGGAGGCATAACCTGACAGAGGAATCTTCACCTTCACAGAGGGGGCCGCAAGGCATGAGAGATGCCTAGCGAGGGGGCTTCTTTAGTGTCAGGCGCTGAGACATGCACTAAGTGGGTGGTGTCGAAAGTGATCAGATCGCTTCTGAGAGGTATCACACTCAAAATGAGTCCCGCCGATAATAGAGTATGAGTAGCGAGCGGGCACGGAGCCTTAGCGTGAGCTTAGCTCTTACACAATATTAGAGACACCCTTGTGGAGGCAAGTGGTGTGTGTAATGCACGAGCGGCGTGTGCCTCAGCGCTCCACGCAATGAGCATGCTGCCGAGGGCCATTGAGATAAAGGACCTTCAAAAAGAGAGAGAACAGTTGCTCAAACAGCTTGGTGCTCCCGAAGAATTATACTTGGGAGTCAAGTAGCCAGTTCAGAGAGCAATTATGTTATGAAGAAGCAATGTGTTGAAACACGTACGAATGCATAGAGGCAGTACCCAAGATGTGCCAAACAAGTGCAGTGTCGAGTAGATACGCTACAGGGTTAAGCGAGTTGGTGCGCAGATCTTGGCAAGCCAGCTGGTATCGTGAGCCAGGTTTTCACAATAAGGTCTTGCCTCTGCCTTCTGGCTCTTTTACTTTACAATAAGGCTTCATCCCCGCTTGCTTTCAATCACAAGAAGGCGCACTCTACCCAGACCTTCACCTTCAGTCGTGAACACGTAGAATACCCTCGTGAACACGTAGTCGGTGAGCTATCTTCTCCACCTTCAGTCGTTTTCTGGATAATCTGTAGTTTTAGTTTCGTTTATGTATAAATAAGAGGGTATTCTAGGTTTTGGGTTCTAAGGTTATGTTTGTCTGCTAAAAATATGTTATGGTTTTTTGGGTTTTTTCATGACATTTATTGTTTTGTTTTCTTCACATTTCTTTCTATAATGCTTAGTTTTTTTTGTTGTCTAAAGCATTTGATGACATTTATCATTTCATTTTATTCTTCCTATTTATTCCTCACTGCTGGGGTTTTTTGTATCCAAAAGATAAGTGATTTTTTTTTCGTGTATTCCTAACTGAGATACATGGTTATTACTTGAATGTGTGATTGTGTTTGTGATTAGTGTAGGCAGTTACAACATATTATTTGATTAGTTATTTTATTACCATTGATTAATGTAGGTTTTATTATGATTGTGTTTGTGATTAGTGTAGGCAATTACATGATTATTAAGTCGTGTCACGCTCAATCCCTGGCCCGACCTGCTTATGATTCATCCGAACTGCTTTCGAGGTGCGAAACCATATCCGGGACTCTTACCTGCTTTTTTTTTTTTTTTTTTTTTTCGTAGCCAACTTATACCTACAGGGTATACAAAACAGCTTTTGTAATAACCAAAAATCATTTACATATATTAAAGGAACTACCAATTCTGAGTGGTATCCATTAAAATCTATACACATATGCTAAGTCTCATTTACTTATACAAATACTTATACATGTACATATTTAATACAAACATCAGAGATCGCGGAACAGTGCTGGTGAGCACCTATCTTTGAGATGGTCCCAGATCACGGGTGTGTGGAATGTCCCGTCCTCTTTATCTTCTCTCTTCAAGACCTACACGATTGAACACCCGTGCTGTTTTACGCTGGGAACATATAGACAAGACCGCCAATAACAATAATCGTCAATCTTTACATTTACTTTTCCTCTTATGCATATCATGAAGCCTATTCTATGTGACTTCTAACTCATATCATATTATACATGTAGGTTTTATCCTTTTCGCATTCCATATCATTATCTCACTGACATTCCCGTGTCATGTCCTTTACAGTTGTAACTTTCATATCTTCTACATGTACGACATATCGCATCATATTCAAAGTAACTATATGTATACAATGGCAAGCTTCCGAACGCATCAAGTCATATCAAATACACATTATTGTGGTCAAATCGCATTGATACGATACATATTAGACTCATATCATTATCAGCACGGCCATTAATCAAACCTTTAGCAATTACATTTCATGATCCTGGACGCCCGTTTAATTCATTTAGTTATCGCTATTAAATTTCATTAAAGTGTCGCTGAGACCCGATCCCCGGCTCTGACCCGGCCATGATCCAAGACGGAGCCCTATGCATTCGACATTTTCAATTAAAACATTTTGTTTGGTTTTATTAAATTTTCGTTTTCAAAAGTGTCGCGACTCGAATCCTCGATTGACCTGACATGATCTAAGCCGGAGCCCTGCCATCTTCGACATTTTCAATTATCTTCTCAAAACATTTTATTGTTATTCCATTTTAGACTTTTTAATTACATGGAAGCATCTCTTACATGGGTGTCAGCAACATTTATAATTAACCAAATGCATTTACAAACTAATGCCTTTATATCCACATATACTCATGCTATTTATTTTCGCATGCTTTCATTTTACAAATCATTTATCATATCACAACATACATCTTCAATGCAATAATTCAATTCATAATTCAATTTATGAGATTTAAGCATATACATAAAAATCTCATTTACACTCAACGCTTATTTCTACTTCGACTATTCAATTCACATTTCCGATGTATCCGCTTTAATGAACCCACTTATTATCATTCTAAGAATGTGCCTACACATTTTACAATTCCGTCTCCCATCATGACGATACCGCTTGCGCACCCCGACATGTGGTATCAATTATTCGCCCTCCCATCACGACGATGCCGCTTGCGCACCTCGACATGTGGTATCAATTAAAATGTCATACGTCATCATGACTTATGCCGATTGGTGCATCCCGCCAAGTAGGACATTGACAATTTTGGCGCCTTCGCGGACGATGTTGATTGCGCATCCCGGCCGCCATTCATTCGATATATCTTTCGCCACAGAATTCGACTGATTCCGCTTCGATGAATCCCGCCTTTATCATTCACTTTTCATTCGGTTTTCAAATATCGCATTTCAACTCCATATTCATTTTCGTATTCTCATTTATGACAGATTCCCGCTTGATGAATCTCACTCCCATCGTCATTCACATTCATTCGGTTTCAACTATCACATTTCAATTCCATATTCACTTTCGTATTATCTTTTCAAAGATATACTCAATCTATATACTTATTTCATATACTCATTCATATACTCATTCACATACTCATTCATGTGCTCATTTCATATACTCATTCATGTATACTCATTCATGTATACTAATTCATATACTCATTTACGTATACTCATTCATATACTCATTCACGTATACTCATTCATGTATACTCATTCATATATTCATTCACGTATACTCATTCATGTGCTCATTTCATATACTCATTCATGTATACTCGTTCATATACTCATTTACGTATACTCATTCATATACTCATTCATGTGCTCATTTCATATACTCATTCATGTATACTCATTCATATACTCATTCATGTATACTCATTCATATATTCATTCACGATATCATCTATATATATCATTCATATATTCATTCATGTATACTCATTCATATATTCTATCATTTGTTATCTTTTTTCCGTTATACGTGATAATAATCATATATAACTTAACCACATTATGTGTTCATGACAAATTGCCTTTCATGTTCATATTCATGTTTCAGTCCGTTTTCATTTTCCAAATAACATTCATATTTCATGAACACATCTATACATATTGCATTTCTTGTTTATATTCCACATCCTTTTCTTACCATGTATTCTTAGAATTAACTTTAACTAAGCGATTAGTACACTGTAATAACACCAAAATTTAAACCAGCTGGACACCAAATGCCATTAAATAGCATATGGTTATATCTCTAGACTCAATGAGTCCCATAGAGTCCAAAAATACCCATAAGGTGTCCTAACTAAGGAGTTATGTTGCAAGTCGTGACAAAAAATCGCCAACTTGAAGACCTCCGTGAGCACCTACCTTATTTTGTCATTTTCTTATCTAACTTTACATTTGACACTGGTATTTTGTACTACTTTGAATCTACAAGGCGGCTTTTCTCCAACTGGAATCACCCAAATCGAACACCGAACTCGAGTTATGTCCTAAACAACCCGACTACTCTATGTTAAAAACATAATCCAGAAATTGTTTTGAAATACGGGCCCCACTTTGAGTAAATGTTTGAAGCCAGCATAGAGTCAGAATTTGAAGGTACCTATTTCATGATATTTGGTTTTCCTTGACGTCTATTTTAACCAAGAATCTGAATCACTCAAATTTATCATAAATGAGTAAGTTACTTAATTAAAATACGTAACGCTTAGTCAAAATAGAAAAATGCACTCACTGCATTTGGTGACATCATCCACTCAGACAAATTTCAATTTGGCCTGTAATGCGTTTTTCTTCACTTCTTTCCATAGATTGCTACCCAAATCCTAACTCAATACTCTATATACACATCAAAATCCATTCAAATTCATCTTGTAATCTATATTTTATATCAAATCATCTTTCATTACATATCTTTCTTCAAAACTTTTCATGAATTACTCCTTAAAACAAATCTATACCTTAAGAGAACTCATACATAAACTAAATAATAAGGATTTGTTAGTATTGCTTCTAACCTAAACTCTTTACTATAATTAAAACTACGAATCCAACCTCAGCGGAGGATTCCATGTTATTTTGTACATTTGTGCTTTACCTAATTTCACTAATAATTTTTACATGCATGAATCCTATCAAAACTCCTGTAGTTAAAACCAAATGCCAACAAGAACCCATGTTTGATGAAATTTTATCAAACCCTAGGTTTGGGGCAAGCTACTAATCATGAAATTGTACTTAAATTCATACAAAGACCATAGCCCATACAAAAATCCAAAGTTCCATACCTTTTGCTTTTCTTTCTTCTTCCTCTTCTTCTTCTCTTCCTTCCTCTTCTCTTCTTCTTCTCCCCTTCTCTTTCTCTTCTTATGGTTTGTTCTCCCCCAAATGAGACCAAATTTTGGTCTTAAATAAAATATCTCTCCTTAGGCCATGTTTGGCTCCCAAGTAAAAACCTAGCTTGGCTTATTTTCCTAATTTTTGCTATTTAGCCCTTCCTTATCTCTCTTCTATTTGCATCACACTTACCCTTATATTCTAATTTAGCCTATCAACTTTTAACCTTATGACTATTGATCCTTCTTTGGTATCTCAAAAAATGATATACTCACTAACCTTATCCATCTTTTGAGTTACGCGCCATGTTTGGCCTTGCATTTTTAACTTCTTTTTTCTCATTTTTTGCTTGTGTCCTTTAACTCTTTCTAATTTATATTCCATCCTTTCAAATTTCATATTTGCATATAAACTTATTGTTTTATGCCTTATGTCCTCAAGTGGTAAAAGACCATTTTACTCCTTTGGCTTTATTATTAACTCGCTCTCGCTTTATTTTCGAAAAATTCAATTTACTTAATATACCCTAAATGTTCTCTTAAACTGTTGCGCATATTTCATGCAGGCTTCAAGTTTGGACAGTGGATTGTGTTTGTGATTTAAGGAAATTGAGGGTGTTACCTTAAGATTTAGGCATGAAGGATTGTTCAAGAAGAGCCAAGATGGGTTGCATTATTTGGGAGGTGAAGAGAGGAGATTTAATGTGGATCTTGATGAATTATGTTGGTTATGGCTTGAGGAACTAGCCAAAATTTGTGCCCATATATGAAGATTGAAGAAATATATTACCTCATTCTAGGAAAAAGTTTAGAGGATGGGTTAAGGAGGGTGTATGCTGACAAGGAGGTTCTACAAATAGCTGAAATTGTGTTGGCATATGGGTGCATTGACTTGTATGTCTTACATGGAGTAGATGAACACAATGTTATGCCCATGATTAATATATTAGCACAAGATGCCCAAACAACGTAGGAGGAAAATGACTTCTAAAAGGCCAATATTTCAGTTTATAACCCTTCAATTAAGCCCAGAAACCGGCAGCCCACAAACCCCACTTAATCATAATGATGGGAATCCATCTTTAAATTTATTAATTATTTTAAATTTTAAATTTACAAACAAGAAATAAAAATTATTTTTAACATAACAAATTATTCGTTATTTTTAATTTTTATTAAAATTTTATTTTAAGTTCATGTATACTTAAATCATAAAAATATATTAGATTTTATTTAAATATATATTATTTTAATTAAAATAAAAAAGAATGTTATGGTTTTAATATTTTATTTGTTTATATTTTCAATTCTTTATTTATATGACCAAAAATTAAAATATATCTTTTTTAATATATTAAAGTTTTTTTTACCTATTTTATTTGAAAGTTAAACAATTTAATTATAATGTAGTAAAATATCTTCCACTGTGACTCGAAATCAAGACCCCCCTTCTCACATGAGTTATGCATGATGAGAGTTTTCTTAATTTCATTAAAAGTTACAGATTAACACTATTCTTAAAATAGAGAACACTATTATTTTTACATAAAGCTAATTTTGTAGGATTTTATTTTTAAATAAATATTTGAAGATCAAATAAATTTTTTAAGAGTTCTTGCATTACAATTTAATATAAATTTACAATCCCTATTATAACAAACTGATATTTAAATAGAAAAAAAAACTAAATTTTGTGTAATTATTATTAGTATTTCTATTGATATTTTAATAAAGAAGTTAAAATAATTATATTAATAATAAGTCCCGTGGTACATCATTAATCTATAGTAATTTTTTAGCTAATATTATACTTTTAGTTAAGAACAATGTTATTATTTTCTACTGTAGTTTTAATTACTTAACATTATTATTAAAAAACATTTTACATAAAACATTGTTAAAATAATATTATTATCTACATTAGTATATCTTATAATATTATTTGTAGGTTAAAATAATGTATAAATAATATTAGTTTTAGTATATTTGATAATGTAAATTGATGTTATTTTTAAATATATTTGTTATTTTAAACCAAAAAAATAGTGTTTTCTATTTTAACAATTATGTTGGTCCACATTTTTAACAAAATCAAGAAGTGTTAAAAAATAAGAAAACTTGACAAAAAAGAAAAGTTAAAATGTTAAAAATATATTTTAATCTTAGTTCATATATAAATAAAGATTTGAAAATTTCAACAATACAAATTATTAAAAACTCAACTATTATTTTTTATTTTAATTAAAAATAATAAATAATTTAATTAAAATCTAATTTATTTTAATGAATTAACTGAATGATGTCAAAAAAACTATATATGAAATGATGTCAAAAAACTATACATGAAATTAAAATAAAATTGTAATTAAAAAATTAAAAATAAGGAATAAATTATTTTTATTAAAAAAATAATTGTTAATTTTCATTCATTAAATTTTAAATGATTAATAAAAAAGTATGAATAATGAATAATTGATTTGTATTCAAAATAATTTTTATTTATTTGGAAGATTTAAAAAGGGAAAAAAAATGAAGTAGGAGATTAAACTTTTTTAAAAAGCAAAACGGTAGGGATGAATGAGGGCGAGAGGAGAGAGAGAGAGAGAGCAGGAAAGCAAAGGCAAGTGAAAGAGCGGAAAGAGAGGAGGGATGTGAGAAATAGAGTGGCAGTGTGACCCACCGTCAGTGGGGTAAATTCGTCTGTGGGTACCCCAAACAAGAATTATTTTTCCTGTAATACACCTTTTTGCTTCTCATTCTGCAGCTTTTGACCCATATTTTAATTTCTTTCCCCAGACTAAAACATAATTAATTCTTAGAAAAAGGAAATAGAAAATTTTATATAATAAACTTTTTTGTTACCCAATACAGAGATGGGAAATTAATACTATGATGGATAAATTGCTTTATTTTTGAGTGGGAATTGATGGAGACAGATGTCAAGCTTCATCCAACTACAGAGTGGAATCGGCATGAGACAAAATGCCGATGTTTTTTTTTTTAAAGGTAATCCACATGGACTCTCTAAAGTAAAGACTAAAGAGACACAAAAACTGAAACTATATGTTAATGTTATGTGGCATCATACAACATTGGGCAAGCCGCAATCAGTCATTGTGATTACTTTCTGGGCAACTCTACGGAAATAGCAACGTAGTTTCAGAATTGAGATATTTACTGGTCACAAACAAATATTATCAAATAAAAATGAGAATCAAAATTCAATCATTTTTATATTTAATTCCTCAACCAAAAAACAAAATTTTTTTTTAAATATAACAAATTTTATAAATTTAGTTTTTATATCATAACAAGACTCTAATCGATTCATAGTTCTGGGCCTAAACTTTGTCAACACACAACATTAAAATCCAGCTGGACATTCCAGATGCTCAATCTCACTGTGAGAAATCCCATGTAGTTTGTAACAATCTTACAGGAATGATCTAGAAAAATCCAAACCCACACATCATAATAAAGTCACTGTCATAATAGTAATCATCCAAATTTTACATCTAATTTGTAATAAATGAATGATAAGGAATTAAGAAGCTCCAATTAATATCTTTCAAGTCACAACACTATATGTACTTTGTTAATTTGCCGAATAACCTAACTATCCAATGAAATCCCAACCTCTCTAAAAGCGCTCTTGGGTGCCCTTAAGATGCCAAATTTCTCTCCTATAACAAACTCTCTGCAAAATACCAAAGACGCTATGATTTACAAAATGTAGAGGGAGCCTGGACTTATCCTACAACAAACTCGGGTCTCATTCCTACCGCCTTCACAAAGTCATCAACCACCACTGATGTAAGGCTAAATAATGTCGACAGGCGAATTTCACAGGCCAAATGAACACGACTTGCGATGGGATCCAACTCATGCCAACAACATTTGGGTCGTGCGCGATTAAATTCATGTGCCACGTCCTGAAGACCTACCACCAGCTCCAAAGCTACAAGACCATGATAACAAGGAGGAGCCTTGGATTTTGCAAGAAGCTGTGGGGATTAGATATCCTGTTGGCTTCCTATTAACAATCAGAATCATCTTCCTTGCAGGCTATTTCAACCCATCATCGCCTTCAAACAGCCATTGTCGCCACCATCATCACCCCATCGTTAATCGTGCAAACGGATTTGACCAAAACAAATTCCGCAGTTTTCTTCACAAGATTTTTCTATCAAGGCTGGTTGTGAGGATTTGCTAGATGGTGAAGAATGAAATTTCGTTGTAATTCCTCGGGTGATGATGGGAAGCTGTTTTTCATGTTAATTGTAATGAACTTCAAGAGAGTAAGTCAGGAAGATACAATAATAAGTATACAAACGATGAAGCAAATGGCCATTTATTAGAAAAGTTCAAAAGTTTGTGTGAAATTTCATGATTGGGTGAAAAATCAAACATTGTAGTGTTAAAGAAAGAAGAATAAAGTTCACATTCTTATAGAAGTGAAACCCAACTCAAGCAAATTCACCTCAAAGAGTGATCCGATTGCAAGAGTCAAGAGCCGTAAATAATGAAAAAGAATACTCATGATAGAATCGATGGACATGTAGCTCGCTAAATCCATTACGTAAATGTAATTAAATTCGGCATAATCTACTACATCTCATTGTTTCATCACATAGCCATTTGAATTTGCAGATTTCAAAGCTAGTTGAGTAGTTCAAAGAATGATACATACACAACATCTATTGCCCTCGCCTCGTGTTAGGATCCCCGTTTCATCAGAGTAAAAAAAAAAAAAATTGAAATGGTAAAGAAATAAGAAATAATTTGATGATAACAAAAACCAAACTTCTGTTTGAGAGTGAATGCAATAATTATGCAATTAATATAATACCATTCATTGTCTATTGCAACTAAATGTCTTATTTTGCAATAAATGTTTTAGAATATGTAGAGCCGAGTTATGAATAATTATGCAGGCAACTAGAGAACAAACAATTTATATGAACATATTTCAAATAGGCACGATGCAAAGACAGCTTGGAGTATTTGCTGTGAACCCTACAGCAAAGATAGCGTCTCGTATCCCTAATTTAAAAAATTTTATCTTTGTTTTTAAGTAGAGATGGAAATATGGAAATATTGATGAATATTTCTATAGGGCTCTATTACCTTTTAAAGACCTGTTCATTTAAACACATTTCATATACCCATTTCTAATATGAATAATTAATATTCATTTAAAATATAATTATTTATGGGTATATGATAACATGACCTAATCACATTTTTTGACATAAAAGAAAAAAATATATATATATATATATATATATATATATATATATATATATATATATATTCCTTAATTCAAATAGAGCCTATAATCAGTTCTTGAAGCATTTATACAAATTGGCATTCCATGCCAAATACATTTACAAAATGATATTCTTAGAGTTCACCTCTCTTTAGAACACATTCCATAAATATCCAAAACAAAATGAGTCAAAACTATATTATTCTCATGAAGACTTTTACATCATTGAATTCAATACAAAATAGTTACAAAATGTCATGAATTGAATGATATGCATGAGACGGAGTTACTTACTTATATTCACAAGAGTTTGATTTACGACCGCTCGGCACCCGGTCATGCTACTTTCTACTTGGTACCTACGCATTGATAAAAACAATACGTTAAGCATTTTCATGCTTAGTGGTTTTATACGATTCTCTTTTTATTTCAGTTTAAAACAAATCATGCAATTTCATAAGACAATGCTTTCGTACTTTCTTAAATGACCAATGCAAAGATAATACATACATAAAGATATATTTCCATTTAATCAATTACACCATCGGGTCATCTCAAACTATGCATTTTCATGTGCAACAAATCATTTAGATCATAAATCATGCACTTTTTCATTCAATATCATTTTGCATTTTAGCCCTTATCGAATTTGTAATTTATGCTTTCGTGCACGTGGAGCATAATCACCCAAGACTATTCCGCCAGTCAGCAGCCGCTGCAAAATACGCTTTATAAAAATATAATTCTACTGGTGTAATAATTATCGATACCGCCGTTGGGCTACGGATTGGTATGCCATAATAGTACGTTTGTTAGACTCTTATTGGTATATCCATTTATCCTCAACTCGAATTCTAACGGTTAACATTCTTTTAAGGGCATTAAAATCATTTAATACAATTTACAATAGTATATATATACATTTGTATGTAAATAGAACATTTTCACATTCATGCAATTTTCTTATGCAAATTCGTTTCACAAGCAATTGTCTCGAATCACTTAAAACAAATCATTTCAAACACAAATCAATATGCACTTTCTTGTGAATCATTTCCAAAATTCAAATTATTTTGTAATTATTCAAATATTTTAGAAATAGAGAGAGAGTTTGAGAATAAAACCAAAAATCGGGCCGCTTTTGATTCCAATATTCGAATTCGACTTCAAAGCGGCTTGCCTCCTCGTCACTCATTCAAATACAATGATAATCACATATTAGGTCGATTATTCTAGGCTTTTGCCAGGCTGACGCCTATCCAATACTCCTTTACTTGCAAAACTTTCTGGGGACACATGAGCCATATTTTGCTCATGCTTCCTTTAAGAAAATTATAGTTATATGAGTCTATTTTTAGTAGGAACTAGAATCATCTCATTTGGATCACCCAAACTCAAGTTACGACATTTTAATGCAACCGGGTCGATATGCTCAAATTTCTACTGTTACCTACTGCTATTCAAGTGGTCTTAACTCCATAAAGTGGTAATGGTCCCCTCTACTCGCTCAATCTATGGTTCTAAGGTTTCTTCTCCAATCAAATCATCCACCTTGATCACTAAAACTCAAGTTATTGCATTTTACATCCATACTACTCTAATTTGCAAGGCGTGTAATCGACTATTCCTCTCACACATAGCTCCACTTTGACAGATTTTTGGGCACTTTGGGGTAACAATTTGTATACACTTCCTTCAAGTAAATTATTTCCCTAGAAGTCTATTTTACCCAGAGTTTTGAATCACTCAATTTGGATGAGTGAAACTTAACTTATGGCCAAAACACCATAACAACACCCAAAACAGAGCATACCCATGAGTTACCCGAACTAACCTTTAAGCCCATATTAGGGAGCCTTAGATCTACAATTTACTCCTAGTCCCTCCTATACATTTGTAACTCTATCTCTTATGATTCTTTACGAATTAGAATCACTTCATTTGGATGATTATAACTTAATCTATAGTCAAAATAAGAACAGGAGTTTTGACAAAATTTTGACAGTATTTCCTTTGAAAACCCAACATTTCCCTTTTACAAACACTACACAAAATCAATCCAACCAACAATACTCCTCAAAACTCAACCCAACACAACACCAAAACTCATTTACAACCAAAACAAAACTCTTTTTTATCCACATTTGGGGTTTTCCCCAACTCAAACACAAATAAAAGGGGTTTAGGTTTGAGCCTTACCTCAAATCTCTTTCAAACTTCAATACCAAGGTTCCTCCTTGTTTTTTATCACTTTAGCCTTTGATTTTCATGGAACAATTCACAAATCTCCCCATTCAAAAGCCCTAGATCTCTCCTTTTTTCTCAATTACGGTTTTGCCCAAATAGGCATTCTAAGACCAAATGTGGTTTTAAGTCATTAAATCTCCATAAGGCCTTGTTAGGCCTTCTCATTAAATCCACTTTTCTCATTTTTGTTATTTTAACACTTCATTTCACTTTTATTTTCATTTCATTTCACTTCATTTACATTTTGGCAATTACATTATTCATTTATGACCCTTAGGTCCCTATTTGACATTTTTACCAAATTTATTTGGCTTTCTATAAACTTTCCGGGTTGTATATTTTTTTTATTTTTAGGATTTAAATTCCGAAAAAAATTTATTTACTTTATTTTATATCCTAAACATGTTCTGAAACTGTTAGAGTATTTTTAGGGTGTTACAATTTCTCCAATACATAACAAAATGAAATTTCATAAAATAGAAGAAGGGGCAGGGAGACATGGTCCATTCTTTTTAGCTCTAAAAGCCATTTTTCCTTATCGATTGAACCAGAAAAATCGAATAAACACATATGTATCTTCAAGATAAACATGCTATTGCCACTACCAATGTAATCAAAGTTAAAACATCACGCTAGTTTTTGCATTTTCCTTTTCACAAAAATACCATTGGAAGGCCTCTACGGGAATAGCCAATAGGCAACACCATAACAACCATAACATGAGAAAAGGTTACCAAACTAATGAAGGGCCTTAAAAATCTATATTTTCTTACTGCTTAATGCAATTAATCTCATCCAAAAGAAAAATAACAATGCCTCAACTTTCTTTTCGCTCCCAAAAAGTTCTCATTAAAAGAAAAGAAAATGTTGAGAAAGCACCAATAAGATGAAACTCATTTCGAGTTAAGAGTATTATGTGATTACTAGTAGGTGGTACTTCGCAAATAAAATTGCAGGAGTTCAATTTTAATCAAAAACCTACATTATATGGACAAAAGTCAGGAGAATGACTTTTCAAGCTTCAACCCTCTCATGGAAAAAGATAATTTTACTTCCCAAAAAGGATTCAATTATAAGTAGCGCATTTCACTACCACGTTCCCAACCTCACTTTGTCGGAATGCCCTTTCAGCAAGTAAAAACTTGGCCTTAAATCTTGCAGCATTTCGAGGTCTGTATACAGGGGTGGCTCAAGACAATTTGGGGCCTAAAGCGATACTTCTAAATGAGGCCTTCTATGTTTAGTGTTAATATTTTTTTATTTAAATTTAATTTTTCTTCTTGCTTTTTGAGTTGCAAAAGTATTAATTAACGCTTTTATATTCAAGTTTTTCTACCATTTCTTTTCAATTGATAGTATCGCTAATCCGGGGCTTAATTTTCTTGTGACATACCATCTTAAGTAAGATTTATCAATTTTAATTTTGAAAAGCTTCTTTTCCGTTGCTAAATCGTTAAGGTGAATTGTTAATAATATTCTATAAGACCTACGATTTGGAAGTTAATCAACCTTTTATATACTTAGTATCTCAATTGGCGTATTTTCTTTCGTTTGTAAAATTTCTTTTAAAACATTTAGTTCTAAAAATAAATCTAAGCCATCAATATCGGAAAAAATTTCGTGTTTTAAGAAACATTCGAGATCCAAACAATATTGTTTTAAACTATCATTGGTCAATGATTTTAATTTTTCTAAGTTAAATAAAACCAAAATATTTTCGCATTTCTTTGTAATTGTTCAAATCTATTTTTTAAAGAAGAAATAGCTTGGATCAATTATTATATATGTAAAATAATCAATTCTAAAAGATTCTTCAATAGATTGTGTTACCTCATCATCGACATTTCTATCAAATTGTTTTTTTCACGAACTCACGTTTTCACGAAATATAGGTTCTATACCCATTTCACATGCAATCTCTTTAGATGAAATCATAGCATTTGTAAACTAATTTCTCCCTATATTTTTCAAAAGAAATGAGACCTTTTAATTGATTTATAGCAATATCAATATGCATGTCTTTTGATTGTAAATATTTACTAACTAAGTTGACTAAAATAAATATCATACCAAATAGTTATGCCCAATAAGAATTCAAAATTTCAATTCATATGTTGCTAAACAATTAGCTTCACCCTTGTTTGGTGATCTTCACTGGGCTTCCGCTAATTGCAATAATGCATCTTTATTCTTGGAGCTTGAAATCTTACGTTTTAACACTTTCAACACGACTTTCCCAACGGCTTCAAGGAGCAATGGCTTAAGAGTTAAACTCAATATTATCTTCGTGAAATTTTCCATCGTTGGTGGAAGATGAAAATAATGAATATATACGTGCTTGTACTATTCCAAAAATGATATAGCTCTTAGGACAAGAGTTAGCCATATCACAAAGTACTGTATTTAAATTACGCATAACCATAATGTGTAAATGCTCTGCGAGACAGTATCTTCAGACACTCGACGTTTTCTTTCATATTAGACCCATTATCATATCCTTGTCCCCGTACATCATTAATATCTAGTTTAAGATTATTTATTACATCTATAAGTTTATCAAATAAACCTTTTCCACTCGTATCATCTACTTTAATAAACTCTAAAAATATTCTTCTATTTTTATTGGACTTATTGTAATATCTATGCATCGTAATATGAGAGACATTTGTTCTTGATGACTTGCATCGGGAGTACAATCAAGTATGATTGAATAATATTTTACTTCTTTAACTTTTTTAATAATATTGCTTCTTACTTCATTTCCTAACAAACTTTATCAATTCATTTTGTATGTTATGTCCAAGATAATGGTTATGAATTCTATCTTGTTGAATACTTACTTAACCTGTTCTTGCATTATCGGATCAAATTCCTCGTAATCATTTCACTAAACTTAAAAAATTGCCATATTATTTTCTTTGATATATCTTTTCATTTTTCCCCGAAAAGCTAAATTATTTTTACCAAGATTCTTACAAATCGACACAATTCTTACTAATACATTTTTGCCAATATTCTTTTTCTCTATTAATTTGTTCTTGGATACTCTGATCAATTGTTTTATTTAGTTGCAATCTTGTTTCTAATTCAATCCAAATATTCATATTAGTTATATGCTCATTAGTTATTTCATGATTTTTAAGCTTAACACCAATATTTATCCAATCTGTCTTCATTGGGCCTAGTTTACTTGTGTATCAATTCATATTGAATAACTTCAAGAATAAAAACAAAATATTTTATCCAAATCTTTGAATATAATAGCCATCTTCTATCAAGTGTTTCCCCATTTGTTAATTTGCGAATATAATGTGTAGTGGAAAATGTCTAGAGTGTTCGTCCCAGGAAAATCTAAATTATTATATCTAATTGGACCATTTTCTACTAATAAATCTCTTAATTTTGTATCAATATTTTCCATTGACTTGATCATAAATATTTATATGACCATAATCACTTGTTTCATTAAGATTTTGATTGTCTTCTATTTCATTATCTTTATTTCACTCATTTTCATTTTCAATATTTTCTATTTCATTATCCTCTATTTTATTATCTTTATTTCAATATTTTCTACTTCAATATTTTTTATTTCATTATCTTCTATTTCATTATCTTTATTTCAATATTTCTATTTCAATATTTTTTATTTTATTCTCTCTTCTATTTCATTATCTAATGTTTATTTTTCAAAATTTTCATCTAAATTTTTTGTTACATTATTTTTCTTACTAGTAACAAATTTATCAAGAGATCCTTTGAGATTCTATTAGTTGATCTATTTTCTTTTTTTTTTAAATTTTTCGTATCCACTTGGTTGTCTTCTAGGTGTCATATTATTAATATATTATAACTATATAACAACAAAACAAACACAAACAAAAATATAACAACAAAACAAACACAAACAAACACAATGACAATATATAGTATAAATAAAAAAATATATAACAAAATTTAAATTTATGAAACAATAGAACCCGGCTTGAAACAATAAAACTCAAGTTGAAGAAGGACTAGAGGAGCGGATGCCGAGTCACCAATGCAAAGACTCTCTGGCAAAAAAAAAAAAAAATTTGATCTCGTGATATTGTGAGTGAGTCAGGAATTGAGTTCTCTTGAGACTCCAAAGCACCGTGAGTATAGACAGAGGAAAGAAAAGCAAGGCAGTAAGTTTTTGCTTTGCTTTGATAAGTGAGGGAGAAAGAAAAAAATGTTTCAGGGTTATTGGTTTACCACACTCGAGAGAGAGAGAGAGAGAGAGAGAGAATAAATCTAATTATTACCTATTCTCATATTCGATGCCATCGAGAGAGAGGTTGAGTGTTAGCAAGTGATTTGACTTTGATATTTTTGGGCTACGATATGACTTTCAGCTTTTTTTTTTTTTTTTTTATTGTTCATTTTTTAGATATTTAATGTTGAAATCGATTATGGGCCTGTAATCGACGCAGCCAGATACGGTAGCCTATTTATAAACGTTTAAAAATTCTGCACTGAAATGCCTAAAGCCCACTTTTTATATCTCACACAGCCCGCCCTCGTCGTATAATGTCACAAACCTCCAGCCTTCAGAGAACTACCATTCTTTCTTATAAGCACAAAGTTCTGATCTAAGCCAAGCACAAAGTTTTTACTATATTATATTAAAAAAATGATTAGTTTAAAAAAAAAAAAAATACAAGACTCTAACCTCTACCATGTTCAATATGGTAAAACGAAACAATATCGTTTTGATGTTAGAACTACAATTAAAATAAAAGTTGGGATATAAAAACAAAATTCATGAAAGTTGTTACACTTAAAAAAAACAATTTTTTTTTTGTTTATGATTTAATTACAAAAGTCATGAAAATTAAGATTTTAATACTAATTTTCCTTCTTTTTTTTACCATATTTTGATAAAAATATCATGATGTTTTTTTGATAAAAATAATCATTTCTTTTAGAAGATACGTATAAATGCCTAGGATAAAGAGTATTTTTGTTTATAATTAATTATTTTTCAAGAAATATGAAAATGGTTAGATTTGCAATTTTTGGCTTATTTATAGCCTTTTAATCGAATATTTCATGTGCTTATAATTATGCTCTCATCACTCATCACTCATCACCATTCTGATGTTTTCTAAAGGAGAAACTCTTAGAATACTAGGATTTAGTATATTTTAGCTCATTACTATTAGTGGCTGCCTCTCCCTTCAAACCTTCTTATGAGCAACGCCGGCCCAAGTAAGTCAATATGCGCATTACCGAGTAATTTTCTCAGTGTCCTGTGGGGGCTCAAACCTTCAAAAGGATGATAATTGAAGAGCAAATTTAATATCAATTTTTAAAAAGTCGGATTAGATTGATCGGTTAGATTGTTTATTGGGTGACATTTTGGTCATAGCTTAATCTGATTTGTTCACAGTTCTGGATCATTGTTTCTGACCTTTGAATTGTAAACTGTTCACTAATCATTGATTTATTTCTAAAACATTATTTCAATACCAAACCAATCAAATTGTTATCCTATAAATATTATCTTAAATTTCTTTAAAAATTAGAATTTTTTTTAAAGTTTACTTAAAATACGTGTCACTGATTTTATTTAAATCAATAAAATTATTAAAGCTTATATTTATAATTTACTTTATTCAACTGACTTTTGTTTAAAACTAATATTTTATATAATATAAAAAGCTTATTTTTACACTAATTTTAGATTTTTTAGTTATTGATAACTTTGATGGTTTTTTTTTAAATCTTAAATAAATGTTTTTTATTACACTTTAATAACAAAGTAGTAAACTGTTCCCGAACTTGAAACCCTTCTTTCCTATGACTTGTGTCTATTTGAAACAGTGAGTATTTTACCATTTAAGTTAGACAGATGAATAAATCATTTTTTTTTTCTGAAAACAGGATAGTACTTGTTTTAATAAGAACTGCCAGCCAACATTACATGTGAAATAAAACTAGGAGGGTAAATGAACCACTCCTGAGGACCTAACAAAGAACGAGCAACTTGCACCAGTAAATGCGGTGCCCCGTTCATAGATCTCCTAACAAAACGAACCTACATCTGTCTAAAGATTTGAGAAGGTGCTTACAGTCGTCTATAAGTAAATGAAACATAAAATTTTGGGAAGAGATATACAAAGCTTCAATAACCTTCATAGAATCTGTCTCAGTAATGCAAGTATCTACCTGCCTCTCTTTAAGCTAGGTTAGCACCTCCTTCATACACAAAGCTTCGGATTCCCTTGCTGGATAGGCCCCAAAGATAGGAGTTGTGTGAGTCATGACCATTGCACCCACCGAATCTCTCATGCCATATCCTTCCTTGAGATGCAAGAAGTGCAACATCGAGATTGACTTTGTTCCATTCCCTTAGAGGTTTAGTCCACACCACATCACCACCTTGGCCAAAGCTCATGTATGAGGCAGAACTTGTCTTACTAACTTGGGCAGATTGCCATTGATAAAGAATTTGTCCCACTATATTATTTATTCGATGTGCACTGGTATGCCATTGTTTCCATACCAATTTGTTCCTTTGACCCCATAGTTGCCAGCAAATCATAGCAAACAATGCACATTTGTCCATGGAGTTTGCATTAAAGAACAGTTGAAACCATTTTAGGGCTAAACATGCATTGGGATGCATAAGATGAAGTTGTGAAATCCCCCCAGCTGGAACGGGCAATATGACACTCAAACAAAATATGGATTAGTGTTTCATTTGCATTTGACAACGTTAACACACTGGATTGATGTGAACATGTCTTGTAAGCAACTTAGTAGTTGTAGGAATACAATCAAAATCCACTCACCGCATAAAATTTCTAACCTTGGGCAGAACCTTAAAGGACCAATTTTTTTGCCAAACACTGCATTGATGTGAAGAGAACTCCCCTTGCAGGGCTCTATAGTATCTCTTTACTGAATAGCCTCCTCTTGGATAAAAAATCTAGTACCAAGAATCGACGGATGGGATAATAGATAGTGGGATTCGCAAAATTAACTCTCGATCAAGAGCATTAAACAAATAATTGAGAATGTCAATATCCCAAACTCTACCATTTACATTCATAAGGTCCTTATACCAAACTCTACCATACATTCATAAAGTCTTGAACTTTGGCCTGCTTAAGCTTTGCTTGTGGTGCAGTTGTGACATAGCTATTCTCTTGAGCGGGCAACCAAGCACTATGCTAGATTTCAGTATCAGTACCACCACCAATACGAACTCGGATACCATCCCTGATAATATGTTGAGTAGCCAATATGCTCCGCCAAATATAAGATGGATTGGACCCATATCTAGCCTCTAGAAAAGAAGTAGAATGAAAGTAGCGAGCCTTGAAGATCCGACTTACAAAGGAAGTGGAGTCCATGACCAGCCACCAAGCTTGTGTCCCTAATATAGCAATATTAAATGCATGCAATTTTTTGAACCCCAATCCCCCAAACTTCTTCAATACACAAAGGTTATCCCAAGTTGTCCACCTACTACCTCTCGAACCATTGTTGCTTCCACCCCACCTAGAAAAAACTCATCATTCTTTCTAGTTCCAAACATAACTCCTGAGGCAATAAGAAGACATTCATTACATAATTCAGCAATGCTTGGGCAATTGTTTTGAGTAGAACTTCCTTGTCAACCCGGGACAAGTTCTTTGTCCTCCAACCTCGTAGTCTATGCCACATGCTTTCCTTGACATAGGTGAACACTTCCTTTTTATTCCTCCCATTAAGTGTGGGAAGGCCCAAATACTTCCTTTGATTATGTTCAACTTGAATTTGAAAGATATTGCAAACTGATGCTTTAGTCTGAGCATCAACATTTGTGCTGAATGTAATACTGGACTTACTATAGATAATCGTTTGCCATGAAGCAGCTTCATAAATATCCGGAATATTTTTAACCACAACACCTTCCGATGGAGTCGCTCGGAAAAGGAGGTATGCACCATTTGCAAAAGAGAAGATGATTCACTGAAGGGGCATGTCTAGCCACCTTACAACCATGAATATTACTAGCAACCTCATTTTTTTGCAAGAGAGCACTTAATCCTTCCACACATATATAAGAAAAAGGTACAGTGATAATGGATCCCCTTGCCACATTCCACAGTGGGGATGGATTGGACCCACTGTATCCCCATGCATCAACACACAAAAACTAAATAAATTAAAGGATTTATTTGGGTAGCTAAACAGTTTTAGGTACGGGCTTATGAAGGTTGATAGTTGATGAGCCTGTGTACAAATTTGAGAACCTAAGGCCCAGGCTCACTTTATGCTTCAAAAGGTTTGCTAGTGTGGTTTCTGGTGGTGATCTCACATCCCTATGTATGCAAAGCCTACTGTAAAGGTTAGCCTCGGGCACGGCGCATTTTAGCAATTTGGCGAGCCAACCAACTCCTCTCGCCTCGCCCGTCCAGCACCTGAAGTTCGTAAAGAAAGATTCAGGGATTTGGATTCGTCTAACTTACGCCACGGTGCTCACAATACCAGCATCAATACGAGCCGTTGATTTCAAGTGCCTACAGTACCGCTCTAATCTGATGGCCGTGCCTTCGTGGACCAACTAAAACCCCACGGATCAGAACGATCGATAATTGAGTATGTGCGCTTGATAACCTCCTGTTTCCATCTGGCGCACAATAGCTCGTATCGGATATAAACTCTATCCTCCTCCATGGATGCGCATTACTCACCTCCTCTCCAATCTCGCCCCCTTGTTCATCAGATTTGCTACAAAAATTTTGAAATCCTAGTTCCGTTCTTCAGATTCCTCAGCTATTTCCCTCTCACCTTTGGTACTTAATCTTCTAGCTTATTTTTCCTTCATTTTCTCATCCATCGTTGATTCAATTTTCGTGTTTCGTGATGAATTTTCTTGTTATTATTCTTAATATCTTCGTTTTTGCTACTTACGCATTAGTGTTAGGTTCAACTTTTATTCACATTTTTGGACTGAATTAGATGACTTGTTGACTCAGATTGACCACATTGACGCAGATTTCGAATGATCGTTTGATTATATGGAGAATCTTTATCGGATAGATCGGAATGAAGAATTGGGAGTTTTTGGGGTTTCAACTGATCTGGAGATAAAACATTTGTGCTGGACTTCGGCTCTCAAGGAGTCATTTGATCGATTTAGCTTGTTGCTGGCTGGTTTCGCAAGTTATGTGATGTTGACCAATATATGTGTCATAAAAAGCAACTATGAATACATTATCAATTTTGGTTTTAAACACAGCTGAAAAGTGCTTGTGTATGCATTATATGAAATGTGACTTCCAGATTTTATGTTGCTAGGCTTGGGTTTTAGCTTCAAAGATACTTTCTGTGGCAGGTCTCTTTTATTTAAAAAAAAAAATTATTCCAATATTTATTTATTAGCTTCTCAAATATTGGGGGCCTTCCTCTCTCACACATACATGAAAAAGAAATGAATCCACTATACATGGGGTCCTTTATCATCTCTAGTCACAAAAAGAAATTCAGTTGGATGAGGCTCGCCTGTACTTTTTGTAGGCTGTTTTCTTCTAAACATGCACAAAAGTTAATCAGATGTCAAAATAATTTGATGTGAATCATGGGAAATCAAATGCATAAAATGGATAAACAAAGCTGCTGCTTCTTTTGATATACTTGCTGTTTATTCCTACGTGATGGTCTCTTAGATTTTTTTTTTTTTTGGTGATATGAAAAATTAAATGGGGTCCTTTAAGAAAGTGGTGAATTGTGAAGGGCAGTGAAGCTGAAATAATTGCACTTATTATGCATTTGTGGAAGGTGCTGTTAAATTTATGACATGCTAAAGTATGAACGATAGGATATTCTGTTGAACAATTTGAAATTGTTAGTAGGTGCAAAGACTCAGTTTCCCATGTCTTAATTGTAAACAATGTCTGATTTAACAAGTATAGTGAAAGAAACTTCTGAGAATGGTACAGATCTGTCTCCAGATGATATTGGCTCCATTGAGGAAATGCCTGAGGACACAATCTTGTCACAACAAACTTCTGTCAACCTTGTCCCGTTTATTGGCCAGAGATTTGTTTCACAAGATGCTGCTTATGAATTTTATTGCAGCTTTGCAAAGCAATGTGGCTTTTCAATCAGACGCCATCGAACTCGAGGAAAAGATGGCGTAGGTAGGGGAATTACTCGAAGGGATTTTACCTGTCACCGAGGTGGCTATCCACAGCTGAAGCCATCAGATGATGGAAAACTGCAAAGGAACCGGAAGTCCTCAAGATGTGGGTGCCAGGCATATATGAGAATCGTTAAAAGGGCAGATTTTGATGTCCCTGAATGGAGGATTACTGGCTTTAGTAACATCCACAACCATGAACTCTTGAAATCAAATGAGGTGCAGCTACTTCCTGCTTTCTGCACCATGTCTGCCGATGACAAGAGTCGTATATGCATGTTTCTGTGCAAAAGCAGGATGTCAGTGCGTAAATGTTAAGATTAATGGAGCTAGAGAAGGGTGTTAAGCTAGGTTGTTTAGCATCTACAGAATTAGATGTCAGAAACCTGTTACAGTCATTTAAATGTGGATCGAGATAATGATGCAATTGAGCTTCTTCAACTGTGCAAGGATAAGAAGGATATGATCCCAACTTCAAATATGATTTCAAGATAGATGCCAACAATAGGCTGGAGCATATTTGGTCATATGCTCATCCGCTCGATTCTATGAGGCTTTTTTGGAGATACCGTAATATTTGACACAACACACCGTTTGGATGCATATGATATGCTTCTTGGGATTTGGATTGGAGTGGACAATCATGGAATGAACTGTTTCTTTGGTTGTGTTTTCCTACAGGATGAAAATATGCAGTCCTTTTCCTGGGCATTAAAGGTGAGAAGATATTATATCTGTAGTATTTTTTATTATTAATGTTACTACTACTATTACCCCTTACTTTTATTTAAAAAGAAGTTTGAGCATTATGCCATGTTGTGGCTTGGGGAAAATACTAAATGAAAGTGGTGTGATGCTCAGAGCCACCATAAGGTTCACAAATATTTTGTGCCAAGGCTTGCCTTCAAACTAGCACCTGTTTGACTCATAAAATAATCAAGGATAAGATTTTTGCTACAGTGGAAACTCTACATCAGCCTTTTTTGCTGAATATACAAGATTGGTTTTGATGGAAGCGCTACAGTCGTCACGAAATATCGACTTCCATATATCGTCGATATTTTAAAAGCCACCATCCCAACGCAATATCGGCCAATGATAGTTGGTTGAGGGAAAATCTGATACGCCGATATTTCCTGAAGAGCTGCTGATGCATTGACGATATTGTCCACGAGAAATCAGCACATGGAATGATGCATGTCTCGCTGCTGAAGTTTGTATAGTATCAACGATATATAGGAAAATATCAGTATATATTGGAAAATATTGAGGATATATCGGTGACATGTGGACATCCGATGATTTTTTATCCAACGGTCAGACGGTTAGATCAAGATCTAATGGTCATATTTGATCCAAAATCAAATCCAATGGCCAAAATTCATTTTTAATGGCTTTTTTTTTACCAAAAAACGGCTAGTTTGACTCCAAAAATTCTATAAATAGCCTAAAATCACTAGTTTTTTGTATCAAACTCATCAATTCTTGTTGATCTCTCTCTCTCAAACAATTCTTGATTTGTGCAGCTCCTGAGAAGAATTTGGTCAATTCTGGTATTCAAGTCTTCATTCAATACATCATTTGTGCAATTTAAGGTATGCTTCAATGTTGCAAATGGAGCCACATCGATTTTCATTTTGGTTTTAAAAGACCATTGCAATGTAATATCAATGTGTATATTTGATTATTATTGTAATTTTTATACTTTTACAAAGTATTTCCATGAATTTCAAAGTATTTTTGTTAATTTTCGATATATCAATATTCATGTAAAAATATTCACCGATATATCTCCAATATATCCGTAAAATCCAAGTACCGATTTATCCGTCGAAACCGATATTTTTAACCTTGGATGGAAGGCATATTAAGATTTATGACAAGAAATAGTTTAATGATTGTTTCTAATTGCTTATGTGCTTGAGTTTGCAGTAGAATTTTATGACCTGATTTACTAGTCTAATGTCAAGGTGATGGCATGGAATACCATATTACCAACAATTACTTCCAATGTTTAGTTTGTCTCACATTGTTTCGTCTCTCTCTCTCTCTCTCTCTCTCTCTCTCTCTCTCTCTCTCTCTCTCTCTCTCTCTCTCTCTCTTCCTGCTTGTCTTGACGTACATTCTGGGCTTCAAGGAACGGAAAGGCCTCAGACAAATTTTAACTGATCAAAACATGTGGCTCAAGAAGACTTGTTATTGAAATGCCAATACCAAGCATGCTTTTGCATTTGGCATATCATAGCAAAGTTCTCAGAGACGGTTTTCTACTACCAGGTCCCCCAATATGATGAAATGGGAAGGCTGAGTTCCATCGGCTATATGAGTTGTATTCAGTGGAGGATTTTTGAAGTAGGATGGAGGAAGATGGTTGATATGTATGAGGACTACTTGAAATCGGCACATTGTCAGTTTATATACATTCTCGTTTCTTTTTAGGGCTACTCTGAGAAGTTCCTTCTTTGCTGGAATGACAAGTACATTTCAATCAGAGTCTGTAACTGCTTATATCCAACGGTTTTTGAGTGCACAATCTCAGATTGATAACTTTGTCGAGCAGGTATAAAACCACTGCTTTTTTTATCTTTATGATCATGGAATTAATTTTAAAAAAGCTTACCTTCTGTTTACTTCCTCCTTGTAGGTGGCTGCTATTGTTGATTCTAAAGATCAAACAGGGGCAAAACTAAAGATGCAGCAGAAGGTCCAGAAAGTTTCCCTCAAAACGGGTTCTCCTATTGAATCTCATGCTGCGACTGTGCTTACACCATATGCCTTCTGTAAATTACAGGAGGAGCTTTTGTCAGCTCCAAAGTATGCATCTTTAATGTTTGACGAAAATTATTTTATTGTGAGACACCATACAGAGATTGATGGAGGGTGCAAAGTGCTTTGGATCCCTCATGATGAGTTCATTAGCTGTAGTTGCCATGAGTTTGAATTTTCAGGCATCCTTTGTAGGCATGTCCTTCGTGTTCTTTCAATAAACAACTGTTTTCATATTCCAGACCAATATCTACCTGCTCGCTGGCGTGAACTAAGCTCATCTATGACTAGACCCTTCCAGGTGCTTACTTCAAGGGAACATGGAGGGAAGATCCAATTATTACAGTCCATGGTTTCAACGCTTATTGCAGAATCAGCCGTGGCTTGATGTTTCTTGTGATCAAATTTCCATGGTGTTGTCTCGTATCAAGGAATTTCCTGGACTAGCTCATGGCGCTAATGATATTTCATACAATAGCCCTTCTGACTCGTTGGTTCTCCCAGAAGTTGAAGATTCTGATAGTATGATTCAGAGTTTTAATGTGGGAAATCCTCATCATTCAATAACTCTGGGAAAGCTGAAAGAGAGGAGACACAGAGATGGGGTAGATATCTACAGGAAAAGGAGACGTTGTTCTGTGCCTTGCTGTGGGCAGTTTGGACATGATGCAACTGATTGTCCAATGATAGGGGGTGATGATTTGAATGGAGATGGGTTAGGATTCTTGTAGGTAAATTGCTGGAGCTTATTAGATGTATAAAAGCAATAGTTATATTGCAGCCTATATACATACATCATTAATACTAAAAATTTTGTCTTTCCCGTAGCAATCCACTTTATTCTCGATTTTTCTCTTCTGCAGAATCATCTGAATTCTATGCAAGATCTTCCATTAGTGACAGTGGAACAGTTATACTACTCTATGATCCTTTTAGTGATATATGGACTTTAGTAAGAAATACTCTTTGGCTTATTTTGTAAGTATGAATCAAGGAAGCCATTTCTGTAGCTAAATCAAAGGGCTGATTTCCATCTCATTTTAGAACAAACTAAATTTCGTGCTTAGCCAGTCTTTATCTGTTCATAGATAACCTTTTGTGCATTTTTATGTTGCCTAGTTTGAATTTGGTTTAGTATGAACTGGATTAGTATTTAATGCTGTCTGGCCGAATTGTGTTCATGAAAATTGAACATTCTTTTGTGTAGGTCCTGTACATTCTGTTGTAGGCTGGAGAGACAGTTTTCTAACTTTCTCACGGCTATTGATTGTAATATCATGAGATTTATTCATCCAGCAGTCCCTCAAACACTGCATGCTTTTCTGAAAGTAATGTTTTATTGACCCATGTTACTTTGTAGTTCATTTGCATTAAGTAATTATTTCATTTGAATAATACATTTCCACTCATGGTTGGTTCAGTGTTCCAGACCTTGATTATATTCATCCTTACTTTGGATGATGCTTAAATTGTTGATTAATTGTTAGTTATGCATTGCAGAGATTGCTGGATGAGACCCGTGAGATCACAATAGAGCAAGTAACGTTCTAGATAATTGAGATTCTGATATTCTTCTAAACTAATGTCATATATAACCTATGGCTTGTTTATTTTCAAGTCGATTTTATTGCTTCATTCCATACAGGACAATTACTGTGATTGATTTGTTGGCTTTGTCGTAGAGTTTTAGTTGAAACAGAAAAGGAGAAACAAAACATATATATGCAGAAATTGAGGTAATTGTTTGATGAAATAGTGAATTGGTGAAACTCCATTTCAAGGTCAGGGAACTGCAATTCCAAACACTCGTGCAATTCCAAGGTGAGGTAATTGTTCATTCTTATGATGCCTGTTCCATGCTTCAACTGCAAACCTCCTCTTTTTTTTTTTTCTTTCCTGTGGATCAATCATTTTCATGATTGATGCTCACTTGGTTCAGGACGGGACTATGACTAGATCTTGCAACTCTGCTCCATGAAGTAATGCAGGATTGAGTGCCTTCTTTCTTCACTCTTCCTTGTGGCTTCTTTTGAAGGTTGCTTATGTTTTTACTTGGGAGAATATAAATGCATGCGGGGTGGTGAGGTGGATTATCTTTGTTTCGCCTTCATCACTTTAATCTTGTGATGAATTTTGCATTAGATTTTAAATTATGCAGATTTTCTTTTCTTCCTTCACTAGCAGGAAGCTAAAACACCTTTCTTATGCTTGCTGTGGCTCATCTTGGATATATACATCCTAAATTAGCCTATGATTCTTTAGATTTGCCATGTAACTTTCTTAATATTTACTGCTTCAATTTTTCTAGATATTTTCATATCCGTTCTGCAGTACACTTCATTTGATTCTTTACTTGAAATTCCTTCATTCTTTTGATACTTACCTTGTTTGCAGAGAGAGGCGTCTTCTCTTTCCATGTAGTACACAGTCCCCTTTATCAAATGGCAAGAAAATATGCATGTTCTATGATTAACAATTATGATTCTGATTTTATGTGGTAAAGGAAGGTCCCTTAATGGGCATGATTCATTTTGGGGGCAACATCCGAGGATAAACCGATACACTGGAAACATAACTTGGATAAGAGCGGGTGTCAAACTATTTTAGAACTATGGAGTTGACAAGCATTGTTTGGTTACTGTTTTTTAAAATTACACTGCTTGTTTTGAAAAACAAGTAGAAACGAGAAAACAGTTAGAAAATACGGAAAACATAAAAAACAAATTTAGATAACGATAACGGTTTTAGAAACCTTGATTTAAAATTGTGTTTTATGTTAAAACCAAGATTCTCATGAACAGTTTTCGGAAATAGGAACAAAAAAAGTTTTAAGTTTTCAAATAACACTAAAATGTTTTTCTTTATGTTTTCAAAAAATGTTTCCAAGAATAGTTTTCAGAAACAAAACCAAACATGTTTTAAGTTTTCAAACATCCATCATATATTCATTTTTATTCTCTGGAAAGTGCATTAAAAACAGGGGCTGAAGGCCTACCATATTACTTCATTTCTAAATTTTATTACTTTTTTTATTTACTACAAACAAATATTATTTGTTTCTTAATCTTATCACGTTTAACTTTAAATATAACCATTAATGATATTCTCTTGCCACCATGCCTTACTCTGTGGTACATTTTCTAGCTCATATGATACATTTCAAAAGGCGAGGCGTAGGGAGGTCAGGCAATAGAAACAATTTCTTACATTACTGCTATTTTCACTACTATATTCCTATTATTACCAAGTATTGAACTATTTTTATTCAAAAAAAAGAAAAGAATTGAACCATTTCAATATCACATTTTTCAATGCATCCAAAAATAAAAATTGAAATTATGAGAACCTAATGGTATTTAAGCTTGATGGTTTTTGCCCACATTAGGTTAGTCTTTTGGGTTGTCTTTCTTTCATTAGGCTTAGGTGCACGTGCTAGTTGAGAGTGATAATAGGAGGAGGATTTACCTAAAGGGGCTACCTCTTTGTCGAAGGTGGATTCGGAATTGAATCTTTAGGCCCCAGGCGTAATGGCTGGAGTGAATGCAAATGCAGATATCATTTGAAGGGGTATGGAATGAAAACAATCCGCGTCGGGTTATACAGTGTGGAATGGTATTTAAGCTTGATGGGTTCTCCCGCTAATAGAAATTTGTAGTCTTTTGGATTAGGTTAACTTGAATTGGGTTTTGAATCACTGTCTGATTTAATTATCGTAAGTAGTGAATTTATCTGGGAAAAAGCTACGCAGGCGATGTACCAAATGGGTGGAGTGAATCTTGTGGAGTGTATGGTAAGAGTGAATGTCGTCTACCGGGCCGGTTTAAGGGATATGGAATGATATGATCTCACATCAATTCCACACAAAAATGTGGAGTGGTATTTAAGCTTAATGAGTTCTCCCATTTAATAGGTTAGTTTTTTGAATTGGGCTTGAGTACCTATCGTAAACTACTTTCACAAAACAAATTTTTGTTGCTTCAAAATAGGCTACAGTTTTTCAAGTAAATGACACTTTTGATACCATCACTCTAAAGTTGGTGATTGTAATGACCCGATGTATCGGGTTGATGTTGTAGTGGCGCGTAGCATGAAGCTAGGTTTTGCTTCTCTTGTGACTTTTATACCCTCGAAAAGATCTTTCATTGTCATTTCAAGTCCATATATATATGAACTTAGCATAATTTAGTAGGTAGAAAATTTTAATTTCTGATGGCTTTACGAAAGCAAGGAAACGTTTAGTTACGAGAATAAGGCAAAGCAAAATTTTGAAAGCAAGAAAATGGAATTCATTTATTTTGGCGTTTTTATATGAATCGAGGAAAGCGAATTAAAAATTTATTTTCTCATGTTTCAATTAAATTCGACCAAATTATTCAAATGGGGTTGAAAATGAAAGCGTATTTTCAACGAGTCAGTCTGAAGCGTATTTAAGAAATGGCTAAATATTAGAATCTGATAGAAAATTTTAAGTATTTGAATTTTTGGATAGAGTTGAAAATTTTAAAGTGAAGCTAAGCGGGTAGCACTTTTCGCTCTTAGGATAGCGCGGGACATCATAAGTAATGATGCTGTATACCTCATCATCCTGGATGCCTTCTCAAGGAAAACCTTAAGACATTGTTTTTATTGAACTGTTTCTTGTAAAGCTAACTCAATTTTTTGAAGGTATGGAAGCAACTATCCTTTTTATGGCAAATAGCTTAGGTCGACCTCCTAGCATCCAAGAGACCGCCAATTTTTGTGCAGCAGGCTACTTAGTAATCCTTTCTTGCGAGAATCATTATAACTTCTGATAGCTAAGATCAGCTGAGGGGCTTTTATCTGAAGGTTGTATTGTATGAAAAAACCCACATCCTGGTTACAGCCACTACCCGGCTTGTTTTTATCATTTCCTTGATGAATTCTACCTGGAAAAAAAATGTGGGGAAAAAATAAGTAGATAGCATGAGATAAGGGAAAAAACTCAAACCCCAAAATAGATCCATCTTCGAACTAATTCAATATCTTATTACATCCAAATATTATCATTTAGGTCTTGAACAAGCCGATACAAAAAGATAATAGTAGAGTAGATCATACTGACATGCTAGACGAAAAGTCACTTATGAAAAGAGTGGTTAACTTTTATAAATCGCACAAACAAGTTTGTGAAGAGGGCTCTTACATCAGAAAGTAATAAAATATCAGGAAGCGCTGCAAATACAAAGACTGAACCCTGAGGTTTGAACTGAATCGGAAACCAATCCCAGCAAGCATCTCGGTAATAAAATCTCTTTTGAATTTGTAATCCTGAGCATTGATGGAATAAACATGATCAAGATGCTACATTCTATTCAGATGCATAAGCATTTTAATTTGATGAAACATGAATTTAAGAAATTGATTCGTGAATCCTATAACTACTCAATAAATTCAAAATTACTCTGGTAGACTTTCAAAGCTGTGACAGCCACCTGAAATGGTGCTGGTGCAGAATCTGTAATCTTAATATGGATATTTCTAATCGGAAGCAATGGAAGCTGAAACAGCCCCATCCTCAACCTGAGACAACACACCAATAGTAGATCAGGAAGTAAAATTTGAACATAGCAAAATATAGAAGAGTACTGCCAAGGCAAGAGACAGATTCCCTCAACAAAACATGAGAAGAAAATGAGAGTTACTTGCATTTAGTTCTAAGAACAACAATCATAGGTGAGGTTAGAAACTTATATAATACAAAGTTTTAGACAATGAAGATGTGATAATAGTCAGCTGCATTCCTGGAGTGAGGTGAAAGTTACATACTTTGTCGTCAAAATATATACTCATACACCTGCAGAAGAATAAATTATGAAAAAAAAGAAAAAGGAACAAAATCCATCCAAAGGGTTAGGAAACAATAATATTGGGAGAAATGTTACCAACTTCCTAATGTTTCAAGTTTTTTTTCTGTTTATTAACAATTCCAGCCAAACAATTTAAAAGGCGATCCATTCATCAACAGAGGCTGTTCAGTGAGGATATAGAGATGGATTGAGTGGGAAAAGAAATAAATTCTGTATTGTTAAGCGACCATTTGCCATAAGCTCAAACTTGTAGAGTTTGGGTTTAATATGAATATCATTTTAGCAGCCCTCCCCATCATGCAAGTGGAGAGTTAAACAAATCAAATAAGTCCTTCATGGACTTTCAAATCAACTAAATGGGAATAAATTACCAAAGAGGAGTGGCTTGGGCAAGACCTTTTGCTAAACTAAGATACGATACCATGTTAAATGATCAACTCTCCTAAAAGATCAAGCTTGTAGGATTTGGGTTTGATAGCAATATGTCAGCTGTATCTGAGGATGTTCGAGGTGTACGATGATAGGAGGTGGTAGCCAAAATATGATGGGGATATGAGGGAGGAAAAGCCTTTTTATTCCATTTTGCAATTACAGGTTGTAACACTTAAATATCAGAGTGGTGTTCTAAAGTTTTGAGATTAATACATTCAACATTATAAATATATGCATTAAAACTATAGAATAACACTGATATCATGTACTAGTTAATCTGTTGATTGAATGATGCTTGTATTCAAGAACAAACAGAATAAATTGCTGCCTGCATCCTCTATTATATTCTCGGCAATCCTTGGTAGAGGCAAGCTCCGGCCAATGATCTCTAACTCATCCTTTGTGAAAACTTTTCCCGTTGGATTGTAGGGGGCTGTGTTAATCCATATCGGTAAAAAAATTTCAACAAGAAGGAATTTAATTGGCTGGTTAATAGTTTGATAAACATTTCAAATATTGTTCTCGACAAGGCAAAGTCATTTTAACAAGCATTCCAAGAACCTGCACACTTGGTTCATTAGAGTTTTAGGTGATAGCTAATGACACAAACCAATTTCAGTTAGCTCATTCAAGTACCCAACTGCTTATGAAACAAAAACACAATTTAATAAGAAAAGTACTATTAAACGGTCATGGAGAATAAACAAGTATACTCCATTGATTAACCAAATTCTGTGCATGTTTCATGTAAATGATGCACATAAGCACTATTGATCTAAGTCCTTAGGTTTACCCAATGGCCACTATTTCGAGTCCCCTCGGGGCCACTACAGGTTTTATCCGGCCGTTAACTTTAGGGGTCTGTGAGATTAGTCGAGGTACGTGCAAGCTAGTCCGGATAACCACGGTTATCAAGAAAAAAAAGCTTCATTCTAAGTTGATAATTCTTCATATAATAATGATAAAGTGGAATTTCCCTAACCTGTTCAAGACTATGGCTTTTGTTTTGACAGTAAAAGACTTCTTAAGCTTGAGGATCAATGTCAGTGAGGTGGTCAGATCCTACCTGCCATTATCAATCTTTCTACAAGAGTAAATGCTAGGGGAATCATCCACTCATGGTTTACTTCAAGGCTAGCCAACTTAAAATACAGAGTCAAAGTCCATGGTAAATGATAAGAAGAAACATACAGGGATTCCTCCTGCCATAGTGATGCATCCTCCATATGTTTCATATGAGGGGTCAAAGAGTATCACTTATCACCGGAGTCGATTACATTTCCAATGGAGAAAGCAACAAAAACATATGAACCAAACAATAGCTTAATATGAAATAAATATGAAATTGAGACATTAAAGCAATATCCTAGTAGGGGAAAAGAACAAGCTGGCATACATGCAAACATTGCAGCTACGTGCCTCAGACTGGCCACAGCAGATAGCAATATCTGTAAGAGGATCAAGCCATATTCTTTCATTATCCTTGCTAAGTTATTAAATTCCTTGCACAGCACCTGAGGGAAGCCACAATAAAGTATATTACAATTCACAATAGGACAAAGAATCGAGTTTTGGGTTCAAATGACCCCCTTTATAAAAATCAAAAATCAAATCAAAATCAACTTTGAAACTTTTGTTCAAATAACCTCTTATTCCACAAATGATTAGATTTTTTTTTTTTAAATTTAATTTAGAAACTACAATTTCTCAGTTTAAAAATGATATCGCAGTTTGACAACGGTTCTATGTTTCCTCAAACAGTGCTGGGTCTACTTTCCCCTAATGCGACATTTGGTTATGAAAATGTGGAAAAGCAATAAAAAATGAAGAAAAGGAAGGTTTCTTTTTCTCTCTTTAAACTAAAGCAGAAGAAAAGTGAAGACATTAAATGCTCAATTTGGGTTTGCTGAAAAGTGGACGAAAACTAAAGAAAATGAAAATCAAAGAGACCTCAAATTTCTGCTTTTGGGTCTAGGAAAATGGAATACTCAACTCCACTCCAATTACCTTAACTCAAACAAGCAGAAACATTACTACATTAATTCCCTGTTCAGTTGCTGAAACATTGAACGGAAATAAAAAGACCACAAAAGTTGAAACCTGAAAAATTCTCCTCTGAGTCCCAAGAAGATGAGACATCCCACAAACCTTGACTTTTTCCCCCTTTTGTTATCCTCCAATTCTCAGCATCAAATAAAGCCAATACCAGTACAAGGACAGTTCAGAAGAAGCTGAATACGGGACAATAAGGGACAACCTGTACTGGTTAAAGTCAGAGAAAATGAAACAGCAGCGTTTTTAAGAGGTGGGAAGGTGCTGGGAAGTCGGGAAGCCCTTCGGCGAAGTGATGGTGCATCGCTGAGCTAGATGCTGAGAGCTCTTGGATGCGTGGAGTTAGGGTCTTCTGGCTGAAGCTTCTTCCCCATCTCCATCTCCATCTCTCTTTTCCCTTATCCTCCAAATTTCAACGGCCTCTTCACTCAGAGCGTAGTAAGAAAATTCGTTAGTGGTTAGTGGTTACTCACTCCAATGGGCTTTCCATTTAGGTCAAATATTTTAGAAGAGCCCATTGTTGGGTAGCTAATTCAGTAGGATCGTGGAGCCTAAACACAAAACTGAATAGTTTCATATATATAAAAACAACTATGTGGGTGAATTTCTTTAGTCAGGAAAAACTTTAGAAAAGACGGATATGGATCTCTAAGACATGGTTGCTTATTGCTTTTAAAAACTGTTTTTTGTTCTAAAAAATAAGGAAAACGAAATATATTAGTCGGATTTACATTTTCTTCTGAAACTACTCAAAAAAAAACATCAATTAAGAAGCAAGAGCAATTTTAGCAATTTTTGGTATTCTGCAATGTTCAAAAAGCTATTATCGAAAAGCAGATTTTAAAAATATGAATCAAATGAGTTTACAACATTTATAATTTTTAGCTTCCTTTGAAAATAAGGCGTATTTATTTGTTTAAGGTTTTTGAAAGCGATTTTTGTTATGAAAAGCGAGGAAACTATGAATATGTTTGGTTTTATGAGTTTTTTTTTTTTTATGTTATAAAAAAACACAAAAAAATACAAAAAAAAACTAAATTTAGAAAGCAATAACAGTTTTAAGAAAACACAAAATAAATTAACATATTTTTAATGATAGCCAAACATATGTTAAACATTTCTTTTCAAGTTACATATGAAATCCTTAAAATGATAAAAGGTCACTTTGTTTGCAATGGAGTTTTTAAAACTATATATATGTAGAGGTTTTAGTTTATAAATTTTGAGTTGATGAAAGTCTTTTAACCAAATATTTATAAACTATTATCATTAAAGATTATTAAAATTCCAATAAAAAAATCATATTTTTCAGGATAATTTTAAAAAATATAATTGAAAAAATAATCTATAAATATATATATATATATATATATATATTTTAAAATTTTTATCTTTATCTTTATCAAACAGATTCTGAGTTTAAACCTTGAAATAATTTTATTCTGTTTTTCTGAGTTTTTTAATTATGCTAGAAGAAATCAAAACAATTATGTTTTAGAAATAAATTTTGAATATAATAATTTATATATTTGTTTTAAAGGAAATAATTTATATTTTTATATTTATATAATTATTTTTTTAAATAAGTATCAAGAAGCACGTAGAAAACAATTTTAAGGTGGTCCCAGCGTATTTTGTTTTTAAGTTTGAGGAAAAATATTATTAATTTTCAATATTTTTTTATTAGTAACTTAAAGTTGTTTTAAAAATAATTGTGAAAAGTTTAACAATTTTTTTAAACCTAAAATTTAAACGATTTTATTATGGGTGATTTGATTAAAGACATTTGAAAATCCAATTTGGAAATTTGACTCCATATCAATTTTAGTATGATTTTGATAAAAATGCCAATTTTTATTTTCTTTTAAAAAATAACACATATTTTAAGAGTTAGCCAAAAATATTATTTTTGAAGAAAAAATATAGGTCATATTCATAAATCTTGCATTATCTTTTAACAAAATATTTCTTTTAAAATTAATTTTGACATTTATTGTAAAACACACTAATTTTGAAAGATAAAACAGTAAAATAAATAAAATAAAAAATAAGCAATATAACTCACCTTTAAAATAAAGTTAGCTGACAGATAAACGGCACCTCTCACGACTAAATTCAAAATTAGTGGCATTTCTGAAAATAAATTCTAAACCAAGCCTCTTTCCAAGCCTAGTGGTTGTGGATCGAAGGCATATATTTTTCTTCAGTGTTGGTCCATTGTTAAAAATCAAACCTCCCTCTCTTCCGCTCTCATTCCTCTCAAAAACCCTTTGCCCTCGCCTCAATTTATCTAAATCATCCATCTCCGGCAGTGTTAATTGGATTTTTCTTGATCGTCAGCCATGTCTCTGAGGCCGAGCAACAAAATCGAGTTCCGGCGGAACCGGTATAAGGTAACCGATGCCGAGGAAGGCGTAGGAGGGAGAGAAGACAGCAGATCGAGATCGAAAGAATAAGAGAGAAAGAGAATTTGCAAGAAGAATTGGGAGGGGCTTCAAGCGCAACAATTCACGCACGGAAGCTCTGTGAGTCTTCAAACCTTCGGAAGGTGACCTACATGAAAATTAGGGTTCTGATCCGATTGATTTAATGGATATTGTTGATCATTGAGATTTCCAGTGTTTCAGTTTGAATCTATTAATGTAGTTTGGTTGTGGTGGGAAGCGTCGGGAACGATAGATTGAAAATTTTGAATTTGTAGCTTTCATTTGTGAGGAGGACATAGAGTTCTACTGCATTGGCGAAATGGTTTTAAACTCGAATTACAAATTTTGAATATCTGGTGTTTATACAAGGAAAGTGATTCTTTCTATACTGAACTTAATTTGAATTCAAAACAGCGCCGATCATAGTTTACCTTCTTTTTGTTCTGTTTGTTGCTCTGAGGACGTTGGGATTGAATAAAATCGAGCTGTTTGATTTTCCATTACTGTGACCCTGAATAATCGAGAAAAACATCCACCGACCTAATAACTAATGTAACCCAAAAGAACATAAAGATTTAGAATTCTGTTTTGCTTAGGTTTCTTGATAAATTGGGATAGGTTTCTGTTAAGAAAAAATTATTTGTTTGAACTGTCCATCAGAGCTGATGCTAATGTTGTTGTATTTTGTGTGTTTTGATCCGGTTGCAGTTAGAAAGTCTTCCCGCCATGGTTGCTGGTGTTTGCTCAGAGGATGGCAACTCACAGCTTGAAGACAACCCTTTGCTTCCGAGAAAACTGCTTTCGATAGGTTGGGTTTGTCTTTCCAGAAGTTATTATTTCTACTTTAACATTGGTTAAGCTTGAGTGTTTGAGTAGTTTCAGCTTGCTCCTCTAATTTTGTTCATCAGAACATGAGTCCTCCAATCAATGAAGTTAGTACAATCCAGGTGTGATTTCTCGCTTGGGTTGAGTTCCCAGCGAGATGACTTCCCACGCTTCAGGTTTAAACTAGGCATTTTATATCTGTATGGATCCATTAAAATTTAGGAGTGTTTGATTAACTCATCTTTTGTTTTGTACTCACTTAGCTTTGAATTTTTATTTAGTTGAGGCTGCTTGGGCTCTCACAAACATTGCTTCTGGAACATCAGAAAACACCAAGGTTGCTGACTAGATCATGGAGCTGTTCCAATCTTTTAAACTTCATATAGTTCCCAAAATGACGATGTTCGTGAACAGGTACATATTGGAACAGATTGCAGGCTCATCCCTGCATTTTATCTTAATATGTTTTGCGTTGCAGCCTAGTTAGTTGTCAAATGGTTTGTGTTGCAGCCTAGTTAGTTGTCAAATGGTTCATTGCTTGCAACGATGAGGAATTTGAGCTCTTAGTTTTGCCTTTTCATGTAGGCTGTATGGGCATTAGGAAATGTTGCTGGTGACTCACCCAAATGTCGGATTGTCACTTTAGCCATGGGACCTTGATGCCATTGATGGCTCAATTCAGCGAGCTTTGCAAAAATTTCTATGTTAGTAAATGCAAACGTGGACATTATCAAAACTTCTGCAGGGGTGAGCCACAACCTCAATTTGAGCAGGTTGAACTCTTTAGATGCTCTATTGGGGCTTGGTGCTGGCGTTATTTTATACTGACAAATCTTACTAAGTTTCTAGTGCATTCAACTTTATTAGTGAACCACTCTCCCAGCTCTTGACGACTTATACATTCAAATGATGAGAGTCATACAGATGCATGTTGGGCACTATCTCTTATCTTTCTGATGGTACCAATGATAAATTCAATCTGTTGTGAAGCTGGCGTTTGTCCCGACTTGTTGAACTGTTACTGTGAAATTATTATGATTCCTCTTGATAGACTTATTTCCCCCCTTTTGTTGTACAGATATTTCTTCATCAGCTGTCTGTGAGATCTGAATTTTATTATTATGTTTTTTTAAGTCATCCGTCTCCCTCAGTCCTTATACCTGCACTTCGCACAGTTGGAAATATTGTCACTGGGGATGATATCCAGACTCAGGTATTATACACTATCATTTTTCTTGAATCTTATTCTTGGCAATTTCAAATTTGGATGGGCTATGATTCACATTTTAATTCAGTACCGTCTCACATTGACTATTGCTAGTTTAAAAAATGCAACTTCTTTTCCTATTTACAATATTTTCCTGTATGCTTTTCAAGGGGAAAAAACCATGTGAGGGACTTAAATGGGGTTGCATCACAGCATATTGTTCTTAGCATTTATTGTTACCATCTGGAGTTTATACTGAGTTCTGTTACTCTGCCTTATGCTCTACAATTCCTCCTTGGTTTTGTGAAATTGTGCAATGGTAGCATTGTTTTTTAACTGACATATTCTGCTGTTGTATAAATTGCCTAGAAATATGATGTTCTTACTTGTACGAGGAATTTTAGCGATAGTCCTCAATTTATATTTTAAGAGTGTGAATACTAAAAAAAATGTCTCACTTTACAGGAAGAAGAAAAACATATCATTCTTATCATCTGCTCAAAAATAAAATGCAAGAATAACAACTAAAATAGACAAAACATCAAAGATAATAATCCTTGATGGTAAAATAGCTCCAAGAATGACAACAATTTTCATCCAATTCAAGATGGAAGGCAAATGAGTATGTTAACTTCTCTAATTCAGTAAGACACTCATTAACTGTACTCCAAGGCTGCAAAACTTAGTGGGTTGGTTGGGTTGATGATTAACTTGAGCCCCTAACCAAATCAACAAAAGTCCAATTCAAGCTCCAACCCAACTTGACTTTTACTCAAGAACATGATTAAGTTCAATCCAACCTCATTTCTTTTAATCTCTGGTTGGTTGGTTTTAGATTCAGGTTGGTGTTCTGTATTTTAATAAACATCTATATATGTTGTTTTTTAAAACCTTTTCTATATATTTATATGAAAATTTCAGTAAATAGGGCAAAATTTCAAGATAGAAATAAAAATGTAAATATATATATATATAGGGAAATATTTACTATTACATAATATACATTATAAATATTGTAACAACAATAGAATTAAGTTTGGCTTCTGACTCATTTTGTCTCAATACCTTGCTCGATCAACTCAAATTGAAATGGGAGTTGAAAAAATCCTAACTAAACCCAATCCATGTTGGAACGATTGCCCAAGCTCCCAAAGTCAGGTGGGTTTGCCTCCCAAGTTGTCTCTTTCACTCTTTCCCTCTTCCCTCGACATATAGAAATACATTATACTGCACATATATTTGTGTCTACATATGTAAAACCACAGGAAAAATATGTTGGCAGTGTTGGATTCATTTTATTTTATATTTTTTTTTTGAATTATTCCTACATCCCACACTCATCCTGAATAGAAGTTTGATGCTTTTCCGTCATCCTCTTTTCAGTGTATTATAAAATATGGAACTCTTCCTTGCCTACTGAACCTGTTGACACATAACTATAAGAAAAGCATCAGAAGGAAGCTTGCTGGACCATCTCAAACATCCACAGCTAAGGAAATAAAGATCAAGATACAGGTGAGTTGTAGATTCAACTTTGGCAAACAAAACTGTGCTTTATGACTTTAAGGATTTATTATTTTAATCTTATTTTCCTGATTGTTTGTATCCATTGATGCTCAACATCTGAGCTTTTGGGGACCTTGGGAAAATATGGATGAAGTTTAAATTATCGTTATTTTTTAGCTTTTAATTTTTTGTATTAATGGAATGTGTTTGAAATATGCAGTCTGTAATTGAGTCTGGCATCTGCTCCCACTTATCTATCTGCTTCAAAATGAATTTGAGATCAAGAAAGAGCTGCATGGGGCATTTCAAAATGCTACTTCTGGTGGAACCCATGATCAAATAAAGCAAAGCATATATTTTTTTCAATTTCTAGTATTTATACTATTTATGTTTTCCTTAAATAAATTTAAGGTTTGATTCTTCATCCATGTCCTTGGAGTTCTTGGTGAGCCAGGGTTGTATTAAGCCATTATGTGATCTTCTTATCTGTCCTGACCCAAGAATTGTCACTGTCTGCTTAGAAGGGCTTGAGAACATTCTGAAAGTTGGGGAAGCCGATAAGTGCTTGGGACACACGACTTTAAATCTGTTTGCTCAAGCCATTGGGTGAAGCTGATGGGTTGGAAGAGATTGAAGCCAGAGCCATGACAACACCGAGATATATGAGAAAGAGGTGATTCTTGAGACATACTGGGTGGAGGAGGATGAAGACCATTGCCTCCAGGTGAGGCTTCCACAATCTATTTGGTGGCAATGATAATCCTTCTGTTCCTCCAGGTGGATTCAACTTTGGTTGAAGGTATGCCCTAATACTACGACGTCTATACCCTTTCCCTCATCGGAAGTTTTGGGTTTGAATTTTAGTGTTAGGAGTTGTATCTGGCCTATTATGTTTGTGATTACTTGCCTCTATTCCCTTTGATGAGCATGTAGAGAGCATATGCAGTACCAACCACAAAGTAAGAATGCAATAAGGTTTAAGTTTGCAGCCAGTTATATTTGGGTTAAGTTGTGTCCCTGTCAATTAATTTTTCTTCAAACATTTGTTTGTTTTGATCAATGTAATGTTTTGGCTCCGACTTTGTTTTCCATTTTATCGTAAACCAATGTATTGAGTGAACCAGGCTCAGACCAGCGAACACCAGTTCAACCAGAGTGACTGCATGAACCGGACGGTTCATAGCGAACCAGGCAGTTTCAATTCCCCTTTCATTAAACCAAAACCCTTTATCTTATTCTGCCACCTGTCCTCCACTTCTTTCCTTTTTCAATGCATTTCAACTTCCCTCCCAGAGCTTTGTTTTGTAAAAGCTTGTAACCTCCCACTCCTGTCCCATGTGGGACGAGTAGTTGGAGGTGTAAATGCAAAAAAATTATATGCTTAGTGCTAGTGCAATTAAGGGTGTGCCTCCACATGGAAACCTTTGTGTCCCCCAATCCCTATGTTTTTATTAATGCAAGACACCCATCTCCATGTCATAGTCTGGTGCTTTCCAGTAACTCATCTCTATTTCTTTTAATATTATTAAAAATAAATGTTATGTCATTGGATGACTAGGTAAAATATCGATTTCATAATTTACATAATTTTTGAACTATTCCTAATGTAAATATAAAATTATTTAAGGTATTATTAAATTTAAACTAAGTATAATGCCAACAAATGTATTTCAAAGGGTGTAAACGATTAAAATAATTTTAGCTTGTGTTTATAGAGTATATATAAAATATAAATATATAATTTTTATTTTTTCATTTCAATCACAAAAGTTTAAAATATTAATGCAACTATATAAAAATAAATAAATAAATAAATAAATAAATATATATATATATATATATATATATATATATATATATATATTAATATTTAATTTATTTTAAATTATTAAAAAATATAATTTGTATATTTATGATGTCATCGGTTCAATCGCGGTTCGACTATCGGTCCGACTAGTGAACCGTGATTCAGTAACTTTTTCGATTTGATAATCGGTCTGATTTTTAAAACATCGGTTTTGACCATGAGTAGCAGTGATAGTAGTGGATTTGTAACATTGCTCATGATACCTGCTGCTTTTGAAAAATTGCAGGATATTCAGATGGCAGTGGAATGAAGCTCAATGTCAGGTTTTACAGGGTGGCGAATTAATCCTTGAGGTCGTGAGTGGCATCTCATTGTCAGTCATAGGTATCCTGTCAGGTGCATATTGAGGTGTGGGTGGAGAGGTGCTAGAGTCTGGTTGCTCTCTTGCAGTTGAATAAAAGTTGGGTTGTGCAACACCATGGAAGTGATGAGGACTGTTTCGGGATCTTTGCCATTGCAAATGAATCTGGCCTCTTTTCCTTCCAGTTTTTTGCTTAATTCTTTCTTCTGTGTCAATAGTGATATAGCGGATGCTTCTTCTTATGGTCATTTCTGTTTTCAAACCAATGGTCTTTAGACCGAGTAATGGGGAAGGATATAATATTTTATCATGCTTCGAAGCTTATGGTTCTTTTTTGGTTTTTTTTTTAGGTCCTTTCTCTTCCCATTTTTTTGATAGTTGGGAGGGAAAGCAGCAAATACATCTTCTGTTTAGGTTTTTGTTGGCGGGCATTATAGATTCTGTTACATATATGTTTGTCTTCTCTTGTTCTCTTATCTGATCTTTTACTCAGATCTTAATCTCTCAATTCAATCGAGCATGCCGCATACGCAGAGAGTATGATCTTCATATTGAAGTCTCCGCATAGCGCCAAATTGGACGCATATTTTGTATTGGCACGCTGTGTATATTATGGAAGTACGCAGAAATAGATCTTTATTGCCCAGGGCTCACACATAGTTCCGAATTGAAAACACTTTTTGTATTGGCACGCTTCTCTATGTGTATTAAGAAAGCATCAGCAAGTTCTTTTGTTATAAACTTTTGATATTTTGGAAAAGGGGAAAATTTTTAAAATAACCCACCTCAGGAGAAAATCGCTTACTTTTTGATTTTTTTATTTAGTTAAAATCTTATAGATATCAATAAATGTTATTAAAATTTGAATTTGAATTTAAATTAGTCTTATGGGGTGAAGGGTGAAAGTGGTTTGATAATTTCAAACTATCGATAAATTTATTATCTTTCAATATTGAGGAATGAAATTATGATGAATAGGCAAATGACAGAAATTTCAATTAAAGTATTAAATTATTTCAACGAATACTTCAAAATTTGATAATTCACATTCCATCTAAATCGTTTTAATTATTAAATTAATTAATCTAGCATATTTTATGTAATATTTAAAATTAAAGCCCAGACATGGAAGCATCCATTGGATTTTCATTGCAATCGATATCCAGCACAGTCTGCATCATGGAGTGACATTGTGGAAGGCATCAGCAGAAATCGAAAGCAGAAGCAGCAGCGATGTTTCTCTCGCTTCCTTCAAAGGGAAGGGTTTTTCTTTTCTTTTTTTAACGCTTTGTTCTGGCTATTTTATTGATTTTATACAAACTTACCATTTCCCATGTTTTGAATTGAAGCTCAGTTAGTAAATGCGTTCATTTAAAATTATTAATTTCTTTATAAATAAAACATTAATTTATTAATTTATTTATATTGACAGGAAATCTACTTGTTAATAAAGTGTTCTACATTAGTGATATTCAAACCAAGTTATAGACTATATGTGAAAAAAATGTGATTTTAACATAACTAAAAGCATAAAAATTATCCAACACATATTTAGGAATACAAGAGATTGGTTACAGGTTCGGATTTTTAACCAAATTATGTTTAGACTTGTATGAGAAAAGGCTCATCATTTCTCCAAGCTTTCTTTCACCTAATTATTTCATAGTCAAACATGAGAAAGATACATTTCATTCTCAACAACATATAGACTCTGACATGATCAATAACATCATTCAATAAGATGTATAAAAGCCTCAAAACATTGAGAGAGTTGGGCAATTCGAAGTTTTAATGCTTTTCCTATAAAATTTTATAAAACTATAAAATTTTAAGAAGTTTTATGAAGTTTTTGAAATATGGTTTTTAAATATTAGAAACCATAGAATTTTAATACTTGAGAGAGTTGGACAGTACCTGCACAGGTATTGAGATGCCCACAAACACCTTCTTTCTTCTACATTTTTATTATGCATTTTGCTTTGAAACAATGTCCCATATTTAATAACCTTTGATTTCCTAATATGTTCTTAATAACATGACAGAAGATCTTGATTTTATTTCATATTTATCATAATGAATTATTTTCCTACCATCAAAATTTCATCTAAATGATCGAATCTTCTAAACTTGATTTGCACCAATATGTTGTAACTTACAATTTTGGTGTATGATTAATTTTTACATAAGATTATGACAAAAAAAAACTCAATATTATTAAAAATAATAACAAAATTTATTTTATGAATGAATAAAATAAACTAAATTATCGTGAAGAACACAGCTGCGTGGTCAATTTCAATCACAGTACTAAATTTCTTCTAATTTTCTTTTCTTCTTTGATTTCACATCATTTCTTTGCTTTGTACCATCTGCATTTCAGTCCTTAACTCAGTCACTTGATCAGTTTCCATCTTGAATTTTCCATTTTGACTCAGATTTTCCTTCTACTCTATCTGCAATTGTGTCTCTAGTCTCTAATATTCCCACGAGGAAAAAGATCAGTTAAGGATGGTCGTACTGTTCTTTCCATGCTGTACTAGGGAGGGAAGTTTCTGGTTCTTTCTTTTTCTCCCTCTTATTCATTTTCTTTTATAATCAATTTAAATACCCTTTTATAATGTCTCTCTCAAAAAATTGGAAGGAATAGCGAGAACATGATAAAGAAACCATAATGAAACAAAAGAAAAAAATTTACTTTCAACTACCATTTTTTCTTTATTTTCCTTTCCTGTCTACTGGCCTCAAGCTGTCTAACTAGAAGAAAGTCTGTTAGTACCAATTGGGTATTTCACAATCATGATCATAATCTTCAACACCATGGCTGTATGCAGTTTTCAGGTGACTACAGAGATAAAGGGAGAAAGTACAGGAAAAGTAAAGTGGTCTCAGGCTTCCTTCTCCAAGAGGAACGGCTTAAACTAGCTAACATGGATTTCTCCGATCCTTTTATTCCGCCGTCTCCCCTGTCCCTTGAGGGCTCAATTCTATGCAACAGTTCAAAATTAAGCGATTGTTTATGTACAGAGCTCTGATAAAGGATGAAAAGCCTCTCTTCCAACTTTGAAGATGACTATGAGTCGTTGATGCGCTTTACTGCTGGTGGAGATCCGCCGTGAAGTTCCAGTGAAGCTGCGAAGTTCAAGTCAGGCTCCCCAATGTCTCCTCACACCCACGCTCAGATTACTCAAGGAGATGGAAGGTTGGCTTTAATGTGAAGGCCTAAGCGAGATCAGACAGAAACTCGTTTCGTATCGCTCCGGTGATTTCTGGGTGCCACGGAGGAATGAATCCCACCGGATTGCCGGCTCGGCAAGAGCTCGCTTGTCAATCTTATGTACAGTGTTTTTAGGCCGCTCTGGCTCTGTACCCTTTGCAAGAACCAACTGGTAAGTCAGTTAATCTTTTTGTATATTTTAGGTATGAAGTTGAGGGCCGTGATCTGAAGCCCTGCAGAGAGCTTTTCGAAATCTACTACAACAAAGAGTTCATGGAAGGCACAATGTTTTAAGGTCAATGCAGAGTAAAGTTCTGCGTGTACGATTCGAGGGTTTGGACTATGTTGTTGGGGAGTGTCTTGAACAAGTGTCTGATTGGATGATTAATGGAGTTCACCATAACCAGATGTGTTTGAGAACAGGGGATAATCATGTCTGATCAAGATGAATCATCAGAAGGTGGGATCGTCTTCAAAGTTCGCGGTGAGGAGAGTGAACTGTGCCATGGTGGTGGTGAACATTTACGAGATGTTTTAAATCATTGAAAAAGGTCGGTATTAGAGGCCACAGAGCTGTTCCGCTGTCCGGCTTTGAAGTGCAGTAAGTTTGTCCACCATTACTTATCATCTGTTTCCTTGGAAATTCCATCCAGCACCATTCATCCTTTGTTTCCGCATAATTTGGTACATTTTAACGTTATATTGCAGATTTCATTTTAAATTACTGCTGCCCAGTAAACTTGTATTTAGCTCTGGTCTAAAGCAATGGCAAAGAAGAAGGCATAAGAGATATTAAAGCTACTATATTAACGTTTTGAGTATGCCCTAATGAATAGTGTCAGATACCTTCTATAGTTTTATTATGATTGTTAATTATCTATGTAATATCATATTTGAAGCACAATTATTTTATGAAATTGTATTGGATCATCATGTTGCATTCTTTTATAATTCTTTTTAATTATTCTCAAACCAATTGGCTTTAAAAGCAAGTTAATCTTTGGCGACCATGGGATTTTTCATTCTTGTCACTTGACCATCTATCAACTCCCTCAGGCTTGTGAGCTTGTACTAGTAGTACTACACCCAGAGCATTACCAACCACACGCCACGGTCATTTCTAGTTTGGTGATCAGAATGTGTGGTTTTCTATGAGTAATGCACACAGTTAGTCACAAGTACTCCCAATCTTATAAGTCCTCAGTTTTTTTCTTTTTCTCTCTTATTTATGTTTTTGACGAATCCTTTCTTCTCAAATTGTATGCAATATGAAGTTAGATTCGGAACCAAATGGGATCGAATTCAAATGATCGAGTAGTACTGTTTGTGCAGATGAGAATCCTATATTGATAATGACACACGGAGACCTGCTATCAACGGAGGAGAGGATCAAAATGAGGCAAACAGTGTGCAAATATATGGGAATATCAGAGACCGCAGGGTGTACGACGCAGTGTGCCTGACGGAGTATGGATTTCTTGCGTGAATCGATCCTGTAACATCATACGCATTGTCTGAAGCTGTTTACAGGCACTCCTCATTTCAGACAGAGGCCACATCCCTAAAAGAAAACTCCTCGATTGGATTCTCCTCTTATTGTCTTTCCTCATGTGTTATATGGCTGCTTTCTTCGCTTTTCTCTCTCACTTTTTCTCCAAACTTGGCCACCGAAACAAACTCACCTTCTAACGAAACCATTTCGGTCGCCAACATATATATAGTCTCTGATATTCTTAGTTAGTAGTTAGTACTACAACTAACTAATGAACCAAATAAAGTTATAGCCGTTGTACTTCTGTAATCTCAGTTGTGTATCGTTTGAAGGAAGATGGGAAGACTTTATGTTGTAATATATATTAAAAGCGTAGTACGCCCAGGATTTGAGTTTAACGTATTGAATATTATGTTTACAATTATATCCTTTACTTACCTCAAAGAAAAAAAAAACCATCGTTCCTTGTATGTGGTTCCATACTTGTGCCGGGAGAGTTTCATGTCAAACAAAACTCTAATACCGTATGAAACAATGAACTCTCTTAAAAGTTAATTTGGGTTTTTCAAATCCAGTACTTCTAACACCATGTACATAAATTAGTTAATTTCTTGTATAAATATCAGCAGTGTCACCACACCTCTTGTTTCTCTTTGAAAGCTCTAATTTATCCCCTTGGTGTATAGAATCCTTACTTGCATACCATTTGTTGCATCTTACTAGTCATATTAACATTTCCTTTGTATTTGAGCATTAATTGACTCATTGAATGATTGAAGCTTCAAGTATAAACATATTTAAAGATACTATTCAGCCAGGAAATCAAATTGTAAAACATTTAGGATTTAGTTTGAAGTTTCAAATCTAATGGAACCTTCATTGGAGTGACGTTTGTTTTCCCAGCTTTTGTTTAAAGTAATTTGTTTTCTGTTTTATTTTTATTTTATGACTTATTCTGGATTTTTTATAATTTTGATTGAATAGAAAAAAAAACCAAACCTGAATGCTTTTTTTATTAAAAAAAATTAGATATTTAAATATGAGAAAATCATATACTTTATAATCTAATTGACATTCTCATTATTCGTTTCATCATGCTAATAAAATAAAAACATATTTTTTGTTAAAATTTTATTTAAAGATTTATTTTCTTAAAATTTAGATAAAAATCAAAAAATGATTTTTTAGAAGAAGCAGCTTATTCATCATGAGAATTACATTAAGCGTTATTCAGGATAAAGTTATATTGAGCGTTAAAGTAAAAACCAAACGTCGTATTAAGCATTAAGTAAAAATAAATAAACACCGCCCAAGATTAGCAATATTTACTTTGTATATCATATTAGTATTTTTTTATGGTTTGAGTTTTGGAACCTCCTGTTCCAATTTTCCATCTCACCTTTTTACTAATTGACTCGGACCTCAAGGGAGCCTTTGGTTAGAAAATTGAGGGAGGTAAAAGGAGGTAAAGTAGTCCGGAAGTGAGCTTTCTATAGGATGCAGTTGCTAGCTTTCTTACTCAATCTCTTTTACTTGTACTTTAGTTTAATTAAATTCCATTATGGTTTAAATGGATTGGATTTAAAATCCAATTCACCCCTCTTGAATGATTTTAATAAAACATGTATATTATTTAAATGTGAAGATATGTTTTAAGATGAAAAGAAAAATGTGTTTGGGTTCAAAATAATCTTCTATCGAAATATAGATTTATTTTAAGCCTCGCCTCATCTCAAATTATTGTTCAATCCGATCCTCTTATGCAGATATGCTAAGATTGGTTTTTATTTTTTAAATTTAATTTTAAAGTCACAGTTACCAGTAAAATTAATAACTACAGATTTAATTAAAAAAAATGAAACCACTATTTCTAAATGTGGTTTAGTTTTAAAGTACAAAAATAGGAGAACATAAAAGAATAGAAAATGGTAATAGACATTAAAAATAAAAATAAAAAAGGTCATGTTCCCGAGGGGTTGCAGCTTTCTACCCCAAATCACATTCTGTTTTCTCATCCATGTTCATAGCAAAGAGGCTAAAGTATAGCTCAGATATCAATGGCCTTTTTTTTTAAGAGGGTCAACTGTAAAAACAAATAACTTATTTGGCAATTATTAGGGTGGGAAAAAAGATCTCAAAGAAAGTTGAATCATTATTTTTTCTTTTATCTCCCAATTATTTTGTCAATGAGTTTTACGACAACATTCTAACTTTTAAGTTTTAACTAAACTACGATTTTCTTTTTTATTTCTATTCACTTCTTTTGACATCTTTGCAGAACTCCTGGTCACAAATCTCTCAAAACCCAATATTCTAGGGACAACAAAACTACAATTTTTTTTAAATTTATATTTAAAGTAATTTATTTTTTCTTAAAGAAAACTTATATAGTCTATTAAATAAAGAATCCCTTTAAATAATTGTTTTAATCCTTGATACATATATATATCAAAATAATAAGACATAGTAGGAAACCAGCCACTTAATAATCTAAAATTTTAAAAATATTGAGAATAATATATATTAGATTTTTAAGAAAATAATTTAATAGATTTCATTTAGAAATACGTTAATGAAACGCTAGAATGAATCGTTAAAAGCCTTAAATAATGAAAACAGCATTTTAAAGTTAATAGCGTAATAAAGCGATTATGATTTAAGTTTATATATTTACGATATTAATATTATAAGCTATATACATATATAACTTTAGTTCCTATGACTTAGTGAAATTTATTGATTTGATTTAACTTTGTATTTTATTCGTATATATTTTAACAACATGGTCGATAAATAAAAGTAAACTTTTCTGTGACGATAATGAAAGCCGGTAGTTGTATTAAGATGATATAATGGCCAGTCGCTTGTAGCTTGATAATGAAACTAAATGCATACGAAAGGCAATGACGTCGCATGTGCCTTAAGATGATATTAAATCACTTGAAAAAATAAATAAACTGAATTTGTAGCCAGATCATGGCCAGAAGAAAAATGAAAATAGGTATAGAAGGATGGTCATGTCGAATGCCAAAAATTCTTTCAAAGCAAGTTTAGCAAACTTGTCTTTAATTTATATGTACATTTTAAGTTTTAGACAAATTTACATTCATCCCGGTTTTGACCTTGAAAAGCAATATTTTAATCTTTTTCAGAAAAATTAATTGTTACCCAAAAAAAATCTGAAATTGTAAATTTTATTAGAAAAGGCGTGTTTCAACAAAAGGAATTGAATATATATAAAAATGATGACCAGTGTTTAGGGCACTAAGGATAAAGTTATTAAAACAGGCCTTGAGAAGTTTTGGCTTTCGGTTTAGGTGCATTTTGGGGAAAAATTTTCGTTTTGTATAGCAAACAGTAAACATAATGTGGAACAAAATTGCCTCACTTTCACTGGGCCCCTTTTCTAATCACGTGAGTATTCCACTAAATCCTAATTTGGGCAGTTTCCTCTCTCTCCCTTCCTCCCACTTGCCCCACCCGTCAGCCCCTACTCCTCAGAATACCCACGCCTGGGCCCAAGCTATTACTACAAATTTTTTAAGACTCTTTTTTAACTCTCAATTTTTTTATTAAAGTATAATTTTAATATTATTTATAGTATTTATTAATATTTAATATAAAACATATTTATTTATAACCTAGCCAAGATCTAATTCAAGTGATTAAAAGTTTAAGCTAGAATGAGAATGGGATCCAGTTCAAATCTTTATCAGGACAAAAAAATATAATAAAATACTATCATGTAATGTAAAATAATTAATTGTTTCAATTTTTTTTATAATAATTAATCTCTATTAAATAAATAAGTAAATATTAACATTTTAAAATCGCTATTTTATAAAAATTATTTTCCCTTTTAAAATTACCCTATTATCCATTGGATCTTATCAAGATTTGTATTAAATAAAATTTTAAAATTTTAAAATTTTTATAAAATATTAAACATTAATTTTGGAAAAAATAATACTATTCACACTAATTAAAAATTACTACATCAATATTTAAAGAACAATTATAAATGTTAATATCTAGACCAAAACTATATTTTCATTTTTTAAATAAAAATAATACAAAAATCTATTAATATTACTTTCATTTAATTCAATTAAAAGTAATAATGATAATATATTGAAGCATAAACGTTTTTCTCATTTGAAACCGGCGTAATGAATGAATCTAAATATTATTGTTATGATTATGCTTTTAAATATTGATATATTAATAATATATAGCATGATGCTTTAGATATTGATATTATTATATAGTATGATCTTGGAATATGCGTTGTTGCGTATAAATAAAATGGTGTTCTTATTTACTAAGTAGGTAATTTTAACTTAATGTGAATAGTGTTTTTTCAAAAATTTATGTTTAATATTTTATAAAATTTCAAAAAAATAAAAATATATTCGATGTGAAAATTATAAATATAAAAATATTATGAATATAAAAGAAAATCAATTATATATACCAATATTAAAGTCAAATCTTAAATTTACTTATTTATTATATTATTAATTATTACATATGAATGTATTTTTGTCATAAAAACTAATATATTTTAATGTATTAATAAATTTCGTATTATTTTATTTTGTTAAATACATGCTCTAGGCTGGAGTGTTAGAGCGGCAACGTTCAAAAAGTTTAGGCATTCTTATATGTTTTAGCTATTAAAAGAAAAAATAAAAAATAAAAAAATAGTTTTAACTTAACAGTTATAATCATACTTTTAAATATTGATGTCTTATTTTTATGTAATTTTTAACTACTGTGAATAGTTTTTTTTTTTAATTAATGTTTAATATTGTATAAAAATTTTAATAATTTTTATATTTACAAAGTCGATAAATTAACTTTCGAATGGATTAAGAGGTTAGGTGAGTAGGGGAGGAAGGGTCACTCGGTTTCAATCGAGAAAAATTTAAGGAATAGAAACGAAAATACGTGATGTAACACCAAAATAGATTAGTTACAAAAAAAATATTTATTTAGCAATAATTAATCATCTTTTAAATAAATAAATATTAAGATTATAAAATAATATTTGATTTTTATAAAAAATAGCTCTTATATTGTTATCAAAATTTGTATTAAATACAAATTTTATAATATTTTATATTTATGGCTCATATTTTGAATCCGTTTTATATTTTGAATTTTTATATAGAATATTCAACATTAATGTTAAATTATTTTTATAATTGGACTTTAAATATTGATATCATTATTATATATTATGGTACTTTTATATATTAAAATTGTTACTTTTAGAGTATACAAATAGATAAAATAAAGTTACCATCTACTATACAAATATTTTTAACTTAGTGTGATGTATTTTATTTAAGAAAAATTATATGTAATATTCTATAATAATTTAAAAAAATATAAAAATAGATTTAAAATATAAAATTTTATGAATATAAAAGTGTTAGTTAATACAATTTAAGATAAAACTCAATGGATAAGAAGCTATTTTAAAGAATCAAATCAAATTTATAAAATATTATTTTAAAATGTTAATATTTATTTATTTAATAGATCTCATTAATTATTCATAAATAAATATATATTTATATAAACATTAATAAATATATTGATTACATATAATAAAATTATATTTTAACTAAAAAACGAAGATTTTTTTTAAAGAAAAAATTAAGAGTTAAAAAGTGAAAATTAAAATTTTAAGAACGACTTGTAGGGAAGTGTCCGGTGAAGGCAAGTGTGGGCGTGGAGGTGCAAGTATAGGGTGCTGGGGCTAAGGGTATTGGGTCTGGGTTCTTCCACGTGGTGGGGATGAGGTCGGTCTGGGAATAAGGGAGAAGTTAGTGGAATCTTAATGCGGCAGTAATGGCCCCAATGGAAAGGATTGTTTGAAGACAATTTGTCCTCTCTATAAATGATTCACTCGGTTACCCAAAATAGAATATTTTCCCCAAAAGTGCATTAGTATTGGGCAAGTCAAATTTTTGTGTACTCCATTAAGTTTAATAACTTTTCCTCAATGCCCTAAAAACATAATTCTTATCCTAGAAATAAATATATTATTTTTAAAAAAAATTCATATTTTTTTACATGTTTTAATATCAAACTTAAATGGAACATAATATTCCCAAGACATAAACTAAAACCTTGTAACTCAAACCTCCTCCAAAATGTGTGTGGTTGAAAGGATTCCATTGTGCGATTTTGTAGGTCGGTTATTAGAGAAAGAAGAAGGGGCAGGAAAAGAAACAAGAAACTGGGGAGGTCTGTGTCTGCACAACTGCCAGAACATGGGCCCTGATTTGTCTTCTTTGTACATTTTCTTTGTTTTACAAAGTATTGAACAGCTTTTTGAAGTATGTCTTTTGCAATTCCTGCGGGTAAAGAAGTAGAAGAGACAGCTTTCCATGATTCTAGCATTTTCTGCTGGGCAATAGGTTGTCCTTACTATTTAGATCAAAAGCCTATTATATAATTTTTCATTATAATAATAATAATAATAATAATAAGTGCCTCTTTTTAGTTTTTAATTAATTGAGTTGGCAAATGGAATCTCTTGTTTGAGAAAAATTGAAATTCCCCATTACACTAATTCCTTCTCCTCAAAAGTTCACTCTGCCCTGGTGGGAGTGTGATGTTTTCACGGAAAATGGGAAAATGGGGAACAAAAGTCCCATTGGAGATCAAGGATCTTGATTTTGAATATGGGATAAATAGTGTAAAATATTTAAATAAATCTATTATATTTTAAGTATGATCTTAATAAACTTTTTGATATTATTATATATATTAAGTACATGATCTTGTAAACTAAGATTTAATGAGGTCATACATAAAATTTATTGGATCATTTATTAAATATTTTATACTTTTTTATAAACTATTTTTGAAACTAAAAGATTTGGAGAAGATTTGACCTTGATTTCAAGTAGTTGATAATTTTTCATATAAATTAAAATAAGGACTTCATAAACATAAAAAGGAATTATTTTAATATATATATAAATTAGGCTCCATGTACAACCATTTTCAATAATAGATCTTTATTTTTTGAAAATCAAAATATATCAGATAAAAAAAAATTTGTTGTATAGAATAATTACTGGCATACATATAGTAAGTCCATTATGTCTAATTTGAGTAGTATTCTTAAATATAGGTAAAGAGGGGTGTTTATGTCTTAATGAAAATAATTTACTAACTTATTAAAGTATACAAAAAACGTAAAATATAACCGTAAGGATTTGATCTGAAAATTTTTCAAAAATTTTATTAATCATATACCAATCTCTATTGGAATATAGTTTTAAATATTTTTTGATTGCGGAATATAGTTTTAAATTAAAAAAATTTATTATATAAAATGTTATAATAGGTTTAAAATTTTTAGCGCTGTAACTTGTAAGTTTTAATCCATATTAGAGCTGGGATTTTTGTATATAAAGTTTTTTTATTTAGAAATGAAAAGAAGAAACTAGATCGAAATTCAGGCGTATAAAATTCTTTTTCAGTAGCAAAATACACTATACTTTAACTTTTGTATCCGAACACCTGTCGATGGCCTATATAGACATGGTAGTTTGAATAATAGGGACATTATAGTAATTCTAAAATTACCAATGCTAGGGTTTCGTGTCGTGCTGACTAGATTTACATGCTTTTGTCCTTATATTTGTATCCTCTGTCCCTTTTGCCCTTTATTCTCTCTCTCCTCTGCTTACTTCCTCCATTTGCCCAAGCCGAGGTCTTATCCTCCCATGATCGCTGCTTTCATTTCCTATTCCATAATAAATCTCGATCTCTTCTCCATTTCCTTGTAACCAACACATCTCTTTTGTCTTTGCTGCCTGTCAGATTCCTACATTTGTGTTTAGTCCATGCCTCTGTTTTTTCCATATGAGTGAAAGCTGCAAGCTCTTTACTCTTTTCAATTTGAATGGGTTTTGATCACATCTCGGAAACTTTATATTTTGACTGGTTAAGCTCATGATCAAGCTCATAAATCCCGCTGAACAAGTAAGTGAGATTGATATATCTTGATCTTTAAATGGGTTTCTCTTTATTACTTTTCTTTATATATTCTGCCTGGATTCTATCTCAACAGGTTTCTGGGTCTGAGAAAATGAATACTGAGTCCGAACCGAACAAGGCTGAGCAGCTGAAGAGAAGCTGGGGATTGCCACATCACCAGAACACCTCTATGGAGAGAGGCGGTCCGTCTGGGCCAAGGTGAATGATCAATACAATAATACTGCTTCCATTTTCTTCAATTTTATGTTTTTCTTCATTTGGGTTTCTAGGCGCTTGGCTGATTTTCTTCTTTCTTTTGTAATTTCGTCTTGCAGTCGCTATGTAATGCTTCTGTGGAACTGATACAGAAAATAGAGTGATCGTCTCTTCAGGGTTAAATAAGGGTAGGGAAAAGAATAAGAAAAAGATGAAGAGAAGAAGCAGGGAGTAGTGAGATCGTTTCAGTGAAGATAAGATTGATGGGCTTGGGAAGAGATATGGTGCTGCAGAAGAGGAGTTGGGGAAGGAAGAAGCTGCTATACTGTTGATGGCCCTTTCTTCTGGTTCTGTGTGCGCCTAGTTCCTTCATCTTGGGAAGAAAGAAAAGAAAAAGGAAACAGAAAATTGAAGTGGACAGTGGAAACTAGAAAACCGTAATCAACATACCTACGGTCATAAGGTTTGACTTTGACCCTTGTCTTACATTCTATAGTTTTGACTTTTGGGCTTAGATTTTTGGGGAGGATGATTGAAGGAAAAGTAGAGCAGAAAAATGATCATGAATTACGGCAAACAGAATGATGGTCTTCCTTTTACTCTGCATACTTGGAGTAGCAGATCTACCCTTTTATCACTTCAACATCATATTTTACCTTTTTACTTGGTTATCTATTTCATTAGCTTGTAAAATTGTCAGCTTATTAGAGCAATGATACATTAGCTTGTAAATTTTTATTGTAAAATTTACAATGACATCCTATTGACATGCTGGTGGATTTCTCATTTAGGTATGTTGGCTTTCATTTTTGTTTTCAATTGTTATTCTGTGAAGTAAATTTCAAATTTTGGATGGTAAAAGTTAATGTTGAAAACGCAAAATAGGAAGCAAAGAAACCAAAATACATATAAATTTATGCTACAACCTTGAAAGAAAAACAATAGCCTAAGCTTTATTAAGGTTTGTGTACATAGATGATTAATAAGAAGACCTATTACTATTAAGATAATATTTATAATTTATTAAAATAATATTTACGTTTATACTTTTTAAAAATATAATTAATTTTTACAAATCTTATTGAATAATGTGTTTTATATATTCTTTAAGTCAAATCTTATAATTATTTCCCAATGAATATGGGAAAACACAAGTTACCCTACACAAAAATAAATTACAAAAGCTAGCGTTGATGCACTTTTTACCTTGACTTTATAAAATTGAACTCACAGAAGCCAGAAGGTTCGATGTGATTCTGGACTCTGAGACATTGTCTCACCATGCATGGCTCCACTTAATTTCCACAGGCTTCCGGAGAACCAGAAGCCGACGCGGCTCCTCTGAAAGTTTCTAGCTGTGGACTTCTATAGCGTTCCAGGATACAAAGCTGATGAAGGCTAGAAACAACCCGAAGGTGACACCCAAAGTACCACGTGGCAGTGCAAGGGGCTGACACGTCAAATAATTTTAACACGTGTCTTCCCATCTTGATAGTTTACATAGTTTATACACCCCCACAACCCTCTTCACAGTCTGTCGATAGCAAAGTGAAGAGGATGCAAACAAGATTACCATCTAAAGCAATGACGTCGTTTCGGGCCTTATTCCCGGCCCGAAATTGCGCGTGAATAATCGTCGCTTCCAACCAGTCGTCGCACAGCTGATCCAGAAATCAGAGAGGAGCGTTCATCTGGCAAAGAAAGCATGTAAGATTAATTCAATTCTTCTTCAATTTGATCATTTCATGGAGCTGGCCATTTGAGACCGGAAATTACAGCATGTATTATTTGCAGAAAACAGAGGATGCGAAACCCAGAAGAAGAAGGTCCATTTGCGCCTCCCACGACGCCGCCGCCTCCAAGGCTAGAAAGCACTGGAGTGAACAATCCGTTGGACCCCACAATGAGGCAAAAACGCAGCGTTAGTACGGATGCGATCTGCGCCGGAGTAGACGGGACGCCATTGCCGAAGTACGAGGATGAAGATCGGAGACGACGGGAGGAGGAAGAAGATGACAAGTGGCTTATTACAGGCACCATAAAGCGTCGCCGCTGGTGGAGATTGAGGTGGTAGACACCAGGAAGCTGATTAATAGAGCCACTGATGGAACGTACGGGGATTACGAAGGTTCTAAGGAAAAAGGAAGTGATGGGCTGGGTTACTGACAGCTAGATACGGCGGATGGAGGCGCTGCAGAGCTGTTAGGATATGAGAGTCGGCGATGAGAGGAGATCCTGATTCTCCCAGTCCAGAGTAAGTACTTAAAGCTCTGCGCGGTGAGTCCTGACCGGATTGGTGCTGGAAAAATCGAAGACGGGACTGGTGTTTTGCGTTTTGTAAATTATGTGTCTTCTAAACTAAATACTCAAGCAATACACACATAATCATATCAATAACTTTATATGTATCTTTTGTAAGAAATGTTTAATCACACAGAATCGTTCAAATTTTCTTTTAGTGTCTTAGTTCAATTTAATTGTCTTAATTTTTATTTTTCTCAACTGGGTGCTTTTGTATGGAATGGCCTCAAGCTTTTGAAAATTAGATGAATTAAAGCCCATTATGGGCACTCAGCATCCTCGTCTCGAACAAAGTTCGAACTACTCTGCCCCAAGCTGCGCCATGCTATCCGATCACAATAAAGGCCTTCAGGATTATCATTTAGGCACGTCCTCTTCTACCGGTTGTCAGCCTCTGTACACGACCACCAATACCTTTCCGACTAATCCTTCGCAGCCTAACATATCATTCTCAAAACCCTCAGACGAACTCGCCTGGGGATGATCAACGATCCCTGGTATCTGCCACTTACAACTTCTAGCTTATTCAAAAGGAAAAATGGTCGATTCAAGGCCGCTGCTCGCTTCCTTCCCTTCCATTCGAAAATCCAATTACTCCACTTTCCATAAAAATGGATCATCTTCCCCTTCTCAGAAATAAGGAAGCAACGGCACAGAGGTATGTGAGAAATACCGCTAAAAAACACATCGACGCCTATCTCCTCGCCTAACTTAAGCATCAGAGAGCCGATCGACACACCATCGTCGATGCTTTGTTTGTTTTATGTGCTCGCCGCTGTATTATCGTCCCGACGACCACGACCGGTGACCAAGGCATCACAATTAGTCTCGCCCTACGTAATTTGCACTACAAAAGCCTCATCAAGAACGTTGCGAGGCTTCGCCGCCATCGCTGTCCCTCACACTCCCGAAGATTCGATAGCTCCCGCCACTCATCCGGTTCGTCGATCTGGTCACCATGGCTGAACCCAAAGAAATCAATTCCTTGAAGGGATATGGAAACGAAGCAGAAGAACAGCCGCATGATGGTTGAATCAGAAAGCCATCGACCATCCGCAAAGAGAACGATCACCCGCAGCCTCGCTTGGAAGTGAAGACTGGCGGTGAAAAACGCATCGAGGAAGCGTAAACATCCTTCACCCTCAAATAAACAACATAAAGGCAAGCGTTCTCGCCTCGCTTCGGGGCGACAAATGGGAGGCAAAGAAATGATCGACAAGTTATCTTTCGAGCCTCCTTCGATATGCCACCCCAAAGAACAACGTGGGGCCGACAGCAGGCCCCCGCGCTGCCTGTACCCGATCCGTTTCGCGGGCATGCCTCGTCGAAAGTACCTAAGAGAAATCAAGAGAGAGAGCTGACAAATGCAGCAAGTCCCTAAAATATGCCCACGTGGCACAAGGGCATAGCAACCACTCATTCGTCTCGTATCCTACCTTCGGGCCGCACCCACCCACATGCCCCCGCATCCACCACCGTCCTGGACTTCCAGCACATGCTATCTCTCCCATCGCCAACACATCTTCAAGGCGAACCAATCAAGTGGCTTCACATACCGCCATTTCGCTTACGTATGATGCATTTTCCGATCCACAGACGACCACATGCCGTGACTTCAATCAAAGCCATGATACTAACTTCTGAGACGACGCTTACTATGCAAAGTGTCTCGCAGCTCACTAAGGGCTCACTCGGCTCGGCTCCATAAATTTCACGTGACGATCAACTCGCTGAGTCAGGATGCATTTGTTTCCCAAGACTCGTGGCTTAGTTCAACAAAAGGGAAACATCAACTCCCTGCAACCATCTTCAAGCGGGAGGATGAGTCTATCCGATTTCACCAAGATTCGAGGCCGCCCAACGATTGATTCTACAAAGATGGATGTCCCTCTAGAATTTCCTGTGCCATCGACCACCATTCCTTCCACTTGCTATCTCTAGATCCGCCTGCTAGGATGGAAGAATTGTACAGATGGGCGGATAAATATTCAACATTAGAGGACAATATCCGGGCAGCCTCTCAAACTGTGATGATCACCACCCAAAGTAGCAAGCCAGCTCCTAAGGGTCAATTTGAACAAAAGGGGAGCCAGAATAAGAACCAGAAGCGCTCCTGAAACCAATCAGAGAGAAACAGAGAACCCCTGTAGTTTACCCCTCTGAACATCTCTTACAACAAACTTCTGCCTCTTATCCGGGATCACCCCGACTTCAAATGACCCATACCCATTCAGTCAGATCCCGCATAGGGCAACCAGTCTTTGAGATGTGATTATCATAGGGACCACGGGCATGAGACCAACTGATGTCGAAGCCTGAAATTTATGGTGGAAAAGTTAATCAAGGCCGCCACTCCCGTGAGGTTATCCGGACGGCGTCTCGCTGAGCCGAGCCCGTAGCTGAAAGAATAACAAACTAACGCAGCACCCACCAACCATCACCCACCATAAACTACATATTGGGCGGACTGGCTGACGATCAGTATCAGTCTAAGCGCCAGAAGAAGAGGTTGTTGCGTGCTACCACAGTCCGGGCTAGGGTAAACACCATCCATGTCCCGGACAGTAACCGAGAAATCCAGTCGATCGACGACCTTATATCATTTCCCCCTATTAACCCGTCTAGGGTCATAACTCCACACCACGATGCACTCCGTGCATTCTTACTTTACGTATTAATAATTTCCTATGTGCATAAAGTAATCGGTTGACCTGGCAATACTGGCCGATCTATCAACCTATTTGCCTTTTTGAAAATGGAACATCTCCTTTTTACTGTGCAGTCAGCTTCATAGAATCCTATTCCGATTTAACAGTGGCAACCATACCACGATGAGTGACATTGCTCTCCCCGTCAAGGTAAGGCCGGTAGTCCAGCAGGTCTTATTTTTAGTTATCGAGGACCTGGGCCCATACAATGCCATTGTTGGTCGAGCTTAGCTGCATGCGATGAAAGCCGGGCCATTGACCTAACACCAAATGATCAGTTATCTGACTAGTGTCGGGTAAATCACCTCCCCGAAAGCACTAACCAGCACCGACGCTAAGCTACCACCTCTGTCGCTGCAGGATGCGAGAAAACCCTAAGCTCCCTATAATCCGACCCCAGTTTGCTAGGACCGTGAATAGCAAGCATGTGATCACCGCCTAGGCAAGGGCCAAGACAGGGAGCAATCTGGGGCCAGACCCTGAGTAATCAATATGCCCGGACGAGCCCTGACAATCCACATATGCTAGTCTCTCCTATCCAGCAAGTGAGAAGGAACAAATACAGCAGGTTCTACTTCGCAATATGGATGTATTCGCCTGGACCCACTCAAACATGGCCGACATCAGTCTCGTACACGCCTCTCACAACCTGAATATCATCCCCTCGGCCAGGCTGGTTAGGCAGAAAGTAAGGCGTTTCCACCCAAACTGTCATCAGGTTATTTAGGAAGAAGTAGATAATCTTTTGAAAGCAAAATTCATCAAGAAGATACAGTATCTGGAATGGTTGTCCAGTGTGGTGGTAGTCCCGAAAAAGGCGGAAAATGGAGAGTATGCGTGGACTTCACAGATCTCAACGAGGCATAACCGAAAGATAGCTTCCTCTACCCGTATAAGATTCAGATCACGACGCTGGGCCGGCATGGGATGTTGTTCCCCGGATGCCTTCTCAAAGAGTACCATCAAAACACCCACATCCACCGACTGGAGAGAAAACAACTCTCACCTTTCGCACTCCGACCGCTATGCTAGCAATGTGATACCGCTTAGCTCAAAGAATGTCGAGGCAACGATCTTGCAGGTTAGTGACCAAGATTTCAAGTCGTTACTTTAAAAAACCATGGAGGTTTACATTAATGGTATCGATAAATCCAAAGAATGCCCTAATTTCATGCCGGACAATTTGCAAGAGGCTTAACCCTAAGGGCATACACAAAGATGAAGCTCAATCCCTCAAATGCGCCTTCCAGCCGGCCGCCGATTCGGGTTTCATGGTGACCGAGAGGGGTATAGGCTTTCAACCATGCTAAACTTAGAGTTATTTCTCGAGTCCCCAGCCCCGCCTGTAAAGGGAGAGCACACCGATCGACCGGCCGTCAGCCTGGCGGTTCCATCTCGGCTTACAGACCGTTCCAAGCCAGTCTGCTACCCTCAAGGGGGCCAACCAGGTCGGGTGGAATGAGGAATGTGATGAAGCCCTCACAGCTATCAAACAAGATTCATGGAACCTCCAAACCCTTGCTACCTCCCGAAGCCGGCGAACACTCTTTGTAGTAATTTAGTAGTTTAAGATGTCTCATGAGGCCGCCTTTATTTAAGGAAGATGAGGCTTCAAAAAGCAGGCCAATATTTTGTCAAGAAGTCCTTAGTCACGCAAACCCGATACAACCACCTCGAGCAGGCAGCATTAGCCCTCCGGGTAGCAACGAAGAAGCTCCGCCCATACTCCAGGTGCACACCCCATCGGTTGCGGCTAACTCGGCCTTCCTTCTGAGCACCATTCACAAAACCGACTCGTTTTCAGGACGGCGCTACGGGCAATTGAATTCCAGCGACTCCTAGATTCCATGACAAGCCAAGATTGGCTAAAAGGATGTGTTATGGCAGATTTTTCTAGCAAAACTCTAATCCGGTGAGCGAGCCGTGGCGCCTTTGAACTCGGTGGACCCTTAATGTAGATTCGGCATCTCAAACTGAGTCGGCATCGATTTGTAACTTAAATTTCCAACCGAGGAGAAAATTGAGCAAGCTATCCGCTAGAGTTTCCACGCTCCCAACAACTTAATCACATGAGGCCATCATATCGGAATCAACTAGCAAATACCGTGGTCACGATAGGCTTTTCTATCTCGGCGATTCTCGCCAGGGTGTAAGGTAAATGAAGAAGATCTCATGAGTCGCGAGACCCCCGAATGGCAAAGTATGCATCCTTGGTCAATCAACGCTTGGGCAGCTTTTTAGCTTGGAAGCTTGAACACATCCCCAGGGATTGCAATGAGAAAGCGGACGAATTGGCCGTTGTAGTCGCTTCTCTTCTGATGACAAAACAAGCAGCCCGCCCATCTACATCACCCGATTCGTCAATTATCACTACCCGTAACAAATGCTGGACGAGTTCCCCTCCTCTCGGATGGACCCTATAGTGCATTATATCAACACGGAGAACCTAAGACGACAGAAACGTTCTTTTTCCACAAGATCTAAATCTATCGGCCAAAGTTCCTCTTTTGGTTAACGAAAGAATGCTTTTTAAATCCATTCCTAGATCGCCATACTTAAAGTGCTTAACTACCGAACATGGACACATTATGCTGGGCCAACCGCATGAAGGGATATATAACAATCATTCAGGCAAATATAACATTGGCAATACGTGAGCCCATACTCAAGGGTATTATTGGCCAACCATGACTGATTTAACTATGCACGAAAAGTGTGATCGGCGCGCCGACAAACTCGTTTCCTGAGATCACCCGGGCCAGGATTTTGACTTCCACATGAGCCCCGCCTTCGCCCAATGGGGAATTATAGCTGAGCCGCTCTACCGCCTCAAGTTCGAAAAATTGTTGCCGGTAGCCTACTGATTATTTCAAAGAAGTGGATGGGGAGGCTTGAAGCTTTCATCAATCAAAGATAAGTGATGTCACTCCGATAATCCGGAAGAAGATCATCTCGCCGATTCGGCATACCCGGATCACCTCAGACGCCGATAATGAGCCTCTGGCCCTAGCCGTGCATACAGAACTCGCTAGAGCAACAAGACCCATACTCACCCGTGGTATCCATGAGCAACGGCCAAAGCGTGGCTTCCTTTAATAAAACCCCCGCGACCGCCTTAAAACTGCTAGACTTCCAAATTTCAAAGGAAAATGGGTGGATGAACTCCCTGTGGTGCTTAGCTTATAAAACGAAAAGTCTGGCCGCTAACCGGCATATCCCTTCGCGCTCACTTATTGGATGGAGGCTATAGTCCCAATAGAAATTGGCATGCCCATGCTCAGAATTGATTTACCAGAGCAGTCGAATGCCGAATATGTGATTAAAGACCTAGATCACCACTAACACCACGTGCCAAGGGGCCATCAGGTGGATAGCATCGTACCACCGCAGGCTAGCAAACCTATACAACAGACGGTGAAACCCCGAACGTTTCAGCCAGGACCTAGTCCTAAGAAAATTTTTCGAGAACACAACCGATCCGTTAGCTAGAAATTTCCAGCCAAACTGGGAAGGACCGTATATTGTAAGACGGGCCGACGAATTGGAATCGTATCCATTAGATAAGCTAGACGGAACGCTTGTACCTAGAATGTGGAATGTTATGCACCTCAAAAGGTACTATCAATAAAGAATGATTCAATTTCTAACTTTGTTCCCGTCTCACTTATTCATTACAAAGCCCGGGTAAGGTTGATGTCCTACCGGCCCAGTATGGTTGATGCCCAGCTGGTTCATATAAAGTCCGGGTAAGGTTGATGTCCTACTGGCCTAGTATGGTTGATGCTCAGTTGGTTCATTACAAAGTCCGGTAAGGTTGATGTCCCACGGCCAAGATGATGGTTGATGCCCAACCTGCTCATTACAAAGTCCGGCCGATGTCCCATCTGTACCAAAGAGGCCGGAGCTCAGCTGGCTTATTACAAAGTCTAGGTAAGGTTGATGTCCTACCGGCCCCAGTATGGTTTATGCCCAGCTGGTTCATTACAAAGCTCGGGTAAGGTTGATGTCTTACTGGCCTAGTATGGTTGATGCCCAACTGGTTCGTTATAAAGTCCGGGTAAGGTTGATGTCCTACCGACCTCAGTATGGTTGATACCTAACTGTTGCATCACGATGCTCGGGTAAGAAGCAGTAGAAGAGGAGCCAATGAACCTTGCTTACCGGAGTGTTCATCCGGAACCGATCTATGTCCTACTCAAGATACATCTTTCGCACCTGAAATTAACTTAATTCATGTGACTCCATAAAAGTAAAAAGCGAATCTACATCGATTAGTAAACAACACATGCTTTATTATCGTGAACAACACGTACTTTGTTATTGATAACGAAACATGGGTGAAGAAACAAGGCTCAACGAGCAATCACAAAGTATAACTTAGAAACACCATGCTCCTTACTCTCCCTGGTAAGCGGAGAAAACAAGCTCGTTACCCGGCCCAACCTTAGCGGCAGAGAGATGCTTGCCCACCTCACTATTATTCGTCTCAAGAACTGCAGTGGGAGCCTCTTTCTCTGGCGCATTCGTCATTTCACCAAGATGAACATCGATGGATGCAAATTTCGCAGGGACATACCGAGTCAGCATTCAACGTCCCAACTTCACAAAGCTGACTTCGCAAATATTATTATGCTCAAAAGCACAACAGCCATACCCATAGTTAAAGATTATGTCGAAGCCCTCCTCATAAGCCTCATCTAGAGCCTTTTTCTATTTAAGGGCCTCTGCCCGGATAACTGACACTTCATTCTTACAAGTCTCGAGTTCTAATAGCAGCGAGACTCATTCGTCGGCCAGACGGCTAGCCTCGTCTTCCGCCTTCCGCCTAAAGGCCTCCGCAGAACCGCCTGTGGCGTTTTGAACCCCAGCCAACTCTCGACTCCACCTTCGCCTCGACATTCCCCTCGCCCATCGGCATCCATTCGGGGCAATCGAGGCATCAAGGCTGCCAGCATCTCTCTCCTCGCCCTCAACCCGGCCATCTTTTTAACTCTTTCTTTAAATTTCATTCTCCTCCTAGCGCCGGTGAGCATTTGACTCTTCACCTGGCTGAAGCACTCAAGGCCCCATGGTCGAAACTAATCGACACGACGAGTCAAGAATCTCTCCGCATCCCCTGCCGAAACTGAACTCTGATGCCGGTAGGTCATGTCTCGGATATCAGAACAACCTACAAAAGAACACATTAGAATAAGGCAATAATTTAGTAATGATACTAGAACAGCGCATAACAGTTATGAATATACCAGCTCTGCCGACTGGATAAAGTTGTGGTTACGTATCAACATGCCGTCTTCAACCACCTGCTTGAGATCTTCCTTCCAAGGTAGGTACGGATCAAAACGACATATTTTTCACCCTTCCGCCTTGTCTGCACATCTATCTAAGATCCGAAGCACTGCCAAAGAGAAGCACTCCAATGGGCACCCGGGTCTCGCTCTATTGAATGGCTTCTACGCATTGATAATTCTTTGGGCACCTCAGCCTAGGAGCCGATACTTCCTCCATAGGGGGAGCCTGGCCCTGTGGAGGAATATAAGAATACAGCAGCAGCCGGTCGGGAAGCAACGACCTATTGCGCCCGGACCAGGAAGGCGTAGCCTTATATGACCGGCTAGTAGTCTGCTTCGAGGGAATGCCCTCACAGACCTCCTCATGAGTTAGAGGGACATCTCCTAAGTCATTTGAGGGTGTGGTCTCAAAAGCCGATTGGCCATGAAAGGCCATCTCAAACGAGTCCATAACAACTATCGCCTACCCATCCTAACCCTCGTTGGTTGGATGTTGATCAACCTCACCAATTACCCCTAGGGATAACATCAGTCGCTTGCTTGAAGCTGGCACCCCGTTTGCGCTTCCGTGCGTCGAGGTTATGAACAACCTAGGTCACCATCCCTGTCCTCCTTCTTTCCTCTCACTAGAGCAGGGCCGCCAGATATTTAGGCAACCCAAGGGACGAAATCTTCCACCCCCGCTCCAGGCGCTCTTCGTCGTTCAGGCACCCACCTTCCCTTCTTGGATGCTTTGGGGGGCAGGACGAGAATCCTTTCTTAAAAAGGAGAACCTCGAGATTCACACCCCGGTCAACCTTCTTTAGATGCTTAGGTAGGCCTTAATCCTCCCTTGCCAAAGAAGGTTGCCTGGCCGAAGATCGATCACTGCCCCTACCAACCACCTCAATTCAGGTCCGGTTAGAGATGAGTTTCCCGCTAAATTCCATATCGACAATGACGTAATGCTCACCTCTATTTTCGAAAAAGCGCGTGGAATAACTGTGAAGAACATAGAGAGGGATGGAGACTCAACCTGCTTAGCGACTCCCTCATAGTGAAGAGAATTTCCTGATGTCGCTCCCGGCCATAAATCCTTAGTAAATTGAATGTCTTGAAGCGATTTCCCCACCCAATTCTACTACCATTTCTCCGATTTTCCCCATCGAAAAAGTATTTATTAAGAAAATATCGAGGGATGGACGTGCA